>OY804560.1:15825308-17056944 GCA_963680865.1 Spergularia marina | reverse complement strand
GTTTTTTTACTAGATATTCTTTTGCCATCCTAGATCATGGGTCGCTACTTGTATTTATACAATTATATCCATATTTTTTACTTTTGCCACATGACGAAGTTATGGATGGTGAGACATTTTTTAATTAAAACAAAATATAAACTTAATATTGGAGGATATGTGTAAGTTGGCAAACCCCTCCGAGCCTAATACCTAGGAAATTTGTGTACTGCAGACCTGTTTTTTTTTTTTTTTTTTGTCAATTTAGTAGCGGGTGTTATTTAGAATTTATATCCCACTAATTGCCAAGAAGGGTATAAATAACATATATGTCAAATATAATCACAATAGTGTTGTTGCCTTATTGGCAAAATAAAGCAAATTCGTCAGATGCAGCTAAAGCTCATGGGCTCGAATCATAATATTGAATGATTTTTGCGAATTTGGTGATTTTTCAACAAAAAAATATAAAAATTCACTTGAGTAGGATTCGTTCTCACGACCTACTACAAACAACAAAAGACCTTTCACCACTGCACCAACCCCAATTAGTTGATAGTTTTCTGTCACATTTTTATTATGGTTCAAAGGATTCTTTGAACCTCTTGAACCCCCTTGGCTCCGCCCTGGATTTCTCTTTAAAAATTATTGGCAATTTTTTTCACTATATTTTAAACTTTTAGCAACGAGTATCTAATATTTAGTATCAGCATGAATAATCATTTTGCATGGTTTAATTATAGTAGTTTCCATTATGAAACTAATAAAGCTTCATTGTTTATTACACAGTTTCAAAATATTATAATTAGTATCAACTGGTTTTTCTTGTGCTATTCAGGAATTTACCTCGGGAAATAGCACAATATTGGAAAACCGAATTTGCATTGTAACTTGGTCATACCCACTGCAAAATTTAAATTTGAAATAAACTTTTTTTTTATTATTCTGAATTCAATTTTTTTTGAAAGTAGAATATTTTTTATTAATAGTTTAATTGACGAATAAGGATTAGTTGTAGAAAAGATTCCCTACAAAGGTTGTATGTGTAGCCTTTTCCTTAGTTCCACACTTGTAAAATCACTATATATATATATAGGGGTTGCATCCGGTCAGAAGTAGATTTATGTCAGAAGGTCAGAAGTTATCTGAACCACACATTCATCCAAGATCAATGGTCAAGATTAAACCAATTTAACAAAAACATAAAACACAAAATAAAAAAAAAGACCCACCCCCCTTCCCTTTTCTCTCTCCTCCCCAACCCCCCACCCTCACTTCCCCGACCACCCCATCCCCGCCGGCCACCGCCGCCAACCACCACGATTGACGACCCCGACCCAGCCACGACGACCGCACCTCTCCCGCGACCTCCCCTTCGCCGTTCCCACACCCCGCCGCACCCTTCTTCTCCCCCCATTTCCTCCTTTTTCCACTTTGAAAATTGGGGGAGAGGTAACAACAAGGGCACGAGAGCCGACGACATCGGAGGAGGGCCGGCGAACGTCGGGGGAGGGGCGGCGAGTGTGATGGGAAGGACGGGGGTTGAGGTTAGGGGCTGGGGAAGGGAGTGTAAGAGGAGAGAGAAAATGAAAAAAAAAGGGACGTGGAGGACGATGGAGGCGGTGGGGCGGGGAGAGGACAGCCGCCGTGTGGTCGCCGGAGCGGCGCCCACCCGTTGGTGGTGGTAGCATCACGTGTGGTGGTTGTCGGTGCAAGGGGGTGGCGGTGGGCGGCTGGTATGTGGTGGTGGGGGGGTGGAGAAGAGAAAAAAAAATGGGGGTTCCTTTTTTCTGAATTTTTTTTTTTTAATTAAAGTTATGTATTTTAGTGTCTGGATTTATTAAAGTTATTAAAGTTATCAAAGTTATTGGAGTTAAGTCGGGGATACGTGTTTTATAGTTATTAGAGTTATTGGAGTTACGCCGGGGTTTCGTGTTTTAAATTTTAATTTTCTGTTTTTTTTTTATTAAAGTTATTGGAATTATTAAAGTTATTGGAGTTATCAAAGTTATTGGAGTTAAGTCGGGGTTACGTGTTTTATACTCCGTAGTTATTAGAGTTATTATAGTTACGTGTTGTAATTAATGGAGTTATATTAAAAGACGTGTTTTATTTATTGAAGTTATTGGAGTTAAGTTGAAATTACGTATTTTAGTCAAATGTTGTTAAGTTAGAGTTGTAAAGTTATTGGAGTTATGTGATATAGTTATTGGAGTTACGGAGCAACTAAAGTTATGAGAGTTAGTGGATTATCAAGATGTGTGGCTGAGATTACTTCTGACTTTCTGACATAACTTTATTTCTGACCTGATATATATATATATATATATATATATATATATATATATATATGTGTGTGTGTGTGTGTGTGTGTGTGTGTGTGTAAAATTCTAAGGAAACATATAGTTATTGAGTGACAATAATTTGACACGTGTTATAAAACATAATAAATATCTCACTTAGAATCATTATTATCACTATACTTTGTACACCGTTCTAAACTCAAAAGTATCATGATTCATCACATTCATGAATCATGATGTGATATGTTGTACCACAAATATCACGAGATAATGTTTCTACAAACTAACAAAATAACATTATTTACATATACTTCTCAATCTTCTAACCCAATTTTAGTTTAAAACTGATGCCAATGTATCTTTTTATAATGAAACTTCATTATTGTTTATCCACATAGGACAAGACAAAAAACAATATAATCTTCCACATTTGCAAGTTTATTGAGTAAATCATTCAAATTTGCAACGCTACACATGAATAAACATACATTATAATAATCTCTATAATTGAGATTAGTAGGCATACAAGTATACAACCCTTTCAGTGATGGACAAATGTCTCTATAGTTCCCACGCTCACCGTGCCAGATACTTGGGATTCTCACGCTCACCGTGCCAGATACTTGGGATACACAGAGTGGAACAGGAAAGTGAGATAGATGATCCGCACTGTTGATTAGCCAGGCTAACAAAAAAGAAGCCAATGGGTGATTTGGCGAATGCGAAAAAAGAGCGCACATTTTTCTTGGTACGAATAACATTCTTGCGCTCGTTTTCGTGCATCGCCATCCCATCTCATGTCATTCTCACTTGTTGATTCTTCTATTACAAGATACAAAAGTTTATTCCACTGATTTTCTGAGAGAAAAAACTCTCACATTGGCTTCTATTTTACACGAATCAATCCACAAGGGTAAGTGCACTCTCTTTCTATTTTTATTGGCTTCTTTAATCCCATCATTTTTATTCATAAAATTGACATTTCGAACCATGATCTTCAATTTTAGCTTATGTTTTTTACTTTTTTATATATGGGTATTTGATAATTGTGTAATTAAGGATGTAATTATGCTGATGTATGATCGAATTTGCACTTTTGACACTGTTTTTGGAGATTATGGTAGGTGGGTTTTTCATGGGGTTTGTGTATGAAGAAACATTAAAGACAAAAGACTGTATTTTTAAGTAGTAGGAAGTGGGACAAAGTGTGGAGTTAAGCACCAAAATGGTGTATGATGTTTACAAAAAAATTTCGATTGGGGTCTGCGAGGTTTTTTTTTTTTATCGTTAGGGGTCTAGGAGCAACGGACGTTAGGCTTTTTGTCCGGGCCGTATATCCTACTCCCGAGAGTAGGTAGTTCTGCACTGCCATGTCACGGTTTTTCTTTAAAACCCGGTTTATTTGGTTTTTGACTCTTTTTAAATCAGACCGGTTTATTTGTTCAAATATAGTGTAAAAAATACTCCCACCTTTACTCTCTTCTTCCCTGCCACCACTGCACCGCCACCCCGTCGGCGATGAAGCACGAGCCACCACAAAGATCGTTGCCGGAGACTCCATCAGAGGCACGAGATATTCCGACCACCACCTTCTCCATGCACCAACGCTTCCGCCTCTCCGCGCGGTGGCTTCTCAAGTCTACTCGATTTCGCCCCTCACTCCATTCTCGCCTAAAATTTGTCGGCTCAAACCGGAATATCCGAGGACAATGGGGTGCATGCGCGAACAGGGCGAGGTATGTAGTGGTAGTGGTGGTGGTAGTAGGGGTCGGGGGTGGAGTGGGGAGAGGAGCAGGATAGAGAAAATGGGAAAATGAGATGGAGTTATCTTTAGGAGAGAGAAAATGGGTAGGCTGGGATTGTAAAAATGAGATGAGGTTATTTTTAGGAGAAAGAAATCGCATGTTCAATACTCCCACCGTCCCAGGTCGGGGGTGGTGTTTGAAGTGGGACGTCCCAAAATGGAATATAGGGCGTTTGAATTGGGACGGAGGGAGTAGGTTTCAAGTATTTTTTTTTTTATTTAAAAGTTTTTTTTCGTTATTCGAGAAGAAGAAAAATATTTAAAACACTTTTCATTTATAATTTATAAACAAACATCAACAAATAAGATAGATACGGAGTACTACATCGAATTACATGACTAAGAAACTAATGTACACGATTTCTGCGTAGTTGTACATATATAACACATTAAAAAAGTATACCGTAATTGATACACTAAAGTACTCTTCGTACGATTTATACGCCAAGTATGTAGTTAATAAGTTGAAATACATGATTCTACATTAAAGTACATAACATATACGCTAAAGTACATAATAGATACACTAAAGTACATAAAATAAATGATAAAGTACATAAATAGACGCCAAGTTGCATTATTTAGATGCTAAAGTACATAAATTAGATGGTAAAGTACATTATTACTAAGCTAAAGTACATAATAGATACACTAAAGTACATAAAATAAATGATAAAGTACATAAATAGACGCCAAGTTACATTATTTAGATGATAAAGTACATAAATTAGATGGTAAAGTACATTATTACTAAGCTAAAGTACATAAATTAGGCGATAAAGTACATAAGTTTTTTTTTTTTGTACACTAAAGTACGTAAATACAGTTAAAATACGATAAGTACTCTAAAGATACATACTTTGTAGTGTATAGTCTATACTCAATTAATTAAAAAATATAGATAACAACTAACAAGGAAGATGGAAGACATAAAAGACATGTGTCAAAATCTTCTTCCCAAGTGTTGAACATTATCCGACTTATATATGGAAATGCATCAATTTGAATGCCTCAGGCGAGACAAATTAAAGAATTCTTGCCTTTTCATTTTTGTTGTCAATATTCTTTCCAGCTTAAATCTCACTCCATAATATCACATTCACTCTTCCTTAACTCTTATCTCCCTCTTGTTTTGGCCGATCCCCATGGCCTTGCACCACCACCACTATCGCGTCAATTTGATCTACACATCAAGGCGGAGATAAGATCAGAATCAACGAATAAGCAAAGGACGACGAAAAAGACCGGGGGCGTCGTGGGTGGAGGGATGGGCAGTGAACGGCGCACATGGCAATTCCCTAGGGTGGATGTAGGATTTACGATGTTGCTTCGCGTTGGTGCAGAGGTGGTGGTTGGTCGGCGACAGTTCGGACGATGGTGGTAGGGTGGGTCTCGGGTGGAAATGAGGAGAGAGAAAATTTGGTAGGTGGGAGTAACTGTTTTTTTTTTTTTTTTTTTTTTTTTATAATTTTGGCTTGGGCCGGTTTTGGGTTTTTCTGGGTCTGGTTTTCTACTACTTCGACCGATTAGTGTCTCACACGCGTGTGCCAGCTCAGCAAGAGACAATAATTTTCCGTTTTTGTCAGTGTCTAAAGTTTTGCTTGCTCCTATTATTGTCCATGTCAAAAGGTAAAACCCATTTCTCTCTCCTCCTTTAATACACTGCTCTACTACTCCAGCACAACCCCCGCGGCCCCAACAAATCATCAGAAATACCACCGCCACAAACCCCCCCCCATATGGGCCATATCTCTCTCCTCACTGTAAATCAAAATGATTTGATCCGAAAATACCGAATACCCATGCCTTGATCCGAAAAGTCTTTTCTTGATCGATTTCTTCTTGTTAGGTTTGCAATTTTTACCCCTTTTTTGTATTTCCCAAATCCAAATTTTTCTGTAAACATTAGACACCATTTTAGGGGTTAACTCCAAAGTGTGTGTAATACTTATGTTGTTTTTGTAGGTTTGCTGAATGGGGAAAAAGGGGAAGCTGAGGATACTGATGGTGTCTGATTTCTTCTACCCGAATTTCGGGGGCGTGGAGAGTCACATATATTATCTGTCACAGTGTTTGATTAAGCTTGGTCATAAGGTAATTGAATGATTCTCGTTCAAGTTTCTATTTTTAGTGCTGTGGCCGTTGTATGTGAGTAATGTGACCAATGTGGCTTCATTTATATGATGATTGTGAACAATGCATCTAGAGATTGTATTTACTGTTGTTGAATGAACCGTGCAATATAACAAGGGTGAATAGTGGGTAGGCATTGGGTTTATTTAGGAGTTTCAGGAGTCGAGTTTGTGTGTTCTTGTGGTGTTCTCAAGCTTCAACGGCGGCTGCAATTGTGTTTGAATAAATGCACGTATGGCATGTCATGTGTGTGTGGTATATATGCAAGGATCACAACTTGCAAGAGTTGTTCTATAGAACAAGGAACTTTAAACAGCTATTTAGTAAATTTTCTTTAACTGAATTACTACGAGTTTTCGCAAGCTTAATTTCCACCCTGGTGTCTAGGATCACATGTCACTGCTGTTAAGGCGTTTGGACTGCTCCTCGAGAGCAGTGGGTAGTATTTTCCTCTCCTATCTTGCTCAGGAATTTGTTTTGAAGCTGAACAGATAGGGGATTGGTAAGTGTTGGGAAATCAGTGCTAACACACACAATAGGGGAAAAGTGCAAGAGAACGATTTTAGAGTGGCTCTTCGTGAGCCTACTCTACAAGACAACTCTATTAAAAAAGTAGTCTCACAAATACAAGTTTGAGGCAAACTTGACAACCCTCACACAATACCGACCTAAGAACCCGAGTACACCCTCTCACTCAAAGAATCTTCAATGGAGAAATCTCACTCAACACTCACTCTTTGCTGCGGGCTGCGGCTATTACTCTCTTTCAACACTAATTAAGGTCTGTATTTATAGGACCAAGCTACTTCTAGAGTCTTCCGGGTGTACAAGATCCAGATCTCTCCATGCATTTAGAACATGCGTTTATTCAAATAAAATGCATTGCCTCTTCACATTCTACTTAGTTAATTTAACAAGAAAAACAAAGAGTTTTCAACAGTAAATACATAAGAGGGTTGAATCACAGCCTCTGCAACTTGTCGCCGGACAAAAAGGCAGTTCTTTTCTCTGTGTCCAGCATGGTCACTGTACCCAATTCACCCAAGGTTAGGACTTGGAGCAATTGAGGTTGACTGCTCTATTATCACATTTAAGAAAGGCAGAAGAAATTTACTGTGATTTCTCTGACTACCGATATACTGGTGAAGCACCAACTGGTACACAAGAATCATGTATTAATCTTTTGTAAAGGGGTCAAGAATCCCTTTATCCTACTGCAGGCCCGATCTTAGTCATAGCAGGCCTTCAGTTTAGTTGGTGAGCTCTTCTCTAGGAGAATGCTGTGACCAGGTGCTTGTTTGAGATACCACAGCACCTAGGCGTACAGTTTAGTGAGCTATCTTCCAGGAGAATTCCTTAACCAAGTTCTTGGGTTGCTGCTTGCATGAATTGGCGAATTGAAGATTCTGCCATTCTAGATTGCTAAAGCAGTGTAAGGTCTGTAAGTGAAAGGTGAAATGCTTTGCCAATCGTATAAAAGTCAGGATGTGAAACTAGAGCTCTCTTGGCAGGTTTCAGTTTCTTGTGGGTGTCAAGAGACTGGTTTTGGCAACTTAAACGCTTTGGAGGCAGGTTAGTTTACCCTGATTTTCATCTGGAATTGGGTATTTAGGAACTTGGTTTTGTCAGTACTACTTGCAGTGATGATCTAGACAAGAAATGCCGTGAGACTTTTGTCTGTTTTTTTTATGCGTATGCTAATCTAGAATTCCATAAATCGATTCTTGCTTGGCTCCCGCATCATTTTTTTTATTAAGTGGGAGGAAGTTGCTGTCATTGTGGCTACTTGGAAGTTGGAAGCCAAACTTGAGTAGTACATTACAGAGTTTAGACTTCAGAAAAACGTTGTACAGTGTCTTGCTAGTTATGGATTCATGACAGATTGGTGCATTCACATGCTCAATCATGCTGTATTGGCAAGACTAGTATACAGAGATACCCATGAATAAAGGCATTGGCGATGTTCATTGTCATGTCTGCCAATGATTCATGAGTGCAACAGATATGAGTGCTCTCACAATGGCCTTTACTTGGAAGGAAGCTCGCGGATTTTTCCAGGACTTACATCCTCCTGTTTGCATTTTGGGAGACATCCTTTATTTTATTTCCTTATGGGCTAAGGCTGCTGGATATTTCTTGGATAGTTTATAGTTTGCTTTAAATTTTGATGTTTCATCAATTCATGTATCATTCTTTTGATATTTTTTGCTGTTGCTGGTATGGGCTGTTTGGTTAGATAGAGAAATAACCTGCAAAAATGAACCATCCAGAGGAGAGGGGCAAACGGTCGTTATAGAACCCCAACATCTCTCCCTTTGATCGTTATTGAATGATCTACTTATCTCAAGAAAAATATGCTCCACGGTGGTCATTTGGCCAGTTACTGGAGCAACTATCTCGCTATAACCTACACCTTCCTTCAGTCTGAACCCTTGACAATTAATCTGGCGTTGTTTCTTTCGAGTTTCCATGCTCCTGTGACTCATCTGTTTACTTGTTAATCCCGTGAATCTACTTTCCCCGCATGTCTACACTTCCTACATACCATTCTCCTGAGGCATCCACTCAGTTTATAGCTTGAAACCATTCATGCTTGTTGCAATGTTGAATTTGCTCCAAAAAGAACATGGAGAAGCTTTTTACTGTAAACTTTCTCAAGTAATTTCAATGGAATAAGTTCTTTAGACAGCTATTAACAACTCAGTAACCACTAAATTCCTCCCAAGATAGGAATTGTACTCATGTGATCTACCACTAACAATAACTAACCCCTCAACATTTACTCCACTAATTATCTACTGTATTATCTGATTATTAGGAATTCACAATTCACTATAATTACTTTGGCTGTAACTGTTATTTTTGGGGCATCTCCAACACATCCCCTTGCTCCAAAATTTCTTAGGAGCAATCTATCTACTTGAGTTATGCAAACATATTCATTGTTAGTCCTTTGCCACTACAAACCTACGTGACCTGTCCTCATAGTCTTCTTTTAGTTTCGTCCATCCTTTAGATTGAACACATAGTACAAGCCTTTCACTCTAGACGATTCTTTGACAGCTACATCATGATGGCGCCTCCGGATCTCAATTGAGTTTTTCCACACCCTTCTTCTATCATGGATCACTTCCCTCCATAATTCAGTGAAGCCCTTCTCTTCATCTTCACCGTAACAATGGGTTTGTTTGCATATAATGCAACGTCGGACATAGTAAATATTTGGAGCAAGGGGGTGTGTTGGATATGCTCCAAAATATTAGTCAAAGTAGTTCTTGTTAATTTTTAATAATTAGATAATTAAGTTAATGGAGTAAAGGTTAGTGGATTTAGTTATTTTAGTGGTAGATTATATGTGTGGTTCCTAACTTGGAGGAATTTAGTCGTTAGGGTGTTGCTATTGTTTATCCCATTGAGATTAATTGAGAAAGTTTTCAGTAGAAAACCTCTTCATGTTGTTACTCTCCTTCCTTCTAAAAGTTTTTCACAGAGCCCCATGAAACTTCAGAGGTTGTGAGCTTTAAAAGACCTTAGTAACAAGAGTAGGAAAGTGTCCATCATCTGGGGTAGATAGGTTTAAAATCTGCAGAATTTCTTCCTTCTGGTTTGGTGATGTAATTTTGTAATCGAGTGGCTTCATTGTTGACTGGTTTGTGGGAATCTGGAGTTGCGTGAGGTTTTAGGTGGTGGTTTGGTAACAATCTGCTCTAGTTGGTAAATAACTCAGATCATCCGAGTAATTCTTTTAATTCTATTATCTCAAGAGGCATATGAGTAATTGCAGGGTATTGTTCTTGAATTCCGATTCTTTGGTTTTTCCAAATGACTGGCTCTCAGGTTGATGAAGAACTCAGACTGACTTTCTTGTTCTGCATGGGATCACAAGTGTCCTTATCGTGTTTGAACTTCCTTGTGTGTGTGTGTGTGGGTGGGGTGGGTGGGTGTGTGTGGGTCTAATTACTTGCGGAGGCTGGTGGGGTTAGAATGCTTTCTCAAGACATGTGTAATTTTGGAGTAAATGCTTGCAACCAACATTTGATGTAACAGTTAAGAGATGAACAGAACAAGTCACAGTATCGAATCTAGGCAATACATGATGTAAATCCAACCTTTCCTAGTAAAAAGACTCAAACCTTACATTCAACCTTTTAGAAGTAAATGAAACCCTGGTCATAGATCAGGGTATATTGCTTTTGACAGGAAGAATGCTCAGAGTCTTTCTAGATTTAGAGTCCACTTACTCCGGATACCTTGAAGAGTTTAATGAGTCGAGCTGCGGATTCTAGTGAATACATGTTAAGTGATTGTCAGATGTTTTCAAGCGTCGGGGATAATTGTGGTTGTTTTCAATTCACTGAATAATAGTACAATTTGGTTGTGTGTACTATGTATGAAAGGTTCATATATGACCTACGAAAAGTGTTTTGAAGAACGGTAACTCGTAAGTGTAAGATGAAGAGCTTTATGCGCTATCGACCTTTTACATTTTCGAGGATATGACTAAGTACTAGTGCTCCGTATTCCTCTCTACAAAGAAATGGTCTATTTGCGGGTTAAGATTTTGCCAAACTTGTTCATGTTATATTTTAAAAGTTTTACAAGATTTATTATCTGAATTATTTGTAAACTGTAGGTTGTAGTGCTGACTCATGCGTATGGAAATCGTTCTGGGGTGAGATATATGACAAATGGATTGAAGGTTTATTATGTCCCATGGAAGCCTTTGTTCATGCAAAGTGTGTTGCCGACATTCTCTGGAACTCTTCCAATTATGAGAACTATTCTTGTTCGGGAGAAGATATCTTTGGTCCACGGACATCAAGCTTTCTCAACTCTTTGCCATGAAGCTCTGATGCATGCTCGCACTATGGGCTACAAAGTTGTATTTACTGATCACTCCTTATATGGTTTTGCTGATATTGGTAGTGTACATATGAACAAAGTTCTACAATTTACCTTAGCTGATGCAACTCGAGCAATTTGTGTTTCCCATACAAGCAAGGAAAATACAGTGCTAAGGTCGGGTATTCCTGCTGAAAAAGTGTATGTGGTTCCGAATGCTGTTGACACAGCTATGTTCAAGCCTGCACCTGAACGATTATCCAGTGATCAAATTGTTATCGTTGTTGTAAGTAGACTGGTCTACCGAAAGGGTGCTGATTTACTGGTTGAAGTCATTCCTGAAGTTTGTCGCCTACACCCAAATGTGAGTGATATCTGTTGCTTCTCTGCTATTTTGTTGTTTGACATATCAATCATCTCATCTCAACTATGGTTCTGGACTTCTTTCAAATTATTCAGAGTTCAATGCAATTTGACTTGTATCGTAGCTTTGATATTCAACATTTATATCATTTGATCATCTCTTCTAGAACTTCTTTTTAAGGTTCGTTTCGTGATTGGAGGTGACGGGCCGAAACGAGTGCGGTTGGAAGAGATGAGGGAAAAGCATTCACTCCAAGACAGAGTTGAAATGTTGGGGGCTGTTCCGCATGCTCAAGTACGGTCTGTTCTTATATCAGGTCACATCTTTTTAAACAGGTACTTTTTGTTTCCTTAGGAATATGAGAGGTGATTTTTTTTTTTTTTTTTGTTGTGCCTTCTTGCTATTCTTTGGTTTCCGAGTATTATGAAATCAAGCAAAATGGCTCACCTTTTTTTTCTGCACTTCTTGTCTTGTGAAATAGCAGTAGGTTGGTGTGGCTTTTGATGCAATTTTCATTATGGGTCATCGATAAGCAGCCTCTCTATGTTTTCAACATAGGGGTATGACTTGTGTACATCCGAGCCCCCGTCAGAGCACTCCTTCTCCGCAAGCATAAATTTTGATAGCAGAACATGATTCCTGAGGTTTTTGAAGTTTTGGATGAAGTAAATCAAGAACCAATATCCCCCCGTCAAAAAAAAAAAAAAACAAGAACCAATATGTACTAAGTAAATATGCAATTTTACCCCTTTCTTTGCTGTTGTGTTGTTGTCATCGAATATCCAGTATTACCTCAGATTTGCCGACCATCTAATGTCTTCGTTATGGAATTCTGGGCAGCTCTTTAACAGAAGCTTTTTGCATAGCCATACTAGAAGCAGCTAGCTGTGGATTATTAACAGTAAGCACTCGAGTAGGTGGTGTACCTGAGGCAAGTTTCATTACTGAACTGTCCATTGACTTGCATATCTTCCTGTTTGCTCTTACCTTTTTCCCTGGCTAGCTTTTATATACAGCTCATAACCGTTTTCAAAAACATGTATAATGCTGCATGGTTAGTAGCTGGGATTGGTGGATGCATGACCTAACTAAAGCTTATACTTGTATTAGGTTCTCCCAGATGACATGATTGTGCTTGCTCCACCAGATCCCGGTGATATGGTAAAAGCCGTTGGAAAGGCAATAACCATGCTTCCTAACATTGATCCTGAAGTTATGCACCTCAGAGTAAGGCCATCTGTATCAATTGACATCACGTTAAGTCCCCCCCCCCCCAACCCCCGCTCCCGTTTACTTACGTTGTTGTCACCTCTTGCTAGATGAGAAAGTTATATAGTTGGCATGATGTTGCGAAGAGAACAGAGATAGTCTATGAGCGGGCTTTGCAGTGTGCCGACCAGACTCTTCTAGAGCGCCTTTCAAGGTAATCTCAATATGAACATTGCTTTAGCACTTTCCACTTAAGTTATGAACGTTGCTTTAGCACTTTCCATGTAAGTTATGTGTTATTCACTTTGATCTAACATATAATAGGTATAATCCATACATTTCGATTCTGTTGAGGGGAGGTTATAAAACAAATGCCACATCAAGCTGCTGCGAATCACAAATACTAAAACAATTTCTAGTTATCGAAATGCGCAATCAGGTGTATTACTCGTGCATCTGCCGAAGGCCAATTTGGGGTCACATATCTATCATGGCTCTCTTAGTTGCTGCTTTGCTGGAATAAGTCGGTGCTTTACCCAAAATTTGGATAGTAACTCCTGAACTATACGCAATTTTAGTCCCCTATATACTGGTGCCTGCTATCGTTCATTGGTGCTAGATCACAGAAAGTATGTAGCGAGAGAGATTTCCATTCTGCCCCCCCCCTCCACTTTCCACCACCTGGCCCTCTGCATGCCATTTTATGTTCTCTATATCAAAACGAAGGTTTATATCTCGCTCCATCATGTAGCTCTGTTGCTTTTCCTAGTTTGATCATAATATTTAGTAGTTACTAGTTAGTTATATACATAAATTCTTGATAGGACAATGAAGAATGGAGAGCAAAATAGCCCTCCTAGGCTCCCATTCAGTGTGTTTGTTGTGGGGTTAACTCTATACTAGAATTTGACTGAGAAAGCCCGTAGCTTGATTAGTAACTAAAGACATAACCATTGTGGCCTTGCATAGGAAGTTGTATGCTAACCAAATGTAAAGCGACCAACAGAGCTTGTGCCTGATACATGTGGGAAGATAGCAAGAAATAGTAAAAGTGTTTTCCTGATCACCCTATTTGTTGTAAGATCAAAATTCTGCTAAAACATTCGTTCTTCTTCTGAATCATTTGAATGGTCTGTAGGTACCTTGCTTGTGGCTCATGGGCAGGCAAACTTTTCTGCTTGGTTATGATTGTCAATTACCTGGTCTGGTGTTTCTTACGAGTATGGCAGGTATTAAACCATCTCAGCTTTCTAAAATTTGTGAAAATTTGGTGTTTTGATAATTTTGATCACTTTTCTCTCATTTGACTTGACTACTCTTCCTGTCATTTACTCATTTCTATACGTATTTGGTTAGCCTGAAGAGGACATTGAGGAAGTTCCTGAATTTACTTTACCTCATCTTCGATTTGAAGACATATCTCAGGATGCTAGTGACAACTGAAGCTTCAGATGACATTTGATTTGGCTACGTACGTGCCCATTGTTGCAGACTTTTGTTATTAGAAATACTGGATTACTCGTTGTGCTAGTGACGTTCAATGAGGACTTGTGTTATTCGAGCAATCAGTCATGCTGTCAGAGAATGCCGGAAGTTTTCAGTGTCCGAAGGAAGATGATTACCAATTAGTCAGGTAACCGAAACTCCCAAACCAAAGGGAGCCAGAGCTGAGCAGAAACGCTTGCGGACTTAATGTATGGGTTTTTTCTGCTCACCAGCCAGAGCCAAAGCAATAGTAGATGATATATGTTCCATTTTTTTTTTTTTTTTTTGAGATATATACATATGATACGGAGTACATGATATATGATCCGTAGGTTCAAGTAAATGAAAAGTTTTGGAAAGAGTGTGTAAGACTAGTAATTGAAAGAACCAATATAAACTTTAGGTGTCGTTTGGATACACTCGCGAAGTCGGAATTCCCATGAACTTGCAAATCCTAGGAATTTAGAAAGTATGAGATTTGGGGTAATTTGTTTGGATGAACAAGGGAATTCAATTCCCATGGGAATTTCTACTTACCCCCCTAGGTAATTAAATTCCTACACTTTAGGGTAACAAAACAACTCATGGTAATTCAATTCGTAGGAAAATAAAATTCCTATGGATCTTGAGGGTATCCAAACGACACCTTATTCTTGCAAATGGTAGGAAGTCTCATACGAGTACTTTTTTTTCCACACATTTGGGAGTTAATGAGCGAGAATTAAAACCAGACCATGCCAAGGGTCCGATGGGTCGACAAATGATTTGTTTGAATTTCACATTACTGACTATAGTAATATTTGGTGAACCTCTGCGATAGCAAAGTTAATGAAAAAGTTTTTTTGGGTAGTAAAGTCTTGGTGATGATAACGCCGTGACGTTAAAGAACTGATCCACGTTGCAAATCATAATTTTGCCGATTTTATGACTTGTTAGACACAAAAGAGCGTGGATCAGTTCATTTATGCCGTGACATTATGGCTATCCTAAAGGCAATTTATACAAATTTAAAAGTCTAATTCAACACAAAAGTTAATGCAAAGAAACTACATGGTTCGAACATTACGAGGATCATATAACTAAAACATTTGACAAATGAGAAAACTTGTTAGATAACTTGTAAGAGAAAGTTGGAACTTTAGAAGTGCAGAGTACAAATAATAGAGGAAGTACTCCTTAACCCCAAGCTAGCCAACAAAATAAGTAATTAATTATATCGAAATGTCGAATCACAAGCAATGAAGCATATGTAACTGTATGAGGTTAATTATAATTAATCCTCTCACCCTCATACTAATGGGACATACATAATCAAATCCTCATACTAATGGTACATAATCAAATTCATGATTTTATATTAATGGGTGGTATCATATATATGATTCATATCATTCTAATAATGTTTGATTTGGGTTTTAATTTGATTGATGAAAAGATCAAAGAACACGTATATAAATAACCCATGCAAATCCTTTACTTTCATATTCAACTATTTTTTGTCATTTGGACAAGGAAACAAAGTTCTTTTTATAGATTATTAAAGTATAGAAATCAGCTATTTTCGGAGATGGCAAAAATTGTAGCAGCTTTCTTGATTGGCTTGATCTTCTTCATGGGTATGGTTTATCAGTACTTCTCTAAGTTTACTTTGTAATTCGAACCAGTAAGTTTTGTGTGAGACGGTCTCATCATAAGTTATTGTGAGACCAACACACACAAAATTGAAATGTAAATATAATTATTTATTATTTCAGTGTATTGGTCTCGCATGAGACGGTCTCGTATTAACAAAAGTAATTGTAACGAGGTTGTCGTTTAATTTATATATGCAAAGCGATTTTTGGATTCTTGGTCAGTGGTTAAGGTATCACCCAAAGAGACCTTACCGACTTACCGTGTGAGCAACTTAACATTTACGACTTTTTCATGAACTAAGATAACAATGGTACGTTAATAATGCAGGTTTTAGCAGTGATGTCGTCTATGGAGACAAATGCTGTAAAGACCACTGGGATCAAGGAGACTGCATAGCCGGAAAAGATGATGACCCTGAGACTGATGGCAAATGCTGGCTGTTCTGTATCAATGACTGTACTAAAGGGGGTAGATGTAAAAGTTACGGCAGTAAAACTGTCTGTCACTGCTACTGTTAGTGGACGAGGGGGAAATTAAATCATAGTATCATACATAATCACATATGATTTCATACAATTCACATTATATGATTTAAGAGTACAATTAATCTTTTTCTAAATAAATATGTTTGATGTTAATTTTTGCTCCTTAGCTTGTCACAAGTCACAATATTGTCAAATTTTCAGCTGATTGAGACATAATTTTGTTTTTGTTACCAAATTCGCCAAAACATACTTACATGAGATTGAAAGACGGAATATTCGTTCCACGGTCAAAAATGATAAACATGTATGTACACGAAGCCGTTAAAGACAAAAATACATACCTAGCTAGGTTTGGTTCGGATGAGGTCTATTTCTCCTACCAACATTTTCGTTAATTTGACCTCTTGGTTGCCAATTAATCAAGGTTTTAATTTCAACACTCAAAGTTAAATTCAATCAAAGTTAAAAGGAAAATTAAGCATGCACCGTACCATTACATGCATGATGAGTATTGAGTAGTAAAATTATTTCACCGTTACAAAACTTTTCACCTCTACATTCTAAAGCTTCATAATGAGCGAAACTCATTACTACACACTTTAATCAACACCTCTTCATCTTCCTTATCATGCACAAACAACTCTTAATCGACAAGCTTCAACAATACTATATATACAACCCTCCTCCCCATCCATCCTCCTACACCACCTTCTCTTCTTTTTATCTCGCTCGACTTCTTACACTCCTTACAAACCTCATTCTCTAGGCACTCACCACCATCACCAATGGCTCGGTCACTCGAAATCGTTACGACATTTTTCCTAGCACGTACATTATGCTCCGTGACATGCACCATGTCACGTCCAATTTCTCCAAGTTTAAGTCCCATAGGAGAGCCAGAGACACTAATGACTAGGCTTAACTTGGAGGGTAATTCTACAAGTTGTTGGGCCTCAATGTATCACCTTCAGGCATGTACTGGTGAGGTAATTCAGTTTTTTTACGGCGGTGAAACTTATATGGGCCCTGAATGTTGCAATGCGGTCCATACTATAGTCCATGATTGCTGGCCCAATATGCTGAGCTCCTTGGGCTTTACGTCAGAGGAAGGCGATATTCTTCGGGTTTATTGTGACGCTGTTTCGCACGAGTCCGGCCCAAAAATGACAGGCCCATCTCATTATGATGTGGAAATTATTGACAAGATGTATTAATCTAATTTGATTATTTAGTCTTGATCAATACTTAGTTCCAATGCTTATTGGTTAAGTTTCATTTTTGTGTTACTAAAAGACAAGTTAGGATTTGATTCTTAACTTACGAATAATTTTACCACTTTTGTCTAAGTTTTTGTGCTTCATGAATCATGATCTATATATGGATTGAATTTGTCTACAATTTGCGATCGAATTTGAATTATACTCGTAATAAGTATAAGGGGCTATTCGAAAATCTGAAATGAGTGCTAATGAAAGCGTCACTATTTGGTAATTCGCAATTATCATCAATCATAATGACGTTTTTACGTATCAAAACATGATAAACTTGTGTTAAATTTGGCCTGGCCATTGATGTAATATATTTTTATAATTAATTTACGTCTTTTCGATTATTCCAATGCAAAGTTGGATTACTCCTGAAAATAGCAAATATTCTTTTACATTGTGCCCCCTCTTATCTCACAAACAAAGGAAACTATTTCCCGAAAAAGAATTAGTCCTTATAATAAATTAATATGAGCTCTTTAGTCATATGTGACACATTACATAGCTCCTACATTATTTGAGAGATCATCAATAATTGCCATATGTATGTCTCTTAATTCCTGAAATTGGACATAGATCCAAATAGATCACTTTAATTGAAGAATTTCTTGGCATCATGACTATATGAAGCGTGTTACAATTACACGAAAACAACCTAAAATGCATTGAATTCAAATAAAACACGAGAATCGGCTTTTTTTAACCTTTAGACCAAAATGCATTGTACATGTGTACACCAGGGTGTGTGGTTTGAAGGTTTTGCTTTACCTTATCCCCTTCTAACAAAATACGACAAAATGAAAGAGTAAAAAAAAAAAAAACGAATGTGTGCATCGAGATTATAGCACTGCTACCGGAAATGATTTAACCCCATACCATGTACTCCGTATTCTATTATCGAGCACCTATTCCTTATTCAAACATTTATTTGGCGCGAGGGTAAAGTATAACCGCACGAGTAAATATATTTATTAGGGTGTAAAAATAGCAGCCCAATCAACCCCCGATTCCGCATTTAAGTCTAGGAGAATTGCACGAGGCTCATGTGAAGGTCCAAATTTCAACAAACACGCTACTAATAAACGATTTCCAACCTTCATATTAATTAAAGAGTAAATTAAAAAACAGAGAGAAATTTTCATTTTTCAAGACTTACCAAAAAAATGACAGTTTCGTTGCTATATATATGCGTTTTCTTTTACTACTATTTTCTCGGATGAACATGTCCTAGCCTTGGTGCGGAGAATTAGGACGAAAATTAGCGAGTAATTAATTAATTAATTAATTAGAGAAAGTTAATTAATAATAATAAAAATGAGTGGTGCAAGAAGTAGAGATGAAGAAATTCAGCACGCTACATTTTCTACTACTACTCATCAGTATCAGTTTTCCGATGATCAGGGTGAGTTCGACGATGATGGCAAGCCCAAAAGAACTGGTAATTCCTCTTTTCTCTCTCTTTCCTCCTTATATTTCAAGAACTTGTTTTTGACGCTATGCATGCAAATGCACTGTTTTTAGTGTACGTGATTACTCAATTTCATGTCGATGAGGTCTTGGTCTAACGGTGAAATATTAGGGCACAATTAGAGTACTTTATAACATTTCGACAAAATATATGTCAAGCGTATGTATTAAGTTGTGAAGCCAAATCACTTGTTGCCTATTTCTGGTTAGAGGGTTTTTGGGCCGTACCCGTACCCGATAGCTCAAAATCCATCATTACGCCCTAATGATTTCGGAGTTTGAATTACCATGGCTTAGTTCGTTTCTTGATTGTAACGGCCGTTTTGCACCTCTAATTAGATAAGATTTCTATTTAATTTCAAACTTTGTAAAGATATGTAATTTTGGAATGACGACTTTTAAGGTGGGTGAAAGGTCTGTAATGTTAGATGTCATCACTAATTGTCAGTCGATAAAAGGGTCATGTGTACGTTATTGGGTTGATACATCGATTTCACTAACTCTATGGGATTCAAATCCGTAAATATAACGTCTATATTTAATGGACTTTATTATGGTGCATGTACTTTAGCATCTTTTTCAATTGGAAATGGTAATAACTATTTCAACGAATAGGCTAAGATGATGGTTGCGGGTTAGTAACGACATTATTGGTATATCTGAATGATCGATGGTTACTACTCTTTGTGAAAAAAAAATCAACTAGACGAAAAGTTTATAGTGGTTGGAGGTCGATCAATGATTTTTATCTTAACGCATTAGTGACACTTCTTGAGTCGATAGTTAAGGTTTAGACACTTTGAGTCGAATCTAGTCCCATAGTCGACATGAGTCTCTTTTGGGTTTCAATTTCATAACACGTCTCAGAAATGGGTTCAATCAGGTGACTCTATCTCGTTTTCCCTACGTATAATCCCCACCAATATAATCCATGTTAATTACCTGAAATGTGTTTGGCTCTTTTAGGTGATAATGTCATGCAAGAGAAGGAATGTAACTGATCAACTGTTCTTGAATTAGCAATGACAATCTTTTTGCAAACCTTGCTTATCTTGCAGATTTGGTTTAATTAGTTAGTTGGTTAGATGTAATCTTTCCATGCTTTTGTTTGACTGTTTGGTTCACCTACTTATTGCCTTGCTGATTCTGCTAAATATCTGTTCCTGCTAGCAAATCTCTCCATGTTCTGCAGGTTAATGCCAATTTCCATTTAAAACGTGTCGTTATTATTACTCTTTCCGTACCCTGGGATTGTAACAGTAGGATTGAATTCATGATATCACATATTATTAATTCAAATTATACGTTAACAATTCAAAGAATTGAACAAAGGAGGTACTTCTTAGCTAGCTAGCTAGTGCTTTCCGTCACTCTTGTAAGTTACTTATGGTCAGATGACTCGAGACTTACTGGAATCGTGTAACTAACTACATATTATTAGATGTTGGTGTATATGAATGTCTGTTAAACTGTTGAAGAACTAGTGTAGGGCAATGAGAGTGCAAGTTAATAAGAGATTTATACAAGATTGTAGCTTCATGGCCCTAATCGACAATTTTTAGAAATTTTCATCTTGGTACACGTTCTGATACTAGGCCACTAGGGTGAAACCTGTGGAAGAGAAGATTGAGTAACATTGACATGTCATATGTATGATATTGAAGTCTCGAATATTGTATAGGTGATTATGCATTTATGCCTACTGAGGAAGTGTATGTATTTGTTATGGATTCACTACTCTGCATCAAACTTGTAAGTGTAAACTGGATTGGAAAATGCTGGACCTGTGATGAAATATTGATGATTCTTTGCAGGGACTGTATGGACTGCGAGTGCACATATCATCACAGCCGTTATTGGTTCAGGAGTCCTGTCATTAGCATGGGCTACTGCACAGCTTGGATGGTTAGGAGGAATCCCAACTCTTTTAATGTTTTCAGGCATCACTCTTTATACCTCAAATCTGCTCGCAGACTGTTATCGATCTCCTGATCCAGTCACTGGCAAGAGAAATTACACATACATGGAGGAGGTTGAAGCAAATTTAGGTACCACCAGATCATTTATCTATCAGTATCATCATGATAATATTCTATAATTCATACATGGTTGAAGTGTTGAACTATTGTCTGTTATTGATAGTCGAACATCTCAGGAAATGCGACATGTGAAACTTTTCAATGGGTTATGCATGTTTATTTATAGGCTTGCTAGACTGATAGTGTGTGTAGATCAGAATTACAGTATATGTGTTGCAGTAAAGTTCGCTTTCAGGCAGTAACTGCTACTGATTCAGAAATGTAACTGTGCAGGTAGATTGAACTGCCTTGCTTGTGGGATTGTGCAGTACGTCAACTTAACTGGACTGGTAATCGGTTATACGATCACTGCATCCATAAGCATGGTGTAAGATTTGAATTCTGTAATGAGCTTAATGTAGCTTCTGTTCCTAATATGTTTACTGATTGCTGCTTGAAAATATTTTCACAGGGCAATCCGTAAGTCCAACTGCTTCCATACGAAAGGACATGATGCTTCATGCATGTTTAGCAACAATCCCTATATGATTGGGATAGGAATATTTGAGATTTTCTTGTCTCAAATTCCAAATTTTCATAAGCTGACATTTTTGTCAACTGTTGCTGCGATTATGTCTTTCGGGTATGCCTTAATCGGCATTGGACTTTCCCTTGCCAAGATAATTGCAGGTATTTAGCTGTTTTCCATTCATAACCTGTCATTCTGTCAAATGTCACTTTTCTTTATTCCCTGGGAAACATAAAGGAGCTTTTCGGGCACTGAACTGATGCAGGGGAAGGAGGGAAGACTACCATAACAGGGGTGGTGGTGGGTGTTGATGTAACAGCAGCTGACAAAATATGGACGACATTCAGAGCCCTGGGTGATATTGCTTTCACCTATGGTTTTTCTGCAGTCCTTGTTGAGATACAAGTAAATTTCTGCTAAATTATGTCATTAATATGGATTTGAATTAGGTCATGTTCATGGGTGTCAAAATCATTGATTGGATTTCAACTGGTGCCTCCATAATCTCAGGATACATTAAAGTCGCCACCAGCAGAGAATATGGCGATAAAGAAAGCCAATACAGCAGCAATCTTCACAACCACAGCATTCTACATGATGTGTGGCTGCTTAGGGTATGCTGCATTTGGGAATAAAGCTCCAGGAAACATGTTAACTGGTTTCGGGTTTTATGAACCTTTCTGGTTGGTGGATTTGGCCAATATCTTCATTGTCATTCACACAGTGGGAGCATATCAGGTATGTTGTATCATTCATTCATTCTTTCAAATATTTGGCATCATTTCCATCCGGATCATATGGAGTTTCTCTGAATTCAGATGTAGTCCTCGCTACATCCTGCAGATGACAGTCATGACACCTAGTTTCTTGACTGGTGCTGTAATTAACTAGGAGTACCACTATTTCTCCGCCTTTTTCGATCAGTAAAGTGTCCAGTACTGTAATTTTAATGTTTGCTTCTAACTTAGCCTGTTACTGTAAATCCAAATAATTGGCCAGGTTTTATCTCAACCAGTATTTTTCAAGATCGAGTCTTGGGCCAACGAGATGTGGCCAAACTCAACGTTTGTCAAGGGCGAGCACCCTATAAGGGTAGGACAGAAAACTGTGTTTAGCTTGAATGCGCTGAGATTGACAGGAAGATCAGTATTCGTAATTATGGCAACCATATTAGCCATGGCATTGCCCTTCTTTAACGATATTCTTGCATTACTCGGATCAATCACATTTTGGCCATTGACAATATACTTTCCAGTTGAAATGTACATAGCCCATACCAAGATCAGGAGGTGGAGCAGGAAGTGGGTTATGCTGCAGCTACTCAGCTTTGTCTGCTTTTTGGTGTCCTTGGTTTCGGCCTGTGGGTCGTTTCAGGGACTCGGTAAAGCTCTTCGAACCACCAAGCCCTTCCAATTCAAAGTATGAAAAGAGCTAGCTAGCAATTCTGTAATGCAAATGTTGTTAGATTCTGATTGTGTTGACAGTCCAACTTTTAGCACAGGTGACATTTTGGTTTGGCTCACAAATGCTTGAAAGCAAGCAATGCCTATTTGTGTGGAAAGGACATCAAACAGAAATTTGATCAATTGTTGGTGGAAGTATATTAAACTAGTGTTGCTTAATGCTTATGCATGTCACAGGTCTCCAAAAGCGTATAATGTAATATCAGTACTACCCAAAGACTTAATCTGCCCCCTTGTGCAACGGGGCATGTATGTGCAAAAACACTAGGAAGAAGAGGCATATGAATTTATTTGCTAGGAATGCCGAATGCGTGACTCACATCATCTAAGGAAATGAGATGCATGGAACATTGGTAAATAATTCGAGCCTAGGGCTGCCCTCTCAGTCTAAGCCTTATCTCCTAATCCGAGAGTTAATAGGTTTTTTAGGACTTGAACTTGGGTAAATTTTGGATCTGTGGACCCTGAACTTTTTATAGATGAAATCGGGACCTATGTTAATATTTGAAGCTGGTACTAAATTTCTTTCCTAAGCCTTACTTGTGTGAAAGATGTCGAGTTAAGCGAGACGTCGCACGGTAAAAACGTGATTCAATGAAAGACAAACAACTTTAGGGACTACCTCAATCAATAGTAAAAACTCTAAAGTCGTAATAGCAAATTAAGGGGAAAATATTGCTTTCAAGACAAAAAGGCGAAAAATTATAGGTGTCTTAAATGATTTTTTTTTAAGATTTTATGTAATTTTGCTTATTATGAAATCAAAACGAGTTACAGTAGCGCAATGGTAATACATCGTCGATTGATTATATATATCTTTGACGTACACGATTGCTGAAGAAGTATCGAGGTTCAAAAATCCTGGCTGTAGCACAACCTTTTTATTTTACACCAATCGTCAAGTTAGCTACAGACAATTTGATTCCCGGCAAATTTGATTATGCTAAAGCTACTTCAAAGTTGCTTTTCTTTCAAGCTCTATGAAGAGCAATTTCTTCCCATATGGAGGGGGCCATAAACCACTAACCCTCCGTGGAATTTGGACCAACAATTGCGATCAACGAATCTAATGATTTTAACTTAATAACTACTACAACTCTACATATCTAACTAGGGTTTTATCATTCAAAAGGAAAAAAAAGAACCCAATCTTCTCCGACACTCAACTCGACCAAACATCTTTTCTGTACTTTTTCTTATTTGGCATCAATATATTGGAGTGAAAAATCATCTCAATTTGATTTTGTCAGCTGCGCACCTATATATCATTGGTAGCTTAGACGAGTCTCCTAATGATTTTTTTCCCAATATCGTAGGACTCGGAATTGAAATATCCTTAAGCGTATTAGCGCTTACTACTTAGTCCGACCTCTTAGTGACTTATTATTTTTTAAATGATCCAAACATGAACTTTAAGAAAAAAGGGGTGCAAAACATGAAGGAAAGAAGATGGAAGAACCCGTAATTCGTGCAACAACTCATATGGGAAGTTGATTAAAAGCTATAGCAAACCGTCGATGTGTATAACCTATAAAGACTAAAGTTCATAAAAAAAAGGTTAAAACAAGACTAAAGTTGAAGATAAAGTTGAAACCATGATGAGATAAGTTGCACCACTATAATTCTTCATTCTCGGGTCAATTTTGGCACAAAATTTGTAAGTCCCCTAAAAAGTTAGGTCACGAGATTTGCTTATATGTCTTTAAGCATAAACACACAATGTCATATCAAAATGTCACACAATAATTTTATTCAATTTAGTTAGATAATAAATTATTGTGAAATATTGAAATTGCCTTACGTAAAATAAAACTGTGTGTGCTTCTTATTTTGTGAAATGACAGTCAATCCGTGCAATTTTCGAAGCAATTTTCATTTCGGGTCATCCGTACGCAACCTCTCTATGTTTCAATAGGGCTAAGGCTTGCGTGCATCCGACCCTCCCTTACCCCACCTTATGGCGGGAGCCTTTGAGTCATTGGGGTTAAAGATGTTGTTGTATTGAAATTGTCTTATATAATACAATCCGTATTTCCGTAATTAGTATGATAATAAGAACCCCCCTAATTTGGGGCATTTAATAGAGCGAGTTATATACGTTCCCAACTTAGACATCAATAATTCATGAAGAAATTATTGATCTCTAAAATTAGCTAAGTGTGTATGTTCTAAGTAGGTCGACAGGATATGTTCCGGCTGCACAAACAATGCCTTTGGTGACATCTCGTCAATTTGATGTGGTATCCAATGCTATCCATAATGCGTCTTCGATTATCATTGATAACTGAGATTCCCCCCTTATCCATCTCTCATGCCAAAGTTTGTACTTCAAGCTAAGCCAAGCCTTTAAAAGGATGATACTCTCCTCATTTCATTAGAATTAATTTGCCCTTTTTTTTATAAAATACGATATTAACTCTAATTAAACTTAAAAGTATCAAAACAAAAAGAGTAAGAAATTGTCGTGATAAATAATCGAAGGTGTTTCGAAATTTGTAAGGATGACTATATGTCTATATGTCATGATGACTAAGTCGTCTCGATTTTTTAGCGCACTAACCCAACATAAACGGGTCAGGGCTAATAATGGTGTTTGAAAAATATGACATCACAAGTTAAACAGAAAAGACCACCTAATATTGGCGTTTTTGTTTAAAAGTCTTAGCTAGCTAGTACACCCTAGTCTCTACATCAACTATGGCTAACGGCCAAAAACTGGCCTCCTAAAGTTAAGTACCCAAGGTCTATATTCAATTGTTGCTATTGATAGTTTATACGTCCTTCGCACTTGCACATTATGCTTTTACATGTTACTGATTTACTTCCGTGAGAAGTCATTCAAGATAAAGTTTAAAGCATCGATAAATAAAACATTACATTGACGGAAACGAATTGTGGGAATGTTGCATTTGAGCCACGGAAAATGCAATGGCAGGCCTGTTGTGTACCACAATTTTCCCACCAATTTTGAGTAGGGTTTAATGTCAGTAAATGGAGTTCAGTTTTAACATAAAAATTCATAGCAACTTTGAGTAGCCTGTGGAAAAAACTTGAGAATTATTCTGCATTCTGTTAGTTTTAACATGTAGGCATAAAACTCATGGTACATAGTACATACTCCGTATGATTATATGCATGAACTCTAGGCCTTCTGTTACAAATGGTAAAAACTCCACCAAATTTATTAACAGTGTAAACGAGACTAGTAAGGATATGCCAACTTTACGAGTCTATACTCGACTACGCGTTCTTGGATAGAAACATACATATATAACCAAGTCATGCATAAATTAAATTTATCTATGGATCAATTTAACGAAATAATGCTCGGAAAAAAAAATGTTAAACAAAATAGGTAAAAAAAAACTGCGTCCGGCTCCCATGGAGTTACAACTCCATGAAGTTGTAATTAGTGGTGTTCAAGGCTCCACGTCACCTTCCCACTCCAAACCCAAAAACAACGGATTTGGATCCCATGGAGTTGAAATTTGGTGGAGTTGGTGGAGTTTTCCTAATGAGGTAAGAAAAAGATATGTGACATTTTACTCGTGCATTTAAAGATTTTCTTTATTTTGCTTTATTACTATTTATGGCAAACTCCACTAAGTTCACCAAAATTTTAACTCCATGGGATCTAAACACAAAAACAACCCATTACCACATCAACCTCCAATAACTACCGGTAGCCAACTCCATCACACCGGCGACAACGAAAAGACACCCTATGAGGAGTGGGTGTTAGAAGGGGGTGTGGTGAACCCGTTTGGGGTGTGGTGTTCTAAAGGTGGCCGGAAAAGGGTTTAGGGTCCCACTTTCCGGAGCCGCGCCCACTTCCCAGCGCCGCTATCGCGGCTCCGGAAAGTGGGACCCTAAACCCTTTTCCGGTGGTGGAGTGGGTGATGTTATCGATTACCGATGATCATGCATGTGGTCCCCGACCACAAATTCGGTGGCCGACAAGACCCCAGGTGGTCGCATCATGTGGTGGTCAGCCCATGGTGGTCTCCGATCTCCGGTGAAGTCAGGTTCGCAGGTGGTTTCGTGGTGGTGTAATGTTCTTGTTGGGGTGGACTCGGGAGGAGAGAGAATCGGGGAGGTGATGGAAAATGGAGGAGGTTGGATTGTGGCCATTGATTATAAATTGATGGTTGTGATTCACCCAACTTCATCCCATGGAGTTATTCCACAACTCCATGGGATCCAAACGCAAAAAAACTTGTTCAACAATATGGGGTGCACCTCATCTATATGTAAAACCGCTGAAATTTTTGGCGGTTTTAGGACAATTTTTTTTTGTGAATAGTAAAACCGCCATGGAGTTTGACGGTGCGGTTTTACAGTTCACAATTTTTTTTTTCGGTTACTGTTCACAAGTTATGAAACTGCCATGGTTCTTGGCGGTTTTATATGTAGGTGACGTGTACCTCATTTTGTTGAACAAGTTTTTTTTCCAATCCATTTTGTTTAATATTTTTTTTAACATTATTTCAAAAAATTGTTCAATATGACTCTTGGACCATCAATATGATAATTTTCCTCCTGAAAAGTAACAGGAAGTTCCATACACAAAGATCATTGGAACTGGTTACTATAGCAGTAAGTAGTCAGTAACACTGTAACAGTAAGCCAGTAGGCAGTAGCACTGTAATTTAATTTGATCTTATCAAATACGAGTAACTATATTACCAGACAACAATAAAGAGTAGGATTAAAAATAAATTTTGGGATTTCATTGGATGCGCATTTTACTATGAAGTTAGTAGTAACATTTACCCCATAAAATTTGACAATTGTTTTCTCCTAATCAACTGTAAGCAAGTGTACTGGTCTGGTCTTAGGAAACTTTATGAAACGAAAATATCATGCAAACAAGTCATGACTTCGTTGAAATTAAAGCCTGCTTTCTCTACACTTTCGGATAAAGTTGCACTAAATTTGCATGATTTTCTATATTTTCAAGACATGTTTTCAAAAATTAATTAAGCTTGTGATAAGTAATTAAGCAGATTGATTGAACTTATCTTTATTTACAATGCCACCTTATCAAAAAGCTCAATAGTAGTAGGACGGTATGTCACTACAAAGCTAAATAGTTTGTGGAAAATCGTTTACAACAACAACTTGCTCACCAACTCTTTTGTCACCCGCTTTCTCGCACAATCGAGCATTAAAATGAGCAGCATACGGTAATCTAGTCTCGTCTAATATGAGGGATCGAACATAATAATCATCTCATCCTCATTGACACTTGTAATGTAAATTCATCGAACTTATATCATCAATAACCGCCATAACATACCTTAACAACGAATTAGACATTACGTCATATTAATTATTTTAGTGTTAAAAACTACCGTTGGTTCATAATAAAGAGATCAAGGGTACCAAATTTGTGTCAAAAATTATATCGCATATATATAGCTTTATTACTAGGTAACTATGATTACAATATCAGAAGTAGGAACACCTTAGTGAGTCCATTAATTATATGCACAAAGAATATCGTCGTGTCTTTAACTCCACTGACGATAAAGATCGAACCATCGACCATATATATACGAAAAATTTAAGTACATACACATGTATACCATAATTTAAGTGAGCCCATCATATTAACTGAGAAAAGGGGATGAAGGTCATAATTAACTCTACAGTGAAGCTCTACCGTTGTTTAAGACACATCAATATCGTCTTTAAATGACCTAACATCAAATTGCGTCGGGAATCTTATTGACTAACTATAAATGGAATTAAAAAGGTGTACAAATAGTTTGATGTGTTTATCATCAATTCATCATGTTCACAAGGAATGGTGAGTTTGTACCTCCATTGGAAATGAACATCAAACAACCAAACACATGAACAAATTAAGTACACATACATATACCATATACCATATACCATATACCTAAAATGTAGATACCAACTAACCTAATAAGTAAGGAGGAGTTCAAGGAAACAAAACTCATATTGTATACTTAACTAGAATTATCTTTTCACCAAATACGACAACCCACATAATACCCCCACATTCATGCATGGACCTACTACAAAGTCATTTCAACATTTAGGTACATCAATCAAAACTTTAAAAGAGTGAAATTTACAAAAGTTATTGTGTGATTGGGTCACAATTTTTAATTATTAATTACAAGTAAAAACCAAGTTTTCTTGGAGCCACATGAACATATGGGATTCTTATAAATAGCGTGTGTTGGCCAGCACAAAATGGACTGCTCACTCATCTCTCTAATTCCTACTAAATTTCTTCTTAGGCTTGTGAAATTAATAAACTCCAATTTCTTCCTAAATCCTAGTGTATTAATTAAATTGATAATTTCGTACTAATTAATCAAATGGGAGGCACAATTAGAGATGAAGAGTTTCAACATGGTACTAGTGCTTTGGCTACTGCCACTAATTACAAGTTTGCTAATGATGATGAAGAGTTTGATGATGATGGCAGGCCTAAAAGACATGGTAACCTTTGTTCATTTTTTATAAAACCGATACGAATTGTGTTATGCATATTTGAACTAGACTTGAAAAATCGATAATTGGTCGTCTTGTTTTCGGTTAAGATTAAGCATCCGTTGTAAACAATGTTCGTGTTCTTGTGAGGGGAAACGTATCCATTTATGATTTATCGTACTCTACAATTATGATTTAAATGTGTTGGTGTACGAGATTTAGCTTAATTTCCTCTTAGTTCCATTCTAATGAAAGGACTAAAGTTTTAATAGGTTCGGTTCAATCTAATGCAAATGATTAATTTATACGAGTACGAGTACAAGTTTGTGGTACGTATGTAACATTGTAACATGGTGTAACATTGTTCATGTGATTTATCGATCATTTGGTTTGGTTTGAGGTTAATTAAACTATTGTACCGTGCCCAAAAGGTTAAAGGTAGTCTAAGCTGATCATGTGTACAAGTTATCAGATTGAAACCATGCATGCATGAATTTTTTTTTGTCAACTTGTGTCTCCCATGAAAAAAGAAAGATTTTACCCTATACAATGGAGTAGGCTTTTTTTTTTCTCTTCTTTTTTTAAAGGTAGGATTTTGCACAATTGTCGTATTAATCTTATAAGCCGGGTTTTGAAAAAAAGATGTCCATCGATCCTGCCTGTCTCAAATCCGGATTAACACGACTTTTGTAAAATCCCCACCACCCTCTGATCAGGTTTCCCTAAGAGGAATTTTCAAAATTCTATCATCACTTTTAACATGTTCTGTTGTTTGATGTGCACATGTTATTATGTTTGCAGGGACAGTGTGGACTGCTAGTGCACACATAGTAACAGCAATTATAGGTTCAGGGGTGCTTTCACTAGCATGGGGAACAGCACAGCTTGGATGGATAGGAGGAGTTGGAACCATAGTCATTTTCTCTGGCATCACACTTTATACCTCAAATCTTCTAGCAGACTGTTACAGATCACCTGATCCTGTATCCGGAAAGCGAAATCCTACGTATATGGATGAAGTCCAAGCCAATTTAGGTACAAATGAATCATCCATAAACCTGTACTATATATGGGTTACATCATATGTAACATGTTATGTTGTACTAAATTGGCCCTGCATAAAGATAGTGAATTCGCGCTCTTGACCTTGGCTTAACAGATAAGTTATGTAGTGACTAAACTTGATTCTCCTAAATTTTTGACTGTACAGGTAGACCAAGTCGAATTGCTTGTGGGATAGTGCAGTATACTAACTTAAGTGGAATGGTTATTGGCTACACGATTACTGCCTCCATAAGCATGGTGTAAGGCCTATGAGCTCAAATTTTGGACTGCTGAATTTCTGATATGGTTAAATTTATCAGTTGATCATATATATGCTGACTTAAGAAATATGTTTCAGGGCGGTCCATAAATCGAATTGTTTCCATGGAAGAGGGCATGAAACCTCTTGCAGATTTAGCAGTAATCCTTACATGATTGGTTTAGGGATATTTGAAGTTTTCTTGTCTCAAATCCGAAACTTACATAAACTGACATGGCTTTCAACTGTTGCTGCAATTATGTCTTTTGGCTATGCCACAATTGGTATAGGCCTTGCACTTGCCAAGGTTGTTTCAGGTAGTTAATCCGGTAATAGATTAGGCTTTTTGTGTTGTTATAAGTAGTGGTACGCGATCACAAGTAAAACCGATGTGTAACAAGATCTAAATTGTGCAGGGGAAGGAGCCAGAACTACATTAACAGGGGTAGAGGTAGGAATAGATGTAACAGGTGCTGAAAAAACTTGGAGTATGTTCAGAGCTCTTGGAGACATTGCCTTCGCTTATAGTTTCTCTCAAGTCCTTGTTGAAATACAGGTAATTTCATGACAGATGAACTGAAGTGTCGACACTGTAGACCTTTAGCATTTCAAATTCTTTGATCAGTCGAAACTGAACTGATCAATAGAGTTCAGGAATCGTTTAGGATTGTATTCTGACAGTGCCCCATGGACCGTGATGATCTCAGGATACGCTGAAATCGTCTCCACCAGAGAATAAGGAAATGAAAAAGGCTAACACAATAGGAGTGTTCACAACCACATCATTCTATTTGATGTGTGGCTGCTTAGGCTATGCAACATTTGGTAATAGCGCGCCAGGAAACATGTTGACAGGGTTCGGATTCTATGAGCCTTTCTGGTTGGTAGACTTGGCCAATATCTTCATTGTCATCCACTTAGTTGGAGCATATCAGGTATAAAGACAATTATCACAATGATGTTATGCATATTCATACACCAACTGTCTGAAATTGAACCCTGAACTATAAAAAATCTTTGATTTCCTGGTGTTTCAGGTATTTGCTCAGCCTGTATACAGCAAGATGGAGACAGTTGCTGCTGAAATATGGCCTGACTCAATGTTTGTTACAGCAGAATACCCCATCCGAATTGGCAGCAAAACTGTCTTCAGCTTAAACCCTCTAAGGCTGGTTGGCAGAACATTGTTTGTAATCATGGTAACCACATTAGCCATGGCAATGCCATTTTTCAATGACATTCTTGCACTGCTCGGGTCAATCGGGTTTTGGCCTTTGACAGTGTACTTCCCAGTGGAGATGTACATTGCTCAAAACAAGATGAAAAAATGGCGCTCTATGAAGTGGTGTATGCTCCAGCTTCTCAGCCTGCTCTGCCTACTTGTTTCCCTGGCTGCAGCCTGCGGCTCAATCCAAGGCGTTAGCGAATCCCTTCGTACCTCCAAGCCTTTCCAGTACAAAGTATGAGAATTGACAATTTGACATGAGATGCTGAATTGCTGTGATAGAGCTTGTTAAAAGCCTCTTTACAACAAAAGAAAAAAAATCATGCTTGGAAGCAAGCCAAGTATGAAATGTGTATGAAAATGTACCTGTTTGTAATGTTTTTAAGAGAATCTACTTCTATATTGTTGTGCGGAAGCGTATAAGACGATTAGCAAAAACAATAAAGAGCACACAAGAATTTACGTGGTTCACTATCAATGTGATAGTTACGTCCACAGGAGTCTTGAATCACTTCACTATGTTCCGGAAATTACAGATACACAAAAGATTATCTGAGTTTTTCTAGATCTGCTCTCTTGAAAAACTCTAATTTGACTCTCTCTAATTTCTCCCTTGAAGAATTGAGGCTAGGTTAGAGGGGTTTTATATATTAACCCTCTTAACAAAGACCTAATAAAACAATAATCAAAATAAGGTAAGTCAAAGGAGCAAGTAAAACCCACGTAGAATAATAGCCGACACAACTGGCTAGTCGTAGCCTGCTGGTGCCCAAAAAACAGCCTTCCAGGATCAGAAACAGAATGCACCGGCTAGTAGCCAGTTGGACCAGCTACTAGCCGCCTGCCCCTGCCAAGCTCCAAAACTTGCCCGAATCTGCTCCAACACCGACTACTCGTCACCACCCATGGCTAGTAGTCGTTTATTACTGTTTTTAGCACCACACATCTACGCTACTTGCCTCATCATACTAGTATCACACCATGTCGAGAAACCGTGACCAAGTCACATCATTTCCCAACAAATCTCCACCTTGACTTGAACACGCGTTTAGCAGACGATATTCAAACCAAGAATCGAACGACCCCTCTGCTAGTACTCCTCCAGGAATACCAATTCGAGTTTTAGCTCATGTGCACCAAGCTCAAACTCCATAGGCCCTTACAAGCCTACCCGTCCATTTATACCCTGGACTCGGGTATCCGCCCATTTAGACCCTGGACCCGGGTCTGCCCAAGCTCCACCTTGGGCTCACCACCCCGAAGGGTTAAACATACCTGTCTATGTTTAACAAGTCCAAGCAATGTTTGAACTTGCTAAACGGAACCGGCTTAGTAAAGAAATCTGCAGGATTGTCAGCAGTTCCTACCTTCTTTACCTCGATCCTCTTCTCAGTACGCAAGAAATGATACCTGACATCGATGTGTTTGGTTCGCTCATGGTGAACCTGATCCTTGGCCAAACAGATAGCACTCAAGCTATCACAAAATACAGTAGCTACATCATGATGTAAACCTAGCTTACTAACTAGTCCCTTCAACCAAATGGCCTCCTTGGCCGCTGCAGTCAAAGCCATATACTCCGCCTCTGTGGTTGACAAAGTCACAGACGATTGAAGTGTGGACTTCCAACTAACAACAGACCCACCAAGTGTAAAGACATAACCTGTCACAGACCTCCTACTGTCTACATCTGCAGCATAATCCGAATCAGAAAGCCCAGCAACCAAACAATCCGTATCATTACCGTAACTAAGACCCACATCCGCCGTTCCTCTCAAATAGCGGAAAATCCTCTTTACCGCTAGCCAATGCTCCCTCCCAGGTTGAGACATAAACCTGCTTACAACACTAACTGCATGTGCAATGTCTGGCCTATACTAGTGCAAACCATGGCATACATCAAGCTACCTACCGCACTAGCATATGGAACACCAGACATATAAGACTTATCTTCTTCACTTTGAGGTGTTTGAGATATAGAAAGCTTACCACTTGCAAATGGGGTATTTATAGGCTTCGCACTACTCATCCCAAACCGGGAAAGTATCTTCTCAATGTAGCCTTTTTGTGACAAAAAAGCTTCTTCTTCGAACGGTCCCTATAAATCTCCATCCCCAATATCTTGCGAGCAGCCCCCAAGTCTTTCATATCAAACTCCGAACTAAGCATAATCTTCAACTTATCCACTTCGGTCATACTCTTCGCAGCTACAAGCATATCATCTACACACAACAATAGATAAATGAAGGACCCATCCGCTCATACGGATTCCTCTCAAACCCATGCTCCACCATGAAAGTATCAAACCTCTTGTACCACTGTCTAGGCGCCTGTTTGAGTCCATACAAGGACCTCTTCAACTTGCAAGCATGTTGTTCCTTACCCGCAATCTCGAACCCCTCAGGCTGTCTCATCAGAATATCCTCCTCCAACTCACCATGAAGGAAAGCGGTCTTGACATCAAGTTGCTCAAGCTCCAAATCAAAATGTGCCACTATCGCTAGTAACACCCGGATGGAAGTGTGACGAACCACTGGAGAAAAAATCTCCACATATTCCACTCCCTCAATCTGACTGAACCCCTTAGCAACCAATCTAGCTTTATACCTGACTTTCTCAGCCTTTATAGTTCCCTCTTTCTTCTTAAAGATCCACTTGCAACCTATCAGCTTCCTACCTTGTGGTACCGGAACAAGCTCCCATGTCTGATTTTTGTAAAGAGACTCCATCTCTTCACCCATTGCAGCAAGCCATTGCACGGACTCACTACATGTAATTGCTTCCTTGTAGGATGATGGCTCACCTGTCTCAATATTATCAGCTACCTGTAATGCATACCCCATCATCTCTTCAACATAGCAATTCTGGCCACCTATCTTGCGGCCCGACATCTCTTCAATCAACCTATTGGGTGCCTTACTTACACGCTTAGGCAAGCCAGGTGACCCAATAGGTTCATCAGATGTCTCCTGTGGACTGTCCTCCACAACTGGAGTAGTCACAGGCACACCCAAAGTAACTGGCTCGGCATCTTCCTCGATCGTCACTCGTGGCAACATGGACAATGAGTCTGAAGCCACCCCAAGTTCCACCTCAATCTCGACACTATTATTCTTGTCACCACCTGTAGAACTAACATGAGACATAAACATAGCATTTTCGTTAAAGGTTACATCTCTACTGATTATTACACGTCTCTCTGAAAGAGACCAAATCCGGTACCCTTTAACACCATCCCCGTATTCCATAAAGCTCCCTATTTTTGCCCTTGGATCTAGTTTACTTTCACGTACATGATAATAAACTACACATCCAAATACCCGTAACAAAGAATAATCTGGAACCAAGCCGCTCCATAGCTCATAAGGAATCTTGTAGTCTATCCCTTTATGAGGTCCACGATTGATCAAGTAACAAGCTGTGGTCACAACTTCAGGCCAGTACTTCTTAGGTAACTTTGAATTAGAGAGCATGCATCCTACTCTCTCAAGCAAAGTCAAGTTCATACGCTCTGCAACACCGTTCTGCTGTGGTGTTCTCCGGACGGTATGATGTCTTCCAATACCCTCGTCTGCACAAAGCTTATCGAACTCATCCTTACAAAATTCCATGCCATTGTCCGTTCGTAGCATTTTAATCTTCTTGCCCTTCTGATTTTCCACCAATGCCTTCCATTGCTTGAAAGCATTAAACGCCTCACTCTTGTGCTTAAGGAGTCTAAGCCAAGTGTACCTAGAATAGTCATCAATAAAAGTCACAAAATAATATTCACCATTCATACCTATATCCGGTGACGACCCCCAGCAATCTGAGTGGATGTAATCAAGAACCTCCTTTGTGACATGAGCACCATTGCTAAACTTTTCCCTGTGCTTCTTACCAAGCACATAATGCTCACACAAGTCAAGTTTATTGACTTTGGCACCCGCAAGAAGATTTCTCTTGGACAATAACTGCATCCCTCTCTCACCCATGTGGCCAAGTCTTTTGTGCCAAAGACTAACCACCTCCTCGTGATCGACGGACGCACAAACCGCAGAACTAGGCAGTGTCTCACCTTGTAGAACATACAAGGTATTCCTCTTGATACCCTTGAGTATCAACTTGGAACCCTTCCAAACGGACAGCACACCCTCAGAGCCCTAGAACTTGTACCCCTTGTCATCCAACATGCCAAGTGATAATAAATTCTTGCCCAACGAATGTACATGTCTCACCTTGTTCAAAGTACATGTTTTCCCATCAACTGTCACAATCCTAATTGATCCTATACCAACAACCTTACAAGTAGCATTATTGCCTACAGCAACGTTGCCACCATCAAAGGCTTCATAAGTACTAAACCAATCTCTACGCGGACTCATGTGATAAGAACAACTAGAATCAAGTATCCAACGATCATTAGAACGTGCTTTAACAACTGCAAGTGCATAGTCCTCATCCGAATCATCAGACTCAACTCTACTTTGAACAACAACAGCAACATTAGACTTACCCTTTTTCTTCTTAGGACAATTCAACCTAATGTGCCCGGATTCCTTACATTCGTAGCAAACTATTGGTGAGTGGGATTGAGAATTGTTCTCCTTTTTCTTCCAAGTGTTTTTCTTCTTAGACTTGTTATTTTTGTTAACAACCAACCCAGCCCCCGAATTGTCTACTACATCCCCCGTTGCTTTCATACGCAACGCCCTAGTGTGTAGTGCTGCCTTCACATCCTCTAGGGAAATCGTCTCCTTACCAACTACGAAAGTTTCTCTAAAATTTTCATATGACAATGGTAAAGAAACCAGCAGAATAAGTGCAACATCCTCATCTTCTATCTTAATGTCTATATTACACATATCTAATAATATAGTATTAAGCTTATCAAGATGACTTCTAAGTGACGTACCTTCTTGCATAGACAGAGTAAACAACTGTTGTTTCAACAACAGTTTATTGGTGAGCGACTTTGTCATGTACAAACTCTCCAATTTATTCCACACATTGATGGTTGTGTCCGTGTCTTCATCAACTACTTCAGTGATGATATCGTCTGCCAAGCAAAGCAATATGGTGGAGTGAGCCTTCTCCTCCATCACTGCTAACTCGTACGGAGTCAGTTCGCCCAATGCTAGCACATCCTCCCCGCCTTTGATTTTAGGACCAACGGCCTTTTTAGGGTCCTTCTTGTCCTTTACCAGCGGTATCCATAAGCCCTGATGTTTCAGCAAAGCCCTCATCTTTATCTGCCATAGCACGAAACTATTCAACCCAGTAAACTTGTCAATCTTCGTTGTCGTAGATGACATCGTCTCCTCCAGGATCAAAGCTTAACCAAGCTCTGGTGCCAATTGTTGTGCGGAAGCGTATGAGACGATTAGCAAAAACAATAAAGAACACACAAGAATTTACGTGGTTCACTATCAATGTGATAGCTACGTACACAGGAGTCTTGAATCACTTCACTATGTTCCGGAGATTACAGATACACAAAAGATGATCTGAGTTTTTCTAGATCTGCTCTCTTGAAAAACTCTAATTTGACTCTCTCTAATTTCTCCCTTGAAGAATTGAGGCTAGGTTAGAGGGGTTTTATATATTAACCCTCTTAACAAAGACCTAATAAAACAATAATCAAAATAAGGTAAGTCAAAGATACAAGTAAAACCCACGTAGAATAATAGCCGACACAACCGGCTAGTCGTCAGTACGGACCGGCTAGTCGTAGCCTGCTGCTGCCCAAAAAACAGCCTTCCAGGATCAGAAACAGAATGCACCGGCTAGTAGCCAGTTGGACCGGCTACTAGTCGCCTACCCCTGCCAAGCTCCAAAACTTGCCCGAATCTGCTCCAACACCGACTACTCGTCACCACCCATGGCTAGTAGTCGTTTACTACTGTTTTTAGCACCACACATCTACGCTACTTGCCTCATCATACTAGTATCACACCATGTCGAGAAACCGTGACCAAGTCACATCATTTCCCAACATATATTGATGATAATTCCTATACTATGGGATTTGAGATGTGGTAATGTAGAATTAGATAGATATTGATATGAGCAACTCTAGAGTCCTCGTCAAGCAATGCAAAACAACGTAACATGCTTCATATCTACCATCGACTTGGTGCAGAACGCATTACTTGTAACATTACCAACAATAATAATAACCATGAAATTTGTAGGACGATTGTGTTCATGAAAAAAACATTTGATCTAAATGACCTACTGATAAAAAAAGCGTGACTACCTTATACTCGTAACTCGCCCGATCAACTCCGAATACGATCCCACTTCTTCGCTTATTACATCATGCCTCTCAAGGCATAAGATTATGGCCGCCCGTGCTTCAAGATCTTGCTCATCCTAATCGTCATGCTTCATATCTGTAGGTTTCTTGTCTTTTCCTGCAATAGCCTTATGTGACTTCAGTCAAATGAGCGGATTTTTCATCTGTTCCCTCCAATAAGAAAAATCATTTTTTTCTGAACTTTTCAATCTAATATCATATTTTTTTTTCCACTTTTACTGCGCCACTGTTTGACTTCTACAAGTGGCACGGTAAAAGTGGAGAAATATGAGATTGAAGAGTTCAATGGAAAAAATGATTTTTCTTATTGGAGGATGCAGATGAAAAATCTGCTCATTTCAAAAAAGTTACGTAAAGCTTTGGATGGAAAAGACAAGAAACCTACATATATGACGGATGACAATTTGGATGAACTACTGGATTTTGAAGCAAGCTAAGGGGCGCGACCATAATCTTATGCCTTGAGAGATATGTTGCATTCTTGGTAAATGAAGAAACGACATCAGAGGGCGTACGAGCAAAAGTGCAAAACTAGAGACCAACTTCATGACGAATATAATTTGATAGGTGTGTGTGCCTAGGATCATCCATATGCAATTTATAAGAGCAATAAATAAACGACATCTCTTACACCTCTCATTGCTATTCTATAATTAACAACCTAAAAACACTCTGTCTTTGTTGTTAATTTGTGATCATTAATAACTCCACTATACTAGAGTAATGAACACCCCACAATTTCCATAGATGATGATTCATATACTAGGATTTGAGACAATGTAGGAAGAGTTACTGGTCTTATTGTTATAAGTAGATCTGGCAAAACTGACCCAGACCTGAACATGTGACCCGAATTACTTGACCCGAACATCCGAACTTGACCCGAATTTCTAATCTGAAATCAACCCGAACCCGAATTGACCCGACCCGAGCCCGAAAATAACCAGAATTTTGTTTCATCCGATATTGACCTGACCCGAACATGACCCGAATTGAAATGGCCTAGACCCGAATAACCCGACTTTTTAATGATTTGGTTGAGGAAAAATGACTTAGATTCAATATATCATATCCTTAATCACTCAAATTTGCAGTAAAACTTCAAATTAAGATAGTATTAGACAAAATCTTAAGAAATCTGACATTAATATGATCAGATTTGAACAATTTGAAATGACCCGATCCGAATTTGACCCGTAGTTGATTGTCACACCCGAACTAGAGCAGACCCAAACCAACCCAAAAGATGACCCGACCCGAATAGTTACGACCCAGATCCGACCCGAATAACCCGCTTGTCAGGTTTTGTTACGAGTAACTCTAGGTCCTTGTCACTCGTCAAGCAATGCAAGACGTCGTAACAAGTTTTATATCTACCATGAACAAATTAACTATATATATGTTCAGCAAAATACTGTATCGTACCAACTAAAACCATGACCAACTGCTTAAAAAAAAATTGACTACCTTAGTTCGCCCCCTAATATGATGCCATTTCTTCATCTTAGCACTGTTCGTTTAGTTTTATTATAGTTAGATACCACTCTCTCCGTTCAATTGACTATAAACCGCATAAGGCCAATCAACACATTCTTATATATTGAGGAGAGAATATATTAGTTGAGATTTAAAAGAATCGCATAATATAATCTTAATTCGTAATTTACAAAGAATATTGGTCCCTCGTCATAAACAAAAAAAGGGTCACCAAAGAAAAAGGAGTTCGCTAAAATGTTCAATTTTGCGCTCCATGGCCACCATTATGATCATCACTACATGAACAAATATATTACTAATATCACAAACAACTTATAATCAAACTGTTTCACACAAGACTACATTACCTCGTAAAATAAACTATCTACCCCATGAATCATGATGGCCAACGAAAATATCCTTGTCACGCCGGTTTCCGGGGATTTATACCAAAAGACGAGAGTTGGAGACACTTGAAATGTTTTGGAGTTCAATATGTCCAATTTGGGTAAGCAATTAGCTGAACAATATGCCTTCTTTCCACATATTCTGTGAGACTCCAAAACGCCAAATTCAAGTACATGATGCCTAATTAAGTTGGTGCCTTGCGCTTTGCCCACATGATTAAGAAATGACAATCGAGTACCACTCGATAGCACACTAACAACACATGATTTTAGTCGGTAGATCATTAAACTAACTCCTAGTTATTTTTCGAAAATTAGCCCATTAATTTCAATATGTACATCACGAGATCAGATTCTTATTAATTATTCAAAGATTAGTCCAATAAACATGCTCACTTATGCTAAGCTATATATCCAATTATCAATATTAGAAGAGGCAATAGCAAAATATAGCTAGTCAAAAATATTCCCTCAATCTTTCCTGCCCAAATTAAAGAGGAAACATTCTGTCCTCATGAAATTAGAGTCTCAATTTCATTCGGCTATTTAAATTCTATATACTTTCAAAAGATATAATAAATTATATAGCGTGTATTTAATAAAAATCAGTGTCATTTATCTTATCAAAACGGTATATGTTTTAGGCGCAATTGTTACATGTAACTATACAAGTATATACAGTTAGTATTGTACAATCAATTTATAGACAACAATATTTGTACGTCATGGCGAGTAAGTCAACACATATTAATTACCGGGTTTTATTTCGCCTATTATTACATGAAAATGAAGTTAGTATAAGATATGAGCCTCTTGATAACATACTTTAGCAACGGTTGCGTCTAAAGGCCTTTTCCGTTTAAACTTTAAACTATTAGTTTATTTCTCCTAGAATCCAATACCAATGCAATAACCGAAAGAATTGCAAATTAGAGTATTCAATTCGTGTATTATTACTAGTGAATTAGTGATCACTAGTAGAGGCATATATAAATCATGTTGTATTATTAGTCAAATGGCTTTATTCGAACGGCAAGAAATTCCTTCAACTTTAATTTATGCTTTACCGAACCTAACAAATCTCCCAAGTCTCAATATTAAAGATTAAACTAACCTAAGCTCTTATTCCTTACCCCCTAAAAAGAATATCTACGTCTTCTAGTGGCTTTAGTTAAAGCATAATAACGATCAATTCCCATCACAATCAATTCCGTACGTGGTCGCACAATCAAACAGGGTACATTGCTCGTTTTAGCTTATTCAAGACGTCCTGGCTATCAGCTATACTACCCACTAAACAGTGTATTAGGCTTATAATAAACCTCGAGGAGCTCATCGATAATCATAATCTGGAGTTAACGCTATCCTATATAATTATATATATAACTATATAAGTGACACTAAACGCAAATTATAAATAATGCGTGACATGATGATACCAGAATCGTCATTGCCTGATAACATCCTATCATCTTCATTTATTTGCAACATCGTCCTACATACTCAAAAAAATGAGTGATGATAAGGTGAGAAGTACTTGATGAACTATCTAATTGGATCGGAACTATTTGACTCACATTGGTTTTATATCATCATTCATAAGCTGGTTGGATCAATAAATATAGTAGCTAGCTCGTTAGTTGGTTGTTGTTGTTGTAATTTGCATTTCGCATACAACAAAGCTATTAATCCGGTCTGATCCATGCATGCATGCATAAACCTTTGACAATAAGCCAAATTCACAGGCAAACAACGACATTTATTTTCGATCTTAGATGTCAGCACTCATTCATTCATTCATATCCATTGTTTTTGCATGGCATCTTCATTATTTTCTTGTCACACGTGTCTGACAAATTGGATGTGGAAACTAGTAACAATCACTAGCTAAGTACCTTAATTGGCTATATGTCAATGTGTGTACAAAACAATTGAGATGTGGTACTCGTGATCTCGTCGACACCCGTCTGTTAACATCAATACTGCCCTTAACAGTTCTAATTGTGACCTAGCTGCTAGTAGACTTATTCCGAAATTGAACTACACTTATAAATCGGGTTAATTGCCCGATTCTATTAATGTGAGCCACTGTTATTGCAATTCATATATACTTAGAAAAGATTTTATTCGCGTATATCTGTAAAGGGTACGTAAGGTCTATATATATAAAATGGAGTGTGTCGTGTAAGAACAATTCGAAGCTACGCACTCTATACAACTTTTAGTTAGTTGTGCAGTAGTCCGAGCTTCCAATTACTCCAATAATTTCTCTGACTAATTTTATACTTTTTTTGGTAAAGTTTCGAACAAGCTAATTAAGTTTCATCCGAATTCTTGTTCATTTGACAAAAGAAAGAAAAAATGGGAGGTACAAAAGATGAGTATTATCAGTACAGTGCTGGTGAATTGGCTGCCAGTTACAAGTTTGCGGAAGAGGATGAATTTGATGATGATGGCAAACCCAAGAGAACAGGTACTTACTCTCACAGTCTCGATCACTCATCAGTCATCACTACTACTGCAAATCACTTGTTTTTCTCAATTTCTCGACACTTCGAAGGTCGGTCCAAAGTTTCTGATACCACGTGAAAGAACCATGCATTTTAATACAAGATTACAATACTCTATGTTTATGGTTGATGCTCTTACGATGGTTGTTATACAAAAGCATTGCTTTAATAGTCTTTTGAAATTTACACTTTATTTTACATATGTTTGGAGAAAGTCGGAGTAACCCGTACACCCCTGTCAATCTAGATTATTTATCGCCCTTGCTCATCAGTACATTACAGTACGTCAGTACACTAATTTATGTATTTACGTATAGAACTGAAAAAAATCTACATGATTATTGTTTCCTTCTCGACGCAATCTTCATTATTATACATCCAGAACACACCTTACCTCGTCATAGGTGAGAGCCTTTGAAGCACCATAGTAATGTTGTTGTGTGTTTCCGTGGATGAAATGGTGTGACAAAGCTTACACTACTACAACTACAAGCTAAGTATTAACTATGACTAACCTTCAAAAAATAAGGAATAATGACAACCTGCTGACAGGGTTAAGCTACACAGCAGGGAGTGCAGTGGATGCTTCACCTATTTTATTTTTATTTTTATTTTGAATTAGTGAAGCTGTGGCACACCGTAAGACTGTACACTTGCATGACTTTAGCTCAGTACACAGATATTCCTAGGAGTTCTAGCTAGTTTCAAAAAGTGAACAAAAATTGTAACAATTGCCCTCTCCAAACTTCTGACTTAAGTTTCTGGTTTGGTCACATAAGAAACCATTAATGTTGCTATGCAGGGACTGTATGGACCGCAAGTGCACACATTATTACAGCAATTATAGGTTCAGGAGTACTTTCACTGGCATGGGGCACTGCGCAGCTAGGATGGCTAGGTGGAGTTGCAACCCTTGTCATTTTTTCAGGCATCACACTTTATACTTCAAATCTTTTAGCAGATTGTTACAGAACTCCTGATTCTGTCACCGGAAAGCGAAATTATACACTGATGGAGGAGGTCCAATCCAGTTTAGGTACCATCACACCTTTGATCATATTACCACATAACAAAATGTCTAAGTGTTCGATTAATGATACTCTGAATGAATATACCTTGATATAACTGCGATTTTTGAGTCTCTGGGGTAATGTTGTTGTAATGTCGCGACTGAAATAAAATGTTTGATGATATAGGTAGATCAAGCTGCATAGCATGTGGGGTAATACAGTATGCCAATCTAAGTGGATTTCTGATTGGCTACACTATAACTGCAGCCATCAGCATGGTGTAAGTCCCACCTATTATGAGCTCAATTTTTTGACTTAGACATCGAAAATGAGCTGGCTAAACTGACCACTGTAATGCTGGTTGAAAATCTGACAGGGCGGTACATAAGTCCAATTGCTTCCACAGAGAAGGGCATGATGCCTCTTGCAAGTTTAGCAGTAACCCTTACATGATTGGTTTAGGGATTTTTGAAATATTCTTGTCTCAAATTCCTAGCTTTCATAAGCTAACATGGCTGTCAACTGTTGCCGCGGTGATGTCTTTCGGCTATGCCTCAATTGGCATAGGACTCGCACTTGTCAAGATTATCTCAGGTGACTAAATCTTCTGCTAGGTGGAACAATAGAAACAATGTACACAATTTTGTCACCACAGTAGACTGTATGGAATTCCTGAAATTTACGGTATTTGTATAAAACCTGTGCAGGAAATGGCGGAAGGACTACTCTAACAGGAGTAGAAGTAGGGATAGATGTATCAGCTGCAGGAAAAATATGGACAGTGTTCAGAGCACTTGGTGACATTGCTTTTGCTTACAGTTTTGCTCAAGTCCTAGTCGAGATTCAGGTGAATATTGATCAATTTTAGTTTATTAGGTGCAAAATCTCAATGCTGATCAATGATCATCTAATCGAGTTTTAAGCCTTTAATTTACGCTAAAATGACCTCAGGATACACTAAAATCAGCACCACCAGCAGAGAATAAGGTGATGAAGAAAGCTAATACAATAGCCGTGTTCACAACTACAGCATTCTACATGTTATGTGGCTGCTTAGGCTATGCTGCATTTGGGAATAGCGCGCCAGGAAACATGTTAACTGGCTTCGGGTTTTACGAGCCATACTGGTTGGTAGACTTGGCCAACATCTTCATTGTCATCCACTTAGTTGGAGCATATCAGGTATATCACATAACATTCATTTCACTAGAAAAAAAAAAAAAAAAAAAAAAAAAAAAACAGAACAAATTTAGTAACACTTTGCTAGAACAAAACCTAATGCAATTAGATGATTCTGAGATGTGTCAGGTGTTAGCTCAGCCAGTGTTTAGCATAATGGAGACAGGGGCTCGAAACCAATGGCCCGACTCGGTGTTTGTAAAGGCAGAGTACCCCATCAGAATAGGCAACAAAACTTTATTCACTCTCAACAAACTAAGGCTGACAGGAAGAAGCATTTTTGTGACTGTGACAACAGTACTGGCTATGGCAATGCCCTTCTTCAATGACATTATCGCGTTACTCGGATCAATCGGGTTTTGGCCGTTAACTGTCTACTTCCCTATAGAGATGTACATTGCCCAAAAGAACATCAAAAGGCGGTCTATAAGGTGGTTCATGTTACAGCTTCTTAGTGTGGTTTGTTTGCTCGTCTCGTTGGCCGCTGCTGTTGGGTCAATACAGGGTGTTGGTGAATCTCTTCGAACCTCGAAGCCCTTTCAATACAAAGTTTGATTATATATAGTTTGCAGTTTGCACCCACCAAAGGTGGTGTGTTATACAAGTTCCTTCAATTCTAATGCATGTATGATTATTATGTATGTGAACGATCTTAACAAAAAAGATGTGACCCACTCGTAAGGTGTACGATTCTGCTATATTAATCAATGTACTAGTTCCTCAAAATGGTGCAATCTGCATCAATTAATTCAAATACCCGTTGATCATTACAAAATAATGAAGCAAAGATTGCAAGAATTAGTTAAGATAATACAGATCAACCAAATAATACAGGGGAGGAGAATGAGAGTTAACCATGGAGAAATTTACCGATAAAACTTGCTCAATTAATTTCAATGATTATAAGGCATGTAATATACTACTACGTTCCAATTTAAACTTCCTATGAAATTTGAAATCATCTCATATAATATTAATACTATTCCATGAGAAGTTTAATTTGGACGGAGTGATAGGCATTACAAATACTTAAAAACGGACCGCGTCAAAGTTTATTCTTACTATTCCATTAAATAATGACGTCGCAAGGGTTAGGGTTTGGCTGGAGAATCAATTAACGAATAAGATAGTTCATTCTATTTTTAATATAAAAAGTTTAAAAAAAAAAATCCAAAAATATGTTTTTTAAGAATTTTGTTTTCACGAATATTCTTATTTGACCCAAACATTGTGCTCAGGGGTGAGCAAAAAAGCATGGCACCTGGAACCGTATCTGGAGCCGATAAGGAACTGCTAGTTCCGGTTTCAAAGCCAGTGTTGTCGGTTCCAGTTTCGGTTCCGGATAACAAAATTTAGGAACCGTTAACAACAGTTCTGGTTCCGGGTAGTAAACTTTTGGAACTGGAACCAGTCGGCTACCGGGTAACCTAAGGAAAAGGGGGAAAAAAATAAATATAAAAGCTAACCCTAACTTTTCTTACATAATTCCTATTCTTCCTCTGTTAATTAACTCGAACGAATCAACGTATCAAAGTTAATCCTAACTGTTAATCGTCCTAAAACACACGCCTAGATATATTTTAATAGAATCAATAAGATATAGAATAATCAAGAATCTCATCAAAGTTATTCAATTCAAATCACACGGCTTAAACCAAATATAAATCAATTCTCACTACAACATACAGTCTAACGTTGAATCAATAATCGATTAGAAAGATGAGCTGCTTCGAATCTAGCGGTAGAATCATACAAGTTGCTAATACTAGTAGAGATGGCCTCCTAGCAAGAACAAGTATAAATCACCCAATTTTAGGGCAAAAGAATAGAAAGTACTCACAAAGGAATTGAATAGATAGAAATCTCACAATTTGGCGATAACTGAGGATTTCAATCCACAAATACCAAGTTGAAAGATTAGTTCTCCATTAATTTTCAATACAAATATCAAAGATATTCTCAACTTACAAAGTTATGAATAAAGACATAACCCTAAGTATGTAGATAGTGATCTTAAACAGAGTTTAGAAATAAAATAAAGAAATACAGAAATTTTCGTAAAATCCTGAATTGGCGGACCGCCAAACTATTGCGCGCCGGACCACCAAATTGCTTCTGACACAAACTTCCTTTTGATCGATTCCAGAACTACGGACCGCCAAAGATCTTCCACGAACCGCCAAAACGCTTATGTTTTGCTCCAAATCTTCGAGTCATCTTCTAAAGTCTTCCTGGCACAACGCTAGTGATCTATTACAAACAAAAGGCTCTAAAAAGCCGTTTATCACAGATAAATACACATTTCCATTTTTGTGATGAGAATTAAATTATAAAATCCAATAAAAGATCACCCAATAAACATTAATAACTATCCAAAAAGTATTACAAACACGAGCACATCAAGAGCAACACATGACGAGCAACTAAATGACAATTTGAATCAAGTATAATCTTATTCAATAATAACACGAACCCATAACTTTAAATTATACATATGATATAAAAGTTAAATAATTGATCGGATATTCATTTTTTCCATCTAACGTGGACATAGGGGTTCAATTTTGTACTATTAATTGAAGTCATTAGAGACCTTTCATCCTAGTTTAAGATAATATAAGACAAATTTTTAAGAGATTTGACATTAATAAGATCAGATTTGAACAATTTGAAATGATTCGATTTGTATTGACCGGACTCGAATCTGGTCCAATTCGAATTTGACTTGTAGTTGACACACACTAGACGCGACCCAAACCGATCACGACACAAAATCAGAGTTGATCTAAAATATATCACGCGAAAGGCGACCTAACCTGAATAGACCCGACCTGGACCAAACCGAATGACTAATTCAAGTTTAGTTGTGACTACATGCTTGGTGCTTTAGCAGGGCCAAAACAACTGCCTAGCGCGGGGCAATCATGGGCATGTGTGCCTATTAGCTTGAATTGGTTCAGGCGCAACGGAATGTTGCATTTTGGCATTTGAAAATCGAGGAGCTCGTGATATGTTCATAATAGACTCCTAGCATCATATTACCAACAAATCCTTCACATTTTAACACCCGCGAGAATGTTTATGGGTTATATTATTATAAGTTTGCGTTGAAACGTACGAGGGTATAGCTTTGGACTGTTGTACTTACGCTTCATCTTTAAATACGTCAATCGGTGGTTCCCCCGAAAATTGGTTAAACCATAGAATAGTTCCTTTCCATTAAAGATTCATCCAACATCGAACCTTTATTTTTTTATATAAAGGAGATCTACATTGAAACCGAGTTAGAGCGAGAATGTAGAGAGATAAACTCTTTCTTCTCTCTAGAACCCACCCCTTAAAGCCATGTACAACGTTAAAGCGCACTCCCTATAAAACACCAACTCTTCAGCACACTCTCTCTCTTTGGAGAGTCAATACGTCACTTGACCCCTTTAATGCTATCACTCTCCTGTCTAACTCCCCACCTTATTTTTAGTGGGCCCAGTTGTATTATATTATCAAATCTGCTCAGACTCATTTTTTTACTATTTATTTCGTAAATAATTGTTATAAGTTCGATATTTTTCAATATCACATAAAATAAGTCGACATCAAAATTATAATAGTATTATATTATATTATTAAATTAATTTTTAAAAAATAAAAAATGTTTTTATAGTAAGAAAAGGTTATTTTTGAAAATAAATTCTAGGTTTTTTATTTTGGGCCTCGTTAGATTTCTCATTGGGCCTTAACTTTGGTCTTATTTTGGTTTCTTTTAGTGGTTTTGTTGATTTTGTTTTTGGGTTGGGCTTTACTTCCGGTGTTTTGGTTCTTAGATAAGAGTTTGGTTAGAGTAGTTGCTTACTCCTTCGTCCTTCTCTTGGCTCTTCTGGTCCAACCAACCTCCTTCTAAGTGATCTGAGACATTGGTTTCGACCTTTTCTTTCTATTTTTTCTTTTCTTGTTCAGCCCCATGGCTTTTGGGTGCAGCCTTGGATAGTAGGGGTACCTACTTGTCTATTCTGTACTCCGCTTACCTTTAAAAAGAAAAAGAAAAAAAAAACACATCGAACCTTTTTTTAAATTTGTTGCCCTGACCTTATGTTAGCAGTGACGCAGCAGTAGTTTGACTAGTCTAGCAAAGTTGCTCATATTTGGCTTTGAACTAAAAATACGGAAGTACCCCTGCTATATTCAAAGTTTGACGCCACTAATAAAAGTCAAGATGTTCACACTGCCACTTCTTTCTAGAAGGTGGGGCCTACAGAAATATATGAACCAACGTGCGTGATGCTTAAAGTAAACTCTCCCAGTCAACTCATTTTTCCAAGTCGTCGTGTTAAGTTTGGTGTAATTGGGTGGGTAAACCCACGGGTTTGTTTATTCCATCATTTCTTTCTCGAACTTTTGTCATATTCACAAAAAGATCATGTCTAGTACTCCATATAGATTGGTATCATATCGCATCATGTCTAGCTTAGTCTAATGGTACAAAGTTCGTTCAACGGTTTTAATACTAAGCAAAAAATTTGAGAGTTGTGAGAAAGACCACCATGCTCCTTGTGTTTCTGGGAGCATGGTATAAACATTGTATAATTAGTGTTACTTGTCTCCATATTTGTTTTAGGTAAAAGAGTTTTCTATAAATATAAACAGATTAGAAACTAAGTGATGCATTACAAACTTTGCTTCTTTACTTTGCTCATATCTTCTAAGCAACGTTGGAACGGAATCTTTCTATAATATGTGAAAAAGTGACAAATTGCATATTTGTGCCTTATCAATGATTCAATACATACTAGTCGTGTTCCATTACTTCTTTTCCTTTTGCGGAATTCAAATAAAAACTTGTGTAGTATTCAACTTTAGTGGATATATAGGCTTTAAAACATTCATTCGGTACGAATCCTACTAAATCCGCCTTTTTGGTAGTCCACATTCCATAATAGAAGCATATAATGCACATGAACAAATTATCCTAGTTGCTAGAAGAAGTTCCCGACTTCGTGATTACGTATTGACAAATTATATATACCGACTTCGAAAGTGACTTAGCCAACAATACCTTTCGCAATAGCTAAGATATGGACTATTCCGTATGTATAATGATGTAGGTGCAATATTTCAATCTGCTATCACCCTCCGATTACTAGTTTTAAGAAATAATCTTGATAAGTAATTGCATTAATCAAAAACAGACTTAACTCATTCTAGACGTTATACTTAGCCGTCACTGATCAAGAGTGAATCAAGACAACTCATCCCTACGAAGTTACATGCATTATAAATCAAGCCAATAAATCAATGAAGTTATCCTAAATCATGGCACATGACACCTCTGTTTATTTAATTTCCCAAAAAGAAATGTTAGGATAATGCTTATTAATTACGTCCCACCACTAAAAAAAATTCCACTTATGCCCCTATATATAGTTTCGACTTTTCCAAGGTTATATCCATTCTTGTTTACAATTTCAGTTTGTACCTTGAAATATACATTTTGTCCACAATGTGACCAAACTATCATATTGTCGTTAGTGAGCCGTTAAATTTGAATGTTTCACCTAAAAAGTTAAAGAGTTTTCCTACTTTTACCCCTATGGTTTCACTATTTTCCGGAATATACCCATTAGTTATAAGTATTACTTTATTACAAATTCTTTTTTTATATTGCATCGTCACTTCATTATTAACGTCAACATTACCCACTTTTATTAAAGTTATTGTAATCATTTGCTATCTTATATTGTACGGAATGAATTATAACAAAGAAGGATAAGTGTTCTTTTGAGTTTCGAATTTTTTAAATTAATTCGTTGAGTTTTTATGTACTATATATTAATTGCTACATAAAGAAATATTAAGTAGCTAAATTCCCTAAAAAAAAAACAATTTCACATAATTAATTAAAAGATCAAACTAAATATTAAACTTTTTAATTTTTGAGAAACAAGGGAGATTACTGAAATGGGAAATATCAAACCAAAAGGGTATAATGTGAGTTTTTCTTTACCACCGGAAATATGGTACTTTGGTCACATTGACGACAAAATGGATATTTTAAGGGCACAAACTCGAATTGTAAAATAAGAATGGGTATAATCTTAAAAAATCAAAACCGTAGGGGTACAAGTTGGAATTTACCAAAAAAAAAAAAAAAAAAAACCAAATTCTCTCCATTGTAAACTATCTTATGTCAATTGCCTTAGGTGGTTGACGCTATCGATTTGGATGTGTGACAACTTTTTTTTAATAAATACCGTATATACTCCGTATGTTATTCCATAAATCATATACACATTATTAAATCAGTGATTTTTACTATTTCTTTATAAAATTAGACACTCGTTACAAAACTAATTATTTAACTCATAGTGTATGAAAATGATTAGAGAAATGCTTATTACTAGCTACACACTTACGATATGCAAATATAAACTGACAGTTATTAAATATAGTACGACGTAAAGTACTATACGAAACACATATTTATCTTTAGATATGTTCGGTTTAGGATCCATCAAATATCAAATAAAAATTCAAGTAGTGCATGATTCAAATAAAACTTTTCTGTTGAAATAACATGATTCATGAACCCAACATTGTGGAATACCACCACCAATTAGAGAGATGGAAAAAAAATAGTGAAATGTTTTAGTCTTCATATTTGCTTTCAATCATTTCCAATGGCAGTTTAGTAATTAATCTATTGTCAAGTGGTAATTTCTCCAACCCACTAAATGCCATTTTATTAATAGAAATCCAAAGCACACCAAATCTGAACACAAAAGACTGTTGAATAACATTTCCCTCCATCTCCATGTTTGTTTCCCACTACTTCTGCCTTCATTTTCTTGGAACTGAGCAAACCAAGTAAAAACTGAACACAAACACTATCTAGAACCCACATATACAAAATGTCCATACTACCCCCCAATATCCTCCTCCCATTGCTCACACTCCTCATCATTTCCCTACCCTTTTTGGTAATTTCACAATCTCCGGCTTCTGATCAAGCAATTCTATTGAACATAAAGAAGCAATGGAACAGTCAACCACCCATGCAATCATGGAATTCCACCACCTCCCCTTGCCTTTGGCCAGGAGTCCAATGCACCGGTGGCGAGGCGGTCACCGGGTTATTACTAGGAAGCCGAGACCTCGATGGCGAAATCCCACCATCTGTTTGTGATCTCAAGAATTTATCCACTCTTGATGTTGGGAACAATAACATACCAGGAGAATTCCCTACATTTTTATACAAGTGTACCAAGCTACAAAGTTTGAACCTTTCTCAAAATTACTTTGTTGGGTTTTTACCAAATGACGTAAATAAACTTTCTACTGATCTTCAACACCTTGATCTTAGTGGTAACAATTTCACTGGTGATATTCCAAGTTCATTAGGCCAACTCAAAGGGTTGATGACCTTACATTTGGAGAGCAATCTGTTCAATGGAACATTCCCTTCTGAGTTGGGACAGTTGGAGAGCCTTGAAGAGCTAACTTTGGCATACAACCCATTTGTTCCAATGAATTTGCCCAAAGAATTTGGGAATCTTCAGAGTTTGAGGCTCTTTTGGATGAGACAGTGCCATTTGATTGGGACAATCCCACAAAGTTTTAGTAACTTATCAAGTTTGGAGCACTTAGACTTGGTGGCAAACAAATTGAAAGGTGAAATACCAAGTGATTTATTCTTACTAAAGAACTTGACATATGTGTACTTGTTCAAAAACAGATTGTCTGGGAGAATTCCAAGCTCGATCGAGGCCTTAAACTTGATCGAATTCGATGTTTCAGTGAACAGCATGACAGGACCAATTCCTGATGACATTGGGAAGTTACAGAAGTTGGAAACTTTGGCATTGTTTAACAACCAATTCAGTGGAACATTACCATCAAGTATAGGCCTACTGTCTTCATTGAAACGACTCAAGGTGTTCAATAACAGGTTATCAGGTACATTTCCTAAAGACATAGGCTTGCACTCGAAGCTGGAGGGCTTCGAGGTGGATAACAACGGATTCACTGGCCAGCTCCCGGAACATCTCTGCTCAGGAGGCGCGCTGTTGGGTGTTGCTGCATACAACAATTATCTAAATGGAACAATCCCAACTTCTTTAGGACAGTGCAACTCTTTACTGATATTTGAGCTGTACAACAACAGCATGTCAGGGAAAGTTCCTGAAGGATTATGGACCCTGGAAAATCTATCAACTGTACTGCTGAGCAGCAATCAGTTTTCGGGTCAGCTTCCTGCGAAACTGGCATGGAATATGACCAGGATAGAGATTGAAAACAACAGATTTTCTGGTGAAATTCCTGTCAGTGTGAAAGATTGGGGTAGTTTGGGAGTGTTGAAAGCTAGCAACAACATGATATCAGGTACTATTCCATTGGAACTTACCAGCCTTTCGCAGCTTAATTCTCTAGATCTTAGTAGTAATCAGCTATCAGGTGAGCTTCCTTCAGAAATCATATCATGGCAGAATTTAAACAGCTTAGTCCTCTCTAATAATCAGCTTTCCGGCTCAATTCCTCCGGTTCTAGGCTCTCTGCCTGTCCTAAATTATCTCGATTTGTCGAATAATCAGCTTACTGGACAAATCCCACCTGAATTAGGGCAGCTAAAGCTCAGTTCACTTAACCTTTCATCCAACAAGTTTACTGGAAAAATCCCTTTTGGGCTTGATAACAACGCGTATGAGACTGGTTACGCGAACACTGGCTTATGTTCTGATGGAGGGATTTCATACCTTCCAAAATGCTCCAGTCTTAGACACAGGGCGAAAAGTATGTCCTCCAAATACCTTGCTTTGGTACTAGTCCTTGCATTTGTTGCTTTCCTAGTGACTTCATGCTCCACAGTGTACTTGATCGTCGAATTTAGACGTAGAAAGCACAACCAAGATCTTTCAACATGGAAACTGACCTCATTCCATAGGCTAGATTTTACAGAAGAGAAAGTCCTAGCCAACTTGAATGAGAATAACATGATCGGATCAGGAGGGTCCGGTCAGGTATACCGCATCCCTGTGAACCAGTCAGGTGGTGCAGTGGCTGTCAAAAGGATATGGAACAACAGGAAAATGAGCAGCACTCTGGAGAAAGAGTTCCTAGCTGAAATTGAAATACTTGGTACGATCAGGCATCTCAATATAGTGAAGTTACTCTGCTGTATTTCGAGTGAGGGCTCGAGACTCCTGGTTTATGAGTACATGGAGAATCAGAGCTTGGATAAATGGATCCATGAAAGCAGAAGGGAGACTACTTCATCAGTGAGCGGAACGATTAACCATGTAGTACTGGATTGGCCTGCAAGACTGAAGATTGCTATGGGTTCTGCACAAGGACTGTGTTATATGCATCATGACTGTGTACCTCCTATTGTTCACAGAGATGTCAAATCCAGTAACATTTTGCTGGATTCCGAGTTTAATGCCAAGATTGCTGATTTCGGTCTAGCGAAAATTTTGGCTAAGCCAGGAGGAGAGCCTCACACAGTTTCTGCAGTTGCAGGATCTTTTGGTTACATGGCCCCTGGTAAAAATCTCAGACATTACTCTTTTAGTCATCATCTTTTACTGTCATTGAGTTTAAAATTAATTGCTTACAAAATTCTGTTGCAGAATATTGCTACACAACCAAGGTGAATGTGAAGATTGACGTCTACAGCTTTGGGGTGGTACTCCTAGAGCTTGTGACAGGAAAAGAACCTCATATTGGAGACGAGCACTCGAACCTTGCAGAATGGGCATGGAAGCATTACAGTGAAGGGCATCCTGTAACAGACATTCTTGATAAGGAGGTGACAGATATTGCCTACTCAGAAGAGATGACAAATGTGTTCAAGCTAGGGTTGATGTGCACAAGCACACTGTCATCCTCTAGGCCTACAATGAAAGAGGTTTTGCAGGTTCTTAAGCGATGTAGCTCTCTGGAAGGCTCTGGAAGAGCGAAGGAGGGGACTGAACGCGATGCATCCCCTCTTCTAGAGAGTGGATACTACATATCTAGCTGTAAGAACAGCAAGAAGGCAGTGGAAGAAGATGACTTTAGCATGGTTTAACTTTTCAGTACTAGTTATGTATAATCTTGTCTTGTATCAATTATAAGGACTCTAAGAGCTCATTTTGATTAGAGCTAGTTAGCTAGATAGAGTTAGTGTATATAACCTTGCCTTGTACGTTGTACCATAAGAGTATGTAGATTGTAAGATCGAAAAATAAAGTACATCCTCCATTGTTTCAGATTGTTACCGTATAGTTCAATTTTTCTTACATATTCTAACAATCTAAAAGAACGGAGGGAGCATCCTATTTACTAATAGACTTTAGACCAAAATTCCTACTCAGTTGTATTACTCTAATTCACTCATAAGTATATGGAAATCGCCCAAAAGAGCCGGCATGTATACCATACTCTCGGGACTATGTACTCCCGAATTTGCTTTTATGTACTTTAGCGGGGTTTTCATGTACTTTTTCAAGTTTTTCATGTACTTTAGTGGATAATTTATTTATTTTTGTGAATTTATGTATAGTTTTAGTCATTTGCAACCAAGATAGATTAATAAAACTTTGAATTGATATTTTTAGGTTCTAACCTATTTAAGTAAACATTTTTCATCCATTAAGACACTCTAAGGAATTGGTAATCGATATTTTCATCTTTGTACTTCAAGATCGAGTACATCTTTGTATTATTCAACATATTTATACTTCCAAATACTATAAATATTAGCAAAACTATACGAAAATGGTTTGATGTGTAAATTTACACCGTTTAAACAAAGAATACACAAAATTGTACTTAAAGTACATTAATTTAGAGTAAAAGTACATCAACTTCTACGTTAATGTACACAACCAGATAAACGAGAGTACGTACTCTCGGGTGTATACACCATAGCTCGGAAACTCTCATGCATCGTGATTCAATGCAATGACAAGTTTCCCGTATGTTCATTGTTCAATGCTGTTTATATTGCAAAGATGAGAAGTTCTTTTTCGTTGCCGGTTCTAGACTACTTCGCACAGTTTCTACACAACCAGAAAATGACGAGCAGATTCCTGGAAGCAATGATGATCTACAATTCTCTCTGCAAAATCAGGGAGATAGTGAAAGATTGATCTCAACTGATACAGACTTCATACAACAGTCAGAAAAAGAGGGCTACACAGACCCTACATAAGAATTGTCAAGGCCCGTTAGTCGTTACGTTTCATTCAATATCGTCTAAGATAATATGTAACGCCAATTTCACATATGTTTTAAGACAACATATTAATCGCATTTACTGACGGTAATGACCTTCTCCTGATCCTACACTTTTGTCCAATACAACTTAAGACGCTGCATTATAAGCCACCAGTAAATTTATTTTTGAATAACCAGCCACGTCCGACACTTACAACCAAGTTTCGACACAACTTCCAATTATAGAATTTTTCTCTGTCTTCCAACTTTTTCCGTTCGTTTATTTATTTTCACCAAACTCAGCATTAATGAAAATGAAAATTACGCGCAGGGTATATGATCATTTTGTCAAACATCTTGGTCTTCGTTTTGCTGCTGACAACCGGAAACTGTAAGGTGTAAACTAGACAAAGTTTAATAAACCAAGTCACCTCCCTCCTCACTTGCGTAACCTTTAAAGGTTTACCAGAGATTATCCTCAGCAAGTGTGACTACACCAAATTACTTGGACATCTAATAACTTCACATTTAGCCAATTTCAATTCCAGTGTTGCTTAGTTACATTATTTATGTTCCAATGTCGTTTACAGTTTTATGCAGCAGTAGACTCAAACGACACTGGTAAGAAGATCTCGAACAACACTGGTACGAAGATAATGGAAATAAGCCGAGAATCAGAGACCTGGATTCCCATTTCACAGCATTGAGATAGAAGCCATAAACCAGTTGTACAAAAACTGGTCTCCATAAGAGACCTGCCCAAAGGTGTGGCAAACCCAAAATTATAGAAAATGCGAAGGTCAAAGCAAACTTTTTATACACATCAAAGTGCTACTCATGTTTACAAACTAGGCTTGCGGATATATAATCAACATAAATAGCCAGATAGGCACTAATGCCGCACAAATCACACTTCTCAGTTCTCTCAGAATTTCCTTAACAGTCCTTGATTGTTGAATTTTTTCGTCTTTTCTATTTTATTTTATTTTTTATCGTTTTTCTTTACTTTTTTCTAAAACACGAGAAAATCCTCCCTATACCATATGGCAAAGCTCTGATATTCACTTAGTTCAAAAAAAAAAAAAAAAACAAAAGTCTGATATCCATTAGGGTGCAAATGTGCCATGTCAACCAAGAGCTACAGGCGCAACACAAGTAACAACTGCCTGAGGACTGCTATAGCCTGCTGCATATCCATTGCTCCTCCAACTTCACAAACTAAACCACACCCACAATCATAAATATCATACAATGGGCAATGGCCGAGTCAAGTCACAACTCACAACAATGCTTGCTCCCGCACAACCAGTTGGAGCAAAACTGCATCCGGAAAACTATAGTTAAACCAGCAGGGAATGTGTGGCACTTACCGAAGCTGCTGGAGTTCTCTGTACAAGTATGTCATGGAATGAAACATCTGGAGTATTTGCAATTGAACATGGCTTCAGCCTGTTAAAACAGAAAAAATGCCCGGGAGGAAACCAAAGAATAGCAAGTCATCAAATTTCATAAAAGGAAGAAAAAAGTTCAGCATCATGCCTTGCTTTTGGATTCTGCACAAAATTGTGTAGTAGTAGAACTTCTACCTTGAGTTTCTATAACCATGCCGACAGCAGTACTCGACTACAAGAGTAAGAAGGCATTGTCAGGTTCTAAGATGACGATATAAAAAATCCAATAAGCACATCTAGGCATAGCATGACAGCAGTTGCATGTCGGAAGTATATACAACATCTTTAACCCCAGTGCCTTAAAGGCTCCCGCCATAAGGCGGGGTAAGGGGGGGTCGGATGCACGCAAGCGTTACCCCTATTGAAACAAAGAGAGGTTGCGCACGAATGACCCAAAAAATTACTACTGCTGAAACATAAGGCGGGGTAAGGGGGGGTCGGATGCACGCAAGCGTTACCCCTATTGAAACAAAGAGAGGCTGCGCACGAATGACCCAAAAAATTACTACTGCTGAAACACAAGGGGGGGTCGGAAGTATATACTGCTGAAAATAATAAACATTCTTTCGACAATGATAAAAATTACTACATGACCAACAAGCTAAGATGGAAGGCATCTTCTACAAAGAGGTATCAGAATCAAGCTGTCAACTACCAAAAAGCAGGTTACCAAACTAATAACTCGAGAAGTAGAAGCAGAAAGGGAAAAAAAAACAATATAAAAAACAATAAAAAGACAAAAAAAAAAGAGAAATGGAAGGGAAGTGGTTTTGCGTTACTTGTCTGCCACAAGACTCGTACTCCCTACACCTCGATTGAATACATAGAATAGAATCAACCAACCAACCAAAGCACGTAAAGATCAAAACTAGATCAAAAAGAATCAAACCTCGATCTCTTCACTTGATCCACCTTGGAAGACACTGCTCCCACTGTGTCCATTGTCTGAAAGGATACTGGCATCTGTCCCACATAAATTATCCTGCAAAAGCCCCTTCCCTCACTAATTCAAATCTTTACTATTTTCAGCAATCTGCCACAATTATTCGAACACAAAACTCCTCAACGTAACTCACCTCGCAATTGACTATCTGGATGGCAGCGTTGCTTTCAAACTGAACCACGTTTTTCACTCCCTCTGCGCGCTCACAGTGAGCCACTGTTTCATCAATATCGTGTTTTGCCGCCCTCTCTATAAGGTCCTTCGCTCTCCTGAACGATTCCGTCTGAGAATTCTCAAGGCCAATACTCTCATCGTTCTTTCCAGACAGGCAGGCATCCTTAATTCTATCACAGATATCAGGTGATGCCTCCTGACCAGAGAGATCCATAGGCAAAGCCTCAATGGCGACTTCATTGTCAAACACAGGGATACTAGATGCATCAGAAGAATCTTGATTCACCAGTGAATCAGCATTGTTCTTATCTAGACGCACAACATGCGAATTTATACTTTTGTCACCATTGAGCTCCCCCAAGGATAATGAATCTTGTGACTGGCTTAGCACTTCAACAGAACGCAATGGAGATGGGCTGTAAAACCTAGAGCTGACCTCCAGGGAAAAAGCTTCCAGCCGATGAGGACTAATAGATGCCTTCTTCTCAAGACGTGATGGTGTCAGATCCCCCATCTCGGAATCTGTACGTCTTTTGAGAGGTCTATCAGCCGAACCAGAGCTATCTCCTTCAGTGTCATCACACATTTTATCAGCCAGCTGAGTCACATGTCTCCGATGTCGTTTATAACCTTCTGGAAAGACATATAGAGGGAGCTGCTTTCTGCGAACATGTGATACATACATATCCATGCCAGGTTTCCAATACATATACATGTTCACTTCTTGCCTGAACTCATCAACAGTTCCCCTTATATCAAACTGCTGCCCTTCTTTGACCTTAACCCCTTGTTTCCGCTGCAAGCCCATGAAGTAAGCACAATGGGCACACTGCTTAGATGTGTCTACAAACTCATATGGGTAAGGATGGCACTGCAACATCCCAAATGTATCTCTCTCTATCTGCAGGTTAAAAGAACCAACGAACAAGAACAAGGGACATTACTTTCCACCAGAGGCTGCTTTTTCACTGTTATTAAAAGATAAATGTTGACAAGTTAGAAAACCTAATAAATGGACTTCTTCCATGATATATGATACCTTCAAAGTTAGCTGTCGAAGTCGAGATTCCACCCAACCTTTCCAAGCCAACAAGTCACCAGTATCTTCGGCAATAATATCCACTTGCAGATAGTTTTTGTACGCCTCAAAGAAAACATAGGACTCAAAAAGACCATTCCATTTGGTCTTGTTCAGCTCAATATCCTGGACAACCACAACAATGATCTGGTTACCAAGTCCAAAGCCATACAAGAGAAGAAGGACAAAGAGACTACATAGGTCTTACCTGGCAAACTTTATTGCCATACTCAAATTGCTCCATCATGACACGGAGAGTACTTGTTGAAACATTGTAGCTAGAGTTCATGCACGGATAGGCAGGAGTGATAATGGGCATATGATGAGTACGGTCACGTGGGTTTTTACGAGGATCCCACACAGGGAAACCAAGATCCTCTTCTTCGATTGGGCAGAGCATAACCGGATTAGGCCAACGCCATTGTGTGTAGACTCTGAAAAATCGAGAAACCAACATGCTGGGAATTGCGTTCGGGTAAAGTTGGCATACTCTAGCAACTAAAAGAGCCCAGTTCACCCCACCAAGGAACCCCGTAACCTACATTCATAGATATAAGAAAATGAAACCATTATGCAACAAATTAATTCTGCAACGAAAAGCAAAACATCTTACACACATTTGAATAGACACCACGGCGTTTCGCCCAAAGCTTGAGACATCTAAGCGTTGTCCGAAAGTGCTGGAGCAGTAGCAAAAGGGTCAGAGTGGATATACCAAATCTGAAAGCCTAAGTATAAGAGGACTGCAAATGTAGCATATTTACCTCAACATTTGGAACCAGCTTAAGAATTTGGTCTGCAACCCGGCATCCATTTAGACTACGAACAGTTTGCTCATCAGCATTGTAAAGTATTGACCCTTGAGAAATATCCAAGTCCTACAATTAACTGGGTTTTAGTAGATGGTCACAGAAAAAAAAAAAAAAAAAATCTCCTCCATCAAAAGAACATCAACAGAATAGAACATTAGTCACAGGCATATCTTGAAAGTATTCATTGTTCAGACTTGACATATACATGTAAGTCACACCAACACAGAATATCTGAATATGAAATTAGAACAAGGCTCATGTAAACGCAACTCCTAACAATGATCACCAGGGAGAAAGCAATGAGAATCTCGCATACAGAATCTAAAAACACATACTTTAGAATCACAAGAATACTTTTAAAGTGCATTCAGAATATGAAAGATGAAGTAGGTTCGCAAAATGGCACTACCCACAAATGTCTCCTGTAATCAATTGAATATCATAGTGAGATGGTCATTTGTCATGCAACCGACGACCCTACCACCAGCCAAAGCTTAAAATCCAACTTATTCAGCAGAAAAGGCATAGATGACATTTCCTCCCAATTTCTTCCATTTCAATCAGGAAATGGATATCAAAAGATTGGTATAGAAAAACTCTACATGTCTAAATATGCTGATTACGAGTAATTGTTGGGCTGCAACAGTTCTTCTAGGTCTAGACACTCGAGACTTCAAACACAAAAGACGCAGAAGTATCAACGGACAATAAATGGACTACAGAACGATCCCCATCAACTTGTACAACCAGAGGTACCAGCCTACGAAGGGGGGCAAAATGCACCAGAGGCGTTGTTACTGACCACTAAGATGAGGACAAGATTTGCTTACATCAGGAACAATTAACATCGAAAGGCTTGCATAAAGGAGGTCAATTGATACTCCTTGAAGTTTGAACTTCATCACAGGGACATGAGCATCTGGGACTGGTTGAAGCTCTGTAACTTCTTCCATCTCAGCAAGGATATCATGTAATATCAAAAAAAAGTCTTCCTGGATGAACATAAAACATGATGTCAAGTGCCTCTACAAATTAATATTGTACCTCACATTTTGATATGTGAATCATAACTTACATCACGGTTAATATAAGAAGGCCCAACACACAAAGTGTCTATGTCAGCCCCAGGTCCATGTACCTGTCACAAAAAGCAGAATATCAGTTGGATGTTGTTAGAGCACACACAAAGTTCCACCCACAATGGAGTATTGTAATCAAATCTTCACACAGAAAAACAATTCCCTACAAGTTCGGTTGGTATACAGCCGTATCTACAAGGATTGTCGAGAAGCTCTCATGGCAGCAGTAAATAGAAGTAACAAAACATCCAAGCACAAAAATTAAGAAGTGTGCGCAACTCTTATGCTCCACAATTAACAAGCTGTAGAATATGTATTTTTAAGAGGACAAACAGTCGAACTGAAGACAGATATACCCACAGGCAATGCAATCCTATAAAGAAAAAGTACAAGGGCTTCAATGAGGCATGCAAGATAATCAACAGCCTAAAAGACTACTTTTCTTGGGATGCTTGATCTGAAAGTGGCTGGTTCGAGAAGGTGCTCAAAACCATATCCGAATTCCAAAGACCTCATGATAGATTAATTCTAGCTAGCGAAAAAAGGGAAAGGTGATTCCCAAAGACTGCAACTACATGCTCATGTGTTGCATTGAAGCATTACCAAGAGACACCATCAAATCCCTCAATAAAATACAGGAAGAGAAAGTGGATGCAAAATACAGGTCAAGGAATCCATACAATAGCTAAAAACCAATAATCAAAGAGTCTATGAAAAAACATCGTCCTTTAAATTACTACTACAACAAGATCTCACCTTAGTCTTAATCCTAAAGGGCCTCACTCCGGAGCCAGCACGACGGGTTATTAGCTCAGTGGTAGAGTGCATGTTTAAACTCTTTCAAGAATTCTTATTCTGAAAATCTACTATACCCTTGAATAAGTTAAGATGCTCTTTGAGTGCCTTTAAGCTATAGGCTGTGCTAAGCAACTATCCATAGTAAAACAATATAATAGGACTTTATTAGTACACCATATGCATACATCTTTTAAATTACAAGAGGAACTCAGCTATTCACCAAAGAGCCATGGTAAAAGTATTCTCCACGTGTAAGTGGTGGTCTCATCATTTTATTACAATCCAGCCCCTAAAGGAGCGCAAATATGAATCTTAAATAAAACTAACAAGGTAACACCATAACCGCATCTAAGGACTTTTTCACAACAAGTAGAACAAACGAAATGGACTTTGCAGTATTATGAACCATGCAATACAGCAATGGCAAAGAAACCCTTGCTAGCAACGAACACCAAATAAACTCCTTTTTAGTTCTCAACATAAAAATGAACAAATGGTTATCACGAATATTAGGATTATATGTTGAGTTCTTATTGGACTACAGCTTATCTCCAACCTCATCAACCGAAACGGCAAAGTACAGTCATACTATGAGATATTTAGTCGCTCATCTATTAAAAAATGAGATTATCAGTCGCTCAATTGCAAAGTGCCTCTTAAAATAATAAGCTCAATGTAAATCTAAGTTCCTTCAAATCCAATTCAAAAGTCCGGTTTACAAATAAAACACAATGCAAAGAGGGATAAACAATGATAACTTTACTGCAAAGGCACTTGCAAGTCCAGTAGAAATGATGACAGGGGTTTCTGCATCTGAGATCATAACTAAGACGGTCTCTCTCAAGCAGCCGGAATCTGACGAGACACGCACACACACCTCCCCCCGAAAAAAAAGCTTCCAAGTCTCTAGCACAACCTCAATCTTAGTTTAAAAAAGCGCGCCTGAGGCACGCCTAGGCGCAAGGCGCACTGAGGCGCAGCTGCAATCGCCTCAGAAGCTTGAGGCGCACCTGAGGCGCAGGCCTTGAGGCGCACTGAGGCGCACGCGAGGCGCACAAGTGTGCAATTTTCAATTTCTTTCTCTTGTAACCTTATTTATACACTTCCCTTTGCCCCTTAATCCCTTGTTTATACTTATATACCCATTGTCCCTCTTTAAATACCAAAAAAAGGGTTTTGTTTTACAAAATATGGTTTCGTAAAATAAAATTTTATTCGCTAAATGAGTGCGCCTCGTGGCCATGAGGCGTGCGCCTTCGCCTTGCGCCTTATCGCAACGGCCCCCCATCGCCTCGGTGGGCCTCGCGCCTCCTTAAACTAAGACCTCAATCCAAAAGTTTTGACAACTTCCTAGAGTCCCAACTATGAATTATTCTTAAGTTGATGTTGCACGAAAGAGCATCATATTCTCTGATAAGTACACATAAAAGATAATTGATATAAGGATTTTCCAGCCCAGTCTAATCCCCGTTTAGAAAATTAAGTTTCATATGAGAGAGGCATCTCCAGCTGCCACCTTATCCTCGATATTGGTTGACAAAAGTAAGAGATCAAAGGAGAGCTAGGCTCACAAAGAATTAGTCCTGGACATCATACTTCTGAGCAGTTGTCATCCACTACTAGTCACTAAAAACTCAACAAATGCAATACCATGTTATATCCACACCTGTTTCAAAGTAATATCTTGTAGACTTAGAACCCACATGCTGCAACCAACAGCAAAATATTTTATAGAAGGTTACACAAGAACCAGGACAAGTTCTTAAAGAAGTCTTCTGAATACCCAAGGACCCAATAAGGCACAATAAATAGATGCTTGGCATCTTTCAGACCGAGAAAACCTGAACACTTTTATTAATATTCAGCCCCTTGGAAAGACAAAGGTTCATAATGACACAGCATCCAATGCAACCATTTCCATATATTTATGACAAAAATCGATTGCATTAAGAGCTCAACACGCATGAAAAGCAAGAAAAATTTAGCACGCAAAATAGTGATAAGTTTCCCCCCTCCTAGTCACAGGAAAGACACTAATGTTGCTTCAATTAGAAAACTCTACACCAAGGGGGAAAGAAACTAGAACACAAGTAGCAGCACTTTGGGCCAAGGCATCAGACAGTTTTTAGGGGATCCTTATTACTAATATACAAATAAATCGGAAACATCTGTAACTTCTTGGCTGAAAAGACTACTTGTTCTCTCATGCTTTACATCTACTTTTCTTTCATCTCAAAAAGAAAGGAGGGGAGAAGGGGCAGCTGGACTCTACTCTAGCATATCCCCTTCCACTCACGGAAACAAGATTTCATCCAGGAAGATACCCTCAATAATATTTCTACTTTTCAAACAGAAACAGAAACCAGCAAATAGGTGCAGGCGCAAAACTGTCCTGCTTCTATAGATTTTTCTAAAAGTACCATACAGTTCCTTTGCTGAGAGAGATATAATAAACCCACCCAAGCACACCGTTCCAAGAAAGACCATAGAGCCCCACAGCACTATAGCACTATAGCAGTGAGGCACAACTGTTGATTACAATATCAAACCCTATTTCAATGACAAAATAAGCAGGCAACAATAGTACATAATAATAATAACTACATCATCAAACTTTATTTTTTCATAACAAATGAAAACTAAAAATAATTAATGAATAACAACAATCTGAGGAAAATATAATGTCGAACTCACCCCAAGTCTATAGGAGCCAAAAGTAAAAATGAGAGCATTTGCATCTTCAACCATTTGATCTGTGTATCCCCTTTGCCGAGTCAGCTGCTTCACCCACCCTTTGACAATCTATAACACAAATTACAGCAACCATAAAGCTCCAATTTCACAATTAACAGCAAAGGCAAAAACAGAATATAGATGCTTGAGAAGAATACTGCTTGGTGAAAAAAACTGAATTTCTTAATAATTCCCAAAAAGTGGAGTATGCTACCAAAATTGATTTCTATCATTTCTCCAAATAGAAGATAGCAAAAAGAACAAATGTAAATAATAGTTATGGAAAAAAAAAAAAGGTGCTCTGCTTACTCCAACAAAAGCACTTTTCAAAATATATAATTATCTGCAATATACAATAAGAAACGCTCCAATATAACCAGTGTGATAGTCTCGCTTATGTTCGAAAACCAGCAAAACAGCGAACCTGGGCTTTTTCATCCATTGCAATAAATGGGAAGTCCGAAGTAAGAGTTCAACAGCTCTAAGAAACATTAACATGACATACAGAAGTAAAAATGCAGAACAACCCCCCCTATTGTTTTATTTTCTTCTGATATGTATTAGAGGATATCAATTGCAGCACACCAAGGGAGTGAAGCTCATGTACAAGAGACACCAACGGGGTGACACCCTTACATAAAAGAAGAGCTGGAATACTGTAAGCTCATACCCAACCGTTATCTGATTCTCAGAAGCCCCAAGGTAAAAGAATTAAGAGAAAGCATCTTCCAGTTATGCTCCTGATACACTGTATAAAAACATACCCCTTTCTGTGCATTCTCCCAGTTAAGCATAGCCCCCCTCACATGAAATTATGCCTATCAAACTTTTTCACGAGTGCAAACTGGTACTAACCCCTATTAATTTCCTTTCCCAAACCATATTTTATTAATCACTATATCTTCGTATGAAGATTAATCAACTCTTGCAACGAACTCCAAATTATGCATATCAAATTTTTAGGAGTGCAAACTGGTAAAACATTAATAAGTTCCTTTCTCAACCCAAGTTTTACTTATCGCCATATCTTTGTAAGAAAGATTAATCAACTCATACAAAAACTCCATTATTCATTTCCAGATCAGATTCTATTCACTATCATTCTACTTTGATATGCCACTAATAAGTCATTCTGATCAGATTTAGTCGCAGTCATTCAACTTTGATATGCCACAAATAAGTCAAATGGTAAACCGTTTAGCTTATGAACCCTCCTCACTCTCAACTTGCTGATATCAGCTGATTAATCTTCTCATGAATCCGTTGCCTAGCTAAAATCATTCAAGGGCTAGGGAAGTATAATTCTCCATTTTCCTAGAATGCTTTTCCAAAAAAATAATATAAATAAATTGAAACTACGGCCTGCTTCAATAAAATTGTATCACTTAACATAAAATAGCAATGGTTCTGCCTAATTCAAAGGCTTGTTTCACCGAAACCGAGTCAAGGGCAGCATAGAACACAAGAACACCGAAGTAGCCATGAGGCCCATGAGCGATCCCAAAAAAGATTAAATAGCCATGATCTGCTAGACTACAAATCTACAATTGTCTCAGAAGAGAATATGAATCTAAGAGCTAGGTGTAGCAATAACTATACTATTATACACACTTATAAACACACCAAAACCTTTCAAAAAAAACGAAGGCCATTCAATTTTAGATAAAAATAGAGTTTCCTCTTTAAACAAACAAAAAAAAGTTCAGAAGACGAGAACTCAGATTAGAAACTACAATGCTCCCAATTCGTTCGAAGGGAAGTAGCTGGGATCCGCAAAAATCTACTGGGCACCTGCTACCTTTAGCCCAGAGTGAAGCTACGGATACACCCTCCCCCAAACATAATTCCAGAAAAGGGCTACATTCTGAAAAATTTGTGAATTTCATTCAACATAGTCTCCCTTCTTTCCAAACACCTACACCAACAAATTCTATTTGCAAGAAACCCACCAAAGAATTAGGACAAGCCCATTGTTCCTCTTGAATACTAATTAATCTTTGCCTGGTAGCATAATTATGCTCACACCCAGGGGGGATTTTTATCCTTCCATTCATCCTTGTTCACAATGTAATGAACCGAATATATGAGATCTAATCTTCACTGCCAAGTTGCCAACAAAGAAATATCCCCCCCACTCTTTCATTTTTGCTAGAAATATGAATATGTTAATAAAGAGGTGAAGCAGCAGGAGAGGCATCGTCAGTGGCAAACAATCAAAAAGAAGTCAATCATGTTGAATAAATGCTTATTGGAATACCCTTGAAAGCACCACTATCACGCCCAATTATCCATTCTCATCCCCAAACGATACCTAAACATCAAGCTTTTTCCTGAAAGTCATCACTTCAATAGTCCCATTAGTTCATTTAAGAACCTTTTTTACAGTGCCCCAGAGTGTTTCCGAAATTCCCCCACCAAAGTACAAGTGTAAAGAAGTTTAGAGGAAGCACCATACTTCATATTATGAGCCCCATTTAACGACGTGGAGAGAAGTGTTTGACCATTGAAATTCTCCTCGGAAATCCTAAAAGTTGAGTTACACTGTGATATTGATCTTGTGTTAATCTAGTCACATTCGCCATAGCTTGAATTATATATAAGAGTGTATTTGGAAACACTCAAATCCCATGTTTGGGAACTCAAGAATCTGAGAATTTGGATTTGTGTCAAATCCTTTGGAATTTGTTTCAAATCCAATTAGGCCAAAAATAAATGACACCTCAAGAGGTGTCATTTGAAATCCCACCCTCCCCAAACATTTGATTTACATTTCAATTCCACATTCTCAAATGATGGAATTGAAATGATTACAAATTTTTACATTCTTGTTTCCAAACACTATCTAAGTGCATTTGTAACAAAAATGTGTCGTTTTCTCGATCAAAGTTGACATTGCAAGTCAATTGTACTTCAACTAGTCCAATTCTACCCATCTTTTTCTCGTCCATTTCATCCGATTTTCCCATTTACTTTTGTCGTCCAGTACATCCAATTCTTTTCTTTTCCCATTCGAATCATCAATTCTTCCCGATTCCTTCTTTGATGAGTTTCATCCATTTCATACAATCACATGAGCATACTATCAGCCTACACATTTTTCCCAGTTGCTATGGACTAGCCTAAAACTTTGGTCCCAAAGAAATGGGAAGACTTGAATAGGGGAATAATCATCCAACCAAAAAATTTAAGCCCAATTCACCAAACTTAACTTTGATTACCATTTAGCATCCTGCGTTCACGCACGTCGAGAGTAATAAATTAAAGAGGCAAATTCCACAAAGTAAGTTGAGGCATGACCGGAGAATGTGCTCATTAAAGGTAGAGGATTAGAGATGAAGAGAGGTGTCTAGCTATTACTCTTATCCAGGAGAACTCTACTACCCAGTAAGAGGGGTTGATCACTATTCCCTTCATTTTCAGAGGAAATATTACCCAGCCTCACCCATACTCCTCTTCCTCTCCACAATATTTACCACCTCAATATTTTAACTATCCTTTATTTAAAACCTACTATCCCTTAATTCATTACCCCCACAATGCAAAAGCATGACCGTGAGCCAAATCAGAAGAACCTCGGCGATATTACAACAACCTGACAGTACCCTAACCTCCAAAAATCAATAATTAAAGCATCAAACCTCCGAAATTAACAGTCTACTGATCAAAATGTAACGAGAGTCATATCACGCATCAATAAGCTCTACGAAAAATACAATTCTTACCCTAGAAACTCGGTCCAACGTACTCAATCAATCCCTACCCCTGTTCCTACATACCCATGTCATAAACCTCGCCTAAACAAACATGAATCACCCATGATCTAACTTCTGAAAGTTGCAGCAACAAATATTTGTTCCGAAAGATTCATACTTTTCGCTTTTCGGCACATACAATCAACTGATTATTAACTAACACAAATTACAATCAACCGCAGTAAAACAATCAAAACCCGAAAAATTTACCTCATGAATGCGATCAAGCACCTCCACTCTCTTCTGAGCTTCTTCCTTACTCTCATACAACCCCGAATCAATCAGACACTACAAAACCCAGCCAAACAAAACTTACACAAAAAACAGAAAAAGATCCAATTTTTATACAAAATTCAGTAAGAAGTTACCTTCTCTAGTTCAGCATTCCGCAGAAGATCGGCCTCAGATGGACCCGCCACCGAAATCGGCTTCGACTTTTTCGGCGGCGACAGCGGTGGAGTATTTCCCACCTGCTCCGGACCACCACCACCACCCCCCATTCCCAATTAAATTAACCAATTTAATACCCTTAAACAACCTATATAAAAACCCTAAATTCACCAAATTTTGTAGGTTTTCAGAATTTTAGCAATCACTACTTCTATAAACAAACAAAAAAAACAATTTTGCTGGATTTTTTTTTTTGAGTTAGATCATTTCCCCTTTTTCTCTCTCCCCCCAGAAGAAAAGGGGAGAAGATAAAAAAAAAAGAGGGAAAAATCAATTGAAAAAAAAAAAAGAGAGGGAAATTTGGGGTTTTTTTTTCTTTTTTTGGGAGGGAAGATAAAGATTAAAACTGTATTTAGGGTTTAAGAGAAAATGGGGGAAATGATGATGAATTGATGAAATAATTAGGGGGAAAATGACAGGCTTGTGTGAGAAGGAAGAAAGATCTGGGATTTTGTGAGGAAGACCCAATTGAGAGGGAGAGAGAGAATTAGGGCGTGTTTGGTTGGAGCAGTTTTTAGTGGGGAGGTAGAAAGACACTAGTAGTGTAGTAGGCAAACAAAAGGGCGGCACACGTTACCATGTTTTTATGATGACTCGACTTCTTCTCTTCTTCTTTAATGAAAAACAATCTTCATTCATTGAACCCATCGAGGGTGTGGATTCTCGAACACGTAATCGCTATCTTTCGGGTGTACTCTCTCGATCTATGTGGTCTTAGGTTTATGTGTTTGATCCTGATCTGGTGAATGGAATTGCAGTCGAGTTAAAATTTGTGAGTACTTAATTGGTTATTTTAAAAAAAAAAAATTGGTACTGCATTACCGTTTTAAGGTGGTTTTGTCTAACAGTGAAACGTGATATGTATGACAAAGCCAATGATAATGTTTAGATTAATGAGAGTCAATTAACCTAAACACACTCCCACAATCTTTTGCGTGTGCGCGGAGTCTGTCTAAACCCCTTAACCCGTGAACGTAGTTGGAGTCGACTTAGAGTTCATGAGTAATCAATCAGCCATTCTTATTTTCTTGTAGTGCATCACTATTTTAAGGTGGTTTTGTCAGTCATTAAGCGTGATATGTATGGTAAATCTCACTGTAATGTGTTAAATAGATGAGTCAATTAACCCAAACACATTCCCACAAATTTTTCGGCAATATCTTTTTCTTTTTCGTTAATCTTTTTTAGTTTATCAAGAATTTAAAGAAAGCCTAAACCTTATAAATATAGTAGGTGAAGTGGTGAGCGAGGGATCTCGTCCCAAGTTTGGGCTATTGCGACTTGTGAGTTAGTGAAATCTGACCAAAGCTACCCGTGAGACAAGAGGGGGATAACTCTCACATTGGTCACTATGAGCCTATGAACTACCCCGATCTCAAAATTCATACTAGATTAAGGAGACGATGAGACATTTTTCGCAATCCCATACACTATCAAGGTGCAATATGACTTTAAAAAACCAAGGAGTTATTGTTCAAAGTCAAACTTGAGATCTAAATGATAGAAGGATCCTCTTAACCGGTTCAACCACAATGTTGACAAGGATTGTTTTAATCAAAGATGTCCAACTTATGCACTTGAACATTGAACTTTAGCAAATTATGTTATCAAATAATCATGAATAGGGTTGAAATAAAGCTGCCTCTTATATATCATTTTCATTGACTAGTAACTTGAGTTAATAAGACATAATTGTGTTAGTTCCAACTTTTAAAGGTATTCTCAAAATCTAGAGAAATTGAATTGATGTCAAATTTTTCCCTTGCTCGGTTTTTGGATATTGGAAGTTGGAATTGCAATTCAATTTTAAAATTGGTCAATTATTCTAGTGTTTGGGAAGTGCAAGGAATTAGAATTGACTCAATTTCGAGCTAACGTAAATTTGTATTTTTAATGTCATTCAAAGTACACGTCATTTCATTTCTCACACACTTATTACTCTTCCTCGTCCCCAAAACCCCAACCTAATTTTCTTTCTCCTCCCACTTGCTACCTCAAGCTTTGACGACCATCACCTTTTGTCGTTGGCCACCACCAATGCTGCCATGAACCATGAACCACCACTTCTTCTCTCTCACATCCTTTCGCCAAAATTATTTTATCTCTCCTCACCTCTTACCCTTTACTACCCACTCCCTCTCCTCCCACCTCCTCACCCACAAGGCCACAACCTCTTATCCATTTTTAGCCGACCACTAACCGCTTGCAAAACAACCAATCAAAAGGCACGGACCTCCCAAGTCCCTCCCTCCCTACTCTTAACCCCTACCTCCCACTCTCTCTCTTCCCACCGCCCTTACCACTCGCCGCCTGCCTAGAATTACAAGGCGGGGTAGTTAAGGTGGTGGAAGTGGTTATTGGCAAAGGTGGGGTTGTATCTTGAAATGTTCTCGAAGTGTTCTCAAACGCTATTTTAATAAGTTTCGATCAAATTCATAAAAGGTATGCTAAAATAGAAACTTTTGATCACAACCTATCGCACTCCATGCGACCGTGTCCCCGTCCCGACCACCCAGAGTTCAAACCATGCCTTCTAAACCTCACTCATGAGTCATGAGTCATGAGTAACGAACCAGCCAACCCCACCAAAACTCTCGTTAGTCAAACAACTCATCGTCACTCTCATTGTCAAACTCTCAAAAACCCAGCAAAACCAAACCCATTTCCCTCCATCCAAACACCACCTGAATGCCCCCTTCACTGTCTCCTCACTTCTGTCGTCTCCTCAAACCCCTACCCTCATCTCCACCACTTACCATGGCGCGTGCAATGACACGCGCCACCCCTTTCTCCGTAATACCCACCTTGCCAAATTCCCCGACGGCGCGCTACCTCTCCATTCCGCCGACGCATTACAGGGTCAATCACTCAATTAGAAGCTCATCCCTTTTTGGGAATTGGGTAGGGAATGGATTTGGGAATGGAGGACAGTGGAGTGTCTTTAAAGGGTATGGAGTGAAGGTGGCTTGTGGTGTTGGTTTTGGCGGCGGAGAAAGAGGGTACAGAAGAGTGAGGAAGCCTTTTAATAAGAAGAAGAAAGATAAGGAGTTGGAGCTTAGTGTTAAGATTCTTATTGAAGAAGGTTTGCCCAATGATCCTGAAATTCTGGTACTCTATCTTGTTCTATACGTTTCTCTTTAATCATTAGCTGGTGAATTTGTAATGAATGTATGGAATTTGCTCTTAAATATGATTATTAGAATGAAAGTTTGTGTAATTCAATATATAGCTGATTATGTGTGAATACGAATTTTGACTGAAAGTTTCAAGCTCTTTCTGTATAATTTGGAGGAGCTTCTTGATGAGTTGGAATGTTTGATTACGCATTGTAGGTTGTCAGGTCGTCTTTTTTTTTTTTTTTTTTTGTTGTTGTTGTACTTGTACCTTGTCTACTGGGGTCGGGCCTCCAATTTGTGTGGTTGTATGCAGATATATCATATATATGTTCAAGGTTGCATCCTTGGATGCTCTGATAATACTCTACACATAAAATGGCATAGGCAAGCCAAGTGTGTCTTTTATGCTCATTTGAAATGCTAGTTTTTAGAATGCTAGTACTTAGACCCTCACAGAAAGGAATAGTGTTAGTCCATTGATAAGAAGTTTACGTGGTTGCTTAGACTTAAGGTACGGAGTAATAGTTATTGGGGTGATGCACCAAAAACAAGGGGAAAAATGAAGAAATGATGGTGGATAAAGGAAGGTAAATGAGGGTTAAAAATGATTTTCTTAATCTCATAGATGAGAACATAATAACAATGTTGAGTTTTCTATTGCTTACGTTCTTATGTTTCTTCTATTGGATAGCCTGCCTTAATTTGACTTATGAAATTGAGGTTCTAATCGTTTTTGTAGAACATTGCTGAAATGCTTCGACTTAATGCTCCGATGGCCATGAAGTTGGCATTTGAGGGACTAAAGGATTCGGAGCACAAAACTAGAGATACCACAATAAATGATGTCAGTGGATTTGAGACCATTGAATTATCCTTACTATTATGTAATGATGTGTTCATTCGGGCTTTGAACAAAGACTGGAGAGATGAGGACCATGCCACTGATGTTCTTTCGATGTCCCAACATATCCCAGAACTTAAGCTACCAATTGTAAGCAATATCAAATATAGCTTGTGGACTCTAAGTTGTTAATGGGCTTGTATTAAATTGACTTGTATATTCTATTTTTCAGGTTATGTTGGGTGACATTGTGATTTCTGTCGAGACAGCTGCTAGACAGGCAGAAGAACGAGGCCACTCTCTACTCGATGAGATACGTATCCTTCTGGTTGGTTTCCACCTATATCCCAATAAACGCATGTAAACAGCATTACATCATTACATCAATAGATGCAATTAACTACACTCTCCCCCTTGACCCCTCTCCTCCATTTTCTACTTGTCCTTGTACTAAATGGGATCGGGGGATCACCAACCAAACATACACTTCTTGTGGCAGCACTTTACATTGTTGGCTCAACATATTTCAGGTCCATGGCCTCTTACATCTTTTGGGTTTCGATCATGAGATTAGTGAGGAAGCTGAGGAAGAGATGGAAAAGGAGGAAGAACTTCTTTTACAGAATCTAGACTGGAAAGGGAAAGGGCTTATTAAAAGTGCTTATGATGCTGAAAATGGTGGCAGTTTTGTTAAATATCCTAGTACCGATGGTAATATTTTTCTACTCATAATTTTACTGCATAATGAGTAACATATCACCAGTCTAAATAGAACCTATACCTTATTTGTTTTGAACATGTTTGCACTAGTTTGCATTGTTAGAATCTTACATGGTCATCACTAAAAGACAGGAAAAAAGAAGGCAGTCTCCGGTTTTACAGACCCAATTTCAAATATATCTTTTGCGACATGGATGGTGAGTATTCACCGGTTTTTCCACAACTTTCCTTTCTTACTTTGCTAATAGTGGCTGAAATTTGTTCTTTTACATTCAAATGTTAGGTACTTTGTTGAACACCAAGGGTCAAATCTCTTCAGCAAATGTTAATGCCATGAGAGAGGCAATGTCAAGGGGAGTCCAAGTCATCATTGCAACTGGAAAAGTGAGATTTCAGGACTTTATACCTTTCTTAATTATTTTTGGTGGCTTCTTTGGTGTCTCTTAAGGTCATTATACCACATTCCTTCGGGCTCTATATCTACCCTGCCTATTCTTTCTAACCACCCGGGAATTGGTCGAGGCATCAGATAAAGTAGAGGTAATCTATACTTGTTGTGTATAATCTCTGGCATGTAACCTAAACTATGTCATGTGTTTCGATACATGTAGGCTCGTTCTGGTGCCATACACATATTGAAGACTGTTGACTTGGTGGGAATAGATGGTCTACTCTCTGAATCATGCCCTGGTGTTTTCTTGCAGGTACCACTCAAATCTTACTTAAATAATCTAGTCACTTGTCGAACTTGTGTAAAGTTGCCAAATATAACTTGTGTGAAGTTGTCAAATATTCTTTGAATGTATGCTCTTTCTCTGCCATTAGTGGAGATCCTTTTGTGACATAACATTGTAAAACAACTCTATGGATTATTGCATAGCGATTGCAATCAATCCTTATGCTTGCCTTGGCGAATTCTCAGAGATAGGGCGTCTAGTTTTGCATCTGATTGATGTGTGGACTTTGGATGTGTCCAGTAGTAACAATCTTTACGAACAAAAATATTACATCATCCTGCACAACTCCCTGTATTTTGAGTTGAGATGCTGCTTTCGCTTTTTTTTTTGTCCTCAAATGGCTTGATCACTTCTTCCTTGCCCCTATGATAGTAATTGTTTGTGTTGTGCAAGGCAGTGGGATTTTATTCAACTGAGGTGGAGAGATGATGAGAGTTTGGAAATGCATGAACTGTCTGGAAGTTCATTTATGCTTTCAAAGTTGTGAACTTGTGTTAAAATGATTTTGTTGGTGTCCATGAGCTTATTATATATTATCTTCCACATTTGAGTTACGTGCATCCTCAGTGCTCACTAGTTAGTATTTTAATTTGACTGTATGAAAGTCTCTTTGTAGAACTTGCTCCACCTATATTTTTTTGGGACTTTTTAGTTTCGTTCTAGTGCCAGACTTTGTACAAACAGACATCAGCACGGCCACTTGGAGACTTCATCTTATAGCGGCAAATTGTTGTTTTCCTTCGTTTTATTCTGTGCATAAATTTAGCTGTACATGAACCAAAGTTGGATACGTTTAGCCCTAGCTGAGAAACGCTGTCCTGTTGCAGAGCTGATCATGTGTTCCACCCTATGTCATATGTGTGTCCCACACCACCCTAATCTTGACAACTGACCTAATACATTTGTTGATAATATTTAATATTGATTAAACTGGAGAGCTGTTAGAATCTAAGTGGGGGATGGATCATCTTCAAATCATTAGGGCAGTGTTGATGATAAAAGCCCCGCAAAGGTATGGAAGCTTAGCTTGAATCTAACTGGGAGATGTCTGAACGAATTTATGTGTTCCCAGATGTGCTTGTCTGAAAACAAAAGAGAGTACATATCTTTGTCTGCCTTCCGAAAGATTGTAACTCTGTTGCTTGGAGATAACTTTCTAACTTACAGTTTACTTGTACATAGGGCTTAATTGTATATGGGCAACAAGGCCGGGAAATTTTCAGGAGGAGTTTAGATCAAAACGTTTCGCGGGAGGTATGTGCTTTGTTAGAAGTTTAGCGTACTAGATTTTATTTCTATCTTTTATCATACCTTTTTTCTTACCTAAGTGAAGACGTTCACACATAATTCATTTGTTTGATATCTACACTTTTTGTTTACTTGCGTTCTTATTCTTTTTCTGGATTTTAAAACTCTTGCTAAACGTGTTTTCACCACTTTTTAAACCTGTTCACACCCTACCTTTTCACTTTTGTGGCCTGGGTATGACTGTTCATTTTAGTAGTAGTAGTTGTTATTGTTGTTGTTGCTTTGGGCTATTGTTGTCTGTTGGAATGTTGTCCTTGTTGAATGCAGATCACTTGTTATTCCCTTCTTTTATTGGTCAACAGTTTCTTGGTGCTCATGTTACGGTTATGCCTTATAAGTGGAAGGCTGTTTCTGTTTCAAACATATGAAATGAAGTAATCTTCTTGCCTTTATGTCTGGCTGCTTTGGGCTATTGGAATGTTTTCCTTGCTGGGCGTAGGCTCGGGGTTGACTTTGTGTAGTGTGGGGTGACAAGGCGTACACTAATTTAGTATTCTGTGTCTGCAGAGTACGCCTGTGCACTTCTCTTTGTATGATCGATTAAGCCTGAAAGAAATGGCATTGTATAAATGTGATTGTGCCTGCTATGAGCCTATCACAGTTTTTTTTTTTTGCCCCGGTGGTGTTGGGTTGTCAAGTTAGGAACCTTAAGATAAGGCCATGCACTTCCCTATTTCTCTTAGTATGATCACTTGAGCCTGAAAGAAATGGCATTACATAAATTATAATTATACCTGCTGGCTGCTATCACATTTTTCTTTCTTTCTCTTGTTTCCATTTTTTTTGTTTTTTGCTGTGGCGTAGGTTAATTCAAGAACTTTAGTATACTTTAAAAAAGTGCCCAAGGACAAGGACTCATCCATAGTAAAGTTTTATATAAGGGCCCACTTCCATCTTGCTAACGTCATGGTAACATCTTCTGATGAATTCCAAGCTTTTGCCCCAAAGATGCTAGCTCATCCAGCTGCACCCAGATTCCTAGAAAAAGGTGGCAACAATGGTGTACTTTGGCAGCTTTCTTTTTTGTTGCTTCCACTCAGACTCCAAATGTAAACTGGGTAATACCAGAGCACATCTACTGTCCGACACACTTGCCAATTAACCTGCGGCAAGTGGTCCTGTAAGTTAACTGCCTAACATTTGCAGATGTAGAGGACGCGAATCATGGCGATCTGCTAAGAAGTGCAATGTGTGTTGCCATATTAGTACAAAATGGTCTCAAAGTAGACCCTACGCCTACTTATCTGATTGAAGTGTTTGTGATGGAACTGAATATCCAGCTATGTGCCTTCATCTGCTTGCATAGTTGATGATGTGATTTATATTGGCTACCAATGTCTGTAGGATATTTGTTGTAAACTCACTAAATGTTAGTGTTTTTTCTGTGTATTGGTCGTTTGAGACAGGAAGAAATGCCTAACTTTGTTGTATACTTGTATACTACAGGCATTCCTCTACTCATGGGAGCACAAAATCCCTCTGGTGGCTTTCTGCGGTGACCGTTGCTTAACTTTGTTTGATCATCCACTTGTGAACTCCCTTCATAGTGTATATCATGAACCTAAGGTGCCCAGAAGTTCTAGCTACTCTCTCATAAAGATATTTGTTTGTATGTGAAGTTGGTTTGATCAATATCTTGATCTATTAATGGAACTTTGTCTGCAGGCAGAAATAATGTCTTCAGTTGAGGACCTGTTGGCTGCCGCCGAAGTACAGGTAAGACATGAGTTTACAATGAAACTGGATTTCCCTGGTTCTTTTCCAGTATTCTCCCCCTTTCTAATCTGACATTTGAATCAACAGAAACTGGTATTCTTAGACAATCCTCACCGAGTATCCACTATTTTGAGGCCATATTGGTCAGAAGCTACTGGAGATCAGGCTAGGGTTGTTCAAGCTCTCCCTAACATGCTTGAAATAGTTCCCCACGGAACTTCAAAAGGAAATGGTGTAAAACTGCTGCTTGATCATTTGGGAGCCAATCCAAGCGAGGTATATGGTGTTATAAATTATTGTCTGTGAACCTACTATAGTTGCAACGATTATTTCTTGTTTGAGGACTTTCTGGTCATCGAGCTTTGAACAGTCTCAATCGAATCTTTGAGCTACCACACTGTTCTACTTTTCTGCCCTTCGCCCTATGAACTAGATTGTCTCTACTAGTTTTAGAAGGTTAACCATTACTAGAGCATTTCCCATCCACTAAATTATGCTGTTTTTATTCCTGCTAGATTATGGCCATTGGTGACGGGGAAAACGACATCGAAATGCTACAGTTGGCAACACTCGGAGTTGCTCTTAGCAATGGAGCAGAGAAGACAAAAGCTGTTGCCAATGTGATTGGTGTCAGCAACGACGAAGATGGAGTGGCTGATGCCATCTATCGATATGCATTCTGATTTTTCCGATGAAAAATATCTGTATCAGGCAGGCAGTCACCCACGGATGATACTATAGTATGTATCCTGTAGCCTTTTTTCTCATCCCCATTTTTTTATTTTTTTTTATTAATTTATCAATACTCTGTGAATTTGCATTCATTCAATTGAAGGGTGCTCTCATCGGCCAATACCGGGATAACAGGAGGGTCTATAGAATTGATTTAGGAAGTTTTCAAGTTCTTGTCATGACTGACTCATTACTTTTCTTGACCATACATTGTGAAGTGGCACAGGAATTATTTGATGATCTTTTTTCACCTGATGATCGAAAATTTCTCTGATGTATTTGCCCTTCTTTTGCCCATTAGTTCTTTTGATTTTGCTCAGCACAGTAGTCTGGCTTTGTAATATATTCTCCACCGATCTTGATTGGATATTTGGATGGAAGTAGTTGATACTTTCTCAACTCAGCACGGTTCTTTCATCGTTCTAGTGTTCATGTAAATCATATCCTGTGAATCGTGTACCTTGGGGGCTTGGCCACAGTATACTGTAACGCCATTCTGCATTTTCAGCACTGTAAACGTTTATGCCTGAAAACCTTTCGGAATGGACAGCCTGACAGGCAGAGAAACTTATAACTTGTATTTCTTCAGAAATACAACATGGTTTCTAGTTGGCAGATCAACCTACAAATTGGCCTTACCAGCAATGCTTTCACCTCTGATAACAACCTAGTATGGAACCGAATCAACTGTAATACTCGAGCAGTCGAGCTGGAAGGCCGAAAATGCTATGTATCTTAATTTCAGTGTGTGCAAGCAGTGGTGGCATATCAAGGACGTTGAACAGATTCTGAAGGGCATGATGCTTCAGCTGGAGTTATGAAGTAAGCAGCAATTGATGCTGCAAATATGAGACAAACAGGATCAAAAGAGGAACTTTAACAATAAAAACAAGAAACAAATCATATGAATCATTTTGTAATAATTATATGGAAATTGTTAATGATTTGTATGGTTGTTGATGATGAAGATGAAAGTTTGTCATTAAATATATGATGATAATATATGGAAATTGTTTCGAGATTTGATTGCGAAAGTTTCAAGTTTTTTTTCTTTATAATATATGGATGAGCTTCTGGATGAATCAAAATGTTTATTTAAGGAGAGTGAATTGTTAAGATAATTATTGTTGAAGTAATCTGTTCTTGGAGTGGCAAAGGGCTACGCCTGTGTTTGTGTTGGAGTTAGCTCTACCTTTTCGTTGTAACCTGGTTAATCTGAGTCGGGGCCTCCAATTTGATTCTAGCATACTCTGATACTGGACAAATTACACATAAAACAAGGAGGGTAATGCTATTGGAATTCTAGGTAGTATGGAGTGCTCCTGATCTGTGGTGTTTGTGTTGTGGATCACGTGGACCGAATTGACGTCTACATCCAAGAGTTGTCGAGTTCTCTTGGTTTCCCTATGATCCATTTTTCCACTGCGCCGAGGTATTTATTTCCTTCTTCGTTAAGGGCATGGAACTAAACTGACTATCTGTCTGTTGTTGTTGCTGTAACTAAACTGACTGTTGTGTCTGTTGTTGTTGTTCCTATTTATCAGGTGCATGCCATTCGTATTACCCTATTTATCAGGTGCTGTTGTTGTTGTTCCTATTTATCCGGTGCATGCCATTCGTATTACCCTATTTATCAGTGCATGGCCCCCTTAAAGTGAGAGGCAAAGAGAGGCAAAGTGAGAGGAAGCTGAAGAGGCAAAGTGAGAGGTAGCTGAAGAAGAGGAGTGAGAGGAAGCTGAAGAAGAGATAAGACATAGATGGAGAAGAAGGCCCTGCTCCTAATGTTGATGTTTTGATGTCTCTTAATGTTGCTGTTTCTACCGACCCTGGACTGGGGTCTGGAGTACTTATGTAATAATCTCTGGTATGTAACTTAACTTATGTGTGTTTCAATTCATGAAGGCTTGTTCTGGTGCCATAAACATACCGACTGTTGATTTGGTGGGAATAGATGGTCTACTCTCTGAATCATGCCCTGGTGTATTTTTGCAGGTACCACTCAAATACTTACTATTATCATTTTTTTTTTCTTTTGATATCTTTGATTTGGGTCTTCTTAATTCCGTTCAAGTTCTAGTGTCAGACTTTGTACGTTCAGATATCCGTAAGGCCACTTGGAGAACATTTTTTAGCCGCAAATTGTTGTTTCCTTTCGTTCACATAAACTTAACTATACATAATCAAAGTTGGATACCTTTAGCCCTAGCTAAGAAACACTGTCCTGTTGCAGAGCTGATCAATCTTGTGTTTCACACCGCTTTAATCTTGACAACTTACCTAATAAATTTGTTGAAATTATTTTAATATTGATAACACTAGAGAGCTGGGGTGTGTAATGTGTTGATGATGACAATCCCTGCAGAGGTATGAAAGCTAAGCTTGAATCTAACTGGGAGATGTCTGAACTAATTTATGTGTTTACATATATCCTTGTCTGAAAACAGAAGATCGAGAGAGTACAGTCTCTTTATCTGCAGTCAGAAAGTTTGTAACTCTATCGCTTAGATATAACATTCAAATGTAAGGTACTCTTCTCAATAGCAAGCATAAAATCTCTTCGGCAAATGTTAATGCCATAAGAGAAGCAATGTCGAGGGGTGTCCGAGTGATCATTGCCATTGGAAAAGTAAGATTTCATGACTTTATACCTTTCTTATGATTTTTATAAAATTTTATGTTAATATTATCTTACTTTTATACTCCGTATTATTTTATGTTATATTATTTTATATTATATTATTTCATTTCATTCCGTGGCTTTTCTGATGTCTCTTAGGGTTATTATACTCACATGTCTCTCTTAAGGTTATCAATTATCATACTCCACCCGGAGACTGGGTTGGGGCATCGGGTACATGATACTTAGTCTATACTTGTTATAAAAAAATAAGTGGTATGTAACACAACCTATGTTGTGTGATTCTATGCATGTAGGCTCGTTCTGGTGCCATAAACATACTGAAGACCGTTGATTTGGTGGGAGTAGATGGTCCACTCTCCGAATCATGCTCGGGTGTTTTCTTGCAGGTACCACTCAAATCTTGCTCAAATAATCCTTAGGCACTTGCACTTGTAGAACTTGTGTGTAGTTGACAAATGTACTTTGAATTTTTGCTTTTTCTCGTGGAGATCCTTTTGTGACATAACATTGTAAATCAGCTCTATGGCCATTTCAATCAATCCTTGATGAATTCTCAGAGATAGGGCGTCTAGTTCTGCATCTGATTGATATGTGGAATTTGGACGTGTCCATTAGCAAAAATGTTTATGAAAAAAAATATATTACACCTCCATGCGCCGTTCCATTGCAGTCTTTGAAAGTGATTGGTAGGAGGAGAGAGAGGTCTGCTTCATAAACCCAAGGAGGTTCCATCCTAAAACCTTTGTCTGCAGGCAGAAATAATGCCTTCAATTGAGGACCTGTTGGCTGCCGCCGAAGTACAGGTAAGACATAAGAGTTTGCACTAACTGAAACTGGCCTGGATTTCCCTGGTTCTTCTGCAGTATTCTTCCCCTTTCTAATCTGACATTCAAATTATCAGAAACTGGTATTCTTAGACAATCCTGATCGAGTATCCACTACCTTGAGGCCATATTGGTCAGAAGCTACTGGAGATCAAGCTAGGGTTGTTCAAGCTCTCCCTGACATGCTTGAAATAGTTCCCCATGGAACTTCAAAAGGAAATGGTGTGAAACTGCTGCTTGATCACTTGGGAGTCACGCCAAACGAGGTATATTATGAACCTAATATAGCTGTAACAATATTTTCTTGATGGAGGACTTCCTGGTCTCGCACCCCTTCGTGTCAGAGATCTCATTGAGCTTTGGACGGTGTAATATCGAATTGTTGAGCCACCATATTGTTCTGTTTTTCTGCCCTTCTTCCCTATGAACTAGATTGTCTCTACTAGTTTCAGAAGGTTAATGACCAGTAGAGCATTTCCATCCGCTAAATTATAGCTTCCAATTCCTCTAATAATGGAATTAAATTATAGAATTAATTTCTTCTTTTCCCTTGGTAGATTATGGCAATTGGTGATGGGGAGAACGACATCGAAATGCTACAGTTGGCAGCACTTGGAGTTGCTCTTAGCAATGGAGCAGAGAAGACCAGAAGCTGTTGCGGATGTGATTGGTGTCAGCAATGACGAAGATGGAGTGGCTGATGCCATCCTACCGATATGCATTCTGATTTTTCCGATGAAGATTATCTGTATCATCAGACATGCAGTCACCTACTGATGATACATTGATACTGTAGTACAGTACTTGCATTCATTTAATTAAAGACTCCTCTGATAAGAGGGTTTTTTAAGTTACTTTGATTTTGCTCAGCAGTATTCTGTCTTTGTAATATATACACACACCACCAATCTTGGTTGGATGGACGTTGAACCCTTAAATAGCGCAACTCCAGCTTAAGGCAAGACGACTTTGTTTACAGCCATCGATACATTCTCATCTCAGCACGGTTCTTTCATCGTTCTAGTGTTTATGTAAATCAAATCCTGTGAATCTTGTACCTTGGCGGCTTGGCCATAGTATACTGTAATCACCATTCTGCAATTTCAGCACTGTAAACTAACGTTTATGCCTGAAAACCTTTCGGAAAGGACAGCCTGTGACAGGCAGAGAAACTTAAAACTTGTATTCCTTGATCAGGACTGATAACAAGTAACAACCTAGTACACCAGCAACGCTTTCAGCACTGATAACAACCTAGTATGAAACCGAAACACACTATCCAATTTGTAATACTCGAACTGGAAGGCCGAGAGTTCCATGGATCAGGCCGAGGACGCTGATCAGATTCTGTAGGGCATAATGCTTCACCATTAAGCAGCAATATAATTGATCCTGCAAATATGAGTCAAACAGGATCCTCTCCTACTTTTCCCAATGGTATCAAAACAGGATCTTTAACCAAAAAAAAAAAAAAACAAATCAGTTTAAACAAAAAGTAATACAGTAAAACCAAACCTAAATCAGTCACTTTCACTGTCAAACTTCCCAAAAAATACAGTAAAAACCAAACCCATTTCCCTCCATCCAAACACCACCTGAATGCTCCCCTCACTCTGTCGTCTCCTCAAACCCCTACCCTCATCTCCACCACTTAACATGGCGCGTGCAATGACACGCGCCACCCCTTTCTCCGTAATACACACCTTGCCAAATTCCCCGACGGCGCGCTACCTCTCCATTCCGCCGACCCATTACAGGGTCAATCACTCTATCAGAAGTTCATCCCTTTTTGGGAATTGGGTAGGGAATGGATTTGGGAATGGAGGACAGTGGAGTGTCTTTAAAGGGTGTGGAGTGAAGGTGGCTTGTGGTGTTGGTGGTGGTGGTTTTGGCGGCGGAGAAAGAGGGTATAGAAGAGTGAGGAAGCCTTTTAATAAGAAGAAGAAAGATAAGGAATTGGAGCTTAGTGTTAAGATTCTTATTGAAGAAGGTTTGCCAAATGATCCTGAAATTTTGGTACTTTGTGTTTTTCTTGCTCTTTATCTTTCTCTTGAATTTTGGTAATTATGTTATGGAAATGTTGGCTTCATTTGATGATTAGAATGAAAGTTTATGTCATTCAATATGTAATAATTTGTATGATTATATGTAATTTCAAATTTTGATTATTGTGAAAGCTTCTGGATGAATTGGAATGTCTGATTAAGGAGAGTGAATGGTTATTTGTAGTAGTAATCTGTTAACCGAGATGAGGCATTGTAGGTAGTCAGGCAGTCCTTTTCGTTGTAATTTGTCGAATGGGGTCGGGGCTCTGATTTGTAGGTGAGACATTGTATGTAGGTGTGGATGTATGCAGAAATATGTTCATGGTTGCATCTTTGGATGCTCTGATAGTGAAAATGGCGTCTACGGAGACTGAGGTAACTGTTATTGGGGTGATAGACCAAAACAAGGGGTGAAATGAACAAATGATGGTGGATGGGAGTAATAGGTCCCCCTACACTCATTCATTCCTCCCTTCACCACTTGGAGAAGCTTCTGCCTGAATTGGAATGTTGATTAAGGAGAGTGAATTGTCAAGCTAGTTATTTGTAGGCGTAATCTGTTCTTGTAGTGGCAAAGGGCTATGCCTATGTTGTTGAGCTAGGTGAGACATTGTAGGTAGTCAGGTCGTGTTTATTCATTGTACTTTGTCTAATGGCTCAGTGTCTCCAATTTGCGTGAATGTATGAAGATATATGGTCAAGGTTGCATCTTTGGATGCTCTGATAGTACTCTTACACATAAAATGGTATAGGCAAGCCAAGCGTATCTTTTACGTTCATTTGAAATGCTAGTTTTTAGAATGCCAGTATTTAGACTGTTACCAGAAGGCTGAATAGTATAGTCCATTAATAAGAATTACAAGTGGTCGCTTAGACGTAGGGTAATTGGAGTGATATACCAAAAATAAGGGGAAAATTGAAGAACTTATGGTGGATAAGGGAAAGTAAAGGAGGGTAATGCATTACCCTCGAATGGGAGTAATAGGTCCCCCCTTCAACCAGGCCATTCGTTCGGTTATTCCTACCTTCACCACCACTTCTCTTTCTTTTCTGCTGTTTTGACCTCTATTACCACAATAACAGTTACCTTCATTCCAAGCAAGCCCTAAAGAGGGCTGAATGAGTTATTTATGTTTTAAAATGTCATCTGTCTCCTCCATGCTTGTCCTCTCATCTTCGATCAAGCTAAGGGCATATAACAGACCATTGTGTGGTTGAAGGATCCTTTACGCAGCCAAAAAGGATTTACAAAATATGACAATCGTACTTTAGTGCTTGTAGTGTACGAGTGTTGGGTATCCCTATGTTTTTTAGGATCTTAAATCTATGGTATTTTGTTATTTTTATCTGATTGTGCACACAAATAGTTTGGGTCAAAATAAGGAATGCAAACTAGCTCTCACAGATCAGACTATATAACAATGTTGAGGTTTCCATTGCTTAGCTTCTTATGTTTCTTATATTGGATAGCTTGCCTTTTTCTAATACTGAGGTTCTATTGGTTCATTTTTGTAGAACATTGCTGAAATGCTTCGACTAAATGCTCCGATGGTGATGAAGTTGGCATTTGAGAGACTAAAGGATTCTGAGCACAAATATAGAGATACCACTATAAATGATGTCAGTGGATTTGAGACCATTGAGTTATCCTTACTGTTATGTAATGATGTGTTTATTCGGGCTCTGAACAAGGACTGGAGGGATGAGGACCATGCCACTGATGTTCTCTCGATGTCTCAACACATTCCAGAACTTAAGCTACCAATTGTAAGCAATTGCAAACCATAGCTTGTGGACTCTAAGTTCTTAATGAGCTTATGATAATTGACTCGTATATTCTTGTTTTCAGGTTATGTTGGGTGACATTGTGATTTCTGTTGAGACAGCTGCTAGACAGGCAGAAGAACGAGGCCACTCTCTACTTGATGAGATACGCATTCTTCTGGTTGGTTTCCACCTGAATCCCAATAAACTCATGTAAACACCTTTACACCAATAGATGTGATTAACTACACTCTCCCCCCTTGACCCCTCTCACTCCATTTTCTACTTGTCTTTGTACTAAATGGGATCCAACTGGGGATCACCAACAAAACATACACTTCTTGTGGCAGCACTTTACATTGTTGTCTCAACCTATTTCAGGTCCATGGCCTCTTACATCTTTTGGGTTTCGATCATGAGATTAGTGAGGAAGCTGAGATAGAAATGGAGAAGGAGGAAGAATTTCTTTTAAAGGACCTCGATTGGAAAGGGAAAGGGCTTATTAAAGGTACTTATGATGCTGAAAATGGTGGCAGTCTTGTTAAATATCCTGATACTGATGGTAATCTTCTACTCATAATTTTACTGCTAAATGAATAGCATATAAGCACTCTGAATAGAACCTATACCTCATTTGTTTTGAACATGTTCGCACTAGTTTGCAGTGATAGAATCTTACATGGTCATTGCTAAAAGACAGGAAAAAAGAAGGCAGTCTCCGGTTTTACATACCCAAGTTCAGATATATCTTCTGCGACATGGATGGTGAGTTTTCGATGGAAATTCTGCAACTTTTTCGTATTTATCTAACAGTGGCTTACATTTGTTCTTTTACATTCAAATGCAAGGTACTCTGCTGAACAGCAAGAGCCAAATCTCTTCAAAAAATGTTAATGCCATAAGAGAGGCAATGTCAAGGGGTGTCCAAGTAGTCATTGCCACTGGAAAAGTGAGATTACATGAATTTATACCACATTCCTCCATGCTCCACATCTGCCCTGTCGACTCCGTTTTTAACCTCATATAAGCACACGGGGACTTGGGTTGGGGGCATCACGTATATTACAGTTACTCTATACTTGTGTACTTATCTCTGGCATGTAACATATGTGATGTGTTTTGATGCATGCAGGCTCGTACTGGTGCCATGAACGTACTGAAGACCGTTGATTTGGTGGGAATAGATGGTCTACTCTCTGAATCATGCCCTGGTGTTTTCTTGCAGGTACCACTCAATTCTTACTCAGATGATCTATAGTTAGTTCTTAGTTGTAAAACTTGTGTGAAGTTGTCAATTGTAGTTTTCATTTCTGCTTAGATCACTTAAATTAGTTCGTTTCAGATGTACTTCAGCACAACAAACCAAAAATTGTCGGACACCAATTGACCCTAGCCAAGAAACACTGCCCTGTTGCAGACCTTATCCTCTGTCCACCCTATGTCACATTTTGTGTCCCTCACCGCCCTGATCATGATAACTCACCTGATAAATTTGTTGAATTTACTTAATATTGATAAAACTAGAGAGCTGTCAAGATCTTAGTGCAGGAGGCATAATCTTCTGATGCATTAGTGTAGTGTTGATGATGGCCAGCTCTCGGCTGTCCCCTAAATGTGAAAGGTAGTGCAATCTGAGGTATGCAAGCTAGGCTTGGGTTTAACAGAGAGATGTTTGAACAGATTTATGTGTTCACATGTACGCTTATCTGAAAACAAAAGAGAGAGTACAATCTCTTCATCTCCGTCAGAAAATTTGTAACCCTGACTCTTTAAGATGACTTCCTAACTCACATATTACTTGTGCATAGGGTTTAATTGTATATGAGCAACAAGGCCGGGAAATTTTCAGAAGGACTTTGGATCCAAACGTTTGCCGGGAGGTATGTGTGTGTTAGAAGTGTACCTTATAAACTCTTACTAGATTTTGTTTGTAAGGTATTTGAACTGTAAAAAGATACCAAAGTAGGAAAATGAAAATGTGCCCCCCTTTCCCTCCTCCTGCTCGGTTACTTTTGCCGTTTGGAACTACTCTGCTTGCTAAGTGAATGTGGATGGAAGCTTCAGCTTGCTTTCTTTATGAAGACAGATCACTTTCTATCTCCTCCTTTAGCATGCTATGGTTATACTTTACAAGTGAAAGGGTATTTTCATTTGAAACATATGGAATGTAATCCTCTTGCCTTTATGGCTCACTAGTGCTGACTTTGGGGTGTTGGTGGCTGTTGGAATGTGTTCCCTGCTCCTGCAGTAACTTGGGGTTGACTTTGAGTAGAATGTGTGTGTGTAGAACTACGTCTAGCCCGTTCTTCTGAAATATTTTGCTTATCTAGCTGCACCCAAATTTGTTTGGTGTTGATATCATTGTTGGTGGTACCTAATCTCGCACACCCGACTGTAGGTGAAGGTAAAGCACCTTTCAACCAACAGGTCGGATGGGAGTTGGTAGCTGCACCCAAATTTGTAAAAAGGTGGCAACCATGGTATACTTTGGCAGCTGTTCTTTTTTAATGCTACCACCCAGACCTATAAGGCTATAAGTATAATTCCATCAAAGATCCTAAGCACACCTAGTGTCCCATGCACATGCTGTTAAACCTGATCTCATTTGTCCTGTAAGTTAACAGTAACATTTGCAGATGTAGAGGACAGATCATGCCTGTCTGCTAAGAAGTTGAATGTGTAATGCCATATTATTTCAGAATGTCTGGTCTCAAAGTAATCCAAATTATCTAATAAAAGTTTTTGGGACAGAACTAAATAACCAGCTTTGTGCCTGTGAATATGCTTGGAATTGAGCTATATCTCGAATAGTTGATGACATAATTGGCTAGCAATGTCTGTAGATGTTTGTTGGAAACATACTAATGTTATGGTTTTCATTTTTCTCTGTCTATCGTTTGTTTGAGATTGGAAGGGATGCATAACTCACATGTTTTACACTACAGGCATTCCTATACTCGTGGGAGCACAAAATCCCTCTTGTGGCATTTTGTGGCGATCGTTGCTTAACATTGTTTGATCATCCGGCTGTGGACTCCCTTCATAGTGTATATCATGAACCGAAGGTGCCAAAAGTGCTATTATATACTCTTTCATCTGATCCAACCCCTAGCATCTACATACAAAGATTTTTTTTTTTTTTTTGCATGTGAAGTTGGTCTGATCAATATCTCGATCTATTAATCCAACTATGTCTGCAGGCAGAAAGAATGGCTTCAGTTGAGGACCTATTAGCTGCCGCTGATGTACAGGTATGAGTGTATGGCACACACGAGTTTGCACTTGCAAGGAAATTGGAATTATGTCAGGTCGTTTTTCATTATACTTTCCCTTACTGGATAACAGTACTGACATTATAAGTCGACAGAAACTGGTCTTCTTAGATACTCCTGAAGGAGTAGCCACCACTTTGAGGCCATATTGGTCAGAAGCTACCGGAGATCATGCTAGCGTTGTTCAAACCGTCCCAGACATGCTTGAAATTGTTCCCCACGGAACTTCGAAAGGAAATGGTGTGAAACTGCTGCTTGATCATTTAAGTATTTCTCCGAATGAGGTATGCTGTCAAATTTTTTTGTCTATGAACATATTTTGTTGTGACCGTTTTTATCCGATTAAAGACCCGCTGGAACTCTTGCTGTCGCTTATTTTGCTGTGCCCTATTTTCTCTAGTGTTCGTAATATTGAACCAATATCCACATTTCCTTTGGTAGATTATGGCAATTGGTGATGGAGAAAACGACATCGAAATGCTACAGTTAGCAGCACTAGGAGTTGCTCTTAGCAATGGATCAGAGAAGACCAAAGCTGTTGCTAATGTGGTTGGTGTTAGCAATGATGAAGACGGAGTGGCTGACGCCATTTATCGATATGCATTCTGATTTCTCCGGTGAAGATAATCCGAATTTACCTGCCGATGACACTGTAGTATGTATCCTGTAGCCCTTTTTCACCTCTCCCGTATTCTTTTGATACATTTATCAATACTCCATAAAATTGCATTCTACATCTGAAGAATATGGTCTCTCATACGCCAACGCCAACACAGATAAAAGGAGGATTTTTTTTGGCAAGTTCTCATCATGACTGACTTGATAGTTTTCTTGATCATTGATCGAATTTCTCTGGTGCATCTGGCCTCGAGTTCTTTTGATTTTGCTCAGCCGTATTTGGCATGTAATTTAAACATCTCGGCATGGGTCAGTTTATGTAAGATTCACAATACATTCATGTAAGATTCAACATCCTCCATTTATGCAACTAAAACGTTTTGTGAACTAAGGTAACACTGCTGCATGTAATCATATCTTCCTGAGCAAATCTACGTGCTGTCAAAAGCAATTGCAGACCAATTATATCGTGAAACCTGAAATATGAGACTTAAAACTTGTATTTCTTCTCAAGGAAAACAATGGTTTGTAATTGTCAGATCAAAGTACACATTGGCCATTCCGGCAACACTTTCTGCAATGATAACAAGTTAACAACCTAGCATGAAAGCGAAACAACAATCCATTTGTAAATCTTATTGCAACACAATCGCCTATAACTTTATAAAAAAGAACTTCGTATTTTGGTAACTTTATAGGAGGCATCAAAACTCGAGCTGGAAGGCCAAATTGTCCATGGATATTAACTTCACTACTTCAGTGCCCAACAGTTGTGGCATATTGAGGATGCTGATCAGATGATGCTTCAGCTGGAGCATCTATTTGCACCATCCATTTCAGGTCCTTCTATCGTATTCTGCATTTCTTCGTGCGCACTCCAGTATAGTTTTGTCGGCAGTTATGAAATAAGCAGCAATTGATGCTGCAATTAAGCAACATTTCATCAGATATAGGATTATAAAGCAAGCGCAATGAAACTAATCAAAGAGTCAATTAGGGATTCCCTACTATTCGGATATCACAAATTATTAGGTACCCCGGGGGTACCTAGAGCTACGTACACCCCGGTTAACTGTTCACTTATTATATACCACATTATAGTCATTATATACTTTCACTCATTATATACTCACTCATTATTTTACAATTTTTACTCATTATTTCTCAAATTTCACTCATTATCTTCCGATTTTCACTCATTATATATAACATTATAGTCATTCTTTATTTTCAATCATTATTTCTGAATTTCCAATCATTATCCAATCATTATTTCCCAACTTTCACTCATTATTTCCCGAATTCCACTCATTAGTTTTCAATTTTCACTCATTATATACCACTTGAACCGGGGATACCTAGAGCTACGTACCCCCGGGGTACCACATACCGATTGTTCAGATATATCAGTGCAATGGTATCAAGTATCAACATCAGTCTAAACAAGAAGTTAGGACCTATATAACCCCTTCCTTGTACTGCTGATACAACCCCTTGTACTGTTTCGAGAAACTACAGTTCAAGCTAACTAACCCATATAGGCCATAGTAAGCTAACTCACATCTACCTAGGTAAAGGGATCCTAAAATGCTTACAGACTAAAGATGCTTTTTTCCCTCAAAAAAATCACCAGCCGCAGTAATAAAGTATCATTCTCCACACCTTAAAAGAGATTAGTAGATTACAAGTACTTGAGAACGGAATATGCTTTGGTAACAGTCTTACACAATATTTAAGCCAGTACAAGATGGAAAAAAAAAAACACAGTTATATTCCACAAGATGGTGAACCATACATCTCGAGTTCTTGAACTGATAACTTCATTTGCCGCATGTCAAGAAGTCTAAATACAGCATGAGACAAATGAAGCACAATGACACAGTAAAACGAAACCTCAATAGATATCTTTCTATCAATGAGCAAGCGATATAAAGTAATTACCTGCAGATATGATCAGTGCTTGAGCAGTGTAATTAAGGTTAGCCTTCGCCCATGGAAGAACACGACAGGCTGCTAACTGCACTTTAAAATCAGAGATGTATCACAGGCTGTAATGTTCACTGCCAAAAATAAAACTAGGAACACTTTTTTTTTCGAGGGTCTTTAAAACCAGAACACAAATTCCTACATAGAATGCCTTTTATGCAATTACAGAACACAAATTTTTAGCATTTATTAGCCGTCCTTTTTCGAAGACCTTAGACAGGAATGTAGTAACATACTTGAGACAGGCAAGCCTAGTAGTATACCATAACAAAAAGAACGTCAACAGTGACATAATATTATCAACCATTAATAAAGGATGATCGAAGATGTATGTCCGCACAAAGACAGAAAATATTCAGTCTCCCTTTGTCGTCTTAACGAGTAAAGCACATGCAATTATTGTTCAAGGGAAATGGGTATTCCAAACAATATGATCCCTTTCCTCACACTAATTTACTCGTTATTGGGTCCGATTCCACCAGAATGCAACCCACCCCCCACTTTCCCAACAAAGTCCACCGAACAATTGCAAAGAAATTCGAAGTCAGGTCCTACTACAGAAGAATAGTGTTTTATCAGCTGCCTGGCTAACATCTTCCTGAGAAGTGCAATCCTTTAGAAGGTATAGACTATATAGTATAGACTGTAACTTATCTACGATGAAGTTCACAAGCACCATATCATGCAATCAGTATTCAAGCTTACCAACGATTCACTTTGACAAAAACATCAAAGTACAATGCTTGGTGTTCCATGACTTCCCCTCATGAGATTGAACAAAAACACACTACAAAGCAAAACATATCTCTCCATTAATCCCCACTGTACCTTTCCCCTGAAGAAGTCTTGCGCATCTCAAAAATACAAAATTCAACCTCCCTAAAAACCTTTACAGTTTACACCACAATGGTAAAGTTGCGTACATCTAACCTCCACAGATCCCTTATATAGCGAAACTCATTCTGAGCTCATCATTCCAACCGGAACAAAAGCAACGCTTCTAGAACCTACCCTAAAATCCCAACAAATCAACGACATAAACACACTTCATACTTCCCTTGAACAAAAACACAATAGAAAGTAAACTACATCAGTACATCTCTTCATTAATCCCTATTGCACCTATCCCTTCAAAAATTCTCAAGCTTCCCTTAAACACAATAACCTGCCTGCCTCCCTAAAACCTTTACACCAAAAGGGTAATGTTGCGTACTCTCTCTATTTCTTTTGATTCTTCGCAGTTCATTTGAATTCTGCAAAAGAAATGGAAGGAGTACATCTAAACATCCACGGACCCCTCTTATACGGAAACTCAATCCGAGCTCATCGTTCTAGTTCCTTTTCGTTCTAACATCAAAAGCTACTACCTTAGAAAGGGAAGAATGAAAACGTGATCAAGGCTACCGTAAACCCAACAAAATCAATGACATAAAACACAATTCATTCTTCATTTACCCTATCCTATGCCAAAACACATGAAAACGTGATCAAGGCTCCTCATTTCTCAACCAATTTTCCAACAATCAAATCAAATATTCCCCACATTACCAAAACAAACCCATTTCCAAAATCAAATCAACCAATCAGAAAATCAACAAAATTAAAGAAACCCAGTAAAATTTAAAAAAAAAAAAACCCAATTTCTAAAAATCATTAAAAATTACCGTTGGCACAGCAGTGACAACACCAGTGATTGCAGCAGCCTTTGCTCCAGCAATTGCTCCCTCTGCCCATTTCCCAAAACAATCACATTTTTTTTAATATTACAGATTAAGATGACAAATTATGATTAAATCACAATAATTCTAATTACGGAATAAATGGTCGATAATTATACCTCGAGTGCAAGCATCACGAGCTTTCTTAGCTTCAAGAGGAGATCCAATTAAGAAAGATGGCATTTTTCTGTCGTTTTGATTCATTGAGCTTGGTTTTTCTTCAAATTAAATTAATTTTTATGAGTTTCCCACTTTTTTTTTTCTTTTTTGTTGTTGATTTTATTTATAGATGAATCATTTTTTTTTTCTTATTTATATATAAGAGTTTAACCCTTGAATTATGGAGTGGGATGGAAGTGGAAATGTGGAATGGACAAAAGAGGAATCTGGATTTGGTTTATTAATTATCGATCATTAAAATGCAAATGGTCTAATGCGATGGGCTATGTATCCTGTATCTTCGTGTTTACGGTTTCGGTTTTGGTCTCAATTTAGAGGTGTTAAAGCCAACACAAGCTCTCGTGATTAGAACGAGAACGAGCTCAGTTAGCCTTCATAATTCCATTCGATCAAGCTACTAAATTGGTCATAAGAAAGTATAGGGCAAATTACATATTGGTAAAAATAAAAATGAAACAACTTTCCTTATAACGCCAATAATACTCTAATAATCTTACTTCTTTGACGATGTGGGAAATATATCTTTGATCTTTGCAATAAATATGAGTGGTCAAAACTTATCCCACATAGTTGATTTTATGACCACGTGGAGTGTAATTCATCTTATAAAAGTGTAAACCGAATCGGCGATGTATAAAACCATACCGAATCCTGATTCCAGTAAGAGACGAACCAAACGAGACCTAAGAGTCCTATACTATCGCACTCGGAGGGTGTGACTGTGTGAGAAATCCATGGAAAACCTCCAAAGTGAATCAAAGTAATCAATGAAGAAGAGTTTATCCCTTTTGCCCTTGTCTGGGGTAGACCGCCTCAATGGATTGCTGAACATCTAGGTCAAAAATCAATTTCAGGAAAGTATAGCAATCAGAGCATGTCATTTCCTCAAAGAAAGCCTTACAAAAGGTACGCAAACTCAAGTTAGACAAAAGGAGCCGGAGAAATTTCATCGTATTGTCAAGTTAGAATTATGGCGGTGGTTGTAGCGGTGGTGGAGGTGGCGGCAGTGGTGGGTAGAGGGATGAAGTGTCATCACCTGATGATGTATGTAATCTTAATAGGAAAAGATACAGTGAAAAATGATTATGTGATTTATGAAATAAGGGAATGAATGGCAAAAGTTGTGCAAAATTTGGGCGATAATAGTAAAACAAGGGCGACGAACACAAAATATAACGGTAATTTAAGGAGGAGATGGGTGGCGCATGTGGAGTTAGTGGTGGGGAGGCCGCAGCGTTGGGGCGGTAGTGGGGAGTTGAGAGGAGTGAGTTTGATACGGAGTTGTTTTTTTAGATGGCTATATTTAGTGCGGAGTACTGGAGTAGTATTAACTATTAAGTTAGTGTAAGCTTATACTTGCCCCCTCCATTTTTGGTTCTTGGTACCAAAAGCAAATGCCAAGATCCTAATGAAATAGAGGGAGTCCAAGGCAATTCCAATTCATTCCTGAACCATACCCAAACCCACCAACCTGATTCTAATCCTGTCACACCGGCTACTAGCCAGCAACCACATCGACTAATGACAACATTTTTAATGCTGCCGTAAATTCCAAAAATAAATGGTACTGCATTCAAGATTTCAACCATCTCTGAACAACACTCCCCAAAAAGATTCACAAAGTTTTTGCCAATTCAGGAAACTGAAGTCTGACTCTACACCCCAATATGCTTTCAACCCTTAAAATAAGACAATGTGTGCAGAATCAACAAGCACCAGAACATCAAGATCAAAGTAAACAATTCATTCTTACAAGAAATACTCGAGTCTCCCTGTAATAGATCTTATGCCAAACAAAACGAACATAAACCCCTTAACAGGGAAAAAGCACATAGGATGAATAGTTCACACAGGCCAATCTTCAGTTTGTAGAAGCAGCAACGACACACCAGGCTCCTTGTGTACTCAAATATGTAATTATAAAACCTGCACCGAAGAAAAGAGAAGAATCGATGCTGTTAGGGTCGGGAAGGCTATGATAATAGTTCAACACATCGTCAATTTACACTAATTCCGAATGAAAATACATGCATCTTGAAAGACGAACTCCAGCTTATATGTTTAAGGGTGAGGGGGAAGAAGAGGTCACTGAAGTTTGAACTTACCAAACTATTTAATAGCCTTGCTCAACAAGATAGTCGCCAAGCCTTTCGACAACAATGTTGCACTGACCAGGAGTCATAGGCTCATCATATATTCCAAATAACAAGCACTGTGTGGTCTTCTTCACACAAATGCCACCTGGGCCCTGGTAAACAAAAACCATTCATAAATAAGAGTCAGTGATACATCCAAATTGCATGATGCCAACACAGACAGCAAGATTTATAGCCTCTAAAAACAATAATTAGGTTCATGTGCCTTTCAAGATTTACGAGACTGAAATGATCCATCTGAGCTTCGAAGGTAACACTAAAAACTGCATGATGCCAACACAACAGCAAGATTGATACACTTTAAAACCAATAATAAGGTTTACGTGCCTTCTACGCTTCAAAGGTAACACTCCATACAATGAGATCGATAAATGCAAGACTAACTTGATCATGTTGCAAATAAGTTGTCAGTGTATCCTTCAAGGTCCAGTAAAATGCTTTAAGCGGCAAAAAATTGAATCAAAGTTCAAATTTCAAAGTTGTCAGATTTTAGACAGATACACCTCTGATAAGAGGCAAGGCACCTTGGATCAAGCAAGAGCAGTATCACAGAATTAAATCACCCCACTCTTAAATCCCAAATGGTTCCATGAAACCGGAACAGAGTCCAATTGAGAACTAATTCCCCCAAGTTGGCAAAATCAATGGCAGAAAAAGACTACCCTCACCAAGAATTTTTTTTTCTTCTATCCATTGTGTTCTACAGCTAACTGCTGAGTGCCAAATGAGAAATAAGAGGGGAGGGAAGGCTTTTCTATCCACTCCCCTTACTTATTTTATCGTCCCCTTTGACCAAGTTAACAATTACAGTACATGTTTAGTTTACCCAATATAGAAATTAACTACAACAGTCACAGTTTCTACCAAAACTATAGAAGAAATAGATGTAGACTCTGGAAGAATCTGAATAGTCCCTACATAAACTGGAACTCAATAAGATAAGCAGATTTTAAATAGTGCCTTCAGGTTGTAGTTTAAGGGCACGAAAAATACATTCAAAGCAGAAAAAAAAAACACAAAGCTCAAAATCCCAAGTCAGACAGTATAATTCAATAAAAAGTTGAATACCTTCTTTCCACGAATAACAGCTCCTGGTTCACCTTGAATGACCATGTACTTTGTGCCACCAAGATGCAAACCAGTTGGTGCAAGGCTACCAGGCTCATCAAAATCCTTTAAAATAGCATTTAGTTCCGCAGAACTTACCTGCATACCAGAAACCAAGAAATGTTTTTGTAAATATGTCGTTTCTCAGAGAAATATGAGGGAGAAGAGTATGATAACATAGAAATAGCTCTGTGGTAAACATAATCTTGCACGGTACATGAACATTATCGAACGATTTCAGAAATGAAGATAACGTTGCACACAAAAACTTCTAATGCCATAAGTAGGATGCCATGCTCAAATCTCCACGCTGCCAACCCATGTCAGAAAGGTGTAAAAGAATAGGGTTGGGAGGACAAAGGAGGAGCTGAGGAGCACTCCAAATGAAGAACTCTAAATTTTTTTAATTAATCTACACGGAGCACAAATATCAGCAATACATTAACTAAAGTTGAGCAATTTTATATGCGTATTGTGATCAATAACTCTTCTCCATTACACCCATAACCTCGTTAAATCGACAGCACAAACCAGCTCAATCAATGAACAAAACAATTAACAATGTCCACAAGTCCACATGGACTGAAAACTATCATACATGTAACAACGTGTATACGAAAAAAACATGAACCATCGACTTAATCACCAAATCGAAAAACTGACAAACATAACTAACACGCCACACCAGTAGTACACCACCACTAAAGTGAAAACATCCACAGCAAATCGGCACACAGAATCTCCTAAACACTACCCCAAAAGAATTAACACACAAACTAATACAAAATACACAATCAAGTTCATCAATGCGAGACGATAAGTTGCTGCATAACCATCCAATAATTCACACATAAAAAACGATTCACATAACTTAAGCATCATGCAATCAGCTTAAACAATAAATATATAAATAAATAAATTATATAGACCTCAAATCAAGTCAACGAAATGGGGATTATTATAAAATTGAGCATGACCTACCAAATAAATCAATGACCGAAATAATTAAAAAGACCAATACAATAATCAATACCAAATTGGCTGAAATAATGATAATTTTCCTCCTAAACACAGATCAATAACTAATCAATCAAAACCTAAAACCTGCCCCAAATTGAATCAATTAATCAATCGAACAATCCAACTATCAAATCAATCAAACCCCTAAATAACAGACAATTCAACTGCAATTACCAAATCGGGGAAAAATTGTAGAACAAGTTATCAATCAAACCACTTAATAACATACAATTTTAACTAAAAATCACCAAATCCAATCGAAATAACAGCATAATTAATCAATCAAACAACGACCCACCAAATAGATCAACAAAACAAAGAAAACCCAGATGAGAAAATCACCAGATCAGGCAAAAAAAAAACAATTAATTAAAGTAAAAATTAGACCTGAGGAAAGGTGGGGCTTTGAGCCCAGACACTTCCATCAAGGCCAAGAATGGCGGCGGAACTGAGCTTGTTGCCTTGTTCATCACACAACAAGTGATCATCAACGTATGCTTGCCACGACATGTTTGTTTAATAGCGAAAATTAAAAAGAAAGATTTGAACTTTTCTTCTTCTTTCTTTCTGTGTCGGAGGAGAGAGAGAGAGAGAGTAGATTTTGGGGATGAAGAGGAATGAATGAAATGTGAGGCGATGAGAGAGAAATAGAGGGAGAAAAGTCGGGGATTTTTGGGGGAATAAAATATGAATAAAAAGTTGCGTAAGATTGAAGCGGGCCAGACTGTGGATGTGTATGTGAATGTGAATGTGACGGTGGGTGCGTATGAGACCATGATTTGGGTGCGTTAATACAGTAGTACTCTAGTAGTTTGATTTGATGAATTGATGCCCCCAATCTTTGCCGTTAATATTGGTGGTGCATAGAATAAGGTCCTCATTTCATGTGGTTGTAGACCTAGTAGTAGTGGTATCATATTGGACCATTGGTTTTTGCAAATTTTTTGCCATTTTTGGATGTTTCATATTGTGGACGATTTTGGGTGGATCTTTTAAAATAATGAGAAATAGTTGAAAGACTTCCGATTGATTATAGGTGTTGGGTGTGATTTGTGTGAATGCAGCAGTGTTGAAACTTATTGAGAGAGTTTTGTCGTCCTATGTGATTTTACATGAATTGTAATGACTTATGAGTGGTGGAGAGGGAAAAAAACATGAAAATTTTGAGCAAAGATAATCGTTTCGTTTGGTTAAAGCTTATGTTGAGTATTGATTCTTTTCAAAGTTGTATAATTTTATGTTAGACCTCTTTTAACATGATGTTGCTTGTGTTGCGCATTGTATGCAAATCTTGCCAAATGTCATGTCTTGATTACACTATATAGTGACAAGTTAGAACCATTGAACACAATTTACTTGCTAAGTGCCATGGGCTAAGGATCGTGGTTTTGCCAATGGTCATACAATGGCTAGCGGGTGATGCTTCTCTTGTGATGTTAGACACTTAAGAGTAGCCTAATGCTAGTGTCACGATTTTCTAACTTCGGTGCAAATGAAGTTTTCTTTATCTTAACCTAATGTACCGATGCTTGTCATGGACCGGTGTAACACACTCGATAAAGTTTTGCATTAATAGTGACCTATAACATATCCGGTGTTATCAATAACCGGTGAGTGTTTCTTTAAATGAACTGGATTGAATTCATTACCAAAATGGATCGATACACCAAAATAATTTGCCAAAATCCAAAATCCGACAACTTCAAATGTGTTGCCACTTAAATTAAGCTCATACATAAACTCCACGCTACGCCCATATCATTTCAATTAACAACCATCATTAAGAAAGGATTACACTAAAATTCATAAGTGTATTACTCGTATGTGGTTACTCCTATATTTTTTTTCCCTTTCTTTAATTTCATTGAAACTGACAATTGTATAAGAGCATGAAAAATTGTTTGTAGTTTAGCTTTACAAATCGCTGACGTCATTAGCTTGTTCCATTAGAGAACTTTTATGTTTTGTAGTTTTGTTGGCTACCTAGCTCTACCAAGTTACATAGGTTGGAATAAAAAAAATATATTGTTGTAGAAAAAAAATTGTAAATATAATTATCGTGGGTCCCAATTCAAGTCATACTCCATGTAGTTTCTAATTGGAGTTCAAACTTTTGTAGTTTAGAACATTGTTAACAGGTATCAAGTTAGAACGCGGTATAAGTTTTCTTTTGATTTTTTTTATGGTTGGCCCTACTTATAGGTAGGTGGGAAAAACACCATTAACAATGCTCTTAGATTTTTAGCTTAAAACCTAAAGTACAACCTTCACGTAGCTTGCATTGGAGATGCTCTAATGCTTCACACTTGTACAAATACGAAGTAGAACATTAATGACATTAACGTCTTAATGGATTGAGCGAGAATTAGGCCCTGTTTGATAGGACTGCATCTTTCTGAACTGAACTGATCTGATCTGAATGATTCTGAACCGAACTGATCTGAACGGAATGATTCTGATCTGATCTGATCTGAATGATTCTGATCTGATTTGAATTGGTTGAAAATTTGATTGAATTTCAACGAATTAGTATCAATTATGGACCAAATACATAGATAGTTATTTGAATATTTCTGAACTGAACTGATCTGATCTGAATGATTCTGATTTGATCTGAATGATTCTGATCTGATCTGAATTAATTTGAGAATAAGTCCTATCAAACAGGGCCTTAATAAAACTTAAGGAAGAGCGGAAACTCGGTCCGGACCGAAAACCGGACCGGCCGAACAGTTCCGTCCGGTCCTCGGTCCAAGTTTTTTGGGAAAATTCTCCTCATCCCGTTCGGCCCAAAAGAGATTTGGTCCGATCCTACACCGATGCTCAGACCTAGTAAAACTTATTACATCCGACCTAAACTAGTCGAACTGTTACATCAAGATATGGATTCCATGTCATTTTCTAGCAAAGAAAAACAAAGAAAAAAGGTGGAACTTTTATGCCAAGTTGGACAAAAAAAAAAAAAAAATTGATCAAAAGAAATGAAAATTAAAAAAATGCTGCGCCAACTGGTTTACATGAAACAGAGTCCTTCCCTCGCATAAACAGCTTCTTCTTCTTCTTCGCCCAAATCCAATCCACAATCAACTAAATAAACAAATAAATAAATCATCATATATATATATTGATCATAAATCTTCATCAACAAGTTACGCAAATCGCAGAGGAGAAAAGTAAATCGCAAGAATGCCGGATACGAACGATTCCGCGGATATGAAGATTGCCGAAGGAGAATACGGTTACATTCTTGAAGATGTTCCTCATTTTTCCGACTACATTCACAATCTTCCTGTATGTTTTTTTGGCTTTAATTCCTTTTTTCTCGTGATTTGTCGTTTTTTTCTTGCGCGGTGATCTGTTGTTTGATTAATTGTTGTGTTGTAACGTGAATGTGAAATCGGTCTTAATTTGATTGTTTTATGCTAATTTGAGTTGTTTTGGAGAGAGAATGTGGATTAGTGTGATTTATTCGGAGATGATTTGTTGTGAAGAGGAAGAAATGGTGTTTTTTTTCGATTGTTAGGGTTAGATATTTGCGATTGTTCAAAGGAATGTGATGAGTTGCTTGAAGAGTAAGTTAGATGTTGTTACTGCCGAAGTTTTACTCGAGAAGCGTGATGATCACATTGCTCGCGTTTTGATGTTTTACTGAAATGGTATGGTGAGGTTCTGGAAGAGTAAATTTACATTAGTGAAGTGATATGATGAGGTGCTGGAAGATGAATTAGCTGTTGTTACTGTGATGTTTTCGGCATTATACTCGAAAAGTGTGGTGGAAGTTGTGATTTATGGCGGAATAGTGCAAGCAGATGATCACAGTGCTAGCATTTGATGTTTTTGTGAAGTGATATGATGAGATACTGGAAGACTAAATCAGCCCGTTGTTACTGTGAAACTCTCGACATTGTAGACGAGAAGTGTGGTGTAGTTGCCCAATTGTGTGATGACATTGGTCGTGTTTGATGTTATAGTGAACTTAAACGTTTTGGTGTTTGTTTGAGTTTCATATAGATAAAAGAAAACTAGGCAAGGTGAAGTAGTGTGACGGGAAGCACAGTGGCTTGCTTTGCGAACATTCTTTTGTTTCAGTGAGTGAGTGAAAGTTATGAGATTATCTTGGAAAGTTGAGAGAACTGATTAAAAGCAAAAAATGTTTATTTGCAGCCAACCTTGTTGTAGCGCATTTGGGATGATTAACTCACAATGTGGTGTGTTATCACTTTTCAATTTATAATGTTGTGTCATGTGTATAGAAAGCAAGCCTGGCAGGAACCAGAAACAAGTGATAAGAATCACAAAGTGTAATGCTCTTTATAAAAGACATCGGCACAGTTTAGTGATAACTCCTGGTGACCGAAATAATTAGCATAGTTTGACCTCGAAATCAACAAACAGGTTATTCTAGCTTACGAAGGTTTCGTAGGTGTATTTTCACAAATGAAGTATAAGAAATAAATGAGATGCAGATGGAGGGTGGTCTTCCAAAGAAGGTGATGGTTAGCATGTGAATTATAAGGCTAAAGTGCATGAGCTCTGGGTAAGGTGATGCAGAGGTGGAAAGATACTAAGATGTGGTCAGTTGAGAACCCTATGAATGGATGTACAGGTTTCAGACTGTACTAGGGCATCAAGGTACGTACTAGCCATTCAAAATTTGTGACACTTACGGTTTGTCAAAATGACGTCTTTTGTGATTATGAAACTAGAGATCAAAGGAAGAAGTTGTGAGTTGTGACCATACTTGAAGCCAATAGATCATTTAAATCGCTACCAGAGAATTTTTATGATCACCGGCACTGCTTCAGCTAATAGAATTCATGATTTTCTTGTGGCTGAGAAAGACAATGGGTTTGTACTTTGGTTGGGACTCGTGAGACAACTGAATGAGTTGGACACTTGGTAGTGTGTCGGGAAGAAAGCTTTGGATCCCGAAGTAAGATTAAACTGCTGATAAGGCACCCCTATACCCTTAGCTAATTGAGCCGCACATTTGCTCAGTACTTATTCTACCTAGTCTGTGTATCTTCTGCTCCGGGATTGTGAGTATTATAGTGAATCTGGAGGCCATGTGATTTATGTAAAGAGTAGAGAGGACTATGTAGAATAGCAAAGTAAACTAGACTGCAAAACAGGTCGCTGCATGAAGTCTAATTGCCAAGCACTTGTTTTCCTCGTTCTTCTTTTGTGAATGCTTGCATATTGCTATTCTTTCTCCAGCTTTGTGTTATGATCTTTGTTAGAACATGTATGTTTGCAACTTAACACTTTAAGTATGTTCTTATCTCGGATGGTTTGTTTTCTGTTTCCTTGTTATGCAGACCTACCATAATCCTCTGCAAGATAATCCTGCATATGCAGTTGTCAAGTAAGTCTATGCGTACTAGTTTCTGAAATTTACTGTAGAGTAATTATAATATCCCTTCTTCTCCATACACTTCTGGTGGGGGGGAGGGTTAAACTGTTTATCTTACTCACAAGCACAATACTGTGAACTTGAGGAGATATTAACTACATGATGCTGTTGACTCGTTATCTTTTCAGGCAGTATTTCGTCGACATGAATGATTCTGTGATGCAAAAGGTGATTAACTCTACGTTATCCATTCAGTCCAATACTCCAATGGCTAAAGCTGCACATTTCGGGTTTAAATTCGGATAAGATCTCTTCCAAGTTCCATGGAGGATAAAAGATCAAGTCGGGATGGGTTCCCACTCACTTCCCAGAACTAACATAAGTTTTCTGTTTGTCCCTTTCTCTCTTCTAGATTGTAGTTCATAAGGATACCCCGAGAGGCATACATTTCCGCCGTGCTGGCCCACGACAAAAGGTACTTACTTTCATTTTCAAGGGCTTTTGGAAATGTTAATTATGTTATGCCGTTACTAATCAAAATATATGTTAGCCCAGGTGTATTTTGATTCTGACGAAGTGAACGCGTGCATTGTAACTTGTGGGGGTCTTTGTCCTGGCCTGAACACCGTAATCAGAGAAATTGTCTGTGGTCTTTACAACATGTATGGTGCCAGCAGAGTTATTGGCATTGATGTAAGTATATTGGCAAGTTAACACATTAATGGATTTTATGGTATAGCTTATTCTATTTATCATCTCTAGCATGATATGATTATATCAAGTTATTATGGCTGGACATTTCCTAACAATATGCGCACAGGAAAGAAAGACGTAAAGATTTTAATGATAGCTGGGTTAAGTACCTGAACAACGACTAAATTTAGACCTTTTTGTCCTGAGGTTAACTTCACTGCTTTTTTCAAGAAATTACATGCGCAAGTTTTTTTAATCATTGCTTTCCATATCTTGCGCTTAGTATGTAGGTTATCTTTGTACGAAATAGAGATGCCAACATTCATAGTGACAAACTGGCAACCTGTAGGTTTGTACAACATGTTTGCCTTGTAAACAAGGTCTGTAATTAAAATTCCTTTGGCGTGTCTAAAGTGTTTGTAGAATTCCTAACCCAGTTACTAGTCTTACTACTGTTTTGTGCCTTTCCGATTAGCCTCTAAATAGATAAAACTTAAGACTAGCTGTCTTAATCAATTCTTGGGAATTTGAACTTCGAACAGATACCAGAAATAGAAAAATGAAATTTCCCCCCCTTTCCTTCCTCTTGCTCGGTTACTTTTGCTGTTTGAAATTCCTCTGCTTTCTAAGTAATGTGGATGGAAGCTTCAGCTTGCTTTCTTATGAAGACAGATGACTTGCCATCTCCTTCCTTAGTTGGTCACCAGTTTCCTGATGCTCATGCCTCATGCTATGGTTATGCCTTGAGGCTGTTTCTATTTGGCCCTTCCAATGATTTTGGATAACATGGCTTGGGCAGCCCATCTTTGTATCTTACAATTTTGAGCTCAATTATAGATCTTAACCCATCTAAATAACATACGGGGAGGCATGCAAAGTTTTTTTTTTTCTAAGTATTTCAAAGATACGGTAGTCTTATCATAATATATTTGAAGGGTCAAACACAGGGAAGGCCAAGGTCAAACATACACTTGTCTTTTTAGTTTTAATCCACTTTTATATCAAGAAACAAGTTGGGTGAGATTCAACTAACTAATACTCTACGGTCTTTACCAAGTAACAACAATTGAGGCTGTTTCTTTTGCTGTTTATCATGTCTTTACCAATTCTGGTTTTGTAACCACTTTCAGAAAGTTTGTCTCACGATATTAAGATTGCTGTTGTTGTACAGTAGCTTTAGTTGACACTTGTGATACTGTATTGGGCATTTTGTTAAGTTTGATTACCTGCTTTACCTATTATTAACTTACTATGTCTTAATTATCTCAAATTATGGCTTATGGACTTATTTAGGGAGGATACAAGGGCTTTTATGCTAAAAATACAAAAAAACTCGACCCCAAGGTTGTCAATGATATCCATAAACGGGGCGGTACTATACTTGGAACTTCTCGAGGAGGTCATGATACCACAAAGATAGTAGATAGCATTGAAGATCGTGGAATAAACCAGGTGATTAAGGATGCATTCTACTTTTTCGCTATACGAATTTCATACAGTAGCTAAATTCTTGCATGCTGATTGTGTTTCTTGGTGATTTAGGTCTATGTAATTGGAGGTGATGGAACACTAAAAGGAGCATCTGTGATTTATGAGGTAAGTCTTGTGAGATACAGGGACTGAATTTTTCCAAGGGTGTCAATATCAGATGGTGGTGTCTAGAACTCATTGATTTAAGATTTTTATTAAACCCGAAAGGGGGTTTCCCATACTGTGAATGACGATCATAATCATTTCTGGGTCACTGTTTTGCAGGAAATCAGACGGCGAGGCCTTAAAGTCGCTGTTGCAGGGATTCCGAAGACGATTGATAATGACATTCCGGTATTGAACAGCATTTATAGTTTATTTATCGTTGCCTGCAATGTCTTTTGCTGAGTTTGAGAATTTTATGGCTTATTCTTTGTCCGATGCAGGTCATTGACAGGTCATTTGGCTTTGATACTGCTGTAGAGGAAGCCCAACGTGCTATAAATGCTGCTCATGTAGAAGCTGAAAGTATGGAGAACTGTATTGGTCTGGTGAAGTTGATGGGTCGCTACAGCGGTTAGTTATCCTTCTCACTTTTACTTATCATCCTTTTTCCTTGAATGCTGCCACGTTTCCTGCCAGTTTCTTGGTTCTACAACTTTCTCAAGTTGTGCATGTACAGTCTGTTTCTTGGATCATTGTTTTCTTGTCTGCCTCTAGGTTGTTGTTGCAAGTTTCTCATCCTGTGATCGTGCGAATAGCTCAAAGAAATTTTGAATAGAATTTTGTTTTGGGTGTCAACTTGGGAAAGGTTAATGAGTAACCAGGGCTACTCATGAGTTGCAGGACAAGACAATTCAGAATTTGCTGGTTTAGTTTTCACAATTCATTGGAGCCAAAGTCTCACTTTCTATTTTTGATATTGGAATGTAACGGAATAAAACAAATTTGCTCACAAAACTGCCTGCACTTCTCGTAGTAACAGTCTGTTTTGATGCAATTTCAATTTTTAGCCATCTGCAAACAACCTCTATGTTTTCCACGTAGGGGAAGGTTGCGTACATTTGACCCCCTTTACCTTGTCATCTGCAGGGGCCTTTAAGGGGTAATATTGTTGTTGATGATGTTCTTCACAATCTTCCAATTGGGGGGGGGGGTGCTGTGGTATATCTTCCTCTTTCTAAACCCAAAACATTGTATCCTTTACGTGAGTGCAACTTATCTTCAAGATGATTTTGATTCACTCGTCAGCATCATTTTTTGCATCACCTGTATGCCTGCACGTCACTGTTCCTAGAAGACAGCTATTTGTATTTCTGATAGGATTGGTCCTCCACAGCTGTAGAGATATACTCCCTCCATTCATATCCAAACTTCCTGTTTTTGAAGGTTGGTTGAGAAGCCATATTGGGAACCATATTTAGACCAATTAATATAAACACTTGCCATAAAACTTAATGGTCTTGGGAGTTTGCATTGGAGAATGAAACATCTGTTCATTTTTATATGAAAATAAGTATTCATTTAGTCTAAAAAACGTTCACAATATGGTCTCAGAACCAACGTGAAAAAACAGGAAGCTTGGATATGAATGGAGGGAGTACCATTTACTTCTCTGTCGTACTCCAACGTTACATCTGGCACTTGATTTTGTGTTCCAATCTTTACTCTTTATGTTTGGTGCTATTCCTGTAAATAAAGTTCAGCTCTCAGTGAGCAAAGCATATTGTTCGAGTTTTTGTCCCTTGTTTAACTCACTATATGTCGCTATCTTTTGCAGGATTTATTGCAATGTATGCAACTCTAGCCAGTCGAGATGTTGATTGTTGCTTGATTCCTGAGTCGCCGTTTTACCTTGAAGGAAAAGGTGGACTATTTGAATATATGGAAAAAACCCTCAAGGATAATGGGCATATGGTCATAGTGATAGCTGAAGGAGCAGGACAGGAGCTTCTTTCAGAAAGTCGGGATGAGAAAGATGCTTCTGGGAACAAGTTGCTGAAAGATATTGGCCTTTGGATGTCACATAAAATCAAGGTTTGTTTTTATCCATTGCCCTTTTCCCAGAGTAGAAATAGAATGAAACACAAGATTATCTGTGGGTATTGATGTTTGAAGTGAAGTATCTTTGACTCCCTTAGGTATAATGGTTCAAGTAGTTCCTAGTTTCTTAATTTGTTGGCGAATTCATACATTTGTAGTTGGTAGTTTAAAAATCCATCAATTGTCATAAATCATGAAGGGACACTATTGTGCTTGTTGCCGCAAATCTGCAATATCAGATGTTCCATGGACTAGTACAGGAGACCATTTCTGTTAAAACAAAAAAATGATTGCACTTCATCATGATGTATATGACATGTATGATGTATCCTATATTGAGTCCCCATGACCACGCCTCTTACTTTTTATCTTAAAAATCTACGCATTAATCTTTCAACCTTACAATCACAGGCTTATGTGATTTGCAAGTCTCTTGCATCAAGTATGTGGAGAAGTATTGTTTTGAGTTCTCAAAGTTAATTTGCATCTTATATGTTGCTTTGTTCTGTTTTCTGTGACTGTAGGAACATTTTACGCAGAAACGTAAGATGGTTATAAATCTCAAATATATAGGTAATTGCTCAGCTTCCTGTCTGTTATTTTTGTATAGCTTACATAGAATTGAGTACAAATAAATATGAAAAGGAGAGTGACTTGAGCAAGTTCTTGCAGATCCGACATACATGATCCGTGCTATTCCTAGCAATGCATCTGATAATGTGTACTGCACACTTCTTGCTCAAAGTGCTGTTCATGGAGCCATGGCAGGATTTACAGGCTTCACAAGTGGGCTTGTAAATGGCAGACACACTTACATCCCTTTCCAAGTGAGTACTTTCATTCATGAATCCCCTTTCTCAATTTAATTACTTTCATGCATACATGACAAGCTGCTTGTGATTGAACCCCTTTTTTATTCACAAATTTGATGGTTGGTCTGGTAAATCGTTTTCACTGTGTTGGTCATTGACTACCCTTGTTGAAGAAGATGGCAATTAACGAACAAAGCGATTTCTACTGGTTGTCTTTAAACACATCTTTTGTCTTTTTCTTTTTTGTGGATTTTTATATTAAGCTTCTGGGAATGATGTTGATAACCTTGAAAATGTATGCAGCGCATCATCGAGAAACCAAACCAAGTGGTGATAACTGACAGGATGTGGGCAAGGCTTCTTTCATCGACCAATCAACCAAGCTTTCTGGGAGCAACAGAAATTGCCAAAGCCAAGAAGGAGTCGGATGCAGCTCAATCAGCAGAGATAGAGAATTGTAAAAACAATTCCACATAAATACTTCTTGCATGCAAATACACAATCATGTACTATATTATCTTGTGAAGCTCCCTGTTCCTCGAGCCACCTCGATTGAATATGTCTTCCTTTTTGCTTCTGTCTCCATTGGTAGGTAAAATGTGGCCGGGAATGAAACCCCTTACAGTGTGCTTTTGTCTTCCTGATCGGTGATTTTACACATTCAGTCAATTGGAACTTCCTGCCCGGGGTGACTTGCAGCTTCTACGAGTAGCTTTACTCTATTGAACTTAGTTTACATCAACTTTTCGATGCTACCATGGGGCTCGTCACTTGAGCTTTTCTGCTTATTGAAGCAATTATCTATTTACAGTTACATCTTTTTGGTTACTGAATCGTAAGCAGCTTTGTATAGGTAACCAGATTGAGAAACTGAAACTGAGGCCTCTTAATGAAATGAAATTTCTTTTATAATTTCTTGTTCGTTTTTAACCTTCTTCCACAATATTCCCCATGCGTTCATGTATTGACAAATCAAAGGTCGATATACTCCCTTGAAATCGTCTAAAAACCCCCTTGTTGGGCATAACTGAGCAGTCGTTTGCTCACATATAGTGGAACTCCAACAGAGTCCGAATCCAAAGTTTCATAAATTTAGGAATGTAATTTGCCTTGATTTTCTGGGGTATCCAGCACATGAACAAGGTGCATTATAACTGGTCTTAGCCTTTATTCTGCCATTTCAGAAATCATGAACAAAGAATCGTTATTAGCTATATTTAGTAAATCCGGAGAACGATACAAATTTGTTACAGCTCAAAGGAGATTTACTCCGAAGTTAGAACATCAGCTAGATATAGTTTTACATCTCAGTCAACCTAGTGAGGCCGCAGGAATGCAACTCCATGGACAAAATGACGGTTGTACAATTAAGCAAAGATGGGAAGAAGATGGATCTTGTACGAGGGCACATATCAACACTTGTAAAGATCTTAGGGATCGGCATTCTGTACTGTCTGTGGATGTCCCAGAAACTTGTGCAATGGAAATCGGATTGATGGGTCTTGTACGAGGGCACATATCAACACTTGTAAAGGCCTGAGGGATCGGCATTTTGTACTATCCATGGGTGTTCCAAAAGCTTGTGCAGAGGAAGACGTTGAGCTGAGTCTTTCACAAGCATCTGATATGCAACACATGGATTGGTAAGAAGAACCACCTAATGAGCAATCCTACAGCTTTAAGATGTTCACTGATATAGTGATATGTTAAAACAAAGAATGCAAACCTGACTAATAAGGTCCTTTGCAGCTGAAGAGACAATGGGTTTTGGGGGAAACTTTAAATCAACTTGCACAATCCTGCATGCATATATGTCTTATGCCTTAGATGGAGACTAACAGTGAATTCACGAACTGCGGAAAATAGAGTGAATCTGACTAGCAGAATCGACTCTGGTTTTGAAAGCTGACCTTCTGTATGTGTCTGAATGCTCCTTCGCCTCAAAAGGAGGAAACCCATATAGAAACTCGTAACATAAAACACCGAGGCTCCATATGTCCACACTTGCATCATGCTCTGTGCTCTCCACTATGAAAAGAAAGAAGATTAAAGATTATTTGACCTATCTTGGAAGGATTTCCAGTCCAAAGTGCACACATCAACACTTAGAAAAGATCACAATGTCATTTTGAAACATTTTTGAACGCATACCCATCTCAGGGGGCAGGTAATCAAGTGTCCCACACATTGTCTTCCTGCGGTTGAATGTATGGACTGCCCAGCCGAAATCTGCAATCTTCAGCTCACCCTGATAGAACGAATTCATACGAAATTCCTAGTTAGGCCAATGTTATAGAAACTAAAGCGCGTGACAAACTGTAGTTGAACTATGGTTCTAACCTGTGCGCCTATTAACAGATTCTCTGGCTTTATATCTCTGTGGATCACATGTTTCCCGTGACAGTAAATGAGAGCCCGAGCTAATGAGGCAATATACTGCATCCAAAAGAAGACCCAATGTATACATTAACATCTTCATATGCAAAAACCTGGCATTGCACTAATAGGCCTAACAGTGCGAAGGCAAAAATTCAATGGGAAAACACAGCTACTCTGGAATCAGGGACTTAGAACTTCATTTGTTACCAGATTTTAGCGGCATACCAGAAGTAAGTAAAAAACTTCCATATAGAGGTCGAACTGAACTAGATCAGGTGATGATATCAAACATGAACCGCATGCCTCATGGAGACAATTGGTTGTGGCTAAAAAAGTATAACAGCGGGATTGGAACTTACAGTTGCAGAACGCTTTTCACTGAAATACTTGCACTTCTGCAGTTCTTTGTATAGCTCTCCTTTGGGTGCATATTCAAGTATCAAATAGACACGTTTCTGCAAACAAGATGTGACAGGTTACAGGTGCATATTTTTGTCTCACAGATGGGATCATAAGAGGCTTCATAGAAGAATGCATTACCTGATCATAAAAGTATCCATATAACCGCAGGATGTTAGGATGACGAAGGTGGCTTTGTATTTCAACTTCTCGCCGGATCTGATGCTCCACCTGAGATTGTTTCAGTTGGCTCTTGAACAGCACTTTGAGTGCCACAATATGATTACTCTGCTCCAGAAAATGAACATTCTTCGGATTAGCATTACAACGCAAGAACAATTTAGCTACGAACAGAATCAACATTTCAGGATAGATAAGCAACGACATTCTCCTAGAGACAACTATATGCAAAAGGACATCCTGAGTCGTAATTTTGAGATAAGTTGGTCTCAAGGCATCTATATATTAGGTGTATCACTCAATCAAATAGTTCTACGTTTCTAACTTGTCAGTAACATTTCGAAAGCAGGGGAGATTGAATTTGGCGAACCCACAAGCAATCAGAGACTCTAAGCCTGAAACGCTTCACAGGTACTGATGCATCAGCAACATAAATCTCCTTAGGACATCGAAAGTGAAACAATATCTAAATTTTGAAATGTCTGTCCTTACTCCTTATTCAATCACTTCATCCTAGTCTAAACCATTTCAAAAGCAGGTGGAATTGATTTTGTCAAACCCAGTAACCCACAAGCTATCAGGGACTATGTGCCAGAAACATGAAGAATCTTTCACTCTTACACTCCAAACTAAGGATCAAACCTCTCCTCCGATTTCTGCCTACTGAGATGATCCAGTGTCTAATGTAATACGGAATCAGACACTCACAATTTTCTTCTTCTTCAAACTTTTTTTTTTAAAACAGAAATTTTGTCAAACATACAATTACAACAAAAACAACAACCACCACCACCAAGCCTTATTCCGAAAATGATTTGGGGTCGGCTAACATGAATCGTCATCTGTAACCGTCTATATTTTGCACTACCCTTTCTTTGTTTAGTCCTCATTCATCATAAAAAGTGAAGTCCTATACAATTACAACAACAAGTAAAGCAAGAGATAAGCATCAGCATACCCTCTTCTCCCTGGCCAAGTACACATGCCCAAACTTGCCTCTACCAAGGGGTTTTCCGATGTCGAAATCGTTTAGCGTCCACCGTTTCTTCTCTGCAGCAGGAACCTCTCCAGCTACCTACACACACCCACACACCCACACACACAAATACCACTTAATATCAAAAACTCCAAAATCCCCATTTTCACAAATAAAAAAAGATCAAAACAAAATATATTCCCTCCTCCAAAACCCTAGCAACATATTCTTAACATCATCACAATTTCAATCTGATTTTTGCCAATTAATTTACATTAATTCTTATGAATCAATCTTAATTACAAATCATTATCATCCTTAATTACATTATAATCGACCCAATAATAGCTAATCTTAAAGCACACTCCTTTTAAATTGTAACCCATTACTCCCCAAATTACAGAAATTCTTATGCCTAATTGTTACAAGATTACAATAGATTCAACATTGTAAAGAATGAAAAATCAAATTGGGGGAAAAATAAGAAGAAAGGGGTACAAGATAGAACCAAATTGCTAATTACTTCTACAAAAAGAAACCCCTAATTTAATTACTCCAAATGCAGCATCAACATAAAAAAAAAAAAAAAAAATACCCTCAAATTGCCAGGAACAAAAACCCTAATTAATTAATTAAAAATAAAATTCGAAAACAAATTCTTCAGCAAAAAACACTAATTAAATTAAAAATTACCTTCTGCTCAGCGTGATTTTCAGCAGCAATGGCCATGGTTGGAATTTTAGAGAGAGAAAGAGAAGATTTCTGGAGAAGATTTTGATGACAGATTTTGGAGAGAGACAGAAAAAAAGGGGGGAGATTTTCAAGGAAGAGAAATAAACGTTTTGATTTGATACAACGGTCGAATTTCTTGCGTATGACACGTGGACCAATGGGATTCCAATTGGTCAATTCAAATTTTCTTTTGTTTTGTTGGTTTGTGGAAGATTGGAGAGATGGTGGAGCGTATTTGGGAATCTTCTATGGTTTCGGTTTTACTACATCATCACAGGCTGGATGGCTTTATTTATGGCCGTTGGATGTGCACTTTAATGTAATTTTTTGATGAATTGATGAAGAATTGGGAGTTTTGATCAATAAATTTTGCACCCCAAATCTAGGGCTTGATGAATGATTATAGCCGTTTTGTGAGATTCATTATGTGTTGTTTAAGGATTAATAATGCACACCATTAGTTTGACATTTTTTTGTATGAGTAGATCTTATGTCTCATTTTGTGTCCAACTCCGTTAAGATGTTGACAACTCACCTAAAAAGCTCAGTTTCAGGCTTTCAACAATATCAAGGATTCTACTCACGCGTTTATATATAATGTTGTCCGTAAGAGTGAGTACCTTGAAACATTAGTAAGCAAGTGGAAATGACGGGAATCTTGGTCCCAAGTTCGATACTTTGCTTTGTTCTTATGTTAAAGAGTTGTATAAATTGAGTTATATAAATCTGTTGTAAAATCAGTCGATATAGTGAATGGTAAATTTAAAAAAGGGTAAATTTCTAACTCCTACCTTTTATATATCAAAACTTCCAAAATCCTACCTTAATTTTAAAAAATTTCCAACTCCTACCTTATAAAACATTTTTTTATCAAACTCCTACCAAAACTTCTACTCCGGCGGGTTTGATTCTATTTCGCGGCATTGACCTTTGAATTGACGCGATTTCCTTCGATTTGTTTCGCTTTTCCTGCAATTTCTCCCTCAATGGACAAGATGTGAGAAAAGAGAGAGCAAGATGTGAGGATATAGAGTGCAAGATGTGAAAAATAGGAAAGAGAAGATGAAATTGGAGTGCAATGTGATATAGTGTGGGAAATTGGGGAGAGAAGGTGAAATTGGAGCGAGAAATTGAAGGGAAAACGAAACAAATCGCGCCAATTTGAAGATTAATGCCAGAAAATAGAGTCAAACCCGCCGGAGTAGAAGTTTTGGTAGGAGTTTGATACAAAAATGTTTTATAAGGTAGGATTTGAAAACTTTTTCAAAATAAGGTAGAATTTTGGAAGTTCTAGAAAGGTAGGAGTTAGAAATTTTTCCTTTAAAAAAGGACTTTTTTTTTTTTGGTAAACCTCGGTTAATAAGCTACTGGTTAACTTAAAATATCTCCGCGAGCCCTATTTCATTGTGAGACCAATTCACACAGATTAATACCATTCGATTAATAATCCTTTTTTTGTTATCTCGTATACATGCATTACTATTCCCTTCAGTTATTTCTCACGTGCATATTTATAAGAGGTCGTACGATCATCCCAATCAGAGCAAATTAAAATCAATTTGTTGTGCGTGTTTGGACATTGAACCTGTAACCTCAAAGTTATAATTGTAACAGTTCAACCACCAAGACAATTGATTATGTTGATAATTTTATAAAGAACATTGATTTTGACTGATAGCTCAAATTTTAGGAACGTAAAGCTGCAAAATTAGGAACAAGTTTAAAAAAAAAAAAAAAATCTAAGAACCTATATTTTAGTAAGTAGTTAGCCGAAATTCTTAGAAATATGCGCCACGTCAAATCTTTTTAACTCTCTTAAATTAGGAAAAAAAAATGTAATGAGCTAATAATTAGTCATTAAATCACGAAAACATTATAATCAATATACTGTATGGCCGTACTATTGGGAAATAATTTGAAAATGATACTTGATTGATTTAACGACTGAAAATAGATATTGAAATCTCAATAAACAAGCAAAGAATATATACAAAATCAATTAGGCCCTAAAATAGTGCAAGATAATCCTGTAATTTTGTGTACCGTGTTGGAATTAAAAAAATCGAATAAAATCGCATACACACATAGCTACGTAACGTAATAATACTTATCATCATATATATTTTGAAAGTAATATTTTAAAAATATTTATAAAACATAAAAACACGTCAAATATATATATATATAGGAAATCTATCAAATGAGAAGTATCAATTTCGTGAGAAGTGAAAAGTAATCTCAGCCATCCATCTCACTTAATCTAACAGCCCAAATTAAAAACAAAAATAAAAGGAAAATTAAACTAAAAATACACCCAAACCCCAAAATCTCACATTTTCTCTCTCCTCCCCTTCCCCCCTCCCTCTCTCTCCACGTCCCTACCCCGCGCCGCCCACCACCGCCGCCTTCGTACACCGGAAGCAACCGTCGCGGGAACAGACACCACCTGCTGACTCATCGGAACATCGCGAGGATTCGTCCGGCATCAATGTCCTCCGTCGAGCATCGTTTGGCCGCGAAAATCGTCTTCTCCCTCCCTCTTTTTCACGCAAATTTTTCCAGATCTGGTGGACTCCGGTGTTTTCCGATGTGGACCTTCGCCATTTTCGGTGTGACATCACGTTCCAGCACCACTTTCCGCTGCCACCGCCTCTAATTTTCGCGGTGGTTGTATAAAATCAACCACCGCTCCTTTTCGCAAGTATAGAAGATAGGGAATACGTCTTCTCTCTCCTACTTTTCGCACCTTTTTTGTCGAATCCGGCGGTCGCCTTTGCTTTTCACCGTCGGCTAACGCCTCCCGCCGCCAGGGCTCGCCGTCGCCGTCGCCGTCGCCGTGGTGTAAAGTTGATCGAATGAAAGGAGATGTGAGGAGAGGGGGGAAATGAGGGGGATGGTGGCGTCGAGGGGGTTATAGGAGGGGCACGGCTCGGCCGCGGTGGCTGAAGAGGTTGCTGGCAACGGAGGTGGAGGTGGAGGTGACGGGGGGGCTGGGCCAGGCGGAGATGTGGCGGGGGAGGGTGGAGGTAAGGTGGTGTGGGAGGAGAGAGAAAATGGTTAAAGATTGGGTTGTTTTTGTCAATCTCGGTTTTAGTTTTCCTTCATTTTCTGTTTTTTTTTTTCTTGGTAAGAATTTAGTTTTTTAAGTCGAAAAGTTGTTTTTTAATTGGACTTACGTATTTTAGTTAGTGGAGTTAAGTCGGAGTTATGTGTTTTAGTTAGTGGAGTTATTAGAGTTACGTGTTTTATTTGATGAAATTTAAGTTGGAGTTATGTGTTTTAGTTGATGGAGTTAAGGTGGAGTAACGTGATTTAATTGGTGGAGTTAAGTCAAAGTTACGCGTTTTAGTTAGTGGAGTTATTAGAGTTACGTGTTTTATTGGATGGAATTTAAGTTGGAGTTATGTGTTTTAGTTGATGGAGTTAAGTCGGAGTTACATGATTTAGGTAGTGGAGTTATTAGGGTTACGTGTTTTATTTGATGAAATTAAGTTGGAGTTATTTGTTTTAATTGATGGAGTTAAGTCGGAGTTACGTGATTTAGTTGGTGGAATTATGTTAGAATTATGAGAGTTAGATAATTTAGTTAAATTATTGGAATTATTAATATTATTAGAGTTCGATAATTTTGCTAAATTAATGGAGTTAAATCATTGGAGTTAAACAGTTTAGTTACTGGAGTTATAGGACTAGAGTTATGTAGTTTAGTTACTGGAGTTATGCGAAATCAATGGCTGAGATTACTTCTCACTTCTCACCAAATTATCACTTCTCACTGGATAGGCCCCCTGTATATATATATAGGAAATCTATCCAGTCAGAAGTATGATTTCTGTCAGAAATCAGAAGGAATCTGGACCCTCCATCTCATATTGATCAACGGCCTAGATTTAATATTAAAAAAAAAACTTAAAACAGAATTAAGAGACCCAAACCCAAAATTCACTCTCATTTTCTTTCTCCTCCCCTCCTCTCTTCTCTCTCCCCATTCCCGTCCCCCCTGCCGAGCCGCCGCCACCGCACGCCGTCAACCACCATCGCCGTCGCGGACAGCAGCGGCCGACGCCAATCACGACGGCGACTCCATTCCCAGAACCACCAGTCTTCGTCGAGCACCTTACCGCCGCGAACGACGCCTTCTCCTTCTCGCTTTCCGCGCTCTTTTCGTCAGATCTGGCCGCGCCGTCGTTCGCCTCCGTCGATTAAAACCTTCACCGACATCGTCTCTCATTTCCGCACCTACTCCCAACCTATCCTCGTGATTTTCGGAGGAGAAACGAGCGAAATGTTAGGAGAAGTGGAAATGAGGGAGCGGTGATGGTGGCGTGAGACATTTGAGGCGAGAGAAACGCGTGAGAGAGGTGGTGGAGATGTCGCGGGGGAGGGGGCTTCTGCTCGCCGGAGCACGGAGTACGTGGTGGTGGAGGTTGAGTCGGACTAGGTGGTGGACGGTGCGGTTGGTGGTGGCTGCGTGGGTGGTCAGGGTGGTGTGCGTGAGAGAAGAGAGAAACTGGTATATTGGATTGTTTTATTTTTTTTATTCGAGTTACGTGTTTAATTAAGAAGTTAAGTTGAAATTACGTGGTTAATTAGTTGAGTTAGGTTGGAATTACGTGTTATAGTTGTTAGAGTAACGTGTTTTTAATGGTGGAGTTAAATTGGAGTTACGTGTTTTAGGCAGTGGAGTTACGTTGGAGTTACATTGGAGTTACGTGTTTTGGATAGTGGAGTTACATGTTTTGGTTAGTGGAGTTACGTGTTTTGGTTAGTGGAGTTACGTTGGAGTTACGTGTTTTGGTTAGTGAGTTTTGTTGGAGTTACGTGTTTTGGGTAGTGGAGTTACGTGTTTTAGGTAGTGGAGTTATGGAGTTACGAGTTTTAGATGTTGGAGTTATGTTGAAGTTACGTGATTTAGTTGGTGGAGTTACGTGTTTTAGATGGTGAAGTTACGTGTTTTGGTTAGTGGAGTTATGTTGGAGTTACGTGTTTTGGGTGGTGGAGTTACGTGTTTTGGTTAGTTGAGTTATGTTGGAGTTACGTGTTTTGGGTGGTGGAGTTACGTGTTTTAGGTAGTGGAGTTACGTTGGAGTTACGTGTTTTATATGTTGGAGTTATGTATTGGTTAGTGGAGTTATGGAGTTACGAGTTTTAGATGTTGGAGTTATGTATTTTAGTTGGTGGAGTTACGTTAGAGTTCCGATAGTTAAATTAAAGTTGGTGGTGTTTTGATATTAGTGGAGTTATATAATTTAATTAGTGGAGTTAGATGACTGGAGCTACTGATTTTTATGGGTGGACTTAAGGGACTGGAGTTATGCAATTCAGGTTATGGAGTTATCTGAAATCAATGGCTGAGATTGAATATGATCTCAGAATCAGTGGCTGGGATTCCTTCTGATTTCTGACAGAAATTATACTTCTGACCGGATAGGCCCCCTATAGATCATAAGAGTACCCCTCCTTAGGTGAGTACTGCGCACCCAATCTCGACCGTTAGATGACACAGATCATACGATTAGCAGATCACACACGTCATAAAGGGCAATTCAGTAATTCGCGATAATAAACAAAACCCATTCTCCCACTCTCAGTTTCTCTCTCCTCACATTTGTAATTCCCAAATTCCCGAGCTCACAATTTTCTCTCTTCATTTTCTCTCTCCTTATTTCCTCCCTAGTCATTCGCCTCCATCGCCGTCGCCTCCATCTCTCTTTCAATCTCGAGGCTTCTCACTCTCTCGCCGTCGCACCTGCCATCGGCGCCTCCGTTATTCTCTCTCGTCGCCGCTACACACTAGGTTTTCCGGCAAGATTCCGTCGTTTCGAAGAAGCTTTTTCGGCGAGTCTCCGACAACGTGATCGACATCGGCGAGGTCTCAGGTTAGTTATTCATCCTTCCTCTTCAATTAATTCATCTATTGGTGCAATTTTCTCAGATTATTCGTGATTTCGATCTGTTTTATTCCTTCTTCATTGTTTTAATTGATATTGATTTGATATGAGAGGTCCAAGTGTCTCGATTTCAATTCATCAATTTTTGAATTTCGATATGTTTTTTTCTCATTTTCTCTCTCCTAGGGTTTCACCAATTCTGTTATTCCTCCATTTTTCATGTTCTGGAAATTTCAATGACTTTAATTTGATGAATGATAGATTCGTTTGTTATTATGTCATTCGATTCAGATTTGAATTCAAATTATTACGATTTTTTTTCATTCGGATTCCGATGATTTTTCGATTGAGAAATTTGATTCGTTTCGTTTCACTCATTTTGATTTTTTTTTTTGGATCTAATTGTATTTTTGAGGATTTTTATTTGTAGATCATATGATTTGATTGAGGTTGCGGTGGTGGTGGTTGAGTGCGGTGGTGGTGGTGGTTGGGTGCGGTTGCGGTGGTTGTGGCGGTTCCGATGGGTGTTATTATTGTATGGATAATCGGTGTCATTGTATGGATAATTGGTGTCATTGTATTGACACTACGTGTCGTAGTGTCGTTGTACGTATAGTTAGTGTTATTGTATGGACACTCTCGTGTCATTGTATGATGGTGTCACTGTATGGACACTCTCGTGTCATTGTATGATGGTGTCACTGTATGGACACTCGTGTGTCATTGTATGGGTAGTCGGTGTCATTGGATGAAAACTCTTGTGTGGTTGTGCTTGCCGGTGCGGGTGCCATAGAATGACACGGGTTTATTAATAGAATGACACTATGAGCACTTCGATGTTATTGGTGGTTTGTCCATAGAATGACACAGGTTTGTCAATAGAATGTCACATGTTTGTGCATAGAGTGACACTATGGACACGCGGTGTTATTGTTCGGTGTCATTGTATGAATTGTGGTTTTGATAGCTCATTTGGTAAAGCATTTGTGTACATACACGAATGTCGTAGGTTCAATTCCTACATGAGCTCTAAATTTTCATGTCACTCTATAGACTTTCTGTGTCATTGTATGTAAGTGTCATTCTATGGATATTTTGTGTCATTATATGCGAGTGTCACTCTATGTGAAACTGTGTGTCACTCTATGGCGGTGCGCAGTTCTCACGCGAGCAGGAGTTCGCACCTGATCTCGCCTATATATATATATATATGATGTACAATTTAGTAGAGGAAATCAATAATAGTTTACCATGGATCACCCCTTCTCTACTTGCCCGCGAGTCTTTGTGGGTGACATATTTGGGAATCATGCTGTATCATGTACATGTGTGGTTGGCGTCAAACATTGGCATAATGATGTTCATGACACGATGGTTGACATCTATTAACTATCCGGATCGGGATATTAACTGGAAAGGAGGTTGACATTGGTATTATTGCTGCTAATGGCTGACCTCTTCGCACAGCAGATATGCTGCTTTACTCATGGGATAGAGAGCGCATATGGTATGCGCTACTTAGCAACGAACCTTGTCTCCTTCCTGGCCTATATGCTAATTTAACTAGCAAAAGGAGTGTTTTGTTTTGCAGCAACTTGTACGAGAGCAAATGTTGTTGTTGACAGTTAGATTCCTGTTTTCTTAAAGAAGACCGCCTACTCCTATCCCGAAGATACAAGACAAGCAAAGCGCCAGGTCCTCTTCTCTTGTGTCGAAGTCTAGTGATAAAATAAGTTGGTTGCTTTGTTCTGTCTCGTACTTATTCTTTTGAAAATAACTTCCGGTGATTGAGGTTTTTATTACGAAAAAGAATCATTAAGAGGATTAATACGCTTTGTAAAGATTTTGTTTGGGGTATCAAAGAAGGGCAGAGGAAATTGTTGTACAAGAGCTAGACTAGCTCTTGTGCACCCAGAAATGAAGGAGGGTTCAATATAAAAGAAGTGTTGAGTTGGAACATCGCATTAATAGCAAACTGGATTTGGGTTCTCCAGGCCAACAAGAATAGCATGTGGTGTGAGTGGATTAATTATTGGACAATGCTAGAGGTCTAAAGTGTAGACACCCAAAAGTGTCTACAATCAGTAATAATTTTACTATACTATCAAAATTTTACTACTTACACAATTAATTTTATTACCTGAATTTTTTACTACAATTAATTTTACTATTCCGATCTCAATTTTACTACTACTAGCTCAATTTTACATTATAGACAAATTAATTGTGTCTAAACTATAGACCTCTATCAATTTGCTTAATTATTATGTCCTAAAATTGAAATCAATATGGGAAATCAATGCAGCATCATCTCGGTTAGAAATGCAATTCTCTCAAAAGCTAGTTCTGCTATTCAGGCTATAATCTTCTACTGTCTTGGGTGTCTGGAGATAAGTTCTGTATTTCCAAGACATATAATTTTTTCGGAGTAAGGCAGAGAAGAAGGAAGGAGACGAGGGTAGTTTGGGATAATGCTGTAAATTAAATGTTCCTCAACACAGTTTTACAGCAAACTTGGCAGCTTAGGATAGGTTGGCCCCACTACTGATATTATTGTGAAGAGGGGTATGGTTTTGGTGAAACTCCACAAGTATTCGTTTAAAGGAAGGTTTGAAAGTGGCTATATATTATAATTGAAGGCGATAGCCTTTGCATGATTAACTCATCAGTTCGTCGTAGTTTGAAGGTTCCTTGAGAAATCTCCAATCTAATTCAAGATACTTTAGTGAACTTTTGCTCATTTCACAAAGTAGAGATTTTTCACTGCTTTCGTAAGGCCAATAGAATCGCACACTTTACCCAATTTGGGGCACTTATCCCTGTCTCTTACACGTCAGTTTGAGAGCCTGTCTGATTCTCTTACTTTCCGAAATGATAAATTATAGGTTGGTCTTACGCTTTTGGACTGGATCAACCTATACTTTCTTACCTTTATAGAAAAAAGAAAAAAAAAACACGAACAAAAATGCTACACTAGCTAGTAAATGATAAAAAAAAAAATCAGGAAGGATAAAATCTTGTATCCACGTAACACAAAAGTTTTACGTGTCAAACACCATGCATGCAAAATACACACTTGCCAAACACCTTAATCTCTCCTCGTCTCCTCATCTTTCACCTCTCCTTTCACAGCTCCACGTACCATTTCTTCCACCCACTTCCTTCCCTTCACACTACCATATATTCACTCTGCTCAAACTCTTAAGAAAAACCATTACTCATGAGCACCTTACCAAAGAAACGAAAATCCAAAAACACCAACAAATCCGACAACTCAACACCACCAACACCAACACCAACAGACACACCAACAGAAACACCACCACCAACAACAGAAACACCAACACCAACACCACCAGACACAATTACAGTAGAAGCAACACCAACACCAACAACAGATTCAACCACAGACACTGCTATGGCTGACACACACTACAGCAACAGGCAACAACAGCAACAACACCAACAGCAACAGTACTACGGCGGTGGTCAGCACCAAGAATCCTTAACCTCAAAGCTCTACTCCGCCGCACCAAGCTCCCGCCAAGCCGTCAAGTTCCTGACGGCGTCAACTATAGGAACCATCCTCTTGGTCTTGTCGGGGCTGACTTTAACAGGTACGGTAATATCACTTATTGTGACTACACCCTTGTTGGTTCTGTTCAGCCCGATACTCGTCCCGGCTGCCATCACCGTGTTACTAATCGGGTCGGGTTTTGTGTTCTCGGGCGGGTGCGGGGTGGCGGCGCTGTCGGCCTTGTCGTGGATTTACCAATACGTAACCGGTAAGCACCCGCCCGGGGCGGACCAGCTTGACCATGCAAGGATGAGGATTGCGAATGCGGCACGAGATGTTAAGGATAAGGCTAGGGATGTTACTGGGACGACTGGACACTATGGTGGACAGACGACTACTTACCACACTACTTCTTAATTAGAATAGCTCGTATGTCTTTTCATTTGCTGTTTTCTTGTTTGTAATTTAGTTTGTTAGTTTTGGTCTTTTGTTATGCATGTATAATGAAAGTAATAATAATGGGTTTAAGTTCATTAGACGGTCGATCGATCACTGCATTATTGCATGCACCACTTGGTATGTTGAACATATTACGATGACGGTGTAATCGTGGTGTCTGAAATAAATAAAACTGCGGCTCCGGCTTTACCGACGGTGAGTCGATATTATTAGAAAGGAAAATGCGAGTCTATATGTAGACAAAAGGAAAATGTTCTATTTTTCTACACCTAGAGCGTAGCAAGGTCCTGTTTGATAGGACTTATTCTCGGATGAATTTAGATCAGTTCAAAATTATTCAAATCATATCAGATCAGAATCAGATCAGTTTCATTCAATAACTATCTATGTATTTGATTGATATTAATTCGTTGAAATCCAATCAAAATTTCAACCAAATCAGAATCATTCAGATCAATTCAGAAAGATGTAATTCTATCAAGATGTAATTCTATCAAACATGGCCTAAATTTAATTATGGTTGTAGTACATTTTTAGTGTTTAATTTAGGAATTAATTAGATAATAGGAAAATGAGATAAATTAGGACATTAATTAGAAAAGAAATTTTATATATAATGTCAAAAATTTACTGTAAATCATAAATATTTACTTCAATCATATATTTTTTACTATCTATCATCTTGATTTTACTACACTATGTAGACAAACTTTTATGTGTCTATACATAGACTCCTAGGATCCCCGTTGTAAATTGTTACAAGTCTATAGTATAGACACAATTAATTTGTCTACAATGTAAAATTGAGTTAGTAGTAGTAAAATTAATTGTAATGAAATTTTCAGGTAGTAAAACTAATTGTATGAGTAGTAAAATTTTGATAATGTAGTAAAATTATTGCTAATTGTAGACACTTTTGAGTGTCCACACTATAGACCTCTAGCATTGTCCTTAATTAAATAGTTTAATACATGGGCTACGCCCGAAATAAATTTTATCAATTTATTTCTTTTTGTAAACAAATAATTCTATCAATAAATTTTAACATTTATAGAACTTTCATTGTAGTTCCAGTTTAAATAATCAATAAAGAAGGAATGAATTTTATCATTTATAAAACTTTCATTGTTGTAGAATGAATACTGTAGGAGGAACAAGAGCAGAGATACAAGGAAGGGGAATAATCAGCGGAAATTAATTACTACTAAGGGAGCAGCTATAAAAGGACACTCAAAGGCAAATGAAGATGAGACACAACACCCAAAATCAGATCACTCTACTTATATTCGAGTTCCTACATATATACCCTTGTGTAACTAGCCTAGGAACTTACGAAGCAATTCAAGAGCGGAGCTCTACCAACTCAGCTATATCCCCCCGTCTGATTCCATAATTGAATAGATTAACGGATAAAAATATTTGCCCATATTTGAATGTTCGCTCGGGTTAGCGGGTTGTAAGCTACCTATAAGGGAATTAGTGGAATACTTGATGGGACACAGTCTTCCCCCGGTGGATTTTCCCTTATTTACAAGGGGTTTTCACGTACAAAACTTCCTTGTTTTATTTGTTGGTGATCTCTTTTATATATAGTACTTCGCGTTTTCTATATTCATTCCCCCGGAACTGCAGTCAATTTCCTCCAAAACTGCGGTGTATTTCCCTCAGAACTGCAATCCTACTTCCTTTGATCTGTAAACAACTTTCCTTGATCTGTAATCTACTTCTCCTAATCCGTAAACAAAAGCCCCTGATCCGAAACCTGTACTCTAAAAATTCGGAGTAGAAGTGCCTTATAGTATAAGGTGACTAGATAACCCCTAAGTCGAAAGTAGGCCTTAGTGTATATTTTTTACCAAAACACTGACAAGGTCAAGGCACACGGGAAGAAAGTGTGCTCATGTCTCACTATCATTCTAACACAGAATGTATCCTCCTGGCTGATGCCATAAATTTAACACACAAATCTATAAAAAAAACTAAATGAGCAAGTGGGATCGTATTCACATAGAACGCTAATTATCAGTGTATGTAGAGTAACAAATGGGGGGTTTTTGAGGGGTGCAAACCCAAGTCCTACATCGAAGAAATAAGGAGCGGAAGCCTTATTTTTAGGTAATCCCCACACTAATTAGTATGAGACCCTTTTGAGAAAGAACCCAATAACAAATCTGTGATGACTAGGTCTAAAGCGGACAATATCATATATATTGGACCGGTAGTCGGCAGACGAATGGGCCCAAAAGTAATATTCATGAAACATCAGTCACATACACGGTAAACTGGAGAGTTGTCGATTGAAGAACAAAAACATTTGCTGAATTTTCCTTGACGTGGTCAGACACCATTTATAATAACAACAATAATAATAAGGAAAATTGACAAAAAATACCACCTTTAAATTTCATAAGTTTGGAAACAACCACCTTTTAAAATTATCTTTGCGAGGAGCCACCTAATAAAAAAAGATAAGCTTTGCTAAGACCACCTATTGTCCTTTGGCTCCCACCAAACCACCCTTGACTACCATTGACCACCCTTCGCACGCCTTATACCATCACCAGCCACCCTCGAAAATTGCAAAAAATAAAAATTGTTTTTCTTAATCTATAAAAATAATTAATATACGTAATAGATTATGTCCATCTTTATATAACCCCACTAAATATCTTATTAGTATACTCATTCCACTAAAAAAAAAAATCATTTTACCCTCTTTCATCCCACCAAACATACTTTACCATTTACCATTTGATGTACGGAGTACTAATTTGGCGGGAGTTTAAGATAGACATAGTTAGACCTGGCAAAACTGACCCAGACTCGAACATCCGACCCGAAATACTTGACCCGAACATCCGAATTTGACCCGAATTTGTAGTCTGAATTCAACCCGAAACCCAAAATGACCCGACCCGAACCCGAAAATGACCCGAATACTGTTTGACCCGATATTGACGCGACCCGAAACAGACCCGAACTGAAATGACTCAGACCCGAATAATCAAACATTTAAATGAATCGATTGAACAAAAGGGACTTGGATAGCTATATCATATTTTCAAACACTCCAATTAGCAATAAAATTTCAAGTTAAGATAATATGAGACAAATTTTGATGTTAATATGTTTAAATTTGAACATTTTAGAATGATTTGACCCGAATCCGACTCGACCCAAATACGACCCTGTTGGTACACAATTTGTAAATGAGTCACAGCTCTTGGGAAAGTGGTCCTTGGAAAAGGCCCATGTGATACTCTCAAGGCTCAGAGGGTACTAGTCATCAGATCTTGGTTGAATGAAGGGTCAGGATTGATTAGGGGTACCTTGGTTATTCCTTGGACTCCCTATAAATACCCCCTCATTTGCCATGATCAAGGGACCTTTTTCTGACTTTTGGACATTTTACACACACAATATACATCTCCTCTCCACTCTACATACTATTTTATTTTTGTGACGACCCCATCCTGACTTGAGCGTCGGAGGGGCGTCGCCCGGATAAAACTCGGGCGCCCCCCTTGACCGTTTGTTTGTGCGCGCAGGAAACCAAGGTTGATCCCGATCTATCCCAAATCGAACTCACCCCCAACAGACCCGACCCGAAATTGACCCGTAGTTGATACACCCAAACTAGACCCGACCCAAATCGAACCGACCCGACCCGAATAGAACCGACCCGGACCCGACCCGATTGACCCGTTTGTCAAGTCTAGACATAGTCTATTGGGTATATTAATCAAGTTTTGGATTAAGAAATTTTTTTTTTCGATTTTTGAGGGTCGCTGGTGATGGTATAAGACGGTTTCAGGCAGCAAGAGGTGGTTAAAGGTGATTTGGTGGAGGTCAATGGATAGTAGGTGATCTTAACAAGACTTGTTGATTTTATAAGGTGGTTGCTCGCAAAGATAATTTTAAAAGGTGGTTGTTTTCAAATTTAAGAAACTCAAGGGTGATTTTTTTCCAAATTTCCTCATAATAATAAGGAAAATTTGCGAGACCACATCTTATAAAACCAGTTTTTTGCGAGACCGCACCTTTTATGTTTAATTTTGCGAAACTACACCTTTTAAGTCTATATTATTTGCGAAGCTGCACATTTTCTTAATGCCGGCCAATTTTAACCACTCTCCGGCGTTGACCCGACGTTGACTTTGCCTTTACTCTTCCTCCAATTTTTCCCGCTTCCCCACCCCCCAAAACCCCTAAATTAGTTCTACGAGGGTGATTTTTTTTTTTGTTAATTTTTTTGACACAGTAGAACTAATTTAGGGGTTTGGGGGGGAAAGCGGGGAAAACTGGGGGAAAGAGTAAAGGTAAAGTCAACGCCGGAGAGTGGTTAAAATTGGCCGGTAATAAGAAAAGGTGCAGCTTTGCAAATAAAATAGACTTAAAAGGTGCAGTTTCGCAAAATTAAACATAAAAAGTGCAGTCTCGCAAAAAACTGGTTTTACAAGGTGTGGTCTCGCAAATTTTCCTAATAATAATGATATCCGATGTTGCTTCAGTTTCGAGAGATTCGCAGCAAATCTGACTAGGTCTCAACATTTAGACAGGTACCAGTATATGTTGATAAGCAATTAGCAGTGGCCATCCAATAAGTTTCTAAATCCAGTTATTAGCGAAAAAAAAAGTTGGAACTTCTTTTACAGAGATCATTAGTGGTTCTTGACCACCCGTCCCTTCCTGCCTTGCAAAGTGACCCCGTTCCATCTTCAAGCATCGTCTTCTGATGCAAATAGATGTAGAAAGATCGGTCTCGCACCATGGTGTTTGTTGGATTCCACTGCGGTTGAAAATTAGGAGTCCTTGTCTGCAACAAGCTGAGTGACATGTTGGAGGTCTTCATCCTTTGGCAGCAGAAAAGATGGAATAAATCGAGGTACAAGAAAACCGGCCACAATGCATAGCAATGCAAAAGCGACAACCAGCCACGCTTTATGAGGAATGCCCAGGACCAGCTCATCACAAACTGTCATTTCGAAAACAAGGATGAATCAAGAATATGTTGATATACAGAGCACCATACACCACAGAAAAAATACCGGAAGGGATGAATGATGTAAGTGGGAAGAAATGTGGATCACAAAATCTCAGTTTACACAGGAAATGATTTAAGCTTCAAAATCTTGGTAAACAAGCGTGTAGTTTGATAATTAGAGAGCACAGACTTTCACACAGTAGTTATCCTCTCTCAGACACGAGCTCAAAGGTAGGATAAACCTAGTTATGTTGCAGCACTATCCCGTCAAAACAACCTAGTTAGACACGTCAGAAAATCTCTAAAAGACCTCATAACCTTAGCCCACAGCAATACCAAGTTATAGATTTCACGCCCAAAGACATTCACGCACAATTAACTAGCTATTACAGCATACTCATTCATCTTATCTTTTGTACCCAAACAACCACTGCTCTCCTTTAATCTAAAGATAAGTCTCCATAAAAAAAGAGCAGTCTTGTTGTTCTACCAAAGCACATACATCGTAGGAGAAATGTACCGTTGTACCAAGTAGACCTGGTCACATGCTATTAAATACTTCACTTAAAAAAATTAAATCCCTTCTCACTTAGAGGAGGACTAAATGCTGATCCCTTCTCATTTAGTTCTACTAAGTAGTCGCCATCATCTAGGGTACAGAGTAGACCTTTCAAGTTATAGGAAAGCATAGAAGGCCAAAGATAAATCAGAGACCTTACAAGGAGTTTTCTGGCAGGGCTCAAAAACTTTGCCGAACAGGCAGGTAAACGCTCTTCTGTTGCTTTTTTTAGGGAGCTAGCGTGTTTAATACAATAAAAGACCATTTACCCAGATTCTTCATACTACCTCACGTACCCATGTTGGATAATTGACACTCGAACATGAGTATGACACTTGGATCCTTCATTTTCGGCCAAAAAGAGAATTTTCTTAAAATAGACGACTTAGACTCACAACCATGTCAACTACTTTTAGTCGTGTCTGAGTAACATAGTGCCCTATTAGAAGCTTTAGTTTGGATAGATTGATTCATGAAGTGAAGCTTAGAGTATGCAAATGGCATGTATTAAGCAGAAGGTTTACAAAATGGGTCAACAATAAATCCTTCCAGTAGTATAATAAGACATTTCACTATAAGAAGCAACGATTTCAAAATTTAAATAAAGGAAGAAGCATACCAATATTGAACATAATACTCTCCCTTTCTCGAACGCCACGTATTGCTACAACTCCCTCAGGTTCCACAGTTATCAAAACATGCAATCCACCCTGTGCAATGCACACAATCAACAGCTTGAACAGATGAACCAAAATATCAATATACAATGAAGCACACACAAACCTGATGGTTTATCTCATCAAGATTCTCTGTCTTAAAAATTAGCTTCTCCGTATTGAGCAATTTTCTCAGCCTTCTCATTCCAGCATCTGAAGCGCCTTTCTTTAGTTCTAGAGAAAAGATCGCAGGTATCTGTCATCCAACAAACCATTCAATAAGCACTTGACCAATGACAAATCGGCAATGGAGACAACAGCTGGAATACACACAAATGCACATACAGAAGCTGGATAAGATATCTTCACTTCATACCAAGTGTAAGGTTTTAATGCTTGAAGCTGATAATACCGGGTTCCCATGCGTAATGGCAGAGTTTCCTTAAATAGCTCTTCCCCGACATTCAGGACTTTGTTGTCCACCCTGTGCATTTGAAACAATTTATAAGAAAATCAATTATGTGACAAGAACCGCCTGGATACAACCATTCTCGTGATATTCTCACATCTGGAATTTTTAAAAAGCAAAGTTCAAGATCCGAAACAGTTCTTTTTATTTTTTGAGATCACGATTCAAAATAGTTATAGAGAAAAAAACTTAAAGATTTCCTAAACCTTCACATCCCAAAAAGATCTCAAATTGATGTAAAGCAACTCGCTCGAGGAATGAAACTGTATAAGGTCATGGAATATGCAAGAAAAGAAATCATCCGATGATCTATAAATGTTTTCAGACACTATGCCCAGGGACAAGTGTATACTCAGGAACCAAACAATGATATGCTCATATCATATTAAACGTAGATACAAGAACCCCCAAAATAATTTGACTAGAACATAATATTAAAACTTAAAAGCTACAACATTTTAATGTTTCATCATTCACGATCTGCAGTACAGCTACCTATTTTACTACTACTAACATGCAAGAAGAATATCAGAAACCAAAAGCTCGTAAGAGTAAAAGACGCAATAGCATCCAAAGACTTGAAGCAAAGAATCTTTACCCATGTCCATAACTGAAATACAAAGAAAACAGTATGAGCCGAAGAACTTTAGCTGTCATTTGATTAACACCTCCGTACTTCACAAGGCTTGTGACTTTCCCCTCTTCCCCGAATGTAAACCCCTGCAAAAACAATGTTCAAAGCGATATCACGACAGATATTCGGGTGTTGGAATATATCCCTTATATATGTTTCTGTTGCCTAACAAACTAATCAATCAATAAAGTCGTCTACAAAGCTGGTGATTCTCACTTCTCCTCGTCACAAATGCAAAGCCCTAAAATACAATGTTCTACGGAATATCAACAAAAATCTGGGTGTTGTCGTATACCCTCATACACGTTATTATCAACATCATTTCCGAAATCAGTTATAAACAGTAAAAATTATAGGAACCGATTTCACATTTCAGACAAAAATCACTCCTCATTATACCACAAAGGATGAAACTTGAAGTAACTAGTATGTTATATGATGGTTTTAGATGACGATTAATGTTAGCCGACACCAAATAATTTTGGGACTATACTTGTAGCTGAAGATTTAATCAATTCCAACACACAAATCATTGCACAATTCTAACATAAAATCAAATCTCTACTCTGACCTTAAATTTCGACTCTCACCCAATTCATCAAAACATAAACGGCAACGATACAGAAGAGGAAAGACATGTAACACAAAATGAATACAGAAAACCAAAGTCTGAATGAATGTGATGTGATTGCACCCCAAAAACAATAAGAAAATAAAAAATAAAAATACCCCAGAAAATTTATAGATTAAAATCAAAATAAAAAGGAAACCCATTTTCTTTTGAATTTTTTTTCGAAATAGAGCTCAAAAAATAAATATTGAACAAAATAGGTTGAATTAAAAAATGTTCAATCTTATAGGGTGCACGTCACCCCATTTCAAGTTCGGGACAAAACCGCCAGTGCCCCTGGCGGTTTTTAAGTGTCTTGAACAGTGGCTATGAGGTTGTAAGTGATATTTTGGCTAGCCCCCATGGCGGTTTCAAATTTTTTTTTTTTTTTTTGGATTGACGTTATATCGGGTTGATATTTTGGCCGAGGGTGATACCGCCATGGGGGGTGGCGGTTTCACATCATGGCGGTATCACCGTCGGCCAAAATATCACCCACTCGATTTGTATACTCATTTTTGTGAAGAAACCGCCATGGAGGGTGGCGATTTCTCTTCACTTAAAACCGCCGGGGGCACTCGCGGTTTTGTCCCGGACCTGAAAAGGGGTGACGTGCGCCCCATAAGATTGAACTTTTTTCAATCCAACCCATTTTGTTCAATATTTATTTTTTGAGCCTTATTTAAAAAAAAATCTTTTTTTATTAACAGAAATCCTAATTTTAAACAATCGTTCCTCAATATTACCCACTAAAATGTAAATCAATGGTAAACAAAATTCATGCTTCAATGACACAATAATACACAGGAAAAAAGCACATTGTTCATGTATAAAAATGCAAATTAAAGCAAGGGAAATACAAGAAAACAAAGGAATTATGCATACCTTTGATAATCAAGTCAAGATTCAAGCTTTTTTATTTATGGAATTTTGATTTAATTAAATTTGAAGTGTTTTAAAATAAATTTGTGAGTTTGGAAGAGGGAAAGGGGGGGTTTTGCGCAAAACCCGAGTTGCACAATTTCAGCTAATAAACTCAGGCGTGTGAGTTACCAAGTGTAACCTTCAATCAATTGAGTGTTATCTTGGACTCGAATGTAAATTTCCTTTGTAACATTTTTGAATGACAACGGATGACAACGGACACAGTTATTTGTTGTTTAAATAATGTGGGTTTTGTAATCAACGAGATCTACGGTCTGTTTGGCTAAGCTCCAACTTCTCCAGAAGTGCTCCTCAAAAACAGTTTTTGAGAAACAACTTCTGGAGAAGGAGTTCCAAATTGGAGTTTCTACTTCTGATAAACAAATTTACACTAGAAGTGTTAGTTTCCAGTTTCTAAGAACCAGAAATAGTACACAAACACTTCATGAGCTTGGCCAAACACACCCTAGTGTGATTCAATAAACTCAAAGTCACCTAAATGGCTGATAACATAAAATTCGAACCATCAAAGTTGTGAGTCATGACTAATGTTTATCATATACTTGATAGTTGATGCTACATTAGTACATTGCTATTCGAGTACGAGTACTCATCCTATTATAGTTAAAAACATGTCACACAACCAAGAGAGACAAAATTATTGCACGCAAAGGCAAACATATGAGACACATTTTCGCCTTTTTTTATATTTGAAGGGGGTAACAAAGTAATTATCTTTCCTCATATATAGTGTCATTTGGAACACATTTGGTAACAAATCAAGCCATTCATAACAATTGTTATATGGTATCCTCCGGGGTACATCAAGTTCTTGTACCCCCCTCTAACAATAAAACATAACTACCCCCGCTACTATTTCCCACTAATTTTTTTATGGAAAATTCACGTGGTACCCTCGTGTTAGATTAACTAATTGATCCAAATAAAATAAAATAAAAAAAATCAAACAACAAAATTGGCTACACTCCATCCTACGCCAGTCTCTACACCCGACCACCAGCGTCATCTACCCCCGACCACCAGTTAGCCATGGCCACACAAAAGCCCAACCACAAACATCATCTAGACTCCACCCAAACCACCACTTGCTTACAATCGAACCCAAAAATACTCTTTTCTCCACCTTTATATTGAACCCAGAAATTATTTGCTCAAATTGAAACCTAATTTCGCACAAAATCAACAAGAAATTTAGCCGAGTAATGTCACAAAAATTGCCCTATTTAACCCAAAAAAATCGCCCAAATAAGTACAGATTCATACCCAAATTCCTAAGCAAACCCATAAATTTTGACACGAATTAAAACCATAAATACGCATAAATTTATCCCAAAAATTCCCACAGATTGAAACCAAAAACTAGGACAAATTCAACCCAGAAATTTACCTTAAATTTGGCACATGCATCAGCAAAAAGTCGAGCAAGCCTAAGTAGAAGTGGACATGGAAGGAAAGAGGTACTGGAATGGAGATACGGAGATTGCAGAAGTGAGAGGAAGCCTAAGATAGAGATGAATTCGTGATCAGCAGTTTTGTTGTGTCAGGGAAGAAGATGAAAGTGACTTTGGGAAGGTGGGTAAATACTAAGGCCCTGTTCGGAACAACACACTGGCAAGTAGAATGTAGCATTTTGATATGTTTGGTAAATACTAATATTTTGCAATTAGCATTTTAGGTAGTAGTTAGCATTTTGACTAGCATTTGGAACATGTTTCCCAGAGTAACGTTTTGGGTAAAATTTTGCCAATTTTTGTTGATATGTTCCCTCTTTCCTGTCGAAACTAGTCCCCTTCTCCTATGGGCTAGGTCTATGGTTGCTACTTTTCTCGTCTCTGAAAAAGGAAAAAAATAATAGTTCTTAACTTTTTTGGAGCCTATCCCCTTAATCTTATAGGATCCAATCTGGTAATAGAAGGACTTGATCACGCTACCCAGTCTCGAATGCTTCGTTCCAGTGCCAGTCCAGTGCAAGATTGGGTACTGACATCTGTCTGGAGACATGGATAAAAAGGCCCCACTCTGAATTCTTCGGGAGGACTCAGTCACAGTCAACCGCCGGCTCCCTTTAACAACGATGGTCCGCCCCTTCCTGCGTCTCAACCCGAGGACGAGGACGGGGAGACGCAGGCTGCGCGGTTGAAGAAGAAAAGGAAGGAGCTAAATGAGTTCTTTGACAATACCAATTTAACAAATTAACCGTTGATTTGCTTACTTGAACGGCTGAGATCTTCTATTTAATTTTTTTTTTTGAAGAAACATTGTTAGAGGGGTGTTATCATTTGAAGGGTACCATATGCAGAAACTTAGCGAGTTGGGTACCACATGCAATCTAGCAAAGTTCGAGGGTACCACGTGAATTTTACAATTTTTTTATCTTTTTTTTTACTTTTTTTTTATAATTTTTCCATTTACAAACTCTGCCTCTTAAAAAAACAGATAGTCTAAATACAACAAATAAAGTGTTTAAATACAACAATAGAGTGTACATATATGTCCTATAGAGTATTCGGCTCGTGTTTGGGTTGATAGTGGACCGGAGTCTGTACTTGATACTGCGGCTACAGATTTCGTAGCCGCGTTTACGGTTTGATATAGATTGAGTGTTTCCTTTCAAAAAAAATAAAGTGTTTAAATACAACAATAAAAAAACCTCACAAAGACTAATATACCCTCGTCTATTCCCGTCACTTCTCTTTCTCTCTCCTACCACCTCCATCACCATTTTCATCACCTACCAGGTTCAACAACAACAAAGTAGGGCTTAAACAAAAGGTAAAGTTGAAATCATCATATCGTCTTTCATAGTTGAAACAAAGATGAAAAAGAAAGAAGGTGAGGGAAGCCATTAGTGTCGTAGTGGGTGATTGGGTCGTTCGGCAGGATCGGGTTTTCTGGGTTAACGGGGTGGGTGGGGGTGTCGATTTCCAAGGCCGACGGGGTTGGTGGAGGTTTCGATTTCAAAGGCCTACGGGGTAGGTGGAGGGGTCGGATTTCGTGGCCGACGGGGTAGAAGGGGAGGTCGGGTTGCGTGGCCGATGGGGTAGGAGCGATGGGGGTCGGATTGCGTAGCCGATGGGGTAGGAGCGAGGGGGGTCGGATTGCGTGGCCGATGGGGTAGGAGCGAAGGGGTCGGATTTCATGCCCGACTGGGTAGGGGGGTCGGATTGCGTGGCCGACGGGCTAGGAGGGGGGGTTGTTTTTGGTGGTCGACAGGGTAGGAGGGGGGGTCGATTTTCGTGGTCGACCGTGTAGTGTAACAACCCTAAATTTTGACCAAATTTAATAATACAAAAAAATATAGGATTCTTATGCCGCAATTGACTGCTGAGTCCCCCTGCAAGGCTAAAACACTGATAAAATTCAAAGCAACTTACTTTATATAAATGATAACGAGTTGACAGCGGAAAACTGAAGTCAAGTTTACAAAATTTAATAATAACAGACATAATTGATTAAGTTGTCCCAAACGACGCAACAATTTCTCAAAAGCTAGCCCCATAATATGCATCAACGTTCATGCAACAATTCACTTCAAGTAGACCTGCCAATTGCATCATCAGAGAACGACACATGCTCCAAAATAGGGTAGAGACGAACCCAAAACATAGAACGTCAGCAAAGGGCTGAGTAAGAATTCACAAGCATGCAGAACAATAAGGACAACGCATTCATGGCGCGTAGCTAATCAAGCAACGCATAGTCAAAGAAAGCCAAGTATATGATCATAACAAAAGCTTAAGGCCGAGATTCAATCAATTCAATATCTCAACAATTATAAGTCCGATTTCGTGATTGGGTCCTACCCCCAACACGCTACGAGAGCCCCTGAACCACCCTATAGACCCGAGTGTGTGCACACCCCTCACTAGAGAGACAGTAGGATGTAACCCTTCTAGGAGGAAGTCTAATAGGCGACTGTCAGCTACCCCAACCCAGATTTTCAGCTTGATCAGAGGTGTATTTGTAATTCCCCGACGGACCAGTGGTCACGCCTGCTCTAGCAGATTGTAATGTAACATTATTCAACATAGCCATTTCATCCATTTTAGATACATTATTTCATTCATTGAATTGATATGACAATTCAGGCCAAAACCGAATATCAAACAAAGACGAGTACACAACAATCGAATATACAACGGAGGGGTCGAGCCCCTTCTCATTTGGTTGAATTTCAATTATCCGACTTCATAGAATTTAGAAACGATAAGAGTATAAATGAATTGCAATATAAATTATATAAACTGAAAGTCGGATCACCAAAAGATATATGAAAGCATGTTCGAGCTCAAAGGGGTTAACGTTCTTACCAGACTCGCTTAACTTCTCCTTAATAATCTTTCTCAAAATCAGCAAAAAGAATCTCTTTGAATTCACAAAGCTCTTAGCTATCCCGAACAGCTCCATACTGCGAATCAAGCATCCAAAACCTCCACATATCATCCTCCAACGAACCATGTAAGCATGGGACATCAAATAACTACAAATTATCATTTTACTCCCCAAAAATCTCCCAGAGAGACTAAGTATAACTTGTCCAAATCTAATACAACAATAGGCTACCCTCTCTTCATGTGTTCAATATACATGAGTGTTGTCTAGATGATAATTGGTAATGAATTCCTAATCTTTTAGAGACAAAACCAACTTTACATTATAGAACTTCCTCTTAGGAGTATTTCAACACATCAAACGTAAACTTTCATTAACTATCAAAGGATTTATAGCCCATATATCACAACTGCTCCAAAACAGAGTACCATAAGCGCATCCAACTTGTAGGGACTATATCATCATCATCATAACGACAACTTTTAAAGCATTACAAAAGCCTAACATCAAGAGATTGAAATGAAGTTGAACTTAGGATTTTTTGTCGATTAAATACATGACGAAATGATACTGTTATGATCATATTACGAAGACCCTATGTTCATGATACTAACAGACAGATCAACGAAACAAGGGTTTATTTTAGAATATGGTTTGGGCAGCTAAATCATAATGAAAATGAAATTAACCAATTGAACTTTGTTCCAATATATCTTAAGAGTAAATAGAAACAATAAATAAGGATTGACCTTACCAAATGAAGGAAATATGACCAATATATCAAAACTGGCCCAGGAACGAGTTCAGAAAGATACCTAAACTTCTAAAGCAAATAACGTGATCATAATGAAAATATTTGGGCTCGTTGTCTGCTTTGAAGTTGTAGATAGAAAAGAGTAGTTGAATTTAGGCTTTTGTTTCAATTCATTTGACTTCGAAATGAAGGGGAAAACGTATGACGAAGTTGGAGCTGTTGGGTGGCCTATATCAGCGGCAAGCACACAGGCACCTAGCTCCCGACTCGGTCCAATAAGAGCAAGCCATGTCCTTGGCTTGCATCAAGTTTTCTTTGTGTGTCGACACCTTGTGTATTTGAAATAAAATCGGTTTCTATTCCCGATACTACATACAAACTTTTGAAATTGTGTAGGTTAAGATTGTGTAACTTGAGAATGAATTTATAACTTGCGACATTTGACTTCATATTTACCAAGGAAAGCTCCTCAAATGATACAATGGAACAATCACAACTTTGTTCCGCGTTTACGTTAAGATATTACTTAGCGACTAAGAAAACGTTTCTTCACGATTAAGAAAGCTATCAAAACGACATTGGATTGAGAATGTAATCGAACATTCCATATGTAAGACCTCCTCAATAAACTTAATGGTATGATCTATTCCATAACCGAGATCACCAATGGGTAACAAAACAAATATACACCCTTTTAAAATCCGAAAATCACTATATCAATTCCCAAAATAAACCGTAAAATCCTAAATTCAATATAATTAGTAACACCCAAATTAGATCAATTCCCAAAAAGTACAGGGTGTTCCAAGTAGTAGGGGGGTCGGTTTTTGGGGCCGACGGGGTAGTAGGGGGGTCAACTGTCAGGGTAGGAGGAGGGTCACTTTGGGTGTCAAATTTCAGCATGTCAAACGTAGAATGTATTAAATTCATGATGTAATTGCATTTCATCGGCATTGTTGTTGGTTGAACAAAAGAAAAAAATCCAAGAATATCATTCAATTGAGATTCAATTGATGTTTTCTGTAATTCAATTGGATTTCTGTTTAATTTCTGTAAGGGCAAGATGAAAATATTTTTTACTCCCTCCATTCAAGTCCACTCTTCCTATCACTTTTCGGCATGCACTTTAAGGTGCGATTCTAACTATGTTTGAGATTACGTAAAATTCTAAAAATCACTATTGACATTTAATCTTGTTTGTCTAAAATTTTTGGAATTTTACGTAATCTCTAACATAGAGAAAACCGCGTCTTAAACTGCGTGTCGAATAGTGTTAGGAAGAGTGGACTTGAATGGAGGGAGTATTAAATTGTTGTATTTAACTTTTTTTATTGTTGTATTTAGACCGTCCCAAAAAAAAAACACCCTAAAAATCCAAAATTACCCCCGCCCACTTATAGACATACTAAATCTCCAAATTAGCAAAGTAATTACATTTTTTTTAGAAAAAAATCACACCAAACTTCAACTCTCACTCCTCTGGGCGCCTAAACCCCCCTCTTTCTCTCTTCACTCTACAATTCAACAATTCCACCCTTCAATTTCCCACCTATGTTTCCCCAATTCTCTTGAAACCCATCAAAAGCTTGTAGCACAAGTTTCAAAATGGTAATTTTAATTTGATTTCTACATGTTTTTTTTTTCTTTATCATATATAATTCTCTTTCGGCTTTTGCTAATTTTGTTGATGATTTTATCAGAATGTTGTTAAAGAATCAATCTTTAATCATTTAAATTGGTGTTTTTTTTTGTGGGTTTCAGTTTTCAATTGCAGCAATTAATGATACTGATTCGAAAAGCCATTGGGAGCCTTTAGCTCCTACCAAAGAAGCTCAGGTATCCCATTTTTTTTTCCTGGAATTCTTTTTCGGTTTTGGTATATGGGTTTCTGTTATCGTGTCGGATTAATGTCGGGTTTTTTTTTATAGTCGTGTATCGTGTTTGTTTATCGGAGAAAGACCAAATTTTTGTTGGTTTAGTTATGATCACTGCCTGACTTGTGATGTTCATTAATTTTTATGTATTTGTGATATGTTAGCAATCGTTTAGCTCTTATAGATAGTTAGGAAGATGCTCTGTGAAGATTTTGTCGATTGGTAGGTTGATCAAAAGCCGAGGAAGTTTAAAATCGGTTCAATTTCCGGTTGCAATGCTGTAGGTTAATTATTGATTGTTTAGTGAATCGTTACTTTACTGAAACCCTAGTTTGACATTTGGACTCTACATTTGGGAATTGACAATGAGAGGGAAGTCAAGGTGATACGCATTCAGATTACACTGGCGTTGCATTTAGACGTGCTACCAACCCTCACTGAAATTTTGTTGTTCTTAATTTGATGGCTAGAAATTGGGATTATGTTATTTCCTTGTCAGGTTGTTACATTGGAGTACCTAAAGAGTCTTCTTGTGTGTGCATTTTCCTTTGATTATATATCGTGAGGCTTTAGGTCGTCATGTTTTCATTTCCAATTTACTGGGACAATATGCCGCCTTTTATACTGATTATCACAAATGCCTAATTTGTTTTATAGGAGTTTCATCTTACTCAGAATTATCACGAAGGACTCCAGAAGTTGCAGGCAAAGGAGTATGACAAAGCACGTGAACTTCTGGAAGCTGTACTAAACGACCCTCTGATATCTACTGCTCAGGTGATACATTTATGATGTCTTGTCCATGATAAGTTATGGTAGTCACATTTCAAGATGACTTACGATTACAATAATATTCTTAGGTAGAGAGTACTGCTGGTGGCGACAGTCATCTCTTACAACTTAAGTGAGTTTTGCTTCCACTCGTATTTCTGTGATTTATGTTGGATGATTATCTTTGTATCTCTATGCCGGGGGGAGGGGGAGACATTACGCTATTGTGCTTTCGGATTTGAATTTTCATCCTTTACGGGTGTATCTATCTCTGTTTTAAATCGTGTTCTATATATCTCAAAAGACTTCATGGTCTTCTAATCGAATTGTAGTGTAATGTTTTTAATAGATGTTGAGTATAATGTTTGGAATGAAGCAGATCTTCATCTCTTTGTATAAATTCCGTGATACTGATTAGAACCTCATCGCTGTATAGAATGGCCGATTTTCCATGTAAATAAGATCTACTTGAACGTAAAAACAATTCCAAATTTATCACATTTTATGGTCAGCATCCTATATTTCTTACTCTGAGTGGGGTGGGCTGAATTATGGGGAGTAATTGTTACTAGGGTAATAGAGGCCAAAACAAAGGGAAATTGGGGGAAATGGTGGTGGTGGAGGGAGAATCAAGTCTGGGTTTAATAAATTACCCTAAGGGGGAGGTGGGTAACTATTACCCCCCCCCCCCCCCTGCCTTTTATGGGGTAATTTTTACTAGTCTCTGCCATTCTCCTCTATCCACCACTACCATTTGCTCTATTTTCTCTTTGTTTTTAGTTTATTATTTCAGTAATAATTACTCCTCTTCCAAGCAAGCTATTATGATAGGTTGAGAGGATACTATTCCAGCTGCACTTAAAATCAGCTTAATAATATAAATGCTACATATATAATAAGATTTGCGGCATTCCAAAGTCTATTGTGCTGGCTTCAATGTACTGCATCATTGTTTCTCATTTAATCAGCAGACATGTAAAGTTGCTCTATCATTAATGTCTTCTATCGCAGGTTTTTGGCATTAAAGAATCTTGCATCTGTCTTTTTACAACAAGGGTCTGCCCATTATGAAAGTGCATTGAATTGTTATCTTCAAGCAGTAGACATTGACACTAAGGATTCAGTTGTCTGGAATAAGCTTGGTACGCTGGCTTGTTCCATGGGTATATTGAATATATCTCGATGGGCTTTTGAACAAGGGCTCATTTGTAGTCCTAACAATTGTAAGCATTATCCTCCCTCTTGCATACGACACGTGTCTACCTCTAGTGATGCTTTCTTGTTTCTCTATTTGTCACTGCCCATTGAAGTTATGTTTGACTTTGGCTTCAGGTTCTTAATTATACTTACCGAGTTTTTTCTTGAATCCGTTGCTTCTTTTTATTTTTTTAGTCAAGTGTATTTGATATTGTTTGTTATTCCATTGTGTGCAGGGAATTGCATGGAGAAACTCTTGGAGGTTCTCATTGCCATTGGAGATGAAGTCGCATGCCTCTCAGTTGCAGAACTGATTTTACGGCACTGGCCATCTCATGCTCGAGCTTTACATGTCAAGTTAACCATCGAGGATCCAGAGCCAGTACCATTTGCCCCAAAGGGAATAGATAAACTGGAACCAAAACATGTCAGACTCACATTTGGTAAGAGAAAATCATCCAACAGCGATCCAGAAGGAAACAGTGTAAAGAAGGTGAATGAGACCATCCAATTGCAATTGAAAGAACTTTCATGGGAAGCTATTGCCAATTTAATATTGGGGATCTTACTACCTGATAGCTGTGATTCTGAGAAAGAAGTTGAGCTACCTAAGCACTCAAGACATATCAGAATAGAAATACGCTTACCTTCAAGATCTGGAGACTGTGACAAGTCTGCTATTACTTCTGGCCAAAGTATTTCAAAGAGCGAGTGCAGTTCAAGAGATAAAAGTAATGGTAACACAAAAGAAGCACAATATTCAGAAGAGCAAATACACGAAAGACGAAGCAGTCGGTTGGAAAGAATTAGAAGCAAGAAGACTGGAAAGGAGGATACAGAATTTTCTGGGGTCAAGGACATGGAGAAAGTTGTAATTCGTTTTCTGCAATCTTTCATCATTGGTGGACAACAGGATAAGGATTTTGATCATTCTTCTGATTTTCCGTCGGGTAATGAATGGTATGATGTGCAAAATTTTGTGATGCAAACTTCTAAAAATCATGGTGCTTATCACTTGGGACATCTACTTTTGGAAGAGGTTGCAAAAAGAGATGTGGTGCATTGTGATGCATTTATGAAGTTACTAGAGTTGGAGAAGTTGACCAGGCAAAGGGGATGGGATAGAACCCCAGAATGCAGTATCTTTCTGGGTGAGTTATATCACGATCTAGGCTCATGCTTATCAGATTCATCTAGGATGCCTGAATTCATGAATGAGGCGATATACCAACTTGCCAAAATTATAGAGTCAGTTCTTTCAGATTGGCCTACAGATTTGGTTTTCAAGGAGGGTAAAAGTGAGTCTGTACTTGGTGGGAATCCTCATGATAGCATTGTAAGTTCTCCTGAACGGCCAAAATCTTTTCTGGAAGCACCGATTATAGCTGAAAAAAGCTCTTTTTGGGTCAGATACTACTGGTTGAGTGGTCTAGTATCGATGTGGGAGGGTAATAGAGCCAGGGCTCATAAAGAGTTTTCTCTTTCATTGTCCCTCTTGGAAAATAATAGAAATTTGAATGATTTACCTGGTTCTATTCGATTGCCTCATTGCAAAGTTAATAAAGAGCTAACCACTGATAAAATCCGGCATGTGATCTATCTGCTAGAAGTTCTGCTTTTGCTGGATAATGGTGTTACAGATTTACTTGAGGAAGAAATGTATTTGGACTGCATCAACTTACTGACTCCACTTTTGCTGTCTGGTAAAGGTGTTTATGTGGATTTGTCACCTATAGACAAGGGGGTCGCTACTGGTGAATTGACAGCACTAGATATATTAATTAAAGCCTGTGAAAAGGCTAGTCCACTTAACACAGAGGTATACCTGAATTGTCAGACACGCAAACTCCAAATACTTATGACTGCAGCAGGGATGGATAATATGGTTGCTTCATGTGAAGTATTTAGTGATAACACTGTGCCTACTATAATATCTGCCTCAGAACCCAAAGATAGCTCAGGAAGGCATTGTTTTAGTTCTATTGCCGAGCAAGTCAAGGATATATCAGAATGCGCATCTCGAGTGAAAAGCTGCATTGATCAGGGTGTAGATACTGTAAGTTTTTCGTTCCCTGAAAGAAGTTTATATCTTTTCTTCGGAATTCTGAATAACTATGTAAAATAGGGAGGGACAGAGGGTGGGGGGGGGGGGGCTGTTGTCATTGGCGTCTGCACATGCCCAGTCTTCTAACCTTATGGAGAAGATATGTTTTTATTTGGTGGTTCTTTAAAAAGCTGACCTTTTATTAATAAGTTGTTGCTTCTGCTTCTGCTTTATTACATTGTGATCTTTAATCGTTCAAAGAGGGGGGGGGGGTGATTACTTCTGGTTTGCTAATCTACCGAACTATATTTAAGTACGTCTTATGAGTAATTCTAGGGTAAGACCACCGTGAGAGTTGAGACCACTAAGACCCTCTTTCTATAATGCCTTATAAGTTTCCTTTTGAAAGAGTAGTAGTTTGAATTAACTTCGTTCTGTAAATTAGTAGCTTATTTTTCAAACTAAGTTGCTATTGATTTAGTATGTCATTTTTTGTTATGGTATTTATGGAGATTAAGCTACTTTTGCAAATAACAAATTGTCTTTGTGAATTAGTGAGGGATTCCATTGTATGAGACTGTCTAATTGTCGAACTTTTCACGTATTATGTGTGTAGACGGGCTCTTCTTGCTGCAACTTAATTTAATTACATTCTTGCAGAATGATATTTCTGTACCAAGAACCATTATTGCTGAAATCCAGAGTCTATTACTGGCACTCATGTGCAACATTGCAAAAATGTGCTTTCACAAGAAAGCATCTGGTGTTCTAAGTCAAGACCAGATAGAACAAGAACAAAGATGTGTTTTTGTTAATTCTGCAATTGCATTCTGCAAACTTCAACATCTTGATCTGACAATTCCTATTAAAGCCCAAGTTAGTAAGCTGTCCATGCTTTTCCCCCGCGATTCTTTTATTATCAATTTCTATGGTTCACACGTGCATCTTTTCTCAGGTTGATTTGATTGTGGCGATCCATGACGTGCTTGCCGAGTATGGATTGTGCTGCTTTGGCAAAAATGGTGAAGGGGTGGATGGAACATTTCTAAAACTTGCAATAAAACATTTGTTGACATTAGATATGAAACTTAAGTCTAGTGCCTATTCTATAGGCAAAGAGACTAAAGGAAAACTGTCCACTGGTCAAATTAAAATTGACGCGAATGCGTCCTCTGATGGGATGGGAACGTGTCTGGCAACTTCTGTCGTTGCGGATTCTTATGACATGGTTGTTCCAGATAGTCTTTCCCCTTCTGATAGCGAGCATGATTTAGCTGCAGAAGAGATACTTATCAGCAACTTTAGAGACGGGGATAAACCAATCAAACAGGTTACTTCAACTGCACTTGCTGAAGATGAAAGAGAAGAACTTGAATCGGAAATTGATGATGCCTTGAATCAGTGCTTTTTTTGTCTGTATGGTCTAAATCTCCGTTCAGATTCAACTTATGAGGATGATCTTTCGGTGCATCGGAACACTAGTCAGGCAGACTATCAGTCCAAAGAGCAGTGTGCTGATGTCTTTAAATATATACTTCCATATGCAAAGGCTTCAACTGTCAGTTACCCTTCTTCTCTAGCTCAGTGGTACATACGTACTGTTCATTACCTTAATAGCTTAATTTAATGCATCAAATATGTCGATTTTCAGAAATCAGGCCTGATCAAGGTCCGGAGAGTATTAAGAGCCATACGTAAACACTTTCCACAACCACCCGATGATGTTTTAGCCGGAAACCCAATTGATAAATACTTAGATGATCCCGGACTCCGTGAAAGTAAACTTTCCGAGAAGGCTAATTCTGATGGATTTCTTGACTCTATCATTAACGTCATATTTCCTGGTACGGGCAACATCAAACAGAAAAATGTATCATTAAGGAGGTACAGTTCTTTGCATTGTAATGAAATTTTATGTTGATTCTTTTATTAATTTATTTATTTATCAGTAAAGGTGTTGCCGTGTGATCGATAGGTCACGGGTTCAAGTCCTGGGAGCAGCCTCTTGTCAAATAACAAGGGAAGGCTTGCCCTCATTACACCCTTGTGGTGGGACCCTTACCCGGACCCTCGCTTAGCGGGGACGCCAACGTGCACCGGGCTGCCCTTTTATTTATTTATCAATGTTTGGTTCTTGTAGAAAGTTAGTACTTATGATGCCGTAATTGCAGCTGTGAGCCTTATGTGGATGTTTATAGCAATCTTTACTATCTTTTGACGCAATCTGAGGAAACAAGTGCCACTGATAAATGGCCTGGGTTTATACTCACTAAGGAAGGGGAGGACTTTGTTGAGCAGAGTGCAAAACTTTCCAAATATGATTTGCTGTTCAATCCACTACGATTTGAGAGTTGGCAACGTCTTGCCAATATCTACGATGAGGTAATATTAGTCCATATTTTGGTCTTCTGCCTAGTGGTACTGAGGAAGTTCTATTCCTGCAAAAGTTTTCCAAATAAAATGTTGATTTCAGCATAAAGAAACTTTCGGTCATATCTTTGAGAAACATGACATCGTTTCCATCCTTTTTTAACCTTAATGTTGCAACAGGAGGTAGATTTGTTGTTGAATGATGGCAGCAAGAACATAAATGTTGCAGGATGGAGGAAGAATGCCTCATTATCTCAAAGAGTGGAAACAAGTAGAAGAAGGAGCCGTCGCTGCCTATTGATGAGCTTGGCTTTGGCTAAAACTTCAGAACAACAGGTATAGAACCTTTCTCGCTTGCCTTGGACCTTGTGGCAAGGTCGTTTGGCTGTGTTATGTGCAGCAAGGGTTGCAGTTTCTAGAAAATCTTCTAGGTTTTCTCGCTATCGCTGTTCGGATTAGTTTAAAGGTAACGGAGCTGGTGTCTCTAGTGCTCCAACACACTCCCTATGTGTTTACTGTAATCAGCTAACGACTTTGTTCTGACATTGATTGCAATTTCTATTTGTTTGTTACTTTTTTGTTTTTGTCCTTGGGATGGTTTCCGAATCGGTGAAACTTGCTGTTTATTAAGTTAGAAATTTTTAGAATCTGGATTCTCTTTAAGTAGTGCTTTCAAATGGACAGACTAAGATGAATAAAGTTGTCAAAATATCATCTTGAATTAGTAAACAGCACTTGTTCAGTAAAATGTTTGTTTCCACCTAAAACTTTAACTAAAAGTGCACCTAATGATGAAGAGGATATATCTTTGTAAGCTCTGCATGTATTCAAACATCTGACATAGAGAAACATAGATTTTGTACCTTTATACTAATTTATTTTTAAAACAATTGTAGAGGTACGGAGGCCAATCAATCAAACAGTTTGTGAACTATGTCTCCTGTAGAAATGACAAAATTTTAAATTTGAGGATTTTAAAGCACGAAATTATATGACGTGTAACAAAGAAGAAGAAGAAAATTTAGAAGAATAAGAAGTGTTTAGCAACTACAATAATAGGCTAGAATTCTGTGAAAAGAACGAACATTTTTTTTTTTTTTGGTAAGATAGAAAATCAATATATCCAAAAGGACGCCAAGGGGGTGACTCCCATATACAAAAAGATACCTAAAGGGGTGACGCCCATATAAAAAAGAGAGCTAATCAAGCTCTAGGAGACTAGGGCTCTCTTGAGAAATTTTATTCACAAAAAGAATGAAAGTCAAGTGTCGGTGGGAATATAACACTTGACTCCAACTACACAACATCCTCAAAAACCTAAATTTGAAGTCTTGGCGTGTCAACATAATATCATCAGAAAAGCGTACGATTTCTTCGTTTCCAAGTACACCACCAAATCGCTATTGGAACCATGAATTAGCAGTTGTGTTTTATGAGTCAGTAGCTCTCGAATAACATTAAAAACCATGACATTTGCTGAAGTAGTCTTTTCTTTCCACAACTCATAGCTACATACGAAGTATACAACTGATCTCATAAACCTTCTACCTCCCCAAATTCTGAAAATATCAGGTAGATAAAACGAACAATGTCTAGAATGTGAAAGTTGTTGAAAGCGGGTAACTTGAATGGATGTCTTTCATTGGCGAGGTAAGTTTGTGAGGAGAAACAAGGTTCAATGAAAGATTAAGATTGTAATTGGTCTAATGTGGTGCGGTCTCACCCTAGAAATAACCAAGATGAAATATAAATTTGGCAAATAACCAAACTTCCCAAAAAAGAAAAATCAATCATTGCCCTTTAGGCAAAAATCACTAATTTGTTGGAATCGGAAGCTGACCAAGTTAAGTAGAATGATGCAGATACTGCTTCTTTTGTGCTTCTTGAACAATCAGGCACGGACTATCAGTAATCAGAGCGATAAATAGAAATCTCAAATTCTCAAGTCATTTAATGATGAAATTACTATTGATGATTGTGTGGGTGGGCCAGAGGCAGGGTCATGGTCGCTCCAAAATGTATGTAGCCTTATTACCGCTAACTGATCCGATGGATTAATGGAGAGGTAATTTTATTTTAGTTTAATTATGTTTTATTATAGGTAAGAGATCATATCAATATATCCAAAAGAGAACACCAAGGGGGTAGAGCCCTTTTACAAAAAAAAAAAAAAAGATCTAATTAAGGTCTTAAACTATCATGAGTGATATTTACCAACAAAAAGAAGGAATGTCAAGTGCCGGTGAGGATGTACACTTATAATAATTATGCACAACGACCTTAAAAACCAGAACTTTGAACTCTTGGTACGTCAAGACAATATTAATCATACAATATAAATTAATATCTTTCATTCCAAGTGCACCACCAAACAGCTTATGAACCATCTTCCAAACTCCAGCTATCCAGTATTATTCATCCTCCTTTTCCAATCTGAGAGAACATCGTCATAAGAGTATGACGCTACATTGGCTGAGAGGTATTTATCCATTTCTTATTCTGCCTGTCTAAAAGAAGGTACATCAGTTGTCGTTGACAATGTAACACTTAACTTTACTGTACTACAACCTAAAAAGGTAAACTTTCAACTCGTGGTGCGTTCTAGATATTTCTTAAAAAATACTAAAATTTCTTTCGTTCCAAGTACACCACCAAAAGAGCTAGTGGAACAACCAACTGTACAGAAATCTTACTTTTGTAATTGTCCATACAATGTCCAGATGTGTATTTGCTGCTGTGGTGTCCTTATCGTTAGAAAATTATGCAAATATCTGTTTCCTTCTTCATTTTCCAATTTTTTTTATCAATTGGTAATTTCGTATCATTAAGATTCCAGCATTGTTATTAAGTAGCTAGTGATTTAGTGAAGATAATGGGAGAATTTGAGTAAGATGCTGGATTTGTGATTGCATTATTTAGTTCTAGTATATGAGAGTTTGAACATTGAAGCTTCAGAATTTTTTCTTCTGATCTCTTTATCTTAAAGGGTAATGTCTCTTTGGTATGTTTATTCTTTATTTATTTGTTAGCTGAGTTGACAATGTCAGCGGTTGACCGTCTTTCCAAATTAAACTGCAGAGTGAAATACATGAGCTGTTAGCACTGGTCTACTATGATGGCGTTCAGAATGTGGCACCGTTATATGATCAAAGATCTGTTGCACCTGTTAAGGATTCTGTTTGGGAACTGTTCTGTAAAAGTTCAAAGTTACATTTTGAGGAGGCTTTTGCTCACAGGTATTTTCTGCTTATCCCAGAAGTTGACATGCGTGCTCTCTGTTCTCTCGATGGTAGAATGATTTGATTTTATCACTTTTGTGCTGTGTAGGCAGGATTGGTCACTTGCATTTTATTTGGGGAAACTTTGTGAAAAGTTGCGATGTCCGCTGGGTTTATCATTCTCATATTATGGCAAAGCTATTGTTCTAAACCCTTCAGCAGTTGATGCCATCTATAGGATGCATGCTTCTCGTTTGAAGTTACTTTATACATCTCCGAGGAAGGATACAGAGGCTTTGAAGGTGCAGTTAATGCCTTGTCTGACTGATTTTTTTTTTTTGTCTTGGCCAAAATTTTCTTGACAAAAAATATTGCTTTCTGCCGCAGGCACATTAATTAGCTTCTATATTGCATTGAGAAGCTTATATGATGTTTGGCAGTGGCTCCTGTTACTGTATGCTTCTATTGTAAAATTTCTATATGTATGAGCTAGCAATTCCGTGTTTGAAAGGACCCCCTTTAGGAACCCCATCCACGCATGCACAGTTAGCTATGAACTTTCTTAAAATCACATCTACAAAATCAAGTCTTACTTTTCTCACTATCCATTGACTTTAAGAGGCTTTGCAATGTATTTTTCAATTTTCAACTTCTGTGTAATTTCACTGGTTGGCTGTTATTTTGAGTTGGATATACTATTAATCCAGGTTCTTGTGTGTTTTCCGGACTTCTTTGGTTGACTATGTGGCATATCTTATTGGGCTGAATTTATCTTATTGTAGGTGTGTGCTGCATATTCCTTCAACCAAACCACAAAAGAGACGGTCATGATTGTTCTTGACCGAGTAGAAAGGCTGCAGTTGCCAGGGGATGGGGGTATTAATAATACCCTTCATGACCTTGATGACCGAAACAGTGAGATGGACCGTCTGGACAATGCTTGGCATATGCTGTACAGTGACTGCCTTTCTGCTCTTGGAATTTGTGTAGAGGGAGATCTGAAACATTTTCACAAAGCTAGATACATGCTTGCCCAAGGGCTATACAGAAGAGGTAACATCGGTGATGTTGAGCTGGCAAAAAATGAGATGTCTTTCTGCTTCAAGTCTTCGCGCTCTTCTTTTACAATTAACATGTGGGAGATTGATAGTACAGCTAAAAAAGGAAGGTATTGACTCAACCATTCTGTGTTAAATTTTATGTCTCAATTAGCTAATAGTTTTAGTATAATAGCTGAATGAGCCAATTCTACTTCACAATTCATAGTCTATTGTTACTTTTATAAAAAACCGCTGTATGGTCTTCAAGTTCCAACCTACCTTACTTTTCTTGGGCGTCAGACGCAAAGCACCTGCTGTTTCTGGGAGCAAAAAGGTCCTTGAAGTTAACCTGCCGGAGAGTTCCAGAAAATTTATAACTTGTATAAGGAAGTACTTGATGTTTTATTTGAAACTCCTGGAGGAGACTGGAGATGTTTGCACTCTTGAACGGGCTTATGTATCCATGCGAGCAGATAAGAGGGTAATATAGATTGATTCCTCTTTAATTTCCTCTGATTTGCCATCGTGTGGCCCTAAATTTGGAGGTTTTCCAGTGCAGTTATTATATCTGAAGTTTTATCTTCTTTTTTTCCGGTCATCTTTCTTATTTGTGTATTATGTACTGCATTGAGTATGTGACTGTTTGAGCACATAAAGGGTGTTAAGCTTTCCTATGAAGTAACAAGTTTTGAGTTTCTCTTCATAGAGTCCAATGAGACGAATTATTTCTTCTCATTCTGAATTAGATAGTATTATGCTTCATACACACCTGGCCATTATGCACTGTCAGTTTACTGCTTGACCATCGTTTGGAATATACTTCTGGCTTTTAACAGTACCTGACAAAAAGATTAAATCTGTTTCCTCATTTAGTTAAAGTTTTAATCATGACTACGGATAGCTGTGAGTCACATTCTTCTTTAAGACCATTTCTATGTTCTTTTTTTTTTTTCCTTATTTAATGATGAGCTTTAGAAAACCACTTGGAAGAGAAGAATTGATAAATTATTTATAGTCTTAGGGGCTCTTTTCACTATTTCGTAGTCCCTAATGTAGAATAAATTCCTGTTGCATTTCATCAAATTTTGTTACTTCATTGAGATTATCATAATTGTATCTCAAATTGCTGTGCTTCTTATTTTGTGAAGTAGCAGTCAGTCGATGCGATTCTAGAAGCAATTTTCATTGTGGGTCATCCGTGCACAGCCTCTCTATATTTCAATAGAGGTAAGGCTTGCGTGCATCCGACCCCCCCTTACCCGCCTTATGACGGGAGCCTTTAAGGCACTGGGGTAAAGATGTTGTTGTTGTTGTTTGTATCTCAACTTGCTGTTCTATTTTATGACAACAAATTTAGATTGTTTGTTGGCGAAATTTGTTTTTTCGTTTTTAGTTTGTGGTACAACGGATGACTAGTAAACGAAGCTAATAATATTTTTAACTAATTGTTTCGATCCAGTTCTCTTTGTGCCTGGAAGATATGGTTCCTGTGGCTCTCGGAAGATTTTTAAAGACACTTATAATATCCTTGTCATCCGCTGGTAATGTTGCATCTATTGCTGCAAAAAGCTCAGAGCAGATACTTGAGAAGATGTTTACTTTGTTCATGGAGCAGGGAAGCATTTGGCCAGAAATATGTAGTTCGCCAGAGATCAGCTGCCCAGAGTTAAGAGAGGGCTCACTATATGGGTAATATTAATTCGAAATGTTGTCTTGCTTTTAGATTGATGCATAGTAGTTATCTTGGTTGTTGCTTTACTTCTATGTAAGTTCACCTTTGGTAGAACTTGTTATTTTTCTTTCTTTCCTGCATCGAGTATTCTGAAGTATTATTCTGTTGAAAATATCACCCATTTAATGCTTGTGATCTATGCTATGTCTGTGTTATTCTGAACCATCATTTATGCTATGAAACTTGTATGTATGTTATTGTAATTACTGTCTTCTGTCCGCTTTCTTAAATGCAGTTATCTACACCAATATTTATACCTGTTGGAGAAAGACGTGAAGCTTGAATCACTTGAAGGCATAAATGAAAAAATACGGAAGCGCTCCAAAAACCCAAAACTTTCAAATAGCTTTTCTATCGGGGTTTTCAAGCATGCTTCTGTTGCTTGGTGCAGATCCCTTATAATTAATTTGGTCCTGATCACACCATTGAACATTAGTTTTTCTACCAACACAAATCCAGATTTGGGCAATGACCAGCTTCTGTGTGTTGATCTGCAAACGAGTGAATTTTGGAATTCTTCATTTGGGGACACAGCACATCTTTCACATCTCGAAACAAAATGGAACTCGTTGTTGTCTAAAGTCAAGCATGTTGTGGTAAAAAAAACATCAGAGGAGAATTTGGAAACTGCTAATGCCCTGCTGAGATCTGCTTTCAGTTTCTATCGCGATAGTTCATCTATAGTTCTCACATCAGGTATCAATCTTTTCTGGGTCCCATCTCGTCTGGGGGAATCAGGACAATTTCAACCTAGCACAGATGGAGTCGAAATTGTCGATATTAGTGTACCAAGGAAACTTTTACTCTGGGCCTATACCCTATTGCATGGACGTTCTCCAGGCATCTCTACTGTTGTCAAGTATTGTGAAGAAAATTTGAAGGTACGTCCACTTTTTGTTTGTTGTGCGCACCTGAAATTATGTGAAAAAAACTCCTACCTAGTGCCTCCTAGCCCCCCAAAACCGCTATGTAAGAAAATTGAAAATGCCAATCCAGCAGGTTGCCCTGCCTGTATGGGTGAACTGTTGTGCTCAGTTGCCGTTCTTTGCTAAATGCCCCAGCTTAGTTTGTTCTGTTACTGTATTACCTAGTCTCTAACTTCTATTTCTCTTGTTATGTTATCCCTTCGTCAAAAAAAAAAAAAAAAAAAAAGTTTTACATTTTCTTTTGTTTCTTTTCAAATTTTCTTGCCCCGAAGTGGATGGCGCACCGATTAGGTTATTGCTTTGTGATCACGGATTCAAGCCCTGGGACTCTGGAGTCTGGGAGCAGCCTCTTGTCCAAAAATGACAAGGGAAGGCTTGACCTCTATGCACCCTTATGGTGGGACCCTTCCCCGGATCCTCGCCTTGCGGGGACGCCAATGTGCACCCGGCTGCCCCTTTTTCAATTTTCTTGTCCGTTGCAACGATTGATTTTTGTGATATAGAAATGTATGGTTAGCTTGTTTGTGTGATTTCTGTCATTTGAAGATGAGGATATGTATGGTAAGTTGCTTGGCAAGTTCAGAATTTTTCTGCGTTACATAAATATATATATAGCATATGGCAAGTTTAGGATATGTATGGTAAGTTGTTTCTTTTCATCTATGACATTATGTTTTCTCTCTGTGCCAGTCAAAAACAAAAAAGGCAAATGCAGGGTTATCGTCGTCTTCTGCCACCTTGCCATCTGTTCTCCCTGCTCAGTCAGGTACTTCTGTCTAGTTTGTGCATTGACTGGTCATTTCTAATCAATCAGAGCACTTAAGTGTTCGAGCAGTTTCTGCTTTTAGATGCACCGTAAATAGTTGTAGTTTCTCACGTTTGATTCCTGCTGTAGTTGTTGCTGTCTGTAAGGACAGCGTAACTGGATCTGGTGATGCTGCCGTGGCTACTCTTTCAACAATTACACCGTCCTCCACTATTCCAGAAGTAGCCGACAATCCCGGACTGGATGTAGCACCTTCTACAAATAACAGCCAGAAGATTCTATCCGGTGATCAACAACTGCACCATTGTAACAACAAAGATACAATTTCTGAAAAGAGAACATTTGATCTTAATGATGATGCAGAGCCAGAAAGAACATGAAATGTTTGTGCTATAGAAATGGCGTCTTTCTCTCTCTGTATCGTTGTATGTCTCTGCATCAAGCTTTTTATATCGATGTGGTGGAAAAAAGAAAAATGAGAAATCACTTAAAGGCTAATATGATGACTGAATCTTGAAGATAACATCAGTTAACATAATCAAACTCATTGGCAAATGGCGTTTTTGCACGCTCCAACCGTTTGGCTCGCATCTCAAACTTGCTCTCGAAGCTTCACAAACAAAGAAAAAGCCAGACCTGCCATGTGCTCGTGATGATGTTTGATTTGTGGATCACATCCACAAGCAGACCATACAAGACAAGTTTGTAACCCCGGGTGTCATGACTCGTGATGTTATAGACCTTGGATTTGTGTGTCATAATGTATCCATCACTTAGAACTGAGACGGACAAAAAAAGAACGATTTATCGTATACTAGTATGTACATCGGTTAACTAAAATGGTCATAAGCCCGTCAATCGTGTTTAATTATGTACAATACAGGACCGCTGAACAAGCCTTGGTACAGCCAATTAGCTGTGAGTGCAATACCAGTGAAATTAGAAGTGAGAGTGATGATAAACAGAACATTAGCAGATCTTAAACTCGAGTTAATACGATCCATCAATGTCATGTTAGATAAGCGCCATTGACATGTTAAGCTTCCACTAGTGTGTCAGGGTGAACGATACATTGGTCAAAAAAGCGGCTCGCATATGTACCTATTATATACAACAGAGATACAAGAGACCACAGTACTGCACAATGGGTCAGCTACACAAAAGAATCGCATTTACCCTAAGTCCTAGTATTTCCCCTTTTTTTCCGCCTTCTGTTGTTCTTGTTTCTTTCTGTTCTTTGTTTCACTCATCTACGCCCAAGAACAGCATACAAAAAACCTAATACTTGGGCATGAAACAATAAGGAAAATGATGCTATGACTTATGACTGCCAAAATACGTCAAAGTCAGTACTATACAACGAACGATCTTGTATCTCCAGATTCGCCACATGCCAGTTGATCAGTCTTGACTGAAGACATTTACACAAAAGCAGCCCAGCCGGAAAAATCCACCATTCACTCTCATCCCTACAAAAACAGCAAACCAAAAGACATATGTTTCATAAGGCAAGCAACAATTCATACCTGTGATTCCAGAGTGAAGAAGAGAAATCACCAGCAAGAGGTTCGAAAGATTAACTTACATGCCCCACGGCTGCAGATAGGGTACTGTTTTGCTTCGTGACGCTTGGGACTTAAAGTGGACATAACCGCAAATAAATGCCACCACCTGTTTTTCACAAAAGTAGCAACTCAGAAGATACATAGAGGGTCACATATTATAACCAAAAAAAGATAAGACGGTCACAGATAGATTGAAGGCACAAAAGAGTGGAATGCGGAGGCAAAGACGCGAAAATAGAACCTGCAAATCTGATGATAAAAAACCTAGAAAAGACATCATAGTATGTGGGTTTCCAAGGTATAAGGTAGCCAAATATATTGTCATCTATTACTTATTTCCAGGACGATAATATAATAACTTAGATTACCCCATAATCAAAACAATGGGAACTCAACTCTTAACAGTAACTGCACTGACTGCATATGTACCCCAGACTCCAGAGAGAGAGAGAGAGAGAAAGAGAACTCACAACGTTCACCACAGATGTAATGTTCCAGAGAGCATACAATCGAGCGAGACCAGCAGATCGTCGAGGACCATGACTGAACAAAGCATTAATCCCAGCTGGAAACGGCAGCAGTATGCCAAGAGGTAATATGAATAGAACAAGAAAGACATCTGCCATCGATACTGAATAGAGCTGGAGTAAGGTAAGCAACACTAGGCTGAAATCCCCAAGTAGTAATATAGAGATGACCAAACCAACAAGATCCTACAGGATAACATTACATAAGGTTGGTGAGGTGTTTGAAGATAGAATCGGCCATAAGCCCAATGAGTTTCTACATTAACATAGTTGAACTCAAAGAATTATGAGAAGCCATTACCTGATGCCCTACAGGCTTCGTATTATGAAGAATGAGAGAGAAGGGGAAGAAAAAGTCTCTCCTTTCCTCGAGATTTTGTATGTTGCCAATGTCCAGAATAGTTCCATATGACCTCTTCTGCCTCGAAAGATGTTCATTTTTTTTATCACCATTGTTTAAGAGGGGCTCTTCCCACTGAAAACCAGATGAATGACCTCTGTTGATGCTGCTACAGGTATTTAAGGACAGATATTTAGTTAGATACAACAACAATAACAACAACAACAACAACAACATCCACGCCTTATTCCCAAAATGATTTGGGGTCGAGATATTTAATTAGATACAGAACACAAAATAGAAGGGTATGAGCAGATGCAGACGAAGATACGACATATACATATACCATAAATAAACAAGCTCGAATTACCTGGAAGGTTGATCAGCCCTCATCCTGCCATCTTGACATTCAGCAGAAGAAGTTTCAATGTTCTCATCAACAGCATAGACCATCAAACCATATTGATGATACCCGCAAGCAGTTGTTTGAAACCAGGCCAGATCAGCACGTAAGCTATAATTCCTTAGCACCCGGTTGGCATGACTTTCAAGCCATCTAAGAACAGGCCGAAACGTTTTCCTTAGACATCCACGACGAACCAACCGTAGATGAGCATTTACACCAGCAACTAGCCGATACCAAGTCGTAGGTGGAACAGACTGAAGACAACCAGAAAGACCAGAGTCAGCCAATATTAAGAAAGCATATATTTTTCTTCCCCGGAGTTTCATTATAAAGTTTTTTGTTTTTCAATTCTCAAACTCTAAATATCATACCTGGCTCATCACGCTCGTTAAAATATTATCACTATGAAGAGTGAGGGGTGCCATATAACTTCCATCACCGCCAAAAAGCACAGCTAGAGGAAACCTCTGATGCAAACGAGGAGGAAGATCGTTCCTTTTTTCATCACCACCAAGGAAAAAATCCACATAGGCCAGCATCAAATCAGGAGTAGCAGCAACCTATATAGACAACATACAATCCTTAAAATACAGACAACCAAAAAAAGAAAAAAAAGAGTGCAAGATACGAAAAATCAACCATCATCGGAATTAAATAAGGTGAATTTTTCCTAACATGTAATAACTACTCACAAAATAGATACAAGTAGCAGCAAACAATCATGTGATTCATGTCCATCTTACATACACCACTTTAAATAAGACTTGAGGAGATGCGAACAAACCTTAATCCCTTCATAAAGGGCACGTGAGCGACAAGAACGTAAGCATGCATGATCATATTCTGATCGGACAAACTCACGAAGTCGCTGCAACTTCATCCGGCGGCGCCACTGCAGCCACGACCATGCTAATGGGTATGCTAGAACAGAAAGTATACTGTACACGGACCCCTCCCACCACTGATATGTTGCTAGAATATTAACTTCATCCACAAATCTATTAAAAGCGCCCTCATACCTGCAAAAGTAAAACAAACTTAAACTCTGTAATAAAAAGAAATACACCGCGTATTACAGCCACTTAGTAAACTCCACACTCCCAATCAATACGAGTGGCTGAAATTAATACATACACAATTTCTTTTAATTGTTCAGGAGGAGAGTGAGGGAGATGCCATGGTTCGCTAAATGTGTTCGGGCCCATAAAATACATCCTGTGAACATGGCTCTGAGATTCTTCAGCTCTATTCGTTTCAAGAACCTGCCAGACAGGAAGCATGCCCAAGTCAGCACTGTACCATACGACACCACACCACATCTTCATCTATACACTAAACCATAACCTGATAAGGTGTTTAAGTCAACTGTCATGGCACCTAGCAAGAACCCCTAACCCTGCCCCCAAAGAAACATAAATAACATCCCAGTGCATTCTTCTAACATCTTGCTCCATTAACAGTCGTAAAAGGGCTAAGAAACAATTATATTGGAGTGCCAGGAAGTGGACAAATACCTCATTGAGAGACTCTAGAAATGGAAAGGAGTGATCTATCTGCGAGCCATGTTGAGTGGGGGCTGGGCCAGGTAGTTCATCAGCACCTACAAACCTCATGCGTGCCACGCTGAGCACAAGAGCCAACAGTATAAGGAGACCCAACAAAAGAAGACCAAACAACCAAGGTCCTCCGAATGTATAAATTAGCTCTTCAAGAGCTGTATAACAGTGTGGCATATGATATCTGTCTGAAGTGCATTTGTATGGACATGGACCTTCAGAGACACCACCTGTCAACAAGGGGAAAAAAATAAATGCCACCACCAAATTGCAAGTATAAGGAAGTAAATGAAAGGAAAAGATCTGTATAAAGATCCTCTACCATTTAAAAAAAAAAAAAAAGATAATAAATAACACTCTACCAAGTAGAGTTCACACAAAATGGGTGTAAGAAATTATTTCCCCTTTTACTTTTTTCATGTATCATTTTACAAATTTTTATCTAACTACCGTGTATTGCAAACTTTACCAACTCTATGAAACAACAAATTCGGGAGGATCTTGAGTCTTCCCATAAGATTTATTTCCAACAAGGAGGGAATAAGAGAGTCAAAGAATGAATTTATTAAAACAATAAATGTAGACATGCACGCAAACAGTTGACAAACAAAACTATAATCTACAAAAGGTATGGGCTGATGGACTCCTCCAACTAGCACAGGTCAAACCCATAGAGTCGATCATTATACATACCTCTCACATTGATGTAAACAGCACGGTGAGGAAGCTCCAGAGGGGGACACGATTGACAAAGGGATTCATCAGATCCAACAACATTTTTGTAAGTGCCAGAGGGGCATTCCTGCAAAGAGATGGGTCAAATAATGTAAATGAACTTAAAGCAGGTCTACTACTAAAACAATGGGAATCATTAAGCATCCACTGGATCAAACAAATCTATCTCGAAGGGGTAACAGTGAAACAACGGACGATAAAGGAATGCGCACATTGAAAAGCTGAATAGTCTTGTAAATTTGCAGAAATACTACTTTTTGGTTCAGGCAAGGGAACTTTTCAGAAGTCAAATGACTATCATTCAAAAATTTGCAATCCAAAAAAATCGGAATCAAGGAAAAGTTGAAAGGAAAGGTGCCCAAGAAGAAAAAAGATAATCTCACTCTAATAAGTCAAGAAATTAGTTTATCCACAGACACAAGAAATGAGGAGCAGGTAGTAAGAATCCCCTCGACAGTCGCTAAATAGCATCCCATAAAAAAGGACTCCAAGTATTGCCGCTGTCCAGACAAACTACAAAGTGAAGGTCAATCGACAAGAATTCCCAATTGACACAGATCTGACGTTGATTTATGAGACTGCCTTTTTTCCCTCCAGTCACATGATTGCTCAGAAGAAAAGTGCCTGGCCTAATCACTCCTTCAAAACCTAAATGTACATAGCTTTCATGCCTTTCAATCAAATTTTCTAAGCATCTTATGTAAATTGTAGTGGTCTCGACTATGGTCTCAACAAGAACAGTAAATAGCAGTGGCATCTACATGAAATAAGGATTAACTGACATGTTATTCTAGTAGTGAAAGTGGCAACTCACCTTGCAGAAGGTGCCATAAAGGCCCTTAGGACAAGCTTTTCCAGTTACTGTTCCATTTTCTCCAGCACCACCTTCAGCACCTCCAAAGCCTCCCCTGTATTAAACCAATATTGCATCTCACAAGTCAATAAGAGCCCACTGCGAACAAGAACCTTTTGACTCTATCATGGCACAAAGAGAATGAAAAACTTAAACAAGCCTAGCCAATGTTTATCAATCATGCCAAAACAAAGCAAAAGCTAGCCAGCAACACCATAAAAGCTCAAGGCTAGGGATAACCAGAAGGAATGACGATTCAACTATTAGTAGCTAGGTCGTTAATTTACTGAAAAGTAAGAATACAATTAACATAGAAATTCAAATTAAGCGTGACAGAACACACAGAACATTAGTATGTTGTACAAGAAAAAGTGTCACTGAAGTCTGGGAGAGAGGTACAAACCAGGTGAGGATGCTTCCTTTTACGCTTGCAATTGGCTGATACAGATCCCCTGTTGGAATATTGGACCAGTGAAAATGCACCCTACCACCAGCACCACCACCGCCACCAAGTGGACCACCATTCCCGCCAACACTAGAAAGGCTGGCATTATCGCCAACAGTCAATGTTGTCAAAAATAGAAGAACAGTGCCACCAGATCCGCCACCTAGCCCACCACTTTGATTCCTAAAATAGGCATAAGCTTTGCTTCCACTATCTTGGTAGCTACCTCCATCTACTCTCACTGAACCCTCAACAGACAGGCTTGATATAGGATGTTCCATAGAACCCATCACTACATAAAAAGAAAAAAATCAGAGCAACAAACTAATGACTAGAAGTTCCAACTAATTCCTAAATGAGAACACAGAAATAAAGCACAAGAAAACCTACAAATTATTTACTTCAACCATAACATAAAGGTATATGATCTTGGGCAGTAAACTCCCTCCTTCGAATACCAACATTCTAGAAAAGGACATGGAAGTAACAGAGGAGAAAGCAATCAATGGAACACAGATGACTGGAGGGGAAAGTAAATAAATAGAGAAATTATACGTGTTAAACAGCAATGAAACAATACATAATCTGAGCTCCTAATAACGATTAAAAGATAATAAAATACAGGGGCAACTTGCACGTACGGGCAATTACTGACCACTAAAAGGTTCGAGTAGTATACAACAAACCAAGACTTGGAATTCAGCCAATCACCTCCCATGTGGATCAGATCCAGATACAATCAAAAAATTAAAGATACAAAGTTGCAAACACAGAGTTACGTAAACAAAAGTGAAGAATAACTAACACAGTAATACTGTAATAATTCCAAAAGCAGAGAAGAATTTCCATTTATGGCTTCTGTTACTTACCAATGATACCCCCACCAGCAGTGAAACCGGCTGCACTGCCATTTCCACTTCCACTACCAAGTTCACAAGGCAGATGTTTACTTCCATATGACACACCACCGTCCGCACAAGTACCATTGTAACATCCAGCCCCCCCATTGCCACCATGTCCACCACCACCACTCAAGCCATTACTTAAGACCTTTCCACTGCCAATACCACTAGTACAACCTGTACATCCACAGTAAAAACAATGAAGAGAGAAGCTAACATGTTTACAAGAAGAAATAAACAAACTGATTGCTTAATTATCACCCAAACATCGTCCAGTCAACAAGAGGTATGATGGGCAAAGATCCTGACAACTCTAAATGGCTATTCTTGAAGGTTGAAGGTCTGCTTCCCAGGTGTCCCACACTCCCACCACTAGGCTCTCTCTTTCAAAGAACTATTACGCTTGATAGACATTATCTATGAGTAAACCAAACTGTTGTGCGGAAAAGACATACAAAACACATACCCAAGCTAGATGCATTTATTGCTCCTGATTGCATAACATCTACAGTCCTGGCTCTATGAAAATGAACAACTGATCCTGTTATCAAGCCTTCAACAATAACGTCTTCAACTCTGCAGATCTGTTAGAAAAGCCTCAGGTGAGTGTTAAGTTCAATCACTGGATCTGAGGAAAAATAAGATTTACTACATGAATACCTGGAGGGTGAAAGATAAGGAAGAATTAACATTGCAATCTTCAGGAGGATGCAACAATTCAACAGGACAGTCATGGCGGTCACAGTAAAGCTTTGGTGTCCTAAAACATAAGATTTAAGGACTCTATTGAGTTTATTCCATATCAAAATTTAAAGGGATGTGATATTGTGAATCGCGTAGTCTAGGTTAAAGCATACAGTAAACTTACATATTGCCTTTTTCTGCACTCTCTAGAGGACCACGCAAGATTGAACCAGGCCCAATCTATAAACAAACAGAAATGCAAACCACTTCACTTACACACAAATTAGAATGTAATATCTCAACAGACCCGAAGAGAACAAATACAGAAACAACAAAACTCAGCGGGTTACGAGAAGATAGTGAGATGTGAACGAAGTGATGGCTCATTTCCATTTAAATATTATGCACATATAAGACACGCTCAGGTAACTCTGCAACACTAAATATTCATGATGGGAGTCACAATCAATCAGATCTCATTCCCAATAGAAGTAAAAAACTAGGACCCAGTACAATGTTTATCACAAAGGAAAACGGAACTGTCCTACCATGTGATCTGCAAAATATGTACCACCCAGGGTATTTTTGCACAGTAGGAGTTGAATGAAATACCCATCTAATTTTCTTCAGATTTATAAGCTGATAATATAAAGGGTACAGCTGTATATCTTCCATTGTTTATAAAAAATCAAGTGTCGACGTCAGAATTAGTGATATCCCAGTACACGGTTGAACATCTCTTTGTGCTTTGCACAAACAGCCATCTGCAAAGTAAACCAAAACCCCACCACACAAATTACCTCAGTCTGACCCCACCCCTGGCTAATCCTATCAATTTACATTTCGCAGTCATAATCCCACTCCACCACATTCCCCTCTCATACCATGTGAGTTCATCACGATCTGAGACCACTAATATTACTTCTTAGCACCATCTTAACAGTATGATAACTATGACAAGCAAGTAGCGGTATAACCATACAACTTGAAAACTTTCTTCTTACTCAATGTCAACTGGAAGAGTTCCTTCAATCCGCAGAATGCTTGCAGGCAAATGAAGAAATAAAATGCAACTTTGAAGCATTACTTACATGGATACCATAAAAAAGTGATAGCACCAAACGCTGAGCCTCAATCACATCACCAGGACCTGTCAAGTTTAATAAACCTTGTCCATGTATTCCCAAGTTAGCATTGGACTGTATGGAAGATGATTCCTGAAATAAATATGATCCATTTCATTACACTAAAGTTGAGAGCTTGATAGTACAAAAAAAAGACATCTCAGACCAAGAAAGTACCCTTAAAACCAGTAGATTACTGGCCTCCAGCAAGGATGTCGCAACATCTCCCCCACCATCTACTAACAACTGAGAGTTCCACATCAGAAACATTTTGACAGACATACGAAGTGCTCCATACACCTGTACTTGATAACCGGACAGGAATTAATCCAAGGAAATTGATAAAAGAATAAACAGTATATTAACTATAAAAGGATATAATGTTTCATTTCTATAGCAGACCGTGCATAACATATGATCTGTTGAGAGGAAGAAACCACAAATGATCTTGTCCTTGAGTAAAGATCCAACATAACCTCTGTAGTAGTTATTCAGCTAATAACAATTTACACCATGCACAAGCAGCTTAAAAGAGCAGTAAATTAGATGCAAGCAAGATAATTTAAGAAAAGACAAGGGCATGTCGAGCAAAGGATGAGACCAGTTAGAAACATCACATAAGAGGACACCGAACCTACCAAAACATTAACCCACTTGGTCCAAGTAAACCCCAAAGCCATAAGTTCACTCTCGAAGCAAGTTACACACAGCTGAAAGTATTTGCTTTGTCCTAAAATCCAATTACTACATTCTACATTCTCCAAGATAAGGTACAAGGACAATAACCAAATCATTTTGGTGCAAGAAGCCACAAGTTCACTCTTGAACTAAGAAGAAGAAAGTTGTTATATACCTATGAAGCCCAAAAAATTCTGGACTATTCTACATGATAAACTCAATCGTCCATACCGACCTTTAACTAGATAGGCATGCACGAGTTTTTTTTATAGGCCAAACAAGGCTCTTACTGAGCCACATGCGCAACCAACAGAGAGCTGGCAAAAACCACAGGACCAAACAACAACAACATCCAAGCATTATTCCCAAAATGATTTGGGGTCGGCTAACGCCATAAAAATTCAAAAACGTTGTGAACCATTTAAAAACCACAGGACCAAAAGAAGTTGGGCCCTCTTATAGTGATTGTTGAAAATTTACTTTCTGACCGGTATAGGACGGTAATCAAAGTTCTATTTTTTTTATTTTACAAAGAAGGAATACACAACACATAAGCATACACCATGAACAGAGTCCTAGATAGCATTATCCTGTAAAGTTATCGACTTCCGAAAGGCAGCCACACTAGGATGGAATCGCAAATCAGAGATATGAAATCAAAGAAGGAAAAACATATGGGGTGAATAAGAGACCTAAATCTATGCATGATACAGCATTTACATCCTATGAAGAGCAAACGGCAGAAATAATATTAACCTTAATCACCGAATCACTCATCAATAGTTCCTCAGCCAGTAATTCAAACTCTGAAGATGAGTAATGCGCCAGCCCAAAGCTCAATACTCCACCAGCCTCCAGTTTAATTTGCCCTTGAACCTGCAAAATAATTCATGAATATAACTTAAACGTCAAGAATGAATCAGCTGGAATCTGAAATAACTATAAGCATTGTATGACACATTAGAGCCTTCCTTAAAATATACATTGTAGAGTGAACACTGCATTTCTTGTGCACTTCAGATAAGGAGCACAGAATAGAAAAGATACCCAGTTCAAGAGTTCTTAAGCTTACAGAAAAATATATATCATCGAAGTATGTGCATATATGATCAAATATATAGCGATAGCTAGAAGTGTGGGAAGCTTTACTAACCTGCACTCTGCTCCAAAGCAATGGAACTGAAGCCTTGCCATGGTTACGAACATATACATTTGTCCAAAGCGGCTGATTAGGAAAATCCATCAAGACAGTGTCTGCGTCTGTAGAACGGTTGTGATTACTAATAATAAGGCTGCGGGGAACAGCATCATAAAGAGTCCCAGCACCACCTGCGTTGTCGGGACATCCATAACTAGTTCCACCTGCAAGTATTAACATCATAGCGTAAATGATTTCAATAATTGTAGACGACAAATCTGATCAGGAAATAGAGAAAATGGCATTACTCATAAGATGGAAATCTACAGAGTAACAAGTGAAATAGGAGACCATTATAATTACGATCATAAAGGATTAGCAAATAACCACATTGCTACGATGTTACATGTTAACAAGTGGTGATCTATCATTGGCACCAAGTCTTAGAGCTTAAGGAGCTTCAGACATTATCAATAAATCACAGTAGTAAAGAAAGAAAACATCCAGATTACACTGACGCAATCATACATGAGCTAGATAACGTTACCATTGATTACTGAAATATATTCAGCAAAGTAGTTAGCAAATAATAATATCATGGTCTTAGTTGCGCCTCAGGCGCAAGGCGCACTGAGGCGCAGCTGCCATCGCCTCAGAAGCTTGAGGCGCACAAGTGTGCATGAGGCGCACCGAGGCGCACTGAGGCGCACGCGAGGCGCACAAGTGTGCAATTTCCAATTTCAGTCTCTTGTAATCTTATGTATACACTTCCCTTTGCCCCTTAATCCCTTGTTTATACTTATTTACCCATTGTCCCTCTTTAAATACCAAAAAAAGTTTTTTTCTTTCAAAATATGGTTTCGTAAAATATGATTTCATTCGCTTAATGAGTGCGCCTCGTGTGCATGAGGCGTGCGCCTTCGCCTCGCGCCTCATCGCAACGGCCCCCCAGCGCCTCGTTAAACTAAGATCATGGTGTAGAAATACTAAATCAGAAACACATTCCATGGCCAGTTTAACATTTGTTGCGTAAAAGGAAAGTATTCACTGGCTAATATCACTATAGGATACCTTATTTTAATCTGATTCCCCCGACCACCAGAAACAAGTTAAACAGGTCTCTGAAAATAGTCTCTACGTGTAATCAACATAGAGGTAAAGGCTGCGTACATCCGAGCCCCTTTATCCCGCCATTGGCGGAAGCCTTCCAGGCACTCGGTATTGTATGTGACAACTATGGGACCACAACAATTAAGTTTGATCCCAAATCTGGCAGATAATCACAAAAGCCACAAAGTTGGAAAGATACACAGTTGGACAAATTATACAGCTGCGAGAAGCGAGTAGCAAACAGCAGAAATAGTAAAGAACACTGATCAAACAGAGAAAACAATTGCAAAACCTTGACAGTCAACAAACTTGGGCGATTAAAGGGCTGACAAAAAGACGAGATAAACAAGTTAAAATGAAAACCAAAAGGCAGGAAGTCTCACCATGTGAGAAAATTTGTGGCTCATCATGCCAACTGAAAACATCAACAGAGACTCTGCCGCCACCTCCACCACCAAAACCATTACCTCCACGAACACTTACTTTACCACCACCAGACCTATTCATGAAAAAAGACGCCCAATATTAAATTAATTTACAAATCAACAAAGTGCATACAGTCGCTTAAATTTCAATACAACACAATAACAACAACTGTACTAATTATCAACTAAATCAAAAGGAGGAAGGCCTATAGAGGAAAATCAACAACAGCCCAAATTACGCTGGAATCTCACAATAGAGATGTCCTTACAACCCAGGATAAAATAATAAACAAAACAGAGAAAACAATAAGATAAGGAAATCCTGTTTGCCACTAACAAGCCAAGTTTTACGACATCCCAAGGCAGGAAGACAAATATTAAGTAGAGAGGGGAGAAGCATCCCAGTTACTTTTAAAAAATAAAATAACAAACACACACACAAATACACAAAGTCACTCACAGCTATCACAGCAATCATTGGCAATCTCAAGTCTTAGCCATAATGAAATGTAGCCAGCAAGAAGAAACAAATATGACGTACAGCAGATCAGAATGAGATAGAAATGGATTCACTCATGACAAGAAAGGAACTGCCAGTACTCGGAATGCACCAAAGATTCACAAGACAGTTACTGATTGCTCCCCGATAATTAAAATGATGAAAGATGAAAAACGAGTGTATCACACACCATGAAACTAGGTTTTGCATGAACCCAACAGATGTTAAAATTACACAACTTTAGATAGTAAGTAGATTAGTTGACCTTTATGTCAAAGGGCAGAAGTAGAAACGAATAGAACTCGAGGCAACTAACACCATAGATTAAGAGTTCCACCATAAACCTACCACACTTAAGAAAGTAGGCAAAGGGAACCAAAAAGATCTTTCATCAGCTTTACAAACAGCCCCTAAGATATTAATAACGTGTCTGCTAGCTACAACTAGAGCTACAAAAGGAAAAATAAAAACTGGAGATATAAATAACCCCACAGCACTTGGGCCAATAAAAGTCCTCCACTTCATAACCTTTCTAACATACCTTACGGAGTTACGGCTAGTCTATGCACATAACCTCCAACGTTCCTAGTAAATCGTGGATAAAGTGTACGAGCCAAGCTCAAACGAAGGAACAGAGCGTTGACGTGAAAGTTAGACTAAGGGCTGAACCAAAATAGTCTCTAGCCAATTAGGTCGCTTGAGACAAGGCAACTGCCAAAAAAAAACTCCTGCAAACATTGCCGGGCAGCAGGGCTCTATATTAAATTGTGCCACCTACGGTGTCTCTGCTTAAATCACTAAGAACGAGGAAACAGAAAAGGGAGGAATGGTCCTCTCCAATTGATGCCTAAAGATACAAGCACCATTATAGCTGTTTAGAAACAAGTGTAAGTTCATGATCTACAAGATAAGTCTCAGACGAGCTAACTTTACATTATATCAGACAATTAATATATTGTGCTCATCTAACAGTACCGTGTAACCGAGGTTTTCATACCGAGAACTAGTTATAGAAGAAACATATTGCACATAATTTATTACACTGCCAGCAAAATCTAGGCTCCACTATCTACATCCTAGTTCTCGTATCAAAACCGGATCACACACCATACAAGGAACTAATACTCGTTGGCAAAGTCCGTAAATCTATGAGCAACATCAATTCAGAGCTAAAAATACTAACAAACAAAGAGATACGAAATCGAAAACAGTCTAAGCAAACAACGAAAATGCATCTCTTATCAAACACAATCTAAGCAAATTCCCTAAAAAAAGATACGAAATCGAAGACAGACGCAAAACCAGTCCTACATTAAATTAAATTCAATGAAACAAAGAGAGTGGGGAAGAAGAATTACATTTTATGTGCCTTGATGTGGACGCTCCCACCAGAGCCACCACCACCTTTATTCCCACCATCACCACCATCGGCCAAAACACTCCCATTAACCAAAAGAAAACCAGGCACCTCAATCTTAACCATTCCACCACCACCCCCACCATAATCCACCTCCTTACTCGTAGTCCCGCCTCTACTCCCGTAACTAGACGGCTTATGCAAGGTGGACCACGAATACGAATCCCCACCCCAAACATCATCAGGCAACCTAGAATCATCAAACAAACAACAAGCCCCACGGCCCCCGTGACCGCCCCCGGCCCCATCCAACCCCTGAGGGGTCCCACTGGTCTGAGGGGGCGGATCACCGGCCAATCCCGTAGTATTAATCACTGAACCACTACTCAAACTAGCATTCCACGCATACAAATTAAAGGAACCGGCTATAATCGTCGAGTTTTCGCCAAGCGTAAAGTTACCGGTGATATTAATGGCAATCTCGCACCCAGAAATGAGAGAACAATTCAATTGAACATTAGGGAGGATATAAAAATTGCCCGTCCCTTGTATATACACACTATCAGTAAGATTTAAATCAGATACTATTTGACAAGTAGTGTCCAAGGTGCCAACGCCGTCTAGATCTCCTTCGCATGACACTGTCGGAGGATGCGGCGGCGGTGGCGGCGGCGACGGCGGCGAGTAATCCTGGAGGAACAAACTTATACTCACTGAACTCGATTCTTCCTCATCGCTCACAAAATTAGGGTTAATCGCAACCTCAGAATTCGCAGGAGACAGAAATCTAGGGTTTATCAAGTAGAAAAACAGCAGCAAAAGTGCGGAATACGCTGTCGCCATTGTTTAATAGAGGAGGAGGAGGAGAGAGAAATCTTGATAGTTAGGGTTAGAGAAGAAATCGCGAATCCGACATGGATGATGAAGAATTCGCGATTAATTTGGGGATTTTTGTCAGATTAGAGAGCATGGATGATGAACAAACATTTTTTTTTTTGTTTTTTTTTTTTAAAAAAAAAAAAGGGGGAAGAACAACAAACAAACCCTAGGAAATCAAAATGGTTAAAAGTTGGAGTATACTAGTAAGTAGTACTGGTAATATTATGGTATGAAATTGTTGATGGCGATTTCATATGGTTTAGTGTAATGAAAATGTCATGAAAAACAATATAATAAAAAAAACTTTATTTCCTTCTTTTTGGTATGTCTGTATTACACAACACAGTAAAAACTGTAGAAACTGGAAAGAAAAGAAATGAGGGGAAGAAGAAGGGAGGAAAGAAAGAGAAAGTGGGTAGTATTTTTATTATATTATATTTAATAAATAAATAAATAAATAAAATGATTATTTTAATAGTTTTGTTTTTAGGAGAAAGAAATTAATTTTGTAGATTTATATTTTAATTTAATTGTTTGTACTAAAAGAAAAGAAAAGAATTGAACATGGTGACATGCATGAAAGTGATGTGTACATGGGGTGTGACAATTTGACATGTATTTTCTTCTTCTAATTTTTAAATTGCTTTTTTTTTTGGATTGTGACGTAGTGACATGTATGATATTATACTCTGTATGACATAATTTTGGCTTTAATTTTTTATTTTCTTTACCTTGCCAAAAAACAAAAAAAAAAAGTTTGCGCTTTTGTGTTGGTGAAGTCTGCACTAGTGTGCATGAATGTCTTGGAGGAGAGGAAAGGGTGGAGTAGCTTGTAGGTCATTTAGGTGAGATAATGAGATTTGTAATTAGTGAGTTTCAATTTCTATTTTACATTTTGAGGAATGGACTGTATTACGATAATGGTGTAAGGAATATGAGTGATAAGTTGTCGGGATGCATACATGATAAGTGTGATTATATTTATACTAACGTACGTCAAGTGTGATTGTTATTTATGATTGTGTATTTTTTCGTTTTCATTTCAATTGGAATTCCATTTGTGATTTTGTTCATTTATTATCTTACATAAATGGCAAGATGTGTAAAATTGGGTCGAGTTCGGTGGTGTGGCTTGTAACTCAAGCAAGGGCATCAAAAGTGATGTAAGCGTGGTTTATCTAGATCTGCTCGTATCTAAAATTGGTGAAACGGCGTGTACAATTAGTGTAACACTACATATTATGAAAAGTGGTTTTTGGAGTTGTTTTGTCCCACATTGGAAAATTAATGCTCATATGATCAGTTTGTAATAGATTTGATCAGTTTGTAATAGATTTGTACCAGTATACTACCAACAAGAGTTTCCCCTTTTACAGTCCACGAGAGGATATTCGGACATAAGGGGTGACTTTCTATCTTATTGGGTTGTGTTGTGACGGACGGTGGTTCGGGCTGTTACAATTAGACTATTCAAAAAGACTTCTACTACAATTACTATCTGTTTCATGTATGCTTTTTGTTTATTTTATGGGATTTGTTATAGGTTGGTGAAAACTACAAGCAAGTTTGTTAGTAAAATTTTAATATGAACAAACATTTGTTATATATTCACAATTCACGACTCGTTTATCATTTCATCCAACTCGTTACAAGTCAAATAAGATGATCTAATATATATATATATATATATATATATATATATATATATATATATATATATATATATATATATATATATATATATATATATATATATATATATATATGCGCTAAGGTAGTTTCAATCAGGAACTCTTAAAAAGTCTATGACTAACTAAATGGTTTTTTTACGAGTAAATGCTAGTTGTTGAATGCATAACGTAAGGGTTGTGTATACTGTATACATATGATGTACGGTGTATGGCATATAGCAAATTAACACAACATCATAATATATTAAGAATAAACATACGTTCATAATTTATCTTACCACAAAATTGGAGAAATATGTCGACATTAAAATTTAGCAAGGATTGCTAGCGGACAGGCGAATGGGTTCAATAATCAATATATCACTTTTTTTTTTTTTATCAATTGTGTAAGAGTTAATTTTTTTTTTGAATCAACATTATATTCAAACTCATTTCCTTCCTTCAATTGAGGATATTGTAATAGCTTGAATGAAATGAAAAAAGTTTATTACTAGATTGCAATACTATGAATGTTAGTAAAAAAAACTAAAAAAAATTGGTCAGTATGAACCAGTAATACATTTTACGAAAATAAAATGTTACAACCATGCATGAAACAAATACTATAATAAAAGTCACAAATTAATGGTTTGGTAAGAAAGGGTGATCATTAGTAATTAATATGAGTCGTTCGGTTGTCCATTTAAAACCAATCAATACAACACCAAATACGTATCATCAATCATGCCAGAGATATCAATACGGAAATCTAGCCCCGTAAACCTAAGGTTAGCATTCTTTAAAACCAAAGTTCTAATTCTATCATTTTGTATTTGATTTTGGTTACATGTTAGATTCAACTTCATACAGAGTTTTATTTACTTATTTTTAAAATTACGGATAAAACTATCCACTTCAGACACCACAGAACTCGCCCCCGTCATCACTTATTGACCAGGTGACTCAGGGCAGCCATGCTGGTGAGTGGTGTCATATAAGAGACCAACTGGAGAATGAGTTATTCGTCAGAAACTGCACGTAGCACCTTAGTCATCACCCAATCAAACCCATAATTTCGTCGTATGAGTGTAAACTTCAACTTTGGGATACTAGTCAGAAACTGGAAAACGCAACCAATAATAATAAACAAAAGACGGCAATCAGCATCAAAGTTACCGCTTTACTACTACAAACCATTGCCAGGTTTCTCCATTGAGATTGAGCCACAAACAACACAAAACACAGAAATATAATGGGACAAATTCCGAGGATTTCGATATGATGTTGCTACACTACTGTAGCTTTGATGGGAAGCTTCTGTTCATTCTTTTGCTGACAAAACTGTGCAATTTCCCAGTCTGTAGGTGCATGAAAAACAAAAGGATGTATGGCTCTCCCATCTCTCACTGTCAATAATTGTCATCTTATTACAATAAACTGGCATACGATTGTTGTTATTGCGCGTCCCTTGGGATGACGTGAGAGAGAGGTTTCATCCTAACACCAAATGCCAGCGGTTCTATCTAGGACTCACACATAGGACGCTTTTCACAATTGTGTCAGACGGTTTTCTATGTTAGTGAGATTTTGAGTTAGAACAAGAAATCAAACTCAACACTTTGATAACATGGGCAGCCAAGAATGAATGAATGATGTATCACCAATGCAATGGAACAGCTCCCCTGGCAACTTTTTCTTTACAGTTATAAGTGTTATAACAAATCTACAATGGCCAAGAGGGCAAAAGTATAGTGAAGCATCATTATTGGAAGGAAACTTTAGGTTTTGATAATGAATTAACGAAGAGGACAATGACTAAGACATGTATTGTGCACATTTTTCTGCATGGAAACGGGATGGGGTCGTATTCAGGAATGCTTTATGCTCATCAAAGTTACAGGAAAACAATCTGACAAAAGTTCGAGTATATGCACATCGTCCCTCTTGATCGAAAAGTATCTTCTTACACACTATCAAACAAGAAAATGGTGGGCTAAAAAAGATATGATGAATGATATACCTGCTTTTGTACAAAAGATCTGTATGAACAAAGATACAAGGGTTGTCAATCTGGAGAAGCAAACCAATATTTTCGTGTTTAGCGTCTTTCATACTACAGGTCGATGTAATGCTTTAAACTTATCCGATTCTCTTCATTCTTCAACTTTGTGAATGCCTTCTTTTCCATTCTCCGTATCCATTCTTTGCTTACATCGAATATCTTTCCAATCTCATGAAGTGACATACAATGGCTGCCAAAACCATACCTCAGGATCAAAACCCGCCTCTCCTTTGGATCCAGGTCTTCTAGGAGCTTCTTTATATCATTTCTCATATGTTGCTTCATCAATGCCTTTTCAGGCACCTCGATCGTGGTATCCGTTGTGCACTCCTGTGCAATTTATACAGAACATATCAAAGCAGATATGTCGACCAGAAAGAAAAATTAGAAACATAACAAATACAGAAACGAGCATGAAAAGAAAACATCACTCTTGAAGGGGTTCTACCAACTTTCTATAGCACTTTGTTCTCTACATTATCAGTCAGTAATAGGATAACACCCAAAAAAAACATTCGATGGACATATGGATGTGTTGAACATCAATATTTATTATATTGACATACTTCCAATCTATATAGAGAAGTATATGTCGACGATGACTCAATACAGAAGCGAATTGAATTGTTTGTCATTAGACAAGTAACACAGTAGTTAGGTATCTAAAAAAGGAGAGCCGAACCGTGGTACTATCTTACCAGATATTTCATATCAATGTAGTTCCCCACTTTCTGATCTAGTGAACCTACAATTCTCAAGCATTTGTCAGCAGACGTTATTTTATCCAAAGAGAGACCTGTATAATTTGCCACTTCAACATCATCTGGATGTTTCCCGCGACTTCTTTTCAAGGCCTTTCGAGCCTTCTGTACACGGTTTATCGCAGTACTTAAGGTCAACTACAAAAGGAGAAAGACATATCAGCACAAGAACATGTCATGTAAGCAATTGCAAATCCTTTATTTGAAAATACATACAGGAACTTTTATTCCTCTTCCATGACGAGACACCACTTGAGACATTGCTTTTCTGATCCAGTACTGAACGTATGTAGAGAATTGGTATCCCCTTGTATGATCGAACCTTTCAGCCCCTTGAAGAATTCCTATAATCCCTGCCTAAAACACAAAATGAAAGTTGTTATCTCCATGGAGTGTATACATATCATTATATTAATGGCGTAAGTGAACAAGCGCGATGGAAAAGTTACCCTGCAGTCCTATTAGAGCATAAGAGTATTAGATATCTATAAAAGGGGGGGCCTATGTAAATTACTAACTGACTTTTGCTCTTCTGTGCATCCGAAATAAGTCATTCTCAGTAACCGTGTCAGTGAATGAATATGTCAATGTTGTGCTCAAAGGTGCAGTATGGAAGAGTTCATTTAGCAACTCCAATGGTAGGCGAGTTTTAACCCTGCTTGGAGCTGCCACGTCATAAAAGTGGGACAGGCAAGTTAAAAGCAAAATTGCAGGTTATCATCCTGCCTGGATAGGCCCTACTGTCATTTTCTGCCCCCCCACTTAACTACCAGTTTTCTAATTACAAACTTATGAGATTAAGGTGTCGTTTGGATACACTCGGGAAGTCGGAATTCCCATGAACTTGCAATCCTAGGAATTTAGAAAGTATGGGAATTGGGGAAATTTGTTTGGATGAACAAGGGAATTCAATTCCCATGGGAATTTCTACTTACCTAGCCCCCCCTAGGTAATTAAATTCCTACACTTTGGAGGAATTGGAAATGCCTAGGAATTTCCAATTCCTACACTTTAGGATAACCAAACAACCCATGGTAAATCAATTCCTAGGAAAATAAAATTCCTATGGATTTTGAGGGTATCCAAACGACCCCTAAATAGAAGATAAGTGTTATAAAAACAATATTTGAAGTTGAGATAGAGTCAATCAAAATGTTCAAATAATACGTATACAGTGCATAAAAAAATATGTAAAAATTTTTTTTTTTATCATTTAAAGACAAAATTAACGTTGAATTTTAGCGGATCAACTAGCCATTGTGCGAAAACTAGGCAAACAAAGGTAGTTATGAATTTGTGATGTTGGGGGAGGTGGGGGGCCTATGCCAAGTGTCAAATTTATGTGGAGCACTTGCAAGAAAAGTGAAGGAAGGCAAAACTGAGCAGTCTGCTCATTTGAGCAGATCAGCCAAGCTGAGCAAGATTGTTAGGCTTCTTCCAATGGGTGGGCTCCCTGCCCAAGCTTTCCAAGCAGATGATTGTATCACCGTTGAACTTCATATGGTAAGCAGATACAACCAAAGCAAGGTTCATATTTGGAAGTCTGGAGCCCTCTCATGGACATATCAGGATATAACAAAAAGAATCAGAAAGCGAAACAATTTATCACCTGAATAAGATCTTCATGTGCAATGCCTAGTCCTCGGTAATTCCTTGCCAGGTAGAGTACTAAGGATCTGCCACTTTTAAGGAGTTCATCCCGGCAATACCAACCAAACTGCAGGTCATGCTGCAACACCTTCTCATCAATACCAGCTGCTTCAGCCCAGCAACTTAAAGTCACTGTCCTCCCAGTTTCCTTCTCCAATGCCACTTTTACCTTTTCCAGTTTTGCAACTACCTTGAACAAGGAAGAGTTGTGTTTAGAAGGTCAGCTTAAAAGACTTTTAGGGCATGATTGGTAGAGTGTAACGTAATCAACATTACCACCCATTTAGCACAAAAATAGTGGGAAATTTAGGAGAGATTAGGGGAGGTTGTGATCCACCAACCAAAGTTAATGAACTCCCATTACATCAAGACATCTAATAGTGATTGTTATGTAAAACCTATGTCATTACCATTACATCAACTCACGTAATCAAACTCATCCATCTTCATGTCAGTATCCTTCCTCCTCCCCAATCTCTTATCCAATTTGAACGAAAAATATCCATGCTACCAAACATAGCCAAAGAGTTGAGATTACAAATTTAGATGACATAGAAGAAGCTCACCTTGATTCCGATAGCTAGTTCTGCCTCATTTTTCGCAAATATCACTCTTTTTCTGATGGCCTTAGACTTTTTTGCCACAGAAGATACTACAGGATGCATATGTTCATCACTGATTTCAGATCTACAAGCACATCTTTTACAGGCAGCTTCCAATCGCTTTTGTTGTTTTAATTTCCTTTCTTCCTTCTTCTTCGAATGAACCACCTTTTTCGCCAGATCATTATTCATACTCTTATTCTCTTGGGGATGTCCCGGGAGGTGAGATTCCGGGTTGGACGGATGTGTGATACTAGAATCTGTCAGAGTTCTAGATAAGCACGCATAAAATAGCTCAAGTGCTCCTAGCCTCCCTAACTGAACTAGAATATCTCTTTCGAGTTTCACTTTGTCTGAATCATCAATATTATTCTCCAGCATATTAATATTTTCCAACAATAGATGAAAATTTGAAGCACTGCATGCTTCTACACTTCGAACATATGCAGATGTATCCTTGGCAGATGGTACTTGAGAATCACTGATCATATGCAAGCCTTTGTTTGTCATTTTACTGATAATCACCTGAAAGACGGAGAAAAAAGGGACTAGGCTGAACACTTGAATTTTCATGGATGGTAACTGGCTAACTGCGAGTCTATCATTCACATACTTCATTACCTCCAAGTTTGAATAATCACTCTCAACTAATTGTGGAGCTGAAGATGAGCATGCATGTGGCCGCAGTGAATCTTTATGCACCATTTCATTTTCATCGAAACTTATAGTCAAGAGGGGCAACCTTCCTGAGCCAATTTCAAGCTCTTTACCTCGAACTGCAATTTCCATAGTAATTAGTCATATTGTGAACGATTCCTTCAGTCCCAACAATTTCACCCTAGGTCTTGAATCAAAATTAGCATAGCATATCAACTTAGAATATATCTCAGGCTTATGAAAGCAAGAGCAAATTAATTGCTTGGATGCAGGTCGCAGAGTGATGGCAACATTTCTTGTCACAGTTTAAGTTGACATCTAACAAATTGTCAGAACCATGACTCTGAAAGTCTGAAGTCATCAGTTCAGCTATCATCTCAGTACGTATATATCATCCAGTAATTTACAATTATGATTCAAATTTATTGATGTTGTTACTCTGGTAGTAAAATAAACCCACACATATCATCCAGTAATTCACAATCTTTCAAGTTCCAAACAACAAAATTACAAATGAAAAAAGAAAGATATTGTAGTGACGAAAACGTACAGATCTAACCTTCCATTATCACTCTAATGCTAAGTAATATGAAAGAGTCTCCATGATTCAAGCAAAAGCCACAGTTGTTAATAAAGGCTCAGTAGAGAAGTAGGCGGCTAATGACACTATTTAATATGCATGGATCCCTTTCAGTGGAGGTGTAGCCAACCAAGCATTCGCTTAAGCTTTCATTCTTGTCATCATAAACTGGAGCTAGACTAAATAACTAGAGCTATCATAGTCAGAAATAATAGTGCCGTTTATAAATTATAAGTGCCACAATCTTTCTTGATTTTCTTTTTTTTTTTTCCGTGGACGGGAACACACTCAACGGAGTATATTATAAAGATGCGGGAAAAATAAGACCAGGAATTGTTTTTTCTTTTCCTTTTAACTAAACTGCCAACAAAGCCACAGCAAGTCAGAAAGTTCTATAAAGAACCATTGTTCAGATGATCATTAACACACTACACCTTCCCTTCACGGAACTGTGGAAGGTAAATTTCCAACTGAAAATATGATTTTCCAAAACTCTAAACTAAATGCTGCTCGATTTCACCACTTTCGTTGACCCCCTCTCGAAATGAGCTTCAACGAAATCGAGCTACCATATATAAACAAAAAAAAGGTCTAGAAAGTTGGCTATGCTATATAAATTTCCATTCCATTCAATACAAATGTCTATCAGTTCCTACCTTTCACACTTCTAAATTCATGTAAAGCATCAATATCAACCAGACCAGCTTAAGACCCTTGAAATGACATCAGACAGGATTGGCAATCACTATGGAAATCTTGCAGCATACAAATTATCTTTTCTAGAACCATTGCCCCGATTCAAAGTGCGTGTGTGCTGTACCACTTCCATGTCGAAAAATTCAGATGGATGAGGCTAGTATATATGTTAGTGGTTATTGTTACTATTGACAATTGGCTTTAGACTTCGGCCTTGGCTCTCCTCAATTTATCTCCGGCAATGCCCCCTCCCCCACACCCCTAAACATCGACCCCAGATCAGGTTTATGATTTCCAATTAGTACAACCTTCACACTCTAGCCTTTTCATTTTCATCATTATTATTTTATTTCAACCCAACATCAGCCTTTGATATCCCATCTAAACAAAAAAAGCCCACTTGTCCACCCTTTTTTTCTTCAAAGTTGCTATCATAGTCTCCAGCCTAATCCTCCACCCTTATGCTTCAATTCCAGCAATTAAGTTCCAATCGTCCCTCGCCCACACCCCCTAGACATCAAAACCCAGATCAGGTTTATGATTTCCACTTAGTACAACCTTCACACTATTACCTTTTCATTTCCATCATTATTTATGTCAACCCAATATCCCATCTAAACAAAACAACCCAATTGTACACTCTCCTCCAAAGCTGTTATCATAAACTCCAACCTTATCCTTTGCAAAGACTACAACTTTCACATTTCAGCCATATGACACGGGTTCGAATGCTCATACGCCCTCGAAGATGGCGAATTATCCCCCTTCCACCTCTATCCAGAAAAAAAGCTACTCTTTACCTTACTAAAAAACATCAATCAATTCTATTAAAGCCAAGTTATTCAGCAGGAAGCTACATTCACAGCACTCAATAAAGAAACGTGCTCCTATCCAGTAATTAAGTTCCAATTCCGACATTTCACCTAGACCAGTAATTAGTAAAGATCACACAAATCCCAACAATTTCCTTAAACAAAAATCATACAATTACAGTTCGTGATCAAATTATACTTCGTATGGAAACACTAGCATGATAAACCCACTAATAGAAACAGTAAAAATAAAAACACAATGTAAAAAAAGGGGAGGAAGCGTAAAACTCACTGGAAGTAGAACAGCAAGGAGGAGATGAGTTGGTAGTGAAAGGAGACTGAAATGAAGGAAGACCCCATCTGATCATATTCAATTTGCAACCCAAACCCATAAAAAAAAAAAGTTGAAATCTTTCAGTCAAATTTAATGGAAGTTCCTACGTAATTGGAAAAAAAGAAAAAAGGGAAAAAAGGGTGGATATTTTTGTGGTGTTATTATGAGTCCAAATGGACAAATTTTGGAGTGTCTCATCTCTCCACCACCGATTCTTCATCTTTTAGCACAAGTATAATAAAAGTTAGATGGATGACTTGGGATACTTCTAGTTTTGTGTTTGGTAAAACACTAAAAAAAAAAAAAAAAAAAAAAAAAAAAAAACTAGTACTCCTGTCGATTTATCGTGTTTTTCTCCTTTTATTTTAACTAATTTGTAATTTATCATGGTGATTGGTATTAATCATAGAGCTACCCACCTTTAGTAGATGAGTATTTTAACTAGTTTGTTGGTCTGGTGTTACTCGAGTTACTTGTGAGTGAGATATATTAGAATGGATCCCATTGAGTATTACACTAAAATATTTATGTGCATCTCGTGAATATAAGAGAACTTTTTTTTTTATCGAAATGATGCGTAAAAGAAATTTTAAGAATCCAACTGGAATAGGGTTGGAGAAAAAAAATTCGATCAGATGTATAATAGTCATAGACATTTTGGGTATCAGAGGGGTAAATCCTAAATTTATTATAAAGAGTGCGATTTTTATATGTGAACCAGTTCTACATAACTTGCTTAAGCGTAAAGTTGTGAGTTTAAAAGACTCCACTTCGCCTTCTTTTGTTCCCTACCTTGATTTTTATTTTTTTATTGCCGTCCAACCTTACTAGAGATTCAACGTAATGTTGTGATGCATACTGCTTTCCGTCGAAGATGTAGCTTCCGCCGAACATGTACTCTCCATCAAAGACATACCTTGCGTAGGAGATGTCGACCGTTCTTGCACCCTTAAATTTGTCGGGGACTAGATCACCATCGTAAATTGTGCACAAGTTTTTAAAGCCATTATGATGGAAAAATATTTCAATACGTGGTTCCAACAACGAGATTAGCCGAGGATAATTATTAACAAATTCAGTTATGATATTTGCACCCAATTTACACAACAACCCTCTTACCCAATAATCCTTCATTTTCCATATATCCATTCCAATTTTGTTCTCATCCGACCCAACTTCCTCTGTGCGCCTATATTTTTTCACGGCTAACAAGAACTCGGCTTCATCCTCTGGGTCCATGCTTGCCATGTGCTCACTCTTGGGGTTCGTTAAATAGAGAAATACGTTTAGACCTGTCAATCTTACTACTTCGTGCATTTTAGGCACGGGCAAAGGCATGACACTGGGCCGAAAATCTTCGGTCGACAAATCAAAGGCGACAATGTTAAGACTCTCGTCGGATAGCCTATCGTCGCGTATAGCGAACCATTGTAAGGCGTTGTTGGATAACGTACCATTACGACACTAGTCCCCGAATCTCGTATTACTAAGTCGATGGTAAGATTCCAATTCATGAGTATTCCACCTCTTATTTCTCCGGCTATACACAAAAATCTTGGTGCAACACGACTCAAATTGTATAATCTTTACGACCTTATAATCATCTGTTTGACTTCACTTTCTTGCTATAGGCGTCCTTCCCGTATAGGGCCGGGGTAGAGAGGTGGGGTTCTGGTTGCGTTGAACCCCCAACCACCTATAATTTATTTCAATTCACTACATTATTCTATCATTAGATCAAATAATGGGTGGTTAAGATTAGATCAAAAAAGAAAAGAAAACAAAATACAAGTCCCTTACATCGCCCCTACCCCATCCCCTCCCACCCATCTTCCCCACCGTCAAACCTGTCGCCAACCAGGATCTCCCACCACCAACACCACAAATATGGCTACGGTCACCACCATTCTTACGCACGGCGCCAAGGGAAGGGCTATTGGATGGCTTTGGGGCGTGCGTTGGGTGGTAGTTTTGTGTCATGCCGCCACTAGTGGCACTCTATTGATGATGGCGGGGAGAAGGGAGGTGGGAGGAGAATGAAGAGGATGAAAGAACGTAGAAGATAAAATAAAAAGGAAAATACCACAAAATAGGTTCGGGATTGAATAAAAATAGGTTCGTAAATATAAGGGACTGTTTGTGTGGCACAAACCTAAACTTGGGATTAGTTTTGTCGAATCTTAAAGGTGGGATTATTTTTGAAAGACACATCAAACGTGGGACTATTTCTGTTTAATTTTCCTAAAATTTATTGATAAAATTATTTGTTTACAAAAAAATAAAATGATAAAATTTATTTCGGATGTGACTAGGGTAATAAACTAGTTAATACTCGAAAGAGACATTATTATAAAGGGATATAGGTTTTCAAATGCCACCCATTTCCTACGTGTAACTCCTTCTATTGGAGAATATCCAAAATCTTTGGAGTTAATATATATATGGTAAACTAGCATCACAAATTCACAAGTCACAACTATACAAGGTAAATATTTATTTTTTTACCTTATCCATTCAATTCATACTTTGAACAATTACACACCAAATCTTCCAAGGGATAATCACCCAAGTTTAGGGCAATATAAATTAAGCTCATTTGCCAAAAAAAAATTTATTACACACATTATCACACTTTATTCTATAGGCTTTCAGCTTGGGATTCATTGTCCTAAGGTTATTTTTATTTGTCTTTACTTCTTCTTGCCTTTTTTTTTTTTATCAATTTATTTTTTATAATTTCGATTTTTTTAGAAGAAAAACGAACTTTGTTGCTATAATAAAAGTATGACTTTTATTGCAGCAACCCCATACATAGTAAAGATGGTGTCCCAAGTTGTTTCATCAGGAGAAGATGATGCTTTCGTTGTTCCTGATTCAAATGCATTTGGTCATGAATTTAGGTAAATTGCAGTTTTCTTCATGTAATATAAAATTCAGCAATTCCCGTCAAAAAATATCAAATTCTGCAATATTTATTTTTTTCTGCCCAAATTATACTTTTAAAATTTTAGTTTCACATTTATTACAGAAATAATGATATATATTGTCATTTTTATTAAATAAATTTTTCTAATGTGTATAAACACACAAAAATTATTTCCGCGTTTATTATAAAAATATTGTCACAGAAATAATGATATGTTGTCACTTTTTTAAGGAGTAAAAATGAAATGAAACATTAGAAGTCTTTACCATCTTTTTTTTTTAAGTTATTACCATCGATCCGACCAATAAAAACAAAGGAAACTATTTAACAATTCTGTGCATAATTATTATTTTGCATTGTTCTTAATGTATTATTCATGATGACATAATTATTTAGGAATTATGAGAAGGAGAGCGCAAGACAAGCTACCGTGATGGAGTTTTACAAAACACAACACATTAATCAAACATATGCATATGTAAGGAGTATATCACAAGTTTTGTTATCCTTTTTAGTTACGCAAACAAAATGTCACAAATAAACATTATATAGTTGATTTATAAATCATAATTGCGTTATTTCTACAGAAATACTAATTGCAATTTCTACTTAAAACTTTTATTCAATTTTAGGCCAACAAGATGAAAGCGGAATACGGTAAATTTAACAGAGCTGAAATGAGCATATGGGAATGTGTTGAATTGCTAAACTCATTTGTGGACGAAAGTGACCCTGACCTTGATGAGCCACAAATTGAGCATCTCTTACAATCAGCTGAAGCCATTCGTAGGGATTTTCCTAATGAAGATTGGCTTCATCTTACCGCTCTCGTTCATGGTAAAAATATTCACTTACTATACGACATATATGGAAATTTTTAAAACCTTCGACTAGTATTTCATACAGTGCGGCGTGAAATAAATATTGTCGTATTACTCGTGGATTCAGATCCCCTGTAGTTATTTTTCCCTAGAATTGGTGTAGTTTACAATAAATGGAAAATATAAATAAAAGTGTATTTTTAAACACAAGGAATAACTCTACATGGTAGAGTTAATTTTTTCATTTTGAGTAAACTCTACCATGTAGAATTATTTTTCAACTCCAGGAGATCTCAAACCTCTACCATGTAGAGTTATTTTTCAACTCCAGGGGATCTCAATCCATTACTCGTATACCATTTCAAATCATACCGTATATCAATTGATGATTTTATTTAAGGCGAGATAAATCATTTTTTCTCTTTGCATGTTTTTGAAAGATCTAAATGAGTATAGATAGAGGTATAATATCTCGAGTCCTTTATATTAATAATTATTGATTATTGATGATTTTCGAGTTTCAGATCTAGGTAAAGTGTTGCTGCATGAATCATTTGGTGCCCTGCCACAGTGGGCTGTTGTTGGTAAGTGTTCTCTTCCTACAGTGCCTTATTAATTCACGAATCACATTATTAAAACAAACACATTTTTGAAGTTATATCATTTGCATTTTATTTACAGGTGATACCTTTCCATTAGGATGTCAATTTAGTGAAAAAATCGTTCATTACAAGGTAACATTTACATTTCGTAATATACCTTTTTCGGTCAATGTGTGATCAAAATGCATGTAATTAATCCAACAAAATAAAACACGAGTATTATTGATTGAACTGTGGTGCAGTTCTTCAAGGAGAATGAAGACTTTGAGCACCCGGTTTACAGTACAAAGCTTGGGGTGTACGAGGAGAATTGTGGGCTTGACAAAGTCACCATGTCCTGGGGTCATGACGAGTACATGTACACTGTACGTTATAGAGAATCATTTATAACTCGATCATAACATAAACATCAATTATGTTTTATTGTGATCTTGAATCGTTTTCAATCGTAAATAAAGCATAAAATTACGATAAATTAGATATCCATAGCATTTTGTAATAAATAGTGCGCAACAAGCTAAGAATAAATCCACCAACAAACTACTAAAGTCCCATTGTCGTCAGAAGTTTTTGAACAGTTCAAATTGATATCGAATTGAACCATCAAATAAAACGTTCTGATTATTAAATAGTTCTTAATTAATCATGAATAATAATTTAGGTCGCAAGGACTGTTTACATAATTAAAATTAGCATGTATGTATTGACCCTTGGATTGTGATCTACGTAGGTTTCTAAAGTAAACAATTCCACACTTCCATCAGCTGCACTATTCATCATCAGATTTCACTCCTTCTACGGTAACAATTATTCATCCGATCCCTTGTGAATTCTTTATTTCTAGTAGTATATTACTACTATATATTTGATTGTGCCTATGTTGAAGTATAATATAATCGTGGCCTTGATATCTTTTCCATCAGTCTAGAATTTTGGTTCAGTTGGTATCTAACATGCTATTTGAGCCTCAATGATCCTAGGTGCCTTAACCATCGGTCTAAACTTTTAGTTTAGTTGATATCTAACGGTTTATGAGTTTATCTATCGCAAGTACTTTAGTTTTGTACCGATAATCAAGTATATTTGTTGGTTCGTGACCATGTTTTATGATAATCAACTCTAAATAATTAACTTGATTTGATAACTTTCGTGTCCCATGCAATTGATGTCGTCACAGCTTTGCATCGCGAGGGAGACTACGCCTACTTGATGAATGAAGAGGACAAGGAGAGCTTGACATGGCTAAAGATTTTCAAGTAATTTAGAAAAGTTTTTGCTACTCAAATATTTTCTCTATAACAATTTTATTAATCAGATCGACTTGGTGTAACCTAGCTATTGAGTTGTGTTTGTTGATGTGCAGCAAGTATGATCTCTACAGCAAAAGCAAAGAGAGAATTAATGTTGATGAAGTGAAGCCATATTACATGTCTCTGATCGAAAAGGTAAATAATCTAAATCTGTTTTTTTTTAGAACATTAGACTAAACATAATCTTCATTGGTTTGTCAACCAATTAAACATAGCACTAGTTTTTGCGTCCGTGACAATCACGGGACTGTTATATATCTCTTCTATACATTTTTTCCTTTAAATTAAAAGGATATATGTGAGATACCTTAATTTCAATTGATCGTTAATGTTTATTACCAGTTTTTTCATTGTAAGTTTATTTCGACAAAACTAATTTGTCTATTACAAAAACATTCATTTTAATGACCCGAACTTAACCTGATAGAATATAGACCCTAGCTGAACTTGGTCCAATCATTATTGACCACGCCAAATAAACCCCTAAATCAACCACAATAATTACATAACAATTCTAAATCTTAAAGGGATATTTTCAGAATACCCATATAGTTTCCGACCTATTCTGATATACCGCCAATGTTTTCGCATTCTAAAAAATGCTCCAGAGGTTTGCGTTTCGGATTATTTTTAGGGTTTAGCCTAACGGCTATCATCACTGTCAATTTTTCAAAACCTTCAATCATCATGTAATCATATCATTTGGAGTACCCCTGACCTAACCTAATCAAATTCAAATTGTTATTCTCATTAGTTAATGTGTGATTTACGTATTGAGGACAATAGTACTGCCTATAAGTATTCCCAACACTCCATCGCTACCAGTTTACTAATCTAGCATGTGGATGAAGATACTATTGATCTCTTTTGAACTCGTTTCAACAATCTCTCTTTTGCCGACATTTTTTTACTCATTTTTACACCTAAATTCACATCAAAAGTTGAGTACAAAGTATTTAGTGTATTAATTATTGCATTTTCAATTTTGAGGAAGAAAATGCTTATATCACAAAAATAAAACACAAACTGACATAGGAGGTAAATTGCTCATGATAAAAACATATGGTGTTAAATTGCACATTTAGAAGTTAGGTTGTTAGATTGCACCATTGATTATAAGTGTATGGGGTAAATTGTCACTTTCGCCCTTCGATAATCCCATAGTTGATGCATGGAATAATGTTACAATATTGAAATCTTAATACTAAACACTTGCAAATCGTACAAATAAATTACCAAATCGATCAATTTCGATCCATTATAATAGTTATAGTGCGACATGATAAAATTATTTGGAACCTAATATTATGGGATTACAAACAATGATAATGGGTACATAAAATTAATATGAACAAACACAGTAACACCCTCTATACTGTTGCAACTTGCATATGAGAATCTCTTTTCTGCACCACTTTTTCCTCCCAACCAAAGTTATCATTATTTTGACAACTTAAATAAAAAAAAAACGATGAAACACATATTTGTTATATGCTAAGCCAAGCAAAAGACCAAAATATATACAGTATATATGTCGAATTAGTATGTTATATAGAATTGTACATTCCAAATATGTTGATATGAGTTTTATATTGGTTTTCTCTTTAGCTTAAAAATAAAAAATAATTATTCCGTTTACATGTGCGAAGGTGGTAGTGAATTTCAGTACCATTGACGAGCGAAATAAAGACTTAGGCCCTGTTGATAGGACTTATTCTTAGATGAATTCAGATCAGATCAGAATCATTAAGAGCAGATCAGACCAGATCAGAATCATTCAGATCAGATCAGTTCAGTTCAGAAATGTTCAAATAACAATCTATGTATTTGGTCCATAATTGATACTAATTCGTTGAAATTCAATCAAAATTTCAACCAATTCAGATCAGATCAGAATCATTCAGATCAGATCAGTTCAGTTCAGTTCAGTTCAGAAAGATGCAGTCCTATCAAACATGGCCTTAATTTGTTCATTTTACCATAGTTTCTGCAAAATCAAAGATTCATCAAATAATAGAGCAAAAAAAAAAGGCATTAACAAAAAAATTTGGTTTATATATTTGTGTTTTACAGTATTTCCCTGAGAAACTCAAGTGGTAAAGAATGATGACGAAAACAGTGGTACGGTGGATTATGTACATAGCATGGAACTTCGGAAGTCTTGTGAAGGCAAAGTCCGTTGATGGTTTCAAGTTTCATCACGAACCACATTTGTGTTTAACTTTTAGTTAATTAAAAACTTTATTTTCAGTTAATTCTATAATAAGTAGTACTCGTATACCTTAAATAAGGCCATGTACGATTGGACTGCATTTTTCTGATTTGATTTGATTTGAACTGATCTGATTTGATTTGATTTGAATAAATTTGATTTCATTTGATCTGAACTGAATTAATTGATAAATTAACTGGATTTAGACGAATTAATAACTAAAAATAGACTAGATTTAATACAAAACTAGGATGATGGCCCGTGCGTTGCACGGTCACATAGTAATGTTCACTAATAAACATGATAGAGTTAAGACTGGTAATATAAGGTACATATCCAAAAACAAAAGAAAATACTTTAAATTTAAGATACGATAGAATATCTCATAAGTTATGAACAAAGCTATAGGTTTATAATCCTTAAAAAAAAGTTTATAGGTTTATAGTTAAACTAAATAAAAAACAAAAGTTTGTATTCTAAGCTACTTATTTGACTCATTTTATGAACATAATAAGTTGTTCACGATAAAGTGTCCTCTTGAACATAAGTTCAAAATCGGTTCATTTAGGACGTGTTGGTAAAACATAGAATTGTACGTACACATATATCATTGTATTGTGATATTTTAATTAGTGTTTAAGACATATATAGGAGAATTTTTTTTTTTGAATAGATATAGGAGAACTTTAGGACTTTCATTAAAGTCTTTTTTAGCTTAATTTTTGTTTGTCGGTAATTTAAATAAGCTTTCAATCACAGAACTATTTTATATATATTTCTTTAAATGTATTATTTTCTGTAGGTTTACTAACAGTCATAGGACTCGTATATATGAACTTTATGACATTGACCTAATATAGTTGTAGTCATAACCTTATTAACTTGTTTTTCAAATGTATTTTCGAATTTTCTTTCAATTAGAAAAGTCTCGAGTTTTTAAGATATACCGGAGTCTCACCAAAATAGTTGTTTGGCTATAGACACAATGTAGTAGCTTCAAAATATCAACTTTCAACATATGCACATGAAAAATATGTATAGTTGACCTAAGTCATCTAACTAAAACAGATGGTAAGATAATGAGTAAAAGAATATGAATAGTTTGTCAAACACTCCCTTATAAAAGGATGGGTTTGTCAAACGCTCCCTTATATAAGTTTTTTGTCAAATACTCCCTTACATTTTCGACCACAAAAAGTCAACTTTCCGACATGACCACCGTCTAACACGTGACTTTAGTTGGATTTGTCTTATTTTCCCTTTTCTTTTCACCGTCTTAGGTGCGTTTTGTCGCTCTAAATATTGAAACGTGAGAAGAAGAGAAGAATAAGGGGATATGCAAAAAACGCAAAAAAGAAGAAAAAAATTAAAAGAAAAAAGAAAAATCTGATTAAAGTCACGTGTTAGACAGTGGTCATGCCATAAAGTTGACTTTTTGTGGCCGATAATGTTCTTTTTTGTGTGCACTTCATTGTATGAAATTTTGAGAGAGATTTTTTACTAACAATGATAAGATGATCGAAATTGCGACTCATGATTATAACTAAGCACCTGACCACAAGTTCTCCGGACCAAGTAAACCTATATATATACACCACTGCGATAGAACGGCTTCCTAGTATTTTGTTTTTACCTAATTGTTACATTAAAAAAATTGAATATAAAGAGCCAACTACGAACGGAAAGCTAGGACGACGCCTGACCTTGAGTCCATGATCCTGTCGCAAATTAATAGATAACCGACCTCAAACCATTATGAATTCTATCATGCATGGATTGCATAAAATTATCATCGAAAGTCCCTATTCAGCAACTCAAACTGCAAAAGTACAACATTAGAGAATAAAATGTCGTTATTGATTCTAAAAGGCCAGTAACATTGCATTAGAATGTTGACGTCATGTACATTAGGACTTCAAAAGTGAAACTTAGAAAGAGTAATTTTCTTCGTGCTACTCGTCATTATGATACTTGTACTTCGCTCAACTTGTTTGATCAACAAAGTAAAGGAAAAAAAAACAAATATCAACACTAAAAGTATTCTGTTGTACAATTAGCACACGTTATGATACATCCATAACAACAAATAGATTATACAAAAAGTAACAAAAAAAAGAAGCAAAATAAGCTAATTTGTACGGACATTCATCATGTAGTAGTAGAATTAGTAGAACATAGGAGTGTATTAGTTGGCTCATAATTGTTACATATTTGAGTGAGATTAAAATTGTAACTTTTAATATTATAATATTATTGAAACACTTTATGAATGTCCGATAGTTGTGAGAGTTTCAAAAAAGCCTCCTTTAATAATATAGAATGATTTAACTCGATTTAATTAATCTATGTTAAAATGATATTTGAGTCAATTCAGTTTCCGATTTGGGTTATACAAGTCCGAACCTGTAAAAGGGGCCGATTGGGCCAAGTCACGTTCAAAGCCCATGAAATAGGCCGGCAAACATTCCAAAAAAAATTAATACTATAATATAGCACATACATGATACAACAATACTGAAAACCTAGGCGAAGTCAATTAAGGGGGGTTTGCCCTATTTGTTTTTGGTAAGTTTATTCATTGATACTTAAATCCATGGATATTGTTGTTTTTTATTTATTTATTTTGATACTGTTGAAATTGGAATAAGGGGATGGACGATATTGGTAGAGGAGAAGCTCCAAGGATCGTGCTTGACCGAGAGGTGGCGGAGAGAGTCAGAGATGAAGCCAGCGAAATATTGAGTTATATTCCTCCTCTCGTGGATCCATCACCGTTGCTTCATCACCTAGCTCATCTGCACCCCCATGCTGAGGTTTGTTTTTTTTTAGCTTCAACATGAAGCTTTAAACTTCCTTTTTTTTTTTTTTACATGTTGCCCTATTCTGATCAAAACTTGTGTTATTAGAATAGATTCGGGACTCACATTATTTGTGTCGTTGAGTAACTTAGGGTGTGTTTGGCCAAACTTCTGAAGTGTTTCCGAACTGTTTCTGGGTCGTACAAACTGAAAACTGGCCAAACACCCAAAACTAAGAAACTGTTTCTGGTTTCTGAGAAGTACTTCTAGTGTAAATTTGTTCTTCAGAAGGAGCTTCTCTTCCAGTTCTGCAGAAGTTGGAACTTGGCCAAACAGGCCCTTAGTAGTCTCCACCTCTTTGCTCCTCCATAGGAACCATGAATAAAATATTAGTAGAAATTGAGCATTGATGGTAACTTTAATATTACGATGTTGGTTGATGCAGGAAGTTGTTTTAGGATGCTTCTTCAGATGCTTTCTGAATGCAGGCATGGATGGGATGGATGAGGACTACTATATTGCGATGGCACAGGCGTTATGCCGGATCAACGCTGCCTTCATGAATGCTTTCGAAAGATACTTTATTGAGCAGTGCACAAAAATGCAAACGGATGAAAGAGGGATGGGACAGTGGAGTGCTGTTAGGATGGCACACCTGCTCTATGCTACCTTGGTTAAATCCAAGTACTTGCCCTGGCGTATACTTGCTCATCTCACTTTTTACAAGAGTTCCATGTCTCACAGTATGCGTACCTTTTGCAAGGCTTTCTTTGAGGTATGTATTAGTTGCATCACAGCTTCCTTGCTTATTGCTCGTCTTGTCTAAATTCAATGTTGAGTTTTGAACACGCTGGTTTTAATTTCGTTGCAGGAAATGACATGCTCTGATTGCTATACTTTCCTGAAATTGATTTGTGACCGGGATATTCAGCAATCAATTGAGGAGGTCTACCCAGAGAATGGCAAAAGGGATAAACTCTTCTTCATTGATTACTTTGATTCACTTGGAGGTTTCCCATGGATTTCGCACACCCTGCGAGTGCGATAGGACGACTCAGGAGTTACGTCTATTTTGCCTCTTTCCATGGGCTGCTTGTGTTCAGTAGTAATAATGCAATTATCGACTTGTGTGTGCGTGTGATGGCTGTAATAAAGAGTTGCGTATTTTTTTTTAGCTCTGGATTTTATTTGCACTTCTGTAGCAAAATACTTCTTACTTTTTAGAACCGTGATTAATGCAAAATGAGATGCCAAGTAATTGTACGTTAAGTTAGATTTTAGGTACGATATTATTGTTGTGTTACAAGTGTATTCATATTCGTACAAGCCCTTAATAACACTAAACTATATAGCCCTTTGTGAAAAAACTGAACTTTGTGAGGGGTATATTCTGCGCAGCTGCCTCAAAATGGGATAGAGGATCTCCACTCGTGCACCAGACGGGTGTAGCCATTTTGGGTTTTCATGGTCATACTCATATTACCAGTTTAGAATTTTCAACATCGATTATTTGGGACATTTGTTTCCAATACATGATGTGTTTTAGAGTGATATGAATTATGTGATTGATCTGGCTTAGTGGATTGTTGTCGAGCGTTTATGTTTGGACCTATTAAGTACTCCACTTATTAGAGGAGCATGGGAAGCCATGTAAATGAGTGTATTGTTGTTATGATTAAAAATGAATCGTATTATATTTTTATTTGGATGCAAATGGAATTTAAATTATGAGTTTAGTGCTGCTGTATACACAATGATGATCACGTGTTACTAAAACTGACTTCTATGGTGTGGGGACGACTGTAACTGTTAAAAGCTAAAGGCTAAATTGTGATTGTTATTAGGTGGAAGTTTGCGATGTCTGTGGGCATATAAACAGTGGCCGTTTAGAATCAATTAGCATGGAGTGTTGCTAATAAAAGATGCGGGGGTACGTAGATCTACGCAGGGACGAAGATAGGATGGAAAGTTGAGGGGGTTCAAGTTAAAGATATACACCCTCCTATAGTCCTACCCACTAAGACTTCCCCCTTTTGTTTTGTGTTTTTGAGTAGCTATGAAGAGGGGGGGGGACAAAGCTAGCTAGACTGTATAGAGGAAAAGTGAATAAAAAAAATTAGAGAGGAAAAATGAGGTAAAAGAAACATGTAAAAAAAGGAAAAAAGAGGGAAAAGGGGGAGAAAGAGCGCTCGGCAGGAACCGAACCCCAACCATTTTAGTAGAAGTTGGATTAAAAAACCGTTATGGCAATCTGTTTCTATGTGATTCTTCTTGCACTGTAAACTATATATTTGTAAAACTGAGGGGGGCTCGGGCCCCTGTGGGCCCTGCCTAAGCTCCATCCCTGGATCTACGTGGCCTCGGAGTACCTAATAATTTGTGGTATTAACCAGTGAGACACAACAGAAGACAACACAAACTTTTATATATATATATATATATATATGAACCACTTTTGCATCCACACACGTACGTAGACTTGAAACATGTTCAATTGTTCATACAAAACTTAGACAAGATATCTTGGTTACTTTATTATTATTACACAATTCTGTATTTCTGAATCTTCTGATTGCATCCCACAAGCACCAAAAAGATTCAATCTTGTATCTGATTTATTGCACAGATGAGGATGACATTATGTATGTGAGAACTGCGAACACTACTAATAGAAGAATATAACATTGGTATTATAGAATATAATATGGAAGTATATAATATGGAAGTATATATTTCGGTTTAGGAATATTTAGTGTGATATGTTACGTAACAATCAAGTACTCGGTATTAGTATAAATAAGGTAGGGTTCTTCTTTTTCTTTCTCACCATAATATTTTCGTCTATCAAAAAATCACCCAAATCATGGCAAGTGCATCAGTAGGTTTCAAGTCGAGGAAAGACCATATCAAGCAGCTTGAATTGTTAGAAGCTCGTAAAGCTGGGCTTGCACCAGCTGCGGTTGATGGAGATGGCAAAGAGATTAACCCTCATATTCCGGGTTTTATGAGTAATGCTCCTTGGTACTTTAATCCGGGTCCGGGTTTGGGTCATCAAAGTGTTGGGGAGAGCCGCCAAGGAGGAGTACCGGCCCATGTCCATAAGTTAGTGAGGTTCCATCTAAAACCAATTGGCAATAGGAGGAGTAATCCACTACCTTATAAACATGTTCCACCCACTTCAATTTTCCAATGTGGGACAACCGCTCACACATAAATTCCTAACAATCTCCCCCTCACACTGGGCATGCAAACCACCGCACTATTGGACCTTGACACCGCCCTTAACCAATACACCACCATGCCATCGAGCCATGTGTGGTAGCCCACATGATTCCGCCCGGCACCCGCATGTCACCCGTGTATTATATTCCAAAGGGTCTTAACCACACTCGCACCCACTCCATCAGAATCCGCATTCGTTTTCCAGGAGTCCTTGTGCATACCAGTGTACCATCAGTTCCAGTCCATATTCCATAGCGCCTCCCGTACCACCAATGGGCCCAACGAGAGCTTCCACCCCATTCCTTGGTACAACCATGCCCAAGCCCAGGTCGAACCATGGGCTCTGATACCACTGTTGGGGAGAGCCGCCAAGGAGGAGTACCGGCCCATGTCCATAAGTTAGTGATGTTCCATCTAAAACCAATTGGCAATAGGAGGAGTAATCCACTCCCTTATAAACATGTTCCACCCACTTCAATTTTCCGATATGGGACAACCGCTCACACATAAATTCCTAACACAAAGGAACCGGAAAATAGATCCGAAAAAGACGAGTGTGTGGTATAGAAGAGGTGAAAAGGGTTTTAAGGCAGACAAGTTTCGGAAAGGTGCATGTACGAATTGTGGTGCCTTGACTCATACGTCAAAGTTTTGCATGGAGAAACCTCGGAAATTAGGAGCAATCTTCACGGGGAAGCACATTGCCGCCGATGAAATAATAGAGGAATTCGATCTCGATTTCGATGGGAAACGAGACCGGTGGAATGGTTATGACCCCTCAAGTTATGCATTTGTTATCCATCGTCATGAGGCTCAGGAAAAGGCCAGGAGACAGCATCTCAAGGATCAGCAGTTGAAGAAGCTTGATGATGAAGATGACTTGAAAGTGGACGAGGCTAAGCAGATGGACTTTGCTAAAGTTGAGAAGCGTGTTCGTACAACTGGTGGAGGAAGCACTGGAAGTGTGAGAAACTTGCGTATTCGGGAAGATATAGCCAAGTATCTCTTGAATCTTGATCCCAATTCTGCCTACTATGATCCTAAAACCCGATCCATGCGTGAAGATCCTCTTCCAGATGCGGATCCCAATGAAAAGTTTTACTCAGGTGATAATAAAAACAGGCTGAGTGGTCAAGCTGTAGATTTCAAGCACCTGACTTTACATGCTTGGGAGGCATTTGACAAGGGCCAAGATGTACACATGCAAGCAGCTCCGTCTCAAGCCGAGTTTTTGTACAAGAGGTATAAGGTTGCGAAAGAGCAGTTGAAGTCTCGTGTTGAGACGACTATTGGGGACAAGTACGGCAATGCTGCAACTGAGGAAAAGATTGCACGAGAGCTTCTACTCGGTCAAAGCGAACAACAAGTTGAATATGATCGTGCTGGACGTATAATCAAGGGGCAGGAAATTGCCCTTCCCAAGAGTAGATATGAAGAAGATGTGTACATAAATAATCACACAAGTGTTTGGGGGTCATGGTGGAATGTGAAAGACTCCCAGTGGGGCTACAAATGCTGCAAGCAGTCAATTCGAAACAGTTATTGTACAGGTGCTGCTGGTATTGAGGCGGCTGAGACTTCAGGAGAGCTCATGAAGGCAAATATTGCTCGTATAGAAGAAGCCACTGAAGATAAACTAGCTGCTGTCAAGGAGAGAAATCTTGCCACTTGGGGTACTGATGTACCTGAAGACTTGGTTCTCGATGATAAGAAACTAGCTGATGCTCTTAAGAAGGAGGGTAAAAGGAAGAGAGAAGAGACAGATGAAAGGAAGAGGAAGTTCAATGTTAAATACGATGATGGTGTGACACCAGAAGAGATGGAAGCATACAGGATGACGAGGTCACGTCATGATGATCAAATGAAAGATTTCCTGTGAGACGGCGGCACGTGGCAGGACAATGACAGACACAGACAGGGCAGGAGTATCCATAATGGCAGATGTTGCCAAAGGGCAGTACAACACCCTGCTACTCTGTAACACAGTAGGACTGGTGTCATCCCTGAGTGTCATTCTGCTCCTCATCATAAGTGGCTTTGCCTGCATTTGTGTCTTCTTCGGGATTGTGATGATTACAATCTGGAGTGCAGTGACAGCAACAACAGTTACTTATGTAATTGCTGTTAACTTTGTGACAGGAAATAAAAGCCTTGGATCTTCCTTCTGAAGCCACTACGCAGTATGTGTCTAGTTCTTAAGCTAATGAAGCGACTCATGATGTTCGGAGTATCATCGTTTGAAGGGTGTGTTACAACTTACAAGGGTCACCAGACTTCCATTTGTAATGTATATGTTTTTTGTTTTATCTTTTACCTCAAATTCGAAAAAGTTTCACAAGTAGACCAAACCCTTTTTCTGTTGTCCAACGATTTGTATTCTTGAATGAAATGTTGCTTACTTGCTTCCAAGCCTAAGGAAATGCATATGTGCAATTGTTAGAACTATGCTAGTTTACTACCCGGGTTACGCCCGGATTAACTTTGTTAGCAGAGCACTTATTCCGGCCACCAGCCACTATTCCCGACCACCCTCATCATCACCCGCCCACCAAACTGTAATTTAGTTAGTCCCTAACTTGTGTCTTTAATATCATCTCCATCATTGTGAATTTGTGATCGAAATTTTGGAGCTCGTCTACTTTACAAATAATTTTACTATATGCTTGATTTGATCCTCTTTGATATGTTCAATCATAATAGACGTCACTTTATATTCCTTTTAAATTGAACACATAGGTGCTCGCATACAGAATCCCAAGTTACACATCCAAGCTAAAAGGAAAATAATTGAAATTAGAAAGAAAATAAATGATAAGCTTACGAAATAAGAATGCATTCCAATAGGAAATGCCCCATTGCTGTCCAGAACTCTATCAACTTGTATGCTTCTGAGTCTGTCCAACTTCTTTACACAGAGGACTGCGGACGGCGGGTAGCGAGCATGTGTGCTTGTGATGCCCATACCCATGGCATTATGATCTTCAGGACTCCAACCAACAGAGGGTATCACAAACAACCAAGACGAACTCCTCTTCTAACTCCGGCGTCTTCACTTGTCCATAAGCTAGCTACTTCATCACTTCCTAATTATCTAGTATTAAGATCAAACTCTGGACTCTCCCGCAGGTCCTCTTGCATTCCTGCATCACCATTTTCAGCCTCCTCGTCATTCAAGAAATCGTCAGAAGGTTCTCTCTCGGCTCTCTGTGCATTGTTTCCCCATCCGTTAATCATCTCATCTGGGTTGACCCCTTGCTCCAGTTCTGCCATTACATGACTCAAGCTAACATCATTAGTCTGTGATCCAAGTGCACTAGCTCTAATTGGAGCTCGAGCCATCAACTCAGCTTGCGCCTGTGATTCTGCTCGGGCCTGGATGGCAGCTAGCCGTAACTTAGCCTCATGAGCTTCTCGGCCAGCCTTCTCCCTAGACTCCATTTCTGCCCTTAACTCCATAATGGCCCTCTTTTCATCTTGTATCAGAAACTGTTCTAGCATCAATCTTTCCTCTGATCGAAATCCTCCCATGGCCCGTTTTTTAGTGATTATATTAAAGGCCAGTGCCTGTTTCTCAAAAGTTGCTGTGAAGTCGGCTACTTTAGCAGCAATGTTTTGGTCCCAATGCTGGGAGCGAGATAGGATTTCTCCTGTAGAATCTGATTCAAGGATTCTATCATCTTCCTCAGCTTCATAATCAGCCACAACATGATAGGGTAACAGCCTGCACGGTTTTGAAAGCATCAGAAATACAAGCAGGAAACTATAGATATTTGAAAGATCTCACATATAGTATGTATAAATGTAATTTCAAAAGGAAACACTTCATTCCATCCAAAAGATCACCAGACAGCGACTAGCTATACTTAAAAGTACTGAAGTCTTACATAGAATTTATCAGGAAAATGGTTCCGTGTGTAGACTCTTAACCACACTTATCAGCCCCTACCCCCTTAACCCAAAAAGATAAACACAAAGCTCCCACGTAGGTCCATCCATTCTTTGTTGAGATAAAAGAAGTTACAGGATTGTTTTCTCAGAGCACCTTAAATATTTTTTTTTTTTTTTTTTTTTTTTTTTTTTTGTTTGGCGAAACACCTCTCAAAATGTATTTTGCAAGACTGAAACTTCTATAACATGTTTGATTGTTGAACCACACCTTTTCCTGTTTTCCGCTCAGAAGATTCAATCCAGCAAATTAATGATTAAAAAGATGCGGTCTTACAACCAGAATTGCTACTTTTAGAAAAAAAGGAAAAAAGAAGGATTTAAAAGGTTTGGTGAAATAAAGGGAGAGCGCTAGGAAAAGTGGAGTATGACAAAAACTCATATTTAGTAATACCGAATGACTAAAACCTAGACGACAAATGAACAAGGATTCCTCTTCCACCTTATCATTCTGTCGCCTTTTCACTGATAAGTAATATGCTAGAATGAAAGCACCTATGTCTCTTCAGAGCCAAAAATGGTTTCACAAGTCACACCTAGGAAGTTCGACCCACCCACCCAATGCTAATACCATCAAATTTGATTCCATGAAAAACATACAAAAATCCTCTCAAAAAAAGAAAAGAAAAGAAAAACATACAAAAATACTCTCCGTGTTACAATTTTGAAATCACCTCACTACTTTGCCATATTGGTCCTGAAATAAGTTGTATATGCCAACCCTATTAAGAAGTAACAGCACCAGATCTGGAACACGTAATTAGTTTCTGTCCTAACATCGAATATCCTCCTATCCGAATTTGTTGGAATAGCTGAAAGAGTGAAACATGAAACAGCACAAGGAAACCACTAGAGTGGATTGAAGGAGCATTGAAATATTGTCTCTAATGCAGATAAATCAATTGGAGTACCCAAAAAAATTTAACTTTGGGCCTCCAAAGAATTTTCCACCGAAAGCCACATGGCCTTGCTTGGTTTTAGAAATAATTCTTCATAAATCTGGAGAAAGCCATGACCAAGATATGAAAAAAAAAAAAAAACAGTAACAGTAGATTTCAGAGGACACATCAAATGACCAGTCCATCAACAAATATTCAGTCTAGACCAAAGTGCCTTCTTTTCTGTAGCCAGAAGATTTTAATTATAAAAAAAAAATTAGAAAGAAAGAAAAGACTTCTTCTTCCTTCAATAGTATCTTCATATATTTGTTAACTAATATGCAGTCTAGATCATAAACAAATTTATACAAGTATAACCCATAAACAGAAACAGATAAATATCAGAGGACACATCAGATGACTAGACAATCAATAAATATGCAGTCTAGATCAAAGTGCCTTCTAATCTATAGCCACAACAACAACAACAAATTTACTGCAGTGCCTTAAAGGCTCCCGCCTCCTGCCATAAGACAGGGTAGGGGGGGTAAGATGCACGCAAGCCTTACCCCTATTGAAACATAGAGAGGCCCGCAAGGATGACTCAAAATGAAAATTGCTTCGAGACTCGCACCGACTGACTGCTACTTCACGAATTAAGAAGCACAGACAGTTTAATGAGCCATTTTTCTTTATTCCATTATAATCGAAAAACTAAAAAATAATTAGTCTACAGCGACAAGATTAAATAACAATAAAAAAATAAAAAGCCCTCTTCTTCGTTCAAATTATCTTCATACTTGTTAACCAAATATACCTGCCTTAACCCAGCACTTCTCCATCCATCCCTACCATGTCCAAACCCTTCCACACATCCCAATCCGCTTCAGCTGCCCCTCATTTGCTCTTTCCCACCATTACCACGGCCACTTCTCCTACCCTTCATTTTCTGCCACCCTTCCCTCCTACTTTAGGAACTTAGGATTTGATTACCGCACATACCCTAGTTGGCATCTTAGTGGTCTTGGTATTGTCACAGTACTTGCAATCAAGAGCTAATGATATCATTGGCAGAATATGCAGTAAAGGTGGTGATGGAGGAGGTGATGGTGATGTTCAGCTGTGAAAATTGAGTTTTTTTTTAAGGTTGAAGAGGCCTATGACGGGTCTCAGCTAAGCAGCTTAAGTTTCAATTCGACATAAAATCCCCAACAACCTCACCAAATCTTATCATCATGCCATCCCTAGATCATTCCTTTTAAAAACGAGCGACCATGTCTTACTTTACAGGAAAAATCTTTGCATCTCTAAAAAGTTTGCACATTGAAGTTACCTCAAAAGCCTCTAAAGAGGGTCAACGTGGACTCCTAACCTGTTAACGCAAAATTTTCAGAACTTCAGGATCATTTAGGACTTCTGAATGAACAAAATCCATACTATCAAAAAGCATCACAGCCATATACGACTCGTCTCTAAACCCTCGAAATTTTAACCAACAATTACCTTTCAAAAGCAGTGAGAGATAGAAGTCTGACTGGCTAAAGTACATATATATAACGAAGTCCCTTTTTATAGACTAGTATGCAGAAAGAAAGGAAAACTTCCTAAGACGTAAACAACTAAAAAAAAAAAAGGAATTCCAATCAGCTATTGAAACAATGAGGAAAATTTAGTCCAGAAAGAAGTAGACAAACTACATGTCTTTTTGAGTATTTTCTAAGTCTCACCGGATCTCAGCCATCTGATCCCACTGAAAAGGAAGAAAACAATTTTACCCACACAAGTTCAGGGAACAAATCAGACATAGAGATAACTTCGATCACCAAACCACCTCTTCACCAGAGACCCAGGGTAGACATTAGACAAGACAGGATAGACAGCAGCAATAGACGGGCCAAACTCTCGAAAACAAAAACCTCTCCTATGATTCTCTCTCCGCTGATATCGTATCATGGTATCAAAGTGTCATATATATGCATTTCACAAATCTGACATGTGTGATGTCTTGGGTCAACATGAGAGTCCCTCAGTTTCAAATATGTTTAGTTTGAAATTTTGAATACAACAACAATAACAACCAAGTCTTATTCCCAAAATAGTTTGAAATTTTGAATGTGAGGAATTCACCAAGCGTGACTAATTGAAAGACACGGGGGGAAGTAATAATCCACAAACTCTGTAGATATATATAAAGCTAAACCGTATTCCAGCAATAAATGCTCGCAGATCGAATGTTTGGATGTGGCCTGTGCACAGCATAATCACTAAATAAATCAACGAGTTAAGGTGAACTACAACAATAACCAAGCCTTATTCACAAAATGATTTGAGGTCGTCTAACAATCATCAACTCTAGCAAAACAAATTGAACTGTCATAACTCATGACAGCTAAGGATGAACCAAACACGAAACATGCCGCTTAAGAGTGAGCGTGACTAATGACTACCCATATTATTATGCCTAGTGATTCTTGGTTCTATGGAAACCAGCGTTGATTTAATTTAATGCGTAGAAGGGAACTGGAAAGGCATCCAACTGAAAAGGGACAACATATACAAAACAGATTACAAAACTCGGCAAGAACTTAAATTAATTGGTTTTTTTTTATTAAGAGTGGGCCAAGACTTCTTCCTGTTCTATCGGAGATTTTAAGTACAGTTTTTAGGAGACTTTGTATTAGATTAGCTTATGTTAAGTAGTATTTCTAGATTTCTCTTCTTCCTCATACTACAAGAGTACAAGTGAAAGAGAAAATGCAAAGACTACCATCAAAGCAGCCGAAGCGAGATTTACAATATCCATGTGAATTATGTCCCCTATTTCTATGATATGAAAGAAATATTCCATTATTTTTGTTAGTTTTTTTATTCCATTACTGTTTGTCCTTCTTATTTTGTGAAGTAAGTCCATCGGTGCGGTTCTCAAAGCAATTTTCATTTTGGGTCATTCGTGCGCAGCCTCTCTATGTTTCAATAGGGGTAAGGCTTGCGTGCATCCGACCCTCCCCCCCCCTTACCCCGCCTTATGGCGGGAGCCTTTAAGGCACTGAGGTAAAGATGTTATTCATTATTGTTTACTACTAATAGTGAAATGACTGAAGTCAATGGTACAGAGCCAAAAAAGATTTCGTACTATGCCTGAATTTAATAAACAATCCAATAAATAAACATACATATAAACAACTCCTTTATGATTGCTGATAGTATACTCCCCGGCTAGTAGGCCTATGCACACCTCATTATAAACTAAGACCACATTTTGTACTCCCTTCTTATATCTACAAGTTCACTTCTAACTTTTCTTCCCTCCTGTTTCCTTATATATTCTAACACCTGCAAGCATAACAAAATTTGGTGCATCTTGCTTTCACCTCGAGAACCCAACCTGAAACTACACTACGAAGAGTTGGTTTTAGCAGACAGATTAAAACTGCTTTTTAAAGAAAACCTTCATCTTCTCCTTTTCACGATGAATATATAACTGCTCTAACCAGCTACCATCACCAACTCATACACAGCTACTGAAGCATTTGGCAACTATCCATATGCCACCAATGTGATTTCCACCTTATCAGAAGGGTAATAGAGGCGACAAAATGCACGGCGTTGAAAGTCAAAAGTATAGCTTCATAAAGTCCAAATTATAAAATCTCACTCCAAAAAAACAAAAAAAAACCCAATGTATAAGATGGTAGGAACATCTAAGATAAGAGCAGAATAAAGAAAAGATAAATTCAGATTTCAGGAACCAATACGGTTTAGATATCGCAAAAACTTCAGAAGATAGATACAAGAGTATGTGTGCTGGTGACAATGAACACAGGCACTGTCCGAGAGTTGGTCCAAGATCTAATGAGGGGGGAAGTTAGATTTATAGGACATTTACTGATTTGCAGAAGCACAGAAGGTAATTCCACAAAAAGAACGAAACATGTTAATTCTTTCTCCGACCCAATATCTTCATTAATGAAGCAAGCCCTTTCATCTAATATGAGGTGGATCATTTAGTGTCAATGAGTCCTATCACAGTATCCATAAAAAATGTTCCCAAAGTAATTTCACCTTATTAGTATCTGGAAAGTTTACTGTTAAGACATAGGCAAGCAATTTCTACTTGTATCTCACACAGAGAAAACACTAAACCTGAAACTCACAAAGAGAGAAAGTTATTGGTCAATACATATTATAGTTCCCTTGATGGTCCACTTTGTTAGGTTCAGGAACTGCGACTTCCCTCTAGTTGAAAGACGAGAAGGGTTTTAAGTAGTAAGCTTGTGGACAACAACTTAAAGAGATGGAGGAAATAACAAAAGTTAGGTCTCAGAGGGGGGGGGGGGCAGGACAGGGATGAGTTCCTTGGTAATGACTCTAGCGACAAATTTGGGTATACAAATATTCATTGCTATTAGAGTTATTTGGTGAAGGCATAAGAATACGCAAGCTTCGAATACATAATGTGGGGACACATATGCAAGCTCAAGTTGCTTAAACTATTCTGACTAACACAAGATGACTTCATAATGGCGTACTTATCAAACCAATACATTCAGTCCTCACGATACAAGCACAAAGGATTGTCACCATTGACTCATCAAAGGGCTTACTAGTTTCAGTTCCTCCCTCTCACTTTCCACCTCATCCACAGATTTAAATTCCAGGTCCCGTGCACTCCTAAAGACCAACGCATCTAAATACAAATCCAAAAATGAGACGTAAAAGAGTAACCTTTCGACCCAAAGCAATCATCTCATTGAGAAATCAAATCCTCCCTAAACATTTTTCGCGCCAACTTTTACAAGGTGACCAATCTTGGAACTAAATATCTAGAATGATACATAAAAGAGTGACCTTTCGACCTAGAACGATCATCTCATTGAGAAATTTAAACCCCCTTTACTTTTGCGGGCCAAGATCAAGTCTTTTACAGGGGAAGCCAATCTCGGAACTTGGGGGGTATAGTTCAACGCTTGAAAACATCATTCTTGGTCATTTCATACAACCTTATGCATCAACTTTGAGCCCTCTTACGTAACATCACATAATCACAACCCTTCCAACATTCCCCGTTACAATCAAAACATCCAAGTCCCCTACTACATTCCATCTAATTCCCTCAACAATAACCAAAATGCTACAAATCTACAACAACAACAACATTTCCCCAACGCCTTAAAAGTTCCCGCCTATGGAAAAAGGCAAGGGGATCGCATGTACCCCGCCTACTCCCACATCGAAAATACCGTTTCCACATGTCCAAAAGACTCTAATTATTGTAACAATTCTGTAGAAGCTAAAGTTTTCTCAATTCCACCAAACATTATCCAAACATAAATCGACTCACAACGCACAATATCGATACGAACGAATACCAATACAGTTCAACCCATCATAATCATGCAAATTAATCAAAACTATAAACAAAATAACATAAAAAAAAAAATGAAAGAACAAACCTTTCACAAGCATCTTCAAGAGAAGAGAAAGGACGCTTAAAATCAGGGTGACAGACACGCCACGCATCTTGATACGCCATCTGAAGCTCAGCTTGATTCCCCGCCAATGGCTGCTGCTGCTGTTGCGGCTGAGCCTGCGACTGCGACTGCGACGGCGGCGGCCGATTCATCTTCGCCTGCAATTGCTGCTGCTGCTGCTGCTGTTGATTAGCATAGCTCGAATTGGGGGTGGAATTAGGGTTAGGGTTTTGGGACAAATTGGAAGGGCGATTGGAGCCGAGCGGGCGCAAATGAGCGTCGATGTTGGACGGAAAACGAGCGACGGCGGCGGCTTGTTGTTGTTGCTGTTGTTGTTGTTGGCGTTGTTGTTGCTGAAACTGTTGTAAAAGGTAGAGTTGTTGTTGTTGATGGTGATGCTGCTGTTGTTGTTGGTGGTGTTGCATCATTAATTGTTGCTGGTGTTGTGCTAATGCTTTTGCGTCGTCCATTTTTTCCCCCAATTTTACAGCGGTTTTGATTCGAATTTGGGGGAGAATGTGGCGGAGCGCCGCCTGTTACGGTTGTGGGGAGGGCGGAGGATGACGGCTCCCGCGCCGGAAGAAATTAGTGAGTTGAATTGTTTGAAAGGGAGTAAGAAATGTGATTTGGGACGGAATGGAGGAGTTGTTTTGGGGGTGGTGATTTTAGTGTCGAAATTAGTGAAACTTTTGTATGAAAACGTTTTTTAGTAGGACGATCCATTATAACTTACAAGGGGTAAGCTAAACCGTTAAACCATGTTCGGCCTTGTTTGATTTGACATTTATTTACAAAAAAAATAATACTCGTTGTGATTTTATTCAAATTAAATTAAGTCAAATCATAATCAATGAGTATGGTGTATTTATCATTACTAATTCTTCTAAATAAGATTGTAATCACTCAAATGAAATCAAATTTATTTAGATCGGATCAGAAAATCGTAGTCCTAGAAAGCATTAAACAAGGTGGTAAAAAGTATTTACGTTTTACATCTTAAAATTGAGACGAAAAGTAAGTCCACTCATTGACTATTGTTGACAAGTTTTCATGTGTAACGTCTTCACTTAAAACTGGTTCATTGGATATATATAGACGATGGTTGAATTTCGTTTTAGCCCGCAACAAAATGGAGAATGTGAAAGCTAAAATAAATGACAGTATAATCGCTTTTAAGTGAATTTTCATATTAGAACGATGTTTGTGAGATTCGACACCGAAAGGATGCTTCGCATTGAGTGACAACTACCCGACTCACCCAATTGTGCAAAAATTGGTTTGCTGATATTGTGCAACAATGATGGGTTCCTTCTCCTGATTGAGATCCGCATGTTCACGAGAATACCTCACGAACTCATTAAACTTCTCGATATCAAAGACATGTTAGAAATTAGATCATGTTAGAAATTAGGGTCAGTCAGTACCATGAGAACAATTCAAGGGCAGAAATACGGAGTAATACGCAATGGAATTCATTCGAAAAAGCTATTATTATTCTCTAAAACCGGGTGCTCGGGACATGTTCGGCAATTTTTTTTTCTTTTTGCATGAAATTTTTTAGTTAAATAAGTTACAAAGGTAAATGAAAATTGTTTCCATTATAGTCATATTCGATGAAAACTCACAACTGAAAACTAGAAGCCAATTTTTATGTTTTTCAACAACACGACTTCGGTTAAAAAAAATTGCAAACTGAAAATAAAAAACGATATCAAATAAGGCTGAAAAAATGGCGAAGAAGGCTAGAAGGCAAATAGATCTCCACCAGATTGTTCAACATGTAATCTCGGATGAAGAAATCAAAGAGTCTCTTTTACGAGGACTTCATCTTCATGCCATTCAAGCGAGAGTTTAATGTTAATATGTAGCTTTTTAGGTTGTAATTTAGGTTATGTTTACTCTATTTTAGGCTTGATTTGTATTCTCCCAAAACTATATTTGTTTTTAGCTATTCCACGTTTGATTTCAAAAAAAAAAAAAAAAAAAACTTAGGGCTCGTTCGGTATCACTGCCGTTTCAGTTTTTGTTTTTTTTTTTGCGTAAAAAATTTAGTTAAATAAGTTACAAAATTAACTTTAAATTGTTTGGTTCTATAATAGTCATATAGAAAATGAAAACGGACAACTGAAAACTGAAAACCATTTTTTCTGGTTTTCAAAAACGGGACTTTGGTTTTCAAAAAAACTAAAAAATGAAAACAGAAAATGATACCAAACAGACCCTAAACAACTCCATTTGTCTTTTGTCCATGAATAGTACTAATGACCACGTGCTAATTTTACTAACCCCTTATACAGTTAAACGAAAGAATAGAAAACGTCGATTTTCTCTTTGGAAACATGTGGACCCTCTCGCTAAACTGCGAAGGGATAGTTAAAGATGGAGTACTGGTGTTGACCTGGTTAATGCTCCAGATAGATGTTATGGTCAAAGCCAGGGTCGTCTCTACTGCACTTTGGTTCTAGAGTAAAAACGAGTTTGGTAACATTACAAAGCAGGTTGATGCTACGAGGAGACGGCTGATTTTCCTCGACAGTTGTGCGCCTTCACGTGAGGTTGTGGATGAACGAAACAAGCTGTGTAGCAGACTCAACGGGTTAATGATGCAGAAAGAGGCTTACAGGAGGCAGAGAGCCAAATTTCTAAACATGACATAGGGAGACAAAAACACGAGGTACTTCCATCTCAAAGCACCTAGCAAGTGGAAACGCAATTGGATAGCCAAAATTTTGGATGACCAAGGAAGGTCAGTTGGATCACTGATCAAGAAGCTATTGAGAAGGTTGGCCAGAACATTATTGGCATATTCTGGGAGGGGACATTGCTCGTTTTGTCATTGATTGCATCCATGATCGTGTGGACATGCTGGAGATCAATAAAACCCACATTGTTCTGATTCTGAAAATTTCAAACCCGAAGAGTATGACAGAATTCCAAACTATCTCATTGTGTAATATCATTTACAAGCTTGTTTCTAAGGTCCTGGCGAACCGGTTGAAACAATTTATTAGACCTGATAATAGCTCTTGAACAAAGTGCTTTTATTCCTGCTCGGCTTATCTCAGACAATGCTATGGTGGCTTTTGACACTTTTCATTTAATGAAACCTCATACTACAGGTGAAACGGGGTATATGGCACTTAAGTTGGATATGAGCAAAGACTATGACACGTGTTGAATAGAGTTTTCTGGAGCTTGTTATGAGGCGTATGGGGTTTTGTTAGGATTGGATTGAGATGATCATGAGATGCATTTCGACAGTTTTGTCTTCGATCCTAATCAATGACATCCCTTCTATATCTCGCCCATTGTTTCCTCAATGCGGCTTACGTCAAGGCGACCCTATTTCCTCTTATTTGTACATTTTGTGTGCAGATGCTTTTTCTCGGTTGATTACACGAGTTGTGGAGAGGAAGTCTTTGGTTGGCATTAAAGTGTGTTGTCGAGCCCCTATGGTCTCACATTTACTTTTCGCTGACGATTCCGTAATATTGTGCAAGGCGAATGATGCGAATGCTGCTACTGTGATTTCGATTCTGTATAACTACTAGATGGCCTCAGGTTAGCCGCTCAACCTTCAAAAATCCGAGCTATGTTTTAGTGCAAATATGAGTGATTTTAGAAGACGTGATCTCACTACAAAAATTGGAGCAAAGTACGCTGAAGTACCTGGTAAATATCTTGGCCTCCGAGTTGTTGTTGGGCGAAACAAGAGTGCAGTTGTTGCCGTGGTCCTTAAACGAAATCGAAATGGGTATGGCTACTTTTTGGTGGGGTTTGACGATGATAAGAGACGGGCATTTTGGGGTTGCCTGGAAGAAACTTTGTGAGTCCAAACGTGACGGAGGTTTGGGTTTTCGGAGCTTGTCAAGTTTCAATTTAGCTATGTTAGCTAAACAAGGATAGAGGCTTCTCATCCATCCTGATACCCTTGTTGGGCGTCTGATGAAAGCCTGATACTTTCCTGATAAGAGTTTCGTCGAAGCTCATATTGGTCACCACCCGAGTTTTGTTCGGCGTAGTATTGTGGAAGGACAAGAGGCCCTCAAAGAGGGCTGCAGATGGCTTGTGGGCGATGGTAACTCGATTCCTATTTGGAAAGATCCGTGGACTATAACCTCGCCTTCGTTCCACCTGGTGTCTCGTGTGCGAGGAGACGAAAACGCAAAACTAGCTGATTGGATCGACTAGGAGTTACTAAAATGGAGAGAACATGTTGTCCGAGAGGATGTGTTACCGTTTGAAACTGATGAAATCGCGAGGATCCCTCTTTGCTCCCTGGATTTGAAAGACAACATGGTGTGGCACTACGCAAAAGATGGATGTTACTCGGTGCGTTCAGGATACCATTTTATCAAATGGAGAAAAGGCATCATGTCAGGCCTTAGCCAATGTAGTGTGCGAAACTCTGTTGGATTGGTTTATGGCACTTAAAAATTCCACCTAAGGTTAAATCTTTTGTGTGGCGTGCTTGCAATGGGGCTCTTCCTTGTGGTGTTAATATTCACAAACGTGTACAGGAAGCTGGCCCTACATGTTGTCGTTGTCATTCCGACATTGAAACAGAGCTTCATGCTCTTCTATCTGCCCGTAAGCTGTGAATCTATGGAGGTACGTTGGGGTGGAGGTCGATGAGGAATGGGGCTATTTTAATAGCCTTGTGGACTTGTTTGATTTTCGGTGGGGGGGACAAAGCCAAAGAAATATTTTTTAGCCACCAAAGTGATGAGGGTAGGATTTAAAAAAATACCAAAGTTGTATTTGGTATATATAAAACACCAAACTTGAAGAACTTGGTTTAAAAACACACTTTAAACTATTTGGGTATTTCTTAAACACCAAAACTAAAAAAAAAAAAAAGAATTCAATAAAATTATGTTTGTACTTACTGAAATTAAGAAAGACTAGGCTCGCTTCACAATAGATAAAGATATAAATCAAGTTCATTGTTCTAAAAAAATCACTTAAATGAGCAAATGTAAAAAAAAAAAATCTAGGAACATGATTATAAGGTACTATAAAGTTCAAAATATAGCATAAAAACTTTTTTAGAAGTGCCAAAATGGTCATAAATCCATACAAAGTGACAACTGAGAAACATATGAAATATTTTACAAAATGAGAAACCAAGAGTCAAATCCAACAAGTATAGTCCTAGACTATTGTTTGGTTCATTATTATACGTATTTTAACCTCTTCTTTCACATTTTTAGTATCGTCTCTCATGCTATTTGAGCTATTTGCCGTACTTTTATTATAAGTCAGGTTTATTCACTCTTGTGTTAATTTGGTGCTTAAAAGATTCCTTTTTACTCGTTTCGTGTGATTAAATGATAGCCCGTATATTTATCGATCGGTAAGTACACTAAATTCGTATTCCTGCAGGACCGATATGTATTTTGGCCACATCTTGCTAATTCGGAAACGAAAATGGACGATTGAAGCGGCGACGGAAACCTGCGAACGAGACCTATAACTTTGTAGAAAGATACATCAGCAAATTCCGACATATGCCCGGTCGAAAAAGCCCAGCACAGTAGCAGGTCCAATATTGAAGCTAGCTTGAATTACATTGTTTGGCTTGGCCAGTTGGCCCCCATCAATCACACCGCCACTATTATTCTTGTACCAAAAGAAATACAAAAAATTTCCAAAACAAGAAGGGAAAGAGCAGAAGGTATGTAGAGGAGGAAGGCAGGCACGCAGAAGACAACAACAACACAGCGAGGTTCCGAGCCTTGACGCCGCTCGAAGTCCATCGCACACACCATCATCAACTCAATCAGTTCTTCAAATTAAGTTGTTAATTTCAATTATTCCCACACACTCAAACACTCTTAGTTAGTTTAGTTTTAGTTTAGTTTTAATCTTTTGGTTTAATTATCGTTCGTCGGATCCAATCGTTTAGCTCTTAGTTCAATTCGTTGTTCCTTAATCCAGGTACTAAATTTTACAACTCTTTATCTTTTGCAATTCAATTCCAATTTTAGTTTCAATTGTTAATTTCTTTTCTAATTTCAATTCGTCTTTGTTACCTACAAAAAGGGAGCCTGGCTTTTGCCAGGCGTCGGCCCTCCGACGCTCAAATCAGTAAGATGGCTTGAGGAGAGGTGGAAAGTAAAGACAAAATATGCCTTTTATGCGCAAATCTAGGGAATAATTGGAAAAATAAAAAATGTCAGAGTTTGTGTGTAGGAACCTGATTTTGATGGGTCATAAATGGGGTATTTATACCAAATGATGAGGGTCCTAGGATTAATCCTAGGTTTCACCAATCAATCTTGACCCTTTATTCCCCTTCCATCTAAGTGCCGCCTTTATTTGAGTTTTCTAGCATCACATGGTCCTATACTAAGGTACACTACCTTTAAAGGCTGTGGCCCAACACAAAGTGGTACCAACACAGCCCCTCGAAGTCTGGTTGCGCCCTTCGTTGTCGACGGGGGCGGACTCGTTAGTAGCGACTAGGGTACGATCCCTGGCCGCCCTTTATCGAGGTGTACTTTGTGGACCTTGGTACCCTTTCAAAGCTTCTGTACTTCTTTGTTCGTTTGGTGCTTCGGAAATTTCGTCGTGTGGCGGGGGAGTGACGACTCGAATCAATAATGATTCGAAAAGTTCACCTTTTTCGAGTCCTCAATCCCTCGCCTGGGAGAGCTCGAAAATTTCACCCCTTAGTCGAGGGAGTGATGACTCGAATCAATAATGAGCCGACGGCTCCTGAAACGGTTCGGGTCCTATCCTCGGGCGGCGAGGAAGAAGAAGAGGTGATCTCATCGTATTCTATTGCCAATACTTGCTTTCGTAGTGATTTTTGATGCTGACGACTCGTTTTCAGGCTCTCCACACGCAACGCCGCGATGAGAGACCACTCGAGGGGGGCGAGACGTTGGCTACCAAGAGGACGGATGTCGGTGCCTCGACTTCGGTGGCCATGCCTCACGTTCCCAACACTTTGAAGACGGCCGAGGCACTATATGAGCTGGCTCGCAACATGCCTCGTTCTGAAAACTGGGCCCGACAAGCTGTGACCATTATGCTTCAGGTATGTCTAGATCGCTTCGTTTCTTTTCCTGTTGCCTTAGTGGATGATAACATTTTCCTTACAGGTCGCTGTGCTGGTGTGCCAAGGGGAGATGCGTGACTTGGAGCAAGTCGAAGGAGGCGCTTGGAAGGAGAAATGCCTGGCTATCGAGGCGAAATTGAAAGAGGTCGTGATTGCTCGGGAGGCGCTCGAGCAGGAGCTGGCCGGGGTGAAGAAGAATGTCTATCACGCGCAGAATGACAAGGCAGTTGCTGCCATGTCCGAGGCGGACGCGAAGGCTACCTCGCTGGCGGCCGAGCTGGACAGGGCTAAGGCAGACGCTGATCAATTAAGCCTCAAGCTGGTCAATGCCTCGAGCCGTGCGGCTCTCTGGGCGAAGCGTGCCTTTCGGTTGTTTCAACCTTCCTCACTTCGAAGGCTATGCTTGGCCGAGCGACCTTACCAAAGCCTCGTCTAAGCAAGACAGCATTGAGTTGGGTCTCCGACTCGGGTGGACGGCCCTTGAGAAGTGCCACGAGAGTCGGGATAACTTCGAGCTGGACCGGGAGCAGTTCGAATCCGCCTTCCGAACTGAATTGGACAAGCTTAACAAGGAAGAGACTGGTGAAGCCCTCGAGGGAGGGGAAGCCGAGGAGGATATCGAGGCACTCGAGCCAGCGGCGGAGGAGGCGGCTGCGAAGAAGGAGATGTACGATCTGCCTGCATCCTTCGACTTCACCATGCGAGCCAAGGAACCTGCGATCAACACTGGAAAGTAATCATTATCCTGGCAGTGTGCCATGTAAAACAATACATTTTTTAATATCTTGTTTGGCCGCCCTTTCGACGGTGTTTGACCTTTTGACTATGTTTGTCGAAGCCACCCAATTTTCAGGGTGTTTGAGTTCGGCTTATTTATTTCAATTGATGCGCTGTACCATCGAGTGCTTTTTATTGTCATCGTATTTGTACAACTTATTTGTACAACTATTTTCCAGTCATTCGTAGGTGGTCTTGCCCTCGAGACGAATAACGTTCGGGGATAGAGGTCTCGCAACCTGTGTTCTCGAAATTATTCGACTCATCGCGAGAGATGACTGTTTTATGCGATATTTCGATCGGTATCGTCTTGAATTGGATTTTGTCTCAATCCGGACTTTTCGAAGGGATTTGTAACATTGCTACCAACCCTTGAATGGGGTTGCGTCTTGCTAGCCCCATTCGCTTGTTGGTTGTTGCTCCTGGTACCTCGGTTCTGACGTGGGTTGTGGTATACTTGCGAGGAGTGTTGATGATTTTAGGTACTTGGTCGAAACCCATTTGTTGATGGAGCCATTCGAGGGGAGGCTTCCCATTGGCCTCCCTATTTCCAAGTTAAATTTTTAATGAGCTACGGGAATTTATACTTCGTAGGCGAATTTGTTCGTGTCTGAACTTCTATTCGACGCGAGCCCTAGTTGGGAACGCGTGTCGCTACTATGGTGGGGCAACTTCTAACCCGCTCAGGGCGATTGTTATTTGCAACAATGCCTTTGACCTTTGCAGGGAATTTATAGACTCTTTTGTTGGCGGAAATGCCTCGAGTGGCTCCCCGCTTGGGCAATTTCACACGACTCTCCTCTAAAGAGAGGCGTTAGGCGTACCATTGTACGCCTCGAGCGACTTCTCATTTGGATGATTGCACTCATTCACTTGAAAGTGAACATTGTGCGTACTACGCTTCGAGTGGCTCCCATTTCGGGTGATTGCACTCGGCTCCTTTTTCAAGGAGGAAGTTGAAGCGTTGATCTGCATCGTGCTTGTTTCGTAGACATCTTCGTTGACTTTGGGAGGGGGTAGGGTTAAGGGATTTAACACCATTAAGTACTGCATAACATCGCGGCCCCTCGACTTTTCATTACTTGAAAGCAAAAAGATTACATACTATGGCTCGTGACCACAAACTTGTTCGAAAACATTACAAACAACGGCTCGCAACTGCAAGCTTTGATTGGAACAACAAAGATAAAACTTAGACTGGATGGATTTGTAACTAGGCATAATACTTCTTGAGGTTGTAGAGGTTCCACGGCCTCTGTACCATTTCACCATCTAAGGTACTGAGTCGCAACGTTCCTTCCTTGACCTGCTCGACCACCAGGTATGGCCCTTTCCATTTCTCCTTCAGCTTTCTTCCCCGAATCTTCTTTCCTGTGGCTTTGGCATTTCAAAGAACCATGTCTCCCACTTCTAGCTTCCTACGGCGGACCATTCAATTGAATGCCTTGGCCATCTGTTGCTTTTGCTTTTCAGCTTTCAGAAGCGCATTTCCTCGGCACTCGGGGAGAAGGTCGAGTGCGGCTCGCAGCTCAACCTCGTTCTCCTCGAGCTCATAGGTACTGATGCGAATAGATTTGGCTTCCCCTTCAATTGGCAGGACAGCATCCGAACCGTACACAAGCTGCAAAGGGGTCTCTCCCGTGGCTCGCTTTGTCGTGGTTCGAAGGGCCCATAGGACTCCGGGCAGTTCCTCGACCCATTTCCCTTTGGCTCCTTCCACCATGGTCCTCAGCCCGTGCAAGAGTATCTTGTTCGGCGACTCGACCTGTCCATTTTCCTGGGGGTAGGCTACCAAGGTGTAGCAAGCTTCAACGTCGTACTGGGCACAATACTCCTTGAAGTAGTTACTGTCGAATTGGGTCCCATTGTCGAACGTGAATATTCGAGGGACTCTAAACTTGGTGAGTATATTTCTCCAGATAAAGTTGGTGATATCTTCGTCGGTGATTCTTTCCAATAGTCCAAGGATGTCCAAGCCCCACCTTGCAAAAGGGAGAGGGGTGGAGATCGGCTTAAGCTGAGTGGGAGGCCTCTTGCTGACCGGCCCAAACCGTTGGCAAATATCGTAGTGCTTGATCAGTTCGGCCGCGTTGGCCTGCATGGTCGACCAGAAGAAGCCTGCTCGCAAGGCTTTCGAGGCCGACGCTTGAGCTACGATATGCCCTCCACATTCTCCGAAGTGAATCTCTTTCAGAATGTAATTACCTTCCACTGGATCGACGCATTTGAGGAACAGATGTGAATACCCCTTCTTGTACAGCTCTCCGTCGATCAGCGTGAACCATTCCACTCTCTTCTCTATTTTCTTGGCTTGTTTTGGATCCCTCGGGAGGTCCCCATTTTTAAGGTAGGCTATTAATGGCCTCATCCATTCAGGGCTTTGATCTAGGACCAAGATGCGAGCCGTCGGATCAATGCTTCGAAACGGCAGCAGCTCCCACTTGACAACCCTTGGGCTGTCGTTGGCGAATGAGCTGGTCAGTCGAGCCAGAGCATCTGCTTGCTGATTTTTTGATCGGGGGATATGTTCAATTTGGAAGTGTGTGAGATTTTTGGTGAGGCCTCGAACCTTATCCCAGTATTGAGCCATGTATTCCTTTGCTTCGAATTTATCGTTTATTTGGTTCACAACGATGGGTGAATCAGAAAATGCTTTCACGTCTGTGGCTCCCGCCGCCAGGCACATATGAATTCCCGGGATGAGGGCTTCATATTCTGCCTCGTTGTTGGTCAAACGAAGCGCATACTCCATCCTTTCCCCTCCGGGGAGAATGACAATCATGCCCGCTCCGCTTTCGGCCGAGTTTGACGAACCATCAACATACATCGTCCACTGCTCTTTCATGGGCCCCTCTGGCTCGTTGAAGGCTGCCTCGACCACGAAGTCGGACAAGGCCTGCCCCGCGAGGCGGCGTCTCGGCTTGTATTCGATGCCTTGGCTTTTCAGCTCACAAGCCCATCGAGGCAGTCTTCCATTTCCATCCAAATTGTTTAGTATTTTCTCTAGGGGGAAAATTGGTTCGTACAATGACTTTGTGACTTTGAACATATGGTCGGAGGCGTCCGCTGGAGATAAGCAACGCCAGAGCGAGCTTCTCGAGCAGAGAGTATCGCAACTCAGCCCCTGCGAGGGCGTGACTAACGTAATTGTAGATTCCACGGATAGTCTCTATCGTGGCGAGCGCATGAGTCGTGCGATGATTACACTAGGATAGGAGTCGCTACACAACAATTGTTGGGTGTTTGGAAACTATGCATGCGATCTTGTTCCTTGTTACCGAGGGACTACTTAAACGCTAGGTGAGTTTGTACCCATTGAGCATAAACGCTTGGAGAAGCGAGTCATGCCGAGTACAAAACACGTTTGCGAGTCGTTAACCGAAAAGGACAAAACCGAGGGACATAAGGAACAAGATGCGCATTGTGCCCTACGCCAATATACAGTGTACGGACCGCAAGACTGGGTTCGAGGGTGACGGTACGTGTTGGGAAGCCATAAGACACCCAACCCCGCCCGCGTATAGCGGCCTCTACTAGTTGAATTATTGTTTACAAGTCGTCGAGAAGTTAAGCCATGCAAGTTTACAATCATTTACAAGTTATATACAACCTAGTAAATAAGCTAAGTCGTTTATTTAGCACATAAACTAGATCTTAGGTCGCAACGTTGTTAAGATTGATTAACGGTCCCTAACTACCAATTTGTCCAAGCGCTTTGTGCTATGTGTGTTAGGCATGATTCATGTTATTCGTTATTGATCTAATCTTGTTTAGGCAAAATAAATCTATGTCGAAAGCAATAAAATGCGCACGTAAAGAAGGGGTAGAAGATGAGAATAAAGTAAAATATGAGTTTAGAAAAGAGGGGGTGCCCTCAGGACTTGCGTTGATCCTTAGTATGCGTCGTAGGGGCTAGATGTGTTCTTGGAATGATGTGTTGCTCTTCGAACGTAGGTGTTTGAGAGGGGCTTTGCTTGAGTTGTGTTGTGTGTTGTGTTTAGGGGTGTCCTAGAGTGTAGGGTATGTGTTGTGCTAGGGTTTTGTGTTGTAGTTGCTAGGATTTTGCGTGAGAGAATGGAAGAGAGAGGAGCAGAGATTCGGGGTGAAAATGGTGTGTAAAGGTCAAATGGGGTGGTAATGAGGGGTATTTATAGTAGAGGTGAGCTAGGGTGGCCAGCCAAGCTGGGGTTAGAGTGCGTCATGCGCAGGTGGGTCGCGCATGGCGCAGGTGGTGTTGCGCATGGCGCGGCTGAGGTCGCGCAAGGCGCAGGTGTGCTTGCGCATGGTGCAGCCTTGGTCGCGCATGGCGCAGGTGTGCTCGCGTATGGCGCAGGCAGGGTCGCGCAAGGCGCACGCGCGAGTACGCCAAGGCCTTTGTGCGCGCGCAAAGGTATGCCTGGACCACTTCACGGACCATACAAAATTGCAATTCTGGCCTTGTTAGGACATGGGTATTGTACATGTGAATTTGGGTGGGCAAATGACGTACAAAAATATGTTTTGTTGATGATTTTTGGCGGTTTAGGCACGCGGGTCAAACCTGAGTAAGGTCAGGTGTAAAAAGGGAGGAAAATGGTTGTTTTTGGCCTTGTTGGATGAAGACGCATTTGCTAACGGATTCACGACAATGGTGGTTCACATAGTAGAGCAAGTAGACGCAGTTCACTGTAATATGTCCTTTCATCATCCGGCATTTGGGTAGGGACAAATGTAGGTGTCTACAATAATACACATGGCTTTGGATCCTCTCTCGCTCAACAACCAGTACGGCTCCGACCGCATGTTCATTCGCTGACAAGTACAAGTATAAGTCTTCCTTCTCTCGAGGCACAGATATCTTTGGGATTTTGACTAGGAACTCCTTCAATTCTTGGAATGACTTCTCCGTCTGCTCGTCCCATTCAAAAAAAAATTTCTTTTGAGGGCGGCGAAAAATGGGAGGCAACGGTCGGTCGACTTCGCGATGAAGCGTCCTAGGGCGGCTACACACCCCGTCAATCGTTGCACTTCCTTAACGTTCTTGGGGGAGGGCATTTCCAGAATAGCTTTGATTTTCTCGGGGTTCGCATCGATTCCCCTTTGGCTCGCGAGGAAGCCGAGGCACTTCCCAGTTGTCACCCCAAATGCGCACTTCTTTGGGTTCAGCTTCATTCCATACTTTCTCAGTGTTTCAAATGTCTCCCTCAAATCCTTGTGGTGATCGCCGGCTCGAATACTCTTTACAATCAAGTCGTCAACGTACGCCTCCATGTTCCTTCTAATCTGTTCCTTGAACAGTTGGTTCACCATCCTCTGGAGTGTGGCTCTGGCATTCTTCAAGTCGAATGACATCACTCAATACATATATACTCCCAAGGGTGTGATGAAAGCAGTTTTTGGTCTATCTTCCTCGTCCATCGGGACTGATGGTACCCGGCATATGCGTCCATGAAACTCGGCAGCTCGTGCCCCGAGGTGGAGTCCACCAACCGGTCCATTCGAGGCAGCGGCTGACCGTCATTGGGACAAGCCTTGTTCAGATTTGTGAAGTCGACGCACATGACCCGTTCGACTTCTTCACCAACACTACATTAGATAGCCAAACTGGGTATGTGCATTTCTCGATGGATTGAGCCCCGAGCAATCAGTCGACTTCCTGCTTGATCGCATTGGCTCGCTCCGTCCCGAAATGACGTTGCTTCTGATGGACTGGTTTCTTAGAGGAATCAGTGTTCAGCTTGTGAGTAATGACCGAGGGGTCAAGGCCCGACATCTCATCCACTGCGAACGCGAACACATCTTTGAATTCTCTAGCAATGATATTAAGGGGGCCTTAACCTTTGGTTTAAGGGACTTGCCCACTCGAACGGTTCGGTCGGCTCTCTCTTCTTCCAGAGCAATCTCTTCAGTCTCCTCGAATGGCTGGGTGGGCCCTTCGAGGCCATGTCTTGCATCAATTGTTTCCAAACAAAAAGTTTCAGCTGCGGCCTTCGTTGAGCTTGCCTCCTTTTTTCTCTTCTTCGAGGGAGACTCCTCGCTTGGTACCTCGCTAAAGTTTACCATGGGAGGCCTGAGTCCAGCGTGATAGCATTCGCGAGCAACCTTTTGGTCTGCTCGGACTATCGCGGCTCGGCCGTCATCTGTGACGTACAACATCAGCAGACCCAAGGGAAAAACTAGCCCGACAATTAGGGGTGTTCAGAATAAACCGAACCACGGTTAACCGAACCGAATAACCGAAAACCGCACATTTTTTCGGTTCGGGTAAACCGCACCGCAAATTTTTTCGGTTCGTTTAACCGAACCGAAAAAAATTCTGTTATTTGGTTCGGTTTCAGTTCGGTGTTTTGGAGTTTCGGTTAACCGAAGTTGTACCAAAATTTTAATTTTTGAAAAAAAAATTAAAAAATGTATGTGGCGGTTCGGTTTCGGTTCGGTTAACCGAAATAACTGACCTATATTCGGTTTTTGGTTCGGTTTCGATTCAAGATAAGGGCAAACTGAAAATTCGGTTAATCGATTTTCGGTTAACCGGAAAATTCGGTTCGGTTGCAGTTCGAATTTTATCCGAACCGAATTTTCGGTTCGGTTAACCGAAATAAACAGCCCTACCAACAATATCATTCAACAATGGGTTTCCAATAACGATGTTATAGGCGCATGGTATGTCAATAATTACAAACTCGACATTGGCTCGCTTCATATCGGCTCCCCTGCCGATGGCTCCCGGAAGACGGATCGTTCCCATTGGGTAGATCATCTGCCCACCGAAGGCAACTATAGGTTCCCGGAGCGGAGTAATGTCTTTCGCCGTATACTTCAATTTTTGGAGGCACTCGAATGTCGTTATATCCACAGACGAACAAGTATCCACCAACGATCTCCTTACCAACTTGTTGGCCACCTGCATGGTGATTACCACCGGATCGTCATGAGGTGTCCTAACGTTTTTAATGTCCGATTGTTGGACTATCATTTTGTGAATCACTATTTCAGGGAGCGCCGTGGCGACCGAGTTGACAAAGTGTCTCATGTTGGATTTGCGTCCTCGATGACTCAGCCCCCCGCTCGCGAGGCCTCCTGATATGGTGTTGATCACTTCGAGGCTTCGAGCCCTGCGCCATTTCCTGCCTAGCCGCCACCTCGAGGGCCCCTCTGGTTATTGTTGTTTTGTCGGTATCGATCTCTTTGCCCTTTCAGGCGTTTCAGGTATCTATTCAGCATTCCGTTATCCGCCAGCTTGTCGAGTACCTCCTCGAGGTCTTTGCAGCTCGCAGTGCCATGGCCATTCTCCATGTGATATTAAAAGAATAAGCTCATGTTTTTCCGATCGTCCTGTGTCATGGGTCGAGGAGGCCTTAACAGGTCCGTCTCCTTGATCGCCATGAACACAGTCCTGAGCGAAGTATTGAACCGGTATGGCTTCTTGTTCTAAACAACGGGTTGAGCCTTCCTTATGTCCTGACCTGTTTACCAGGGAGGCATTGATGTGAGCGGCAGCTCGTTTGTACGCCTTTTCGAGCGTTTTAGCCTCTCGCTTCGCCACATCGTACTTGCACTTCCCCTCGGCCATTCCCTGTATCAATGCGCTCACCCCCATTTCGTCAGTCAGGTGGGCAATGTGCGTGGCGGTCGAGCGGAACCTCTGGATGTAGTCGTCTAGGGACTCATTATTTCCTTGTTTTACTGTTGTCAAGTGGATTGATGTTTTCTTCCTCGTCTTACTGGTGACGAAGTGTCCGGTGGACTTTTTCTTTAATTCGGACCACGAACGGATGTTTCCCGGTTGCAATTTGTCGAACCATCGCTGAGCAATTCCTGTTAGCGTGGTCGGGAACAACCGACACACTGTCGCCTCGTCTTCTGTCATGTATCCAATGTTGTGCATGTATGATGATAGGTGATGAAAGGGGACATCGACACCATCGTACTCCCTCATTTTGGGCTTCTTCACCCCGGGGATCCTTTCAGTTTCGAGAATCCACCTAGCAAAAGGTGATTCGGAAGTGAAGGTCCTTCTGGTTCGGAGTGAACAGTGAGAGTTATTCCTCGAACTGGCTTCGCTTTCCGAAGCAGACTCAGAGTCATCGCTCGTAGAGCCCGAGCTGATCTCACGACTCGCGCTTCTGGAAGGTTTAGACGTTCGAGGTGGAGACTTTGACGGTCTGGACGTCTTTCGAAGGGAGTGCGACCTCCTTCCGCCTCGGGATTGGCTTATATGAGACTTGGGTCGCCCCCGGGTATGCTCCTCCTCGACCAGGACGCCTTTACCTTTGTCCTTTGCCCCATTCGCCGAGTGCTTCTTGTGTGAAGCTTGGGTTGCCTCTTTCTGCTGTCTCTTCCTTTTCAGGGCGTTAATGGTATCTCTCAACTCCGTAGGAAAGTTTTTGTCATAAATTGCCTTGATCTTTTGGACGGTGGCCGTTGTACACTGAGATGGAGTCTTTTGAGGGCCCCGCTTGTGCTTGCTCTTGGTGGGGGCCACCTCGACAATTGGAGCCTTGGTTTGGGAAGCGACTCGTATAAGGGACAATTGAATTCATAGCATACCAACTTCCGAGTGAGGGACATTTATTTTCATATCAAACCAAGTTCCGAGTAAGGGACAATTGAATTCATATCAAACCAACTTCCGAATAAGGGACAATTGAATTCATAGCATACCAACTTCCGAGTGAGGGACATTTGTATTCATATCAGACCAAGTTCCGAGTTCGGGACAATTGAATTCATATCAAACCAACTATCCGAATAAGGGCAACTGGGATACATCAAACCGACTTGCTAATAAGTCACAAATTTGACTACACAAAATTGACAGACTTTGAGTTCTAACTAACGTTTCCTCAAATTTCCCAAAGGAAGAAATACATATCTCGAAGGTTACACGAGAATCCTCATCCACACTGAGTATTCTAAGACATAATGATGGACATGCACATCAACATCAAATACATGCTCCCAGCAGGTATAACAGAAGCCCAGAAGGTATGTTACCATCATATTAAGCAACCAAATGCAATAAAATATTTCATGTAAAATACACAACAATACCACCATATGCAGCAATTTATTTATATTTCGAGCAAGGGACGACTGAATTTTCATCAAACCAACTCCCGAACACAAGACAACCGGATTCAGATCAAATCAGCTTCAAAGGACAAGCGACTTGAGACCAAACCAACCTCGGGACAATCGAATTAAGGTCAAACCAACTCTCGAATCTGGGGCGACTGGAAATTGAATCCAACCAAGTTTTGAGTAAGGGACATGAATTTATATCAAATCGACATCCAAACGGGACAACTGAATTCAAATCAAACAAAATTCCACGTATAAGGGACAATTGAATTCAGATCCAAATTCCGAATAAGGGACCATTGATTTTACATCAACCCAACTCCCAATGGACAAATGAATTCAAATCGAACTAATTTCCGAGTAAGGGCGACTGAATTGAGATTGAACCAACATCCAACGATGAAATACTGTATGTGTTTTAGTTGCAACAAACTAACCAAATAATATACGGGATGTACCTGGTGAAAGGTCAAAATGATTGAGAAAGAGTATTTGATAAGGTTCCGAGGGGCAACTGGAGAAAAACAGATATCTTTCAATTGAAGTACACAAATGGAATCTAGCATAGGATAACATAGGATCTGTCATGTGAAGCTCAAAAGACAATCAGTGTTACAAACCGTAGAAAAGAAGAATACTCCTATATTGAAGGTTCAGGAAATAGTTGATTTCTCAGTGGCTTAAATATACACAGGCTGTGAGATGCAAAAGCAAATTTTTTGAAGTTCCACATTAAGACTAGGAGACAGATTGGGTACCAGTGAATTGCAAATCAATTCTTCGAAAAAGTTGAATTGAACTCCAAAGCAACTACTTCCGACTTCCGAGTAAAGGCAACATAATTCAGATAAAACCAACTTTTAAGGGACAATTGAATTGAGATCGAACCAACTTTCAAAAAGGGGACAATATGAGTTCAAATCAAACCAACTACCGAGTAAGGGACAATTGGATTCATACAAAACTTCTAAATAGGGACAATTAAATCCATATCAAACTAACTTCCGAGTAAGGGAGAATTGGATTCATATCAAACCAACCAAGTGGGGACTTTTATAAGTCTGTCCATTCTAATAAACTGACCGAATTTAACACATGATATATCATAAAAATAGCAGCATATCCCTCATCAGTTATAGGCAACCTTGTCCATAAAAATAGCAGCATACTCCTCAGTTACAGGTTTCTAGAGAATATCAGGGAAAAAACAGATTTCTCAAAAATAAGATTCCTGATTTCTTAAAAACTGATTTCTCAATGGCATTGTGGCAGCACTCTTTCACAACATACTCAAGCCGCCAATCGCAAAAATCAACTTTTAATGCTCAACATTAAATCCAGGGGACAAATCGGATTACACTTCGAAAAAGTTGGATTGAACTCCAAAGCAACTATTTCCGAGTAAAGGCAAAATAATTTAGATAAACCCAATTTCTGAATAAGAGACATTTGAATTGAAACCAAACCAACTTTCACAGGGGAATTTAAATCACACAAATTTTCAGAGTAAGGGTCAATTAAATTCACATCAAAACAACTACCGAATGAGGGGCAACTGAATTCATAGCATACCGAATGAGGGGCAACTGACTATATCAAACAGACTTGCTAATAAGGGACACTTGAACTCAAATCAAACCAACTTCCGAGTAAGGGACAATTGAATTCATAGCATACCAACTTCCGAGTGTGGGACATTTGTTTTCATCTCATACTAAATTCCGAGTAAGGGACAACTGTATTCATATCAAACCAACTTCCGAATAAGGGGCAGTTGAGTTCATATAACACCAACTTCCGAGTAAGGGACAATTGAATTCATAGCATACCAACATCCGAGTGAGGGACGATTGATGTCATATCAAACCAACTATCCGAATAAGGCGCAACTGCGATATATCAAACCGACTTGCTAATAAGGGACAAGTGAACTCAAATCAAACCCAAATTCCGAGCAAGGGACGATTGATTTCATATCAAATCAACTTCCGAATAATGGGCAACAGGGATATATCCAACCGACTTGCTAATAAGGGACAATTGAACACAAATCGAACCAAATTCCGAATAAGGGACAATTGAAATCGTATCAAACCAATTTCCGAATAAGGGACAATTGAAATCATATCAAACCCAATTTCCGAATAAGGGACAATTGAAATCATATCAAACCAATTTCCGAGTAAGGGACAATTGAAATCGTATCAAACCAATTTTCGAATAAGGGACAATTGAAATCATATCAAACCCAATTTCCGAACAAGGGACAATTGAAATCATATCAAACCAATCTCCAAATAAGGGACAACTGAAATCATATCAAACCCAATTTCCGAATAAGGGACAATTGAAATCATATCAAACCAATTTCCGAGTAAGGGACAATTGAAATCGTATCAAACCAATTTTCGAATAAGGGACAATTGAAATCATATCAAACCCAATTTCCGAATAAGGGACAATTGAAATCATATCAAACCAATTTCCGAATAAGGGACAACTGAAATCATATCAAACCCAATTTCCGAATAAGGGACAATTGAAATCATATCAAACCAATTTCCGAGTAAGGGACAATTGAAATCGTATCAAACCAATTTTCGAATAAGGGACAATTGAAATCATATCAAACCCAATTTCCGAACAAGGGACAATTGAAATCATATCAAACCAATTTCCAAATAAGGGACAACTGAAATCATATCAAACCCAATTTCCGAATAAGGGACAATTGAAATCATATCAAACCAATTTCCGAGTAAGGGACAATTGAAATCGTATCAAACCAATTTTCGAATAAGGGACAATTGAAATCATATCAAACCCAATTTCCGAACAAGGGACAATTGATATCATATCAAACCAATTTCCGAATAAGGGACAATTGAAATCATATCAAACCCAATTTCCGAATAAGGGACAATTGAGATCATATCAAACTCAATTCCGAATAAGGGACGATTCTTTTCTAACAAGGTAATAAGCCGTGGGTAATTAATCACGCTCAGCTTCCGAAACACGCTAACAATAATCAAAGAAGATTTCAAGAACAAACCAAACCCCTTAAAATTAAAAACGGAAGAAACATCACATACCTCTTTTAAAAAATTGCCCCCAATTGTAAGAAAAGAATCGGAAATTTACCCATCATATATCGAATCGCATAAACCCTAATTTAATCCTGAAATTTCCGAAAATTGTGAAAATTAAAACAACATTCAAGATTTTTATTCTCAATTCTTTTGAAAAACAAAGTGTTTTCATAGAAAAGATTGCAGCACTGAGTTTGAATTCGGAAAAAAAAAAAAAAAAAAAAAACATTCATCATTCGGATCAAAGATTTTGAAAATGCATTTAAAAAAACAAAGGTTTTTTTGAATTCGGAAGAAGAGGACTGTTGAAATCAGAAATTAAATCAGGCGTAAGGAGGAAGATTGAATAAGATGATGAAGAAAGTCGTTGAAAAGATTAAAGGGATGTTGAAGAAGAAAGAAAGAGCAGGTTTAACTAATTTAACCGAAGAAAATAAAAAATAAAATTAAAAAAAAAGGGTTGGTTTTTCTGTAGAAGTATTTACTTGGTATTTATATGGCCAGTGGAATTAACCGACTTCTCTTAGAGGGCGGTGGGCGGGACTTTTATAAGCAATTATTAATTAACCTCGAAATTTTACGAGACACGTCACAAGAATCGGCACATGTTAAGCCTAACCGGAGTTAGAACCGGCCATCAGTCGAGCATTTCATTGCTAGGGTAAAGTCGGGATGGATCATCTGTCTCATTTCGTGTCCCGTTACGCCTAAGGCCCTGTGCGATTCAACTTATTAAACAGTGTTTTCAAATCAAATCAATTCAGATCAGTTATATTCAAATCAAATCAAATCAGATCAGGATTACTAAAATAGCAATCAATGAATCTAGTCTATTTTTAGTTATTAATTCGTCTAATTGCAGATAATTTATCAATTAGTTTAGTTCAGATCAAATCATATCAAGTTTATTCAAATCAAATCAGTTCAAATCAAATCAAATCAGAAAAATGCAGTCCAATTACACAGGACCTAAATAGACAAGATTTTAACAGAATTGGACTCGAAATGGGATGGACTGATGGAGGATGTAACGAAGCAAAGCATATACATTTTGTATTAATAAAAGGAAAGTTTTTCTGTTTTGTTGTTTTATCTAGTTTTATGTGATGTGATGATATCCCATTCTTTGCATTAGTTTTTAGTCAAGACGGTGTATAACTATAGTTGTCATCTTATTTAATTTCCTTCATTTGAGAAATTGTTCTTATCAAATTAATTTTTTCTATATTTCATCGACTAACTCCTTACATTAACTTTAAACTCAACAGTGTTATACGTTTTGCTTTTAAATGTATTTATGCTCTAAGTCATCTTAGTCCGAAATAATTCAGCATTGATCACTCTTATCATAAAATGAGTAAGGCACACTACATAAAAGACATCAAATATTAAAAAAAAAAAAAAAAAAAAAAAAAAAAAAAAGCTCGCTGAAAAATCCGTTTAGAATTACATGTATTTACAAGCTCAAACTCGCCTTTTTGTAACTCAATCAGCTACTTTAGTGTGTTTCATCCCCTGCATTTCAGATGCTTCTTAATTTATAAAATGCAAGTTATTTGACCCACAAAGTCGTGCATCACATCCCCTGCATTTCAGATGCTTCTTCCTAAACTCATCAAGAAGACAAGAAGCACATTATCATCATTTCCTTTGACAAAATGGGTGACAGTCATATAATCTCCCTCTCCTTCACATGAACTAAAATGGACAATGTCCTTTTTGACAGTCAAGCGAGTCTACTCCAGAGCATGTGGATTGACAATAATGTTCACTAGAGAACACTCGTCGTTGACCCGTTCAATTTTAATTGCACGGGTAGCCCTACATTGTTGTAGATTACACATGTTTAATTTGATATCATTTTAGAGAAGTCGTGTCTTATTCATGTAAAATTAAAATAATTTAATATGTATCGGATTTATTTTAGTACTTTACGTCGATTTATGAATTACAATATAAGCAACAACACATAAACTTTATACGCTTGTTAGCCTTAGGCTCAGTTGTTAAGAATTATGACAGGGAGTATGGAACCAAAACGTGTCAACCGTGTAAATTAACTATAATGCACTAAAAAGGCGATAATATTCACATAACCCACATTTTTAACTATTGCCAAACAAATAGATGCGTATTAAAATAAATAAATAAGAGCCGCACGCGCGAAGTTAAACTTACAAAGGTTGATTTTATTGGAACTCGCCCGCTTTCACGGGTTATGAACACGTTATAACACTTATTTTTACTTGTAAGAGTTGTGACACATACTGACCCACGCATTTACCTCGAAGTAGATCCCACCCGTTGGCCGTTGATCAAATTTGAGGGCTAATTAGCGCAAATCACACTGAATTCAAAACTGCACCCTAGTTAAAAATATTGTTAATGAATGACGCAATTATACCTCGGTTGTGTTGATATTTGGTGGAATTAGTGAAAATTGCTCTAGTATTAAAACAAAATAATTAAAGTGAATCTTTAACAAATAAAAAGTCACTTATTTTATTCTTAAGTTATAAACAAACAAAATTGATCGAAGTCGATAAGCTAGGGACTTATACGAATGTTTATAATCTATCAGATACGAAGTATATATAGAAGAGGCCAGGAGTTCTAGAAAGTGATCATGATAACTGAATTCTATGTATGTTAAAGACGCGCATATTGTTACGGGTTTATTTAACCGCAAACATACGGTAGTTGTAGCTAACCGGTCGGTCTCAGGGAGGTATGAATAATGTCTAGGTCGTCTAAAGAATTGAAGTCAGCTGTGTAATGACCGAAATGGTTGGTGATTCTATCAACTAAAACTAACAAGAATGTAAATGGATTGGTGTAATTCAATGAACTAAAAGCCTAGGGCATAGATATCCCCACTAACATGCATCAACTACCTAATAAAAGAGTTAAGCCATAAATCACTGACTCAACTTTGTCCAAAAAATAAATTTGGTGTGTCAACTTTTTGACACCAAATTGGTGTCTCCGTTAGGCTCCGTTACTAACTACTGTGAAATAGCGATAAGCTGGCAATTGCATTTAATGTGTGGGATGGGAATGACAGTTGATAGAGACATAAAGAGTCTTTCACTCTTCCCATAACCCTCAAAAGAGCGCCAATTTTCCCTCTTCCTCTTCCTCTTCTATAACTACTCTGCTCCCCTTATTTTCCCAGTCAAACTGTAAAAAAAATCTCAATTTCTCTTCGAAAAAATTTCTGATTATCATCAACCGATAGCTGAAGGTCCGATCACCATCATAATGTAAGTATAATCAATTTTTTAAAAAAATTTCAAGTTTAAATCAATGTAGTTTTGCATGTGAACAGTAATTTTGCATGATATATTTGTTGTTGATGAAGTTGTATTATTTGTGTTATTTGTTGATCTAGATTTCATATACGTTTTGTACAAATTTGTTCACGTCATTTTTGGTTGATAAAATATTGTAGTCTGAATCAAAATTAGGGTTTTGGTGGTATTTTTTGTAGTAGCGTTGTTTTATCTAGATGATCTTGATGCTTTTGGGATTAGGGTTCCTCTGTTTTGGTTCGATCTTGGTTGAATTGGAAACCCTAATTTTTGTTGTTTATTGAATTTGTTTTTCTTTGTTTTATTTTTTCATGTTTTGATCTCATTAGGGTTTCCTTTGTTTTGTTTTTCCGTGTGTTGTTATGTTAGATCAGATGGATGCTTTGGCTGATGCTCATCCTCTGCTTATCATGGAGGAACTTTTGGTGAATCACATCTGGAAACTTTTAGAGAGGAAAGATAGGGCTAATTGTCGTATGACATGTTCAAAGTGGAGGGAGTGGTGCTATTGGAAGGAGTATGTGCCTAGGAAGGTGAAGGAGTACCATGAGGACTCATACAAGTTGTTGGTGGATGTGTTTTTCTTTGAACCTGCATTGTATCGGCCAATCGTTGATGGTGATTATTTGTACTATTGTGATGGGTTTCCTTTGTTGTTTGGTGTCGATGAAGCATAAGAGATGTCGTGGGATGTAGAATATAGGTAGTGCAAGCTTTTGGGTAGTATAATGTTTCGGGTAGTTTAATGTGGCTATTGTAAGATATTGGGTAGTTTAATGTGGCCATTGTAAGATTTTGGGTAGTTTAATGTGGCTATTGTAGGACCTAATGTTTGTAAGCTTATCATGTTTGTAAGCTTTGATCCATTTTGTGACTTGTAGTTTGATCAATTGTCGTGTAACCATGATATGCAATGTAATGACTTATGATCAATGAAATGGATGGATTTGTGCATTATGGATTTCACTTTCGAGCAATTTAAATTGGCTTTCTTTCATTCATTATGTTCAATATCTATATATTAAAGCTCCCTCCCATTGTTTATTCTTCGGTTTTAAGATGCTAAATCCATCCATTTTGCTCCATCATGTTCTCCGAAGTTCAGATATATAGGAGGTGAGTGTGTGAAATTTGAGAACCTCCCTTTTGACATTGATGATACTATCATTAAACAAATGATTGCCACATTAGGTTACAATGATATTGTGAAGGTACATTATTTAGATCCAAGTTTAGGGTTACCTAATGGTCTGAGATTATTGTGCAATGGTAGTTATTCGGATTTGTTGTTGGCCTTTAACAAGGGCCAAGATATTGATATTTACACTGAACATGAGCGTGATCAAGTTGTTGCTATTGTTAAGCTAGAATCTGATCATGAAATAGTTGAATTAGAATCTGATCATGACAATCTTCAATTAGAATCTGATCATGTTAGCTTCACTCAATTGTTGGAGGGGGGCTATGGCTGGAGGGGATCTCAATTCCTTTCAAATTGATTATGATGAGGAGGGTAGTGATGTTTCAGATGAGGAAATGGTTGTTGCCAGAAGACTTGAGAGAGAGGCAGAGTTGCAAGTAGTGGAGTATAATGACGATCAAGTAGAGTTAAATTGGTTAGAAATTGAGTTAAAGAGGGGTGGGATAGATGGTGAAAGTGATTATGAAGGTTTATCAGATGAGGATAGTCCACAACAGTCAAGTGAGGAAGATGATTGTGGATACATTTGTCCTAACAATAATAGGGTTAAAAGAAAAAAAGGCCAAATGTACAGAGAAGGTCAGACTACCTTCTTTGTGAATCAGAAATTTGACAACTCTGATCAATTGAAGAGGGCCTTAAAGAACTACCGTGGGGTAAATGGTGTGGATGATGTGTTCACTAGAAACACAAAACAACAGATTGGTGCTAAGTGTAGAAGTCAGGGCTATAGGTGGTGGATTTGAGCATCAACTTATGATCCTAAGTATACCTCTATTATGGTTAAAACTTATGTGTCCGGCCATTCCCATGGTAAAGTGAGGAAAGTGAAGCAAGTTGACCATCTTTGGGTTGAAGAGAAGTTGGCAAATAGGTTTAAAATTAACCCTTACATGAAATTAGATGAAATTAGGACATCTATTTTAATGGAGAATGGTGTGGATATCAGTTTTTACTGTGCTATGCTCGCTAAGAAAACAGCTATTGAATTGGTTGTTGGAGAGTATAAAGAGCAGTATGGGTTGCTCAATGGGTATGTTGCTGAGATATAAAAAATGCAGACCCTAATAACACTGTTATATATGTTTCAATTGGATGGTGGTGTGTTCAAATGTATGTACATTGGGTATCATGCCTTATTTCATGGTTTCAAAGCTGGATGCAGGCCATTTATATCAGTAGTTGATGGATGTTTTTTGAAAGGGCCTTATGGAGGTCAATTATTAGTAGCTGTTGGGAGAGATGGGAATAACCACATGTATCCTATAGCTTGGGCAGTTGTACAACATGAGAATTATGAATCTTGGAGCTGGTTTCTTAATTTGCTTGATGCTGATCTAGGGACAACTGATGGGGCTGGGTATGTGATAATGTCTGATCAGCAGAAAGGTTTGTTGGAAGCTACTGATGAGGTGTTTGCAATGGCTAAAAAGAGGTGTTGTGCTAGGCATGTTTACATGAACTTCAGAGATGTGTTTGGGGGTAATAATGAATACAGGAGGTTATTTTGGAGGATATCTAAATCCACCACTAATATTCAATTTCATTCAAATTTGGAACAACTAGGAGCCTTACGTCTTGGAGCAGCTGAGGATTTGTTGGAGAAGAATTTCCAAAAGTGGGTGAGAGCTTTTTTTACCCCAATGTCAAGTTGTGATAGTGTTGACAATAATCTTGCTGAGATATTTAATGCTTACATATTAAAGACAAGGCATAAACTTATAATTTCAATGTTGGAGGACATTAGGGAAGCAAACATGGAGAGACACCACAAGAAAAGAGATGTGATGGCATTAACAGACCTTCAAATCTGTCAAAGGATCCAAATTCTGTTAGAAAAGGTGAAGGTTGGGGCTAGGACTTGGTTTTGTACCTGAGATGGGGTAGGGCTGGCAAACCCGACCCGAGAATCTGACCCGATAAAACCCGAAATTGTGATCAACCAAACCTGACAAGACCCGACCTGATGATGACCCGAACCAACACAACCCGGTGATAACCCGACTCGTAACCGACCAGACCTCATGTTACCCGACAATGACCCGATTGGTAATGCCAAAAATTTAAATAATTTCCATAAATGACCATTAGTAATTAAAACCAATTGTGACCCGACTCGAAACCGACCCGATCCGGCATAAATTTTCCTCGATGGAACCGACCCAAAACCGACCCGACCCAACCTGGAACCGACCCGGAAGATCATTTGACCCGGTATGACCCGACCTGATACAAACCGACCCGCCATAACCCGACCCGGAACTGACCCGACGACCCATTTGCCACCCCTAGATGGGGGCTTAACTTATGGTGTTAAGGAAGGTAATTCTCAAGAGAGGTTTCTGGTGGACCTAAAGGAGTACACTTGCTCTTGTAACTCCTGGAAACTCAGTGGCATTCCTTGTGTGCATGATGTGAATGCTATTTGGCACCACAATTATGAGCCTGAGGAGTATTTAGCTGGCTACTGTCATAGGGACATCTAACTCAGAGCATATGAGAAGAATTTGCCAAATATTCGAGGGGCAAAGCAGTGGGAGAAAATAGGTAAACCAGATATCATATCACCACCACAGAAAGAGGTGAAGCCACATAGGCCTAAAACCAAGAGAACCTCGTCTGCTGGTGAGGAGACAGTCAAGAAATCAAGGAAAGGGATTGTCATCAAATGCTATTATTGTGGTGAGGTTGGACACAACAAAAAGGGATGCAAATTAGATGTTGAAGCAAAGAAACAAGCAGTGAAGGAGAAGGAACAGGAAGAGGCAAAGAGGAAAGCAGCTGCTGATGAAAGGCATCAGGTTGCCCTTGCTAGGAAGCAGCAAAAAGCAACTCATGCAGCAATGGCTAGGCAAAGCAAGATTGCAGCAAGAGATCAGACTCGATCCAAAGCATCAACTTCATCAAGTGTACCTATGCACCAACGGGGATATGGGAATTACGCATACTCCAATGGGTATTCAAGGCCAGCAAGTGTAAGTGTACTAATCTTTGTAAACTTATCAATGTTGTTTTTTATACTCCACATTTAAACTAACACACCTCCTCTAATAACAGATGCAACAACCATAGAAATTTTGCGGGAAGGCCAACAAACACTGGGGTCTATTTCATCTCAAGGGAGTGGCCCTCATGTGAACACGTCTCAAACCAGTTCTACCTCAACTCCAAACCAGTCCTTTATGGACACAAGAGGAAGACCTTCAATCTCGAGTCAGACATTACAGGTAAATAATATTTTGCATTTGCTCCTCAATATATGTCGAGTCAAAATACTTTCAATTGCTAATTATACGACATTTCTCTACAAGGAACGAGTTCAAAACAGAGTTGCGGCATTTCAAAAGGGGGAAAATGCATCACATTTGCAATAAAAACAAGGTAATTTATTCAATTCTCATCCATTTCATACATTACTAGAGTAACATAATTCAATTCCTAGAATACAAAAGATAAATTACAACCCCTATAATTAGAACAATACATTTAAGGCTAGGCATGATTCTCCTCCTCAATGGATGAACTTCATTCTCAAAATATTCAATCATTCTCATCATGTGTAGTATTTCTGAATGAACCTCTTCGACATGTGGTGGATCAATCCACTCGAAAAAATCGCATCCAAATGATTTCTTGTGTCTTGTACATATGTAAATCCTTCTCAATGGGTTGCGCATTGTTTTTTAGAGTGATTTTTTCGCTCTTCGATTGCAATAGCAGCGAACTTCATTCATATTCACCTTACTTATTTCACATAGATGAAGGGGAGTTTTTGAATGGATGGGAAACAATTTTTTGTTCAAGAAAGATATCAGACTCGATGTTGGAAATAGAGATGGAGATGGATGAAGCTCTGTTTTTATATGTATTACATGCTTCCCCCCTCCCCCAACGGCTATATTTTTGTAAAATGTCTGTATAAAGCTAACAAAAGTTTAGACACCAATTTTTGCGTCAGTCGAGGCATGTGTGTTTGCAGCAACTGTCTATAAAGTTCAGACACCATTGACGTCTAAACCCAACGGAGCCTGACGGAGACACCAATTTGGTGTCAAAAAGTTGACAGACACCAAATTGATTTTTTGGGCAAAGTTGAGACACTGATTTATGGCTTAACTCCATAATAAAACACATTGCAAGTCATTAAAACATTGATTAGGGGAGATTATGCAACATAACTACTACTTATCCTGACGAGGTTATCATAGTCTTTCTAATTGCAATCCTAAGTCCTACTTCCGTAATAAAATGATCATGCAATAGAATAGAGCTGATCAAATGGCCCATGCCCGAAAGCTTAACCCGGCCCGGCCCAACTTTTTCCCGAAAGCCCGATTCGTCCCGACCCGGAAAATCCCCCAATGATATGGGCCGAGCTCGTGGCCCGAAAATAGTGTAAATGATGTCGGATTATGACGAATTTGGTAATTAAATTACTCAATGTAGCAAAATTAGGCTAAATGCAGTGAATAAAGCATATTAAAATAATAAAAATATTAATATTAATAAAATAAAATATTGTAAATTATGAAAATAACATCAAAACCCTCTTTAAAAATGTATAATAATTTATTATTAAACTAAATATGCAAGTAGTAGATAATATTAATGATTAAAGTGATAAAAAAAACTATAAATTAGATAATACGCGATTTTTTTTTAAAAAGCCCGATCGAACCTGAAACGGCCTAAAAGCCCGCTTTGGCCCGAATGGACCGGGCTTGGGCCGACCAATAGGCCTGAAAGAAAAGCCCGCCCCAGCCAACCCGCACAACGGGCCTACTTTTTTACCCTAAGCCCGGCCCAGCCCATGATCACCTCTACAATAGAAGCATTAAGGCCCTGTTTGATAGGACTGCATCTTGCTGAACTGAACTGATCTGATCTAAATGATTCTGATCTAATCTGATATGATCTGAATTATTCTGATCTGATCTGATCTGATCTGAATGATTCTGATCTGATCTGAATGATTCTAATCTGATCTGATCGGATATGATCTGAATGATTCTGATCTGATCTGAATTGGTTGAAAATTTGATTGAATTACAACGAATTAGTATCAATTATGGTCCAAATACATAGATAGTTATTTGAACATTTATGAACTGAACTGATCTGAATGATTCTGATTTGATCTGATCTGATCTGAATGATTTTGATCTGATCTGATCTGAATGATTCTGATCTGATCTGCTCTGATCTGAATGATTCTGATCTGATCTGCTCTGATCTGAATGATTCTGATCTGATCTGATCTGAATGATTCTGATCTGATCTGCTCTGATCTGAATGATTCTGATCTGCTCTGATCTGAATGATTCTGATCTGATCTGAATTCATCTGAGAATAAGTCCTATCAAACAGCGCCTAAGAACGCATAAGTGTCTCAATTAAATCTAGCAACTCACTCATGTGGTGAAACAGACCTAATCAAAATTAGAGGGCTAATCGCTAAACAAGAATCGCAATTCCCGTTTATAAACTTCGTTTAGAGCTCAACAATCATAAATTAGTGTAAATTTAATCGCAACAACAGGCATATAAATTAGACAACAATAATCAAACTCAAGTTGATAATTAAACTTAATCCTAATAAAACTTAATCATATGAATAAAAAAACTTGCAATTATGTGAATTAAATCATAGTACTAGAATGTTAAGGTTCAATCATAACACTACAAAAAGAATACTCAGACATATTGATATCTACCACAACAATAATAATTGAATAGCAAAACATACATAAAGGAGTAGAGAGAAAGAATTGCAATACTGTAATGGTCTCATAATACTCTGGATAATAAAGAAAATAAATCTCCAGATATGGTACAAAAATGCTTCAATCTTGAAATAAAGTTGAAGTCTTGAAAAATAACGGCGTATGCAGAAAAATAATGAAAGCTTAGATAGATAGTACAAGGGCTAACCTAGGTATAAATATCTAGGAGGTTGTTTTATAATTTCCAACTAGAAAATAGGAATAAACCCCCGAAAAAAATTTAGAAAAACCCACGGAAAACTGACCCATCCAGGTACGCGGGTCGTGCAAAACAGAGCACAAGTAGTGCCCATTTCAGTGACCTAATCTCGACTTTACACGAGTCGTGCAATTTTGGCACGAGTCCTGTAAAACTGCTTCGGCAGTCCAACTTCAAACGTCTCTAATTCCTTTGTTAGTTATTCGATATGAGTGCGTGGCCACTTATTAGAAAGCTAAGATCATAATATTTCACCTTTAGTTGATTTCATTGCAAAATTCAAAGGGGTTTGGGAGAAATTGTGCTCTGAAGTAGGCACTGCACAAATGTTTTCAATCCCGCATCTTAAATTCTCCAAAATGTCCTTTTTATGCTTGTAAAGCATAAAAAACAAAGAACTATACCAAGAACGTGAAATATTGCGGGAAAGAAAGAATCAAGTTTAAATGGGCCTAATATAGCAATTATACCACCATAAAGTCCTATATAATTGTGCAATATTAGGACTTCAAAAATACTCTCTTGAGTCTTGACCAACTCTTTGCCTTTTGTGATAAATGAAACAACTACTAACGCAAAGAGTTAACTTAGTTCATAAATTGCCCAACAAAAAAGGAAGAAAATAGATCATTCTATCGAAGAAATATTCGAAACATGAGATACATATACATGTATATCAAAGAAACTATACGCCCTTTACCTCTTCGATCGGAGAGTGATTGATTATTGGGAAATTTTCCAATATATCCCTGAGATTCCGAAATTTTCAGGTTGATACGAGTACGAATGCGTGCGGAAGCTAGTTGCAGTACAGACTACGAATCTGTACTCTGGTCAGGACAAACAGAACTGAATTCTGGTCTGTACGTTAGAACAGAACAAGAATCTACTCTCTGATAACTCGTGGGTACAAGACTGACTGCTGGTCTGTGCCGTTTTGAGTTTAGAAAAGGAAAAATAAAAGATATGGATGAATGAATCTCAGCCCTTAAAGACCCAATCGAACTAAAACAATCCCTAAACAATACGGCCGTCTAGTTTTAGCCTTTGACCTCTAGTACCTCTAGCCGATCAACGATAGAACGAGTGCGTTTCGTTCCCTGTCTTGACTCTTGAGTTCAATTACCTTTAGAATTTAAAACGAATGCAAAGGGGTGAGAAAACCTTTCTCAGACTCTTTTATTGATTTTCTTAATTTCAACGATACACTGGTTACCTAAAAAAACGTACTAGACTTTGTTTAAATAGTAAACATAAGCTCTAGAATCTACCTTAAACTAATCTAATACGATATGGTAACCAAAACTCCTAAGGAAATAAGAACTCTACTTATCCCTTAATTTTATTCCAACAATAATAAGGTAAATAATATTATTTAATAATATGAAAAGTGTTCTCGCATCACCCAGATCCGATTCTGGGAAATACTCCAACGCCTAGATTGAAACGAGTATCTGCGTACAGACTAGACATCTGTTCAGTGTCGTCGCGATACAGACTAGCCATCTGTTTTGTGCGAGTTTCAACAACCTGATCAAGCGTACTTGCATCACAGGTATACCACTCAGGTTTCCGAGCTATCCAGCGTACCCCTGAGGTTTGCGAAATGGTGTTTTTTGGTGTTTTTGACTTACGGACTCTAACACCGTTAACCCCAATAGTGATTTGTAATTATTTGTTATTATTTAATACAAACTTCCTACAATTTTCTCTCTCCTCCCCCAATTCCCCCCCCCCCCCCCCACCCGACACCACCCAACTCACGCCTACCACATCCACCACCTCCCTCACCGACCACCACCACCAGCCCGCCCGCCTCCTCCGTCAACCAAAAACACAGAAATAAAGGATTATTAAAAAGATTAAAAAGGGGATAAAATCGGGGGAGGGGGGAGGAAAACGTAGAAGGGTAAGAAAAATGAAACTGAGATGGAGGTCGGAGGAAATGACATGGAAATCATCGGGAGAATTGCGGGAAGGGTTGGAGCAAGGAAAGACGTCGGCGCTGTTAAGTTTGAGAGCATCGTGAAGCGCGTCGTAAATTTCCGGCTGCACTAAATTCCGCGACATGAACACATTCCCGCCCTTGAACGCCTTCGTGTTCATCCTTCTTCCAGAAGATTTGAGCTGAGAAGTTCATAACCGGTTATGTCGATGGAGGAGGCGGACGGGCTGGTGGTGGTGGATTCCGGTTTGGTGGTGGTTGGTGAGGGCGGTGGTGGTTGTGGCAGGCGTGAGTTGGGTGGTGTCGGGGTGGGGGGGATTTGGGGGAGCAGAGAGAAAATTGTAGGAAGTTTGTGTTAAATAATAGGGAAATTTTCCAATATACCCCTGAGGTTACCGAATTTTTCAAGTATACCCCTCAGATTTCCGAGCTATCCAGTGTACCCGTAAGGTTTGCGAAATCACGTTTTTGGAGATTTTTCACTAACGGCGTCAAACACCATTAGACCCTCACTGAATTTGAATATTTAAAAACATATTAACCCTTAATTACAAATCAATTAAAAAGAAAAAAATAGAATCCAACCCATTTCTCTCTCTCTCTCCCCCCCCCCCCCACTCCCCCACCCACCACCCTTGCTCCGCCCCTCCCCCACCCTCGCCCATCTCCACCACCACCACAGGCGCCACCATCACCACCCAAACTCGACTATCACCGCCGATCATCGTCCTCTCCCTCACACATCACATTCCTAGCGTCACAAAAAAAAAAGGTTTCGTACTAGATCTCTGCAACTATGGCGGCGATTGGAAAATTCGCTTTAATTAGTTCTCTGTCTGAGCTAATTAAGTATATGGAACAAATTGAAGAGGACTCCCCCATTGAGCACTATATGAAATTCAATGAGGAAGTATTTAGCAAAGAGAAAATCAAATGTTTGACGAAATGCGTTGAGAAAACCACCTCCTTGCTCCTCCTCCCACCTCTTCAGTCGCCTCCGCTGCCCGTGCCTCCGCCACCTCCTTTTTTAGCATTGACCTGGCATTGAATATCTTTAGCGGAGTTTTACTTGCTACGGTGGTGGGTACACTCCTCCTCCTCAAATGAAGAATGGTTATCCCTTTCCAGGTATGAATTTTTATCTCTCTTGAGTTACAATCACCACGACCGGCGGTGGTAGTTGGGTTTGGGTGGTGATGGTGGTGGTGGTGGTGGAGATGGGCGAGGGTGGGGGAGTGGGGAGGAGAGAGAAATGGGTTGAGTTGGGTTGGGTTTTTTTTTTAATTGATTTGTAATTAAGGGCTAATTTGTTTTTAAAATAGTTAAATTTAATGTGTTAGACGCCGTTAGACAAAAATCTTCAAAAACGTGATTTTGCAAACCTCAGGGGTACACTGGATAGCTCGGAAACCTGAGGGGTATACCTGAAAAATTCGGTAACCTCAGGGGTATATTGGAAAATTTCCCTAAATAATAACAAATAATTACAAATCACTATTGGGGCTAATGGTGTTAAAGTCCGTTAGTCAAAAACACCAAAATTCACCATTTCGCAAACCTCAGGGGTACGCTGGATAGCTCGGAAACCTGAGGGCTATAACTGAAAATTTCGGGAAGCTCGGGGGGTATATTGGAAAATTTCTCTTGATTATTTGTCCATTCTTACGTGTGCCCTACAACAACAACATCAACATTCACCCCTAGTTGTTTGTTAACAAAAAATCACATCAGACCTATGTTTGGTATGCAAAATAAAATAAGTTATTTGGCCAAAATAGCTTATTTGACTAGTTTTTTAAGCTCTTTGACTAAATAAGTTGGTTTAGTAACACGACTAACTTAAATAATAAACTAGTTGAACTGGTAGCTGAATGCTGAAATAGTAGGTGAAAGCTGAAAGAATAGCTGCAATAACACCTGAAAGTTTTTAGCTGATAGTGTTAGGAGTGTTTGGCAAAATTAGTTGATATAAGAGCTGGTATATAGAAAATTACATAAAGATGCATTACTTATTTTTAATCCCATTATATTTTAGTAAATAATTGAGGGTAAATTAAGGATTAAATTATGATAAGCTAGCTTATTTTTAAGTATGTTACCGTCCGTCGTAACATAATCCAATAAGATGAGTAGTCACCCCTTAGGCCCGTAAATCCTCTCGTGGGCTCTAAAATGTGAAAGTTTTGTTGGTAGTATGATGGTAGGAATCTATTATAAACTGATCATATGAGCCTTAATTTCACAATGTGGGACAAACCAACTCCCTATTCCACTTTCCAAATTTCGTAGTGTTACATACCTTTTAAGCATTTGGATCATATTTTAGCTAAATTTATCAAACATAGCCCAAGATCGCATATGGATTAGAAAAGGAAAAAGATATTACCTCTTTTATGAATTGGATGACAAATCAAACAAAATGCTACAAGAATTCCTTGTTTTAAATCATTCTACATAATTCAAGCAAAATTGTTTCCTTCCGCAAATTGATTTGCTAGTAATAAACGGCGCTGATCTCATTAAACAACCGCAAGATCGCATATGGGGTACATTTGCATGGTGATGAACTCTGATCCGATCTATTGTCCCAATCTAATAAATATATATAAAAGCTAATAATTTTGGAGCGCATTGAGGGCGTCGTGAAATCAAGAAATGCACAGAAAAAATTCAATATTTGCAAAATTGTCACATTAAGAAACGCACAGAGAAAGTCCAATGTTTCTAAGTTTTTATGTAATAGAGTTGTCAACATGAAACATAATATAAACTTTTATAATTTGGCTTACGTATATCAGAATATTACGATACATGTATCATTAAGTTTGTTTTCGAAATGTACTTCAATATAAGATCCATTTACACATAATTTTAAAAAGTTAAGTATGATTTTGGTTGAGATATGTCGACAAGTTTAAGACTTTTATGAAACTGCTTTAAAAACATATTATTTAAAGAAAAACATTGATTTAGTGAGATTAAGAGACATCTTAATAACTAACTAACATTTAATTAGTTATCATAATATATTTACTGGGTTCAGTTCTCATGGGAACACTTGTTCCCATGAGAACACTTTTAATATGGGTAAAATTAAATCTAAAACAAACGAAAAAACCACCCAATCCATTTTCTCTCTCCTCCCCCATCCCCTTCCCCAACCTGATTCCACCTCCCGCCGCCTACCAAGCCACCGCCACCTGCTCGCGCCACCACGTAACCCGGAACCGACACAACCATATCCACCGTTGTCACACTGCGAGCCAGAACCCCCACCCCCGCCACCCAACCTCCTCATCTTCGTCCCCCATTTCTCTCTCTCCCTATTTTCTCTCTCTTCCAAAGTTCTCAAATTCTGGCCAAAACGGTCGACTCCGGCGGTGGAACATTAAGATGTTCATTTGGTTAGAGTATAATGTACATTTAGGTACAATGAAATGCACAATTAGATTAGTGGGAATGTACTTCCAGCAATTGCACAAAAAATTGAGGGGTCTATAATCTTTGATTGTGCAATTGCATTGGGGGAAATGTACTTCCAACAATAATAAAATGTACCTTTAGTTTAGTGAGAATGAACAATTGAGTGATGTGCAATGTACCTACTCCAAGTTTGAATAGTGCAATTAGGCTAGGATAAATGAACCTCGATAATAACTCACATGGTGGTCGTGCGAGTGGCAGCGTGGCTCGGAGAGGCGGCGCGTGTCAATAGAAATGGAGGTGGTCGTGCTATGATAGTGGAGAGAAAAAATGAGTAAAGAGATTGTTGAGGTGGTGGGGTGGCTTGTCGTTGTAGATGGGGTGTAGGATAGGGTCGCGCCACCACGAGCGCCCCACTGGTGGGAGAATCAGGGAGTGATTGGGTGGTCGGTGCTAATGCGGTGGCAAGTCATGGTGGTGGGAGGTGGTCCGCATGGAGGAGAGAGAAGGAAACTAGGGGAAGAGAAATGCACGTGGAGCGTTTCCGGCGTACCATGGTCGAATAAGACGGGCCAACCATGGTCATCGGCCTTTATGTGGGGAAGGGGAGATGAGGAGATAGAAAAGAAATAGGAATAGAAAAAAAAAATCTCACCCATCCAATTCTAAATCTAAGGGTTATAAAGAGTTCGCATGGTTCTAATGTGAGGTGCAGTTCTCATTTGAACCTAATCCTATATTTACTTTAAGATTAACTAATTATTAAAAAAGAATATGAAAAAATATCTCGTGTAGCCGCACGGACTTTCCATCCAGTCTAATAATATATTTTTAAACCTAAAACCAAGTCTATTCTACGAGGACACTTGACACCTATTAATTGGATAGCTATAAGCTACTTTATGAAAAACATTATAATTTATGGTGATAAGTTAGATAATTATGGTAAATCAAATTTATGGTAATGAATTGAAATATATTGTGATATAACGGGTGATGAGATAGTGGATTAAAAATGAAACAGTGTGACGGGTGATGTGATAGTGGAATTAAAATAAAATAGTATAATAGGTGATGGAATAAGGAGTGAAAATGAAATAATACAACAAGTGACGAAAAAGTGAGAAGGAAATAAAATACCATGAGTTAGTGGAAATAAACAATAATATAATATGACGGATGACAAAAATTGAAAGAAAAAAATAATGTAAAATGTTGTTTAATTATAATAATATTATTGAACCAACATTTTTATGAACTGCGTATAAATAATATAAATATGTAGTTCGAGTGTGAGGTCGGACATGCAAACTAGTTATATTAGAAAGCTTGAATTCACTAACAGTTTTTTTATCCCACCATCATTCGCAATAAAACTTGGGGAATTTAGAAACATAAATCTCTAATTTAAGGTGATTTGTCAAATATAATTGTTTCCTATTTTTTACGTGGATTAATACATATTTGAGAAGCCCTTTTCTGGGTTTTTCCATTTTTTTTTCATTTGATTTGGCGTATTTCAAGGCAAATAATTCAAAGAAACTTTTTCGTTTCCACAGGGAACTAGGTATCGTCTAAGTATGTACTGTTGATTAAGTAACCGAATTGGGGTTTTTTTATTGAAAGTTGATTAACTAAGCAATTAATAAAACAATGATCGAGTTGAATTCAATTAAAGACAAGTCTTGGTTTATGTTTCAATCCATCAACAATTATCAATTAATCATCGATATTCATCTAATTCAATCTTGTGAGCAAATCGTTGCGAAACCAAAATTTCTATTCTTCCTTTAGTAATTAACTCTAATGAGTTAGCATATCAAATTTAATCCTAACTATTAATCAATTCTAAAACATGCGCCTAGATATATTTCAATAGAAGCAATAATATCTAGAAGAATGTCAACGAAGATAATCAATTAAAACACACGCGACCTAAATCGAATATAAATTAATTTTCCATAAAACAATCTAACGTTGAATCAGCAACCAATTAGCAAGATGCAGTTGCTACGAATTTAGCGATAGAAACATACAACTACTAACTAATAGAGTTCATAGCAAGAACAAGTATAAATCATGCAATATTAGGGCAAGAGAATCAAAATTACTCACAAAAGAATTGAATAGATAAAAATATCACAATTTGACGATAATTGACGGTTTCGATCCCCAAATACCAAGTTGGGAGATTAGTTCTCCATTAATCTTCAATACAAAGTCTCAAAAATAGTCTTAAGTTGCAAAGTTATGAATAAAACGTAAAACCTACGTATATATAGTGTCTAAGAATAAAATATGGAAAATATAATAACTACGGAAACTGGGCTATCGTCGACCACCGCGGACCGCCGGCTCTATACCGCAGATCGCGTCAAACACACCCGCAGACCGCCGAGTCCTTCCCGCGAACCGTGTCATATTTTCTGGCCTTGTTTTCACACTCGCATAACTTTTTCGTTACATATCCGGTGAAGGCGTGTGACCACTTTTTAGAAAGGTAAGATCATGAACTTTCATATTCAATTAGTTTCAATACAAAATTCCAAATATTCTGACCACTTTTTAAAATTGTAAGATCGTAAACTTTCATATCCAATTGGTTTCAATGCAAAATTCCAAATATTCTGAGAGATATGAAGCTCCAAAGTTGGCCTTGTATAACCAAACCAAATTTCGGCATTCTTGAGATTCCAAATGGTCACAATAACCACTAATTCTTGTATACAACACAAATCACACCAAATAATATAATTAGCTGTCAAATGATCCAAAAACGAACGTTAAACACCTCAAAAACCCGACTTTAACCACGTCGAAATAGCGCACATCAAAAATAAATATATATGAATTGGACCAAACAGACACACAATAATCTTTGATCATTTCCAACTTTTATGGTCAAATGTTCGACCCTATCCGCCTTCAAGTATCCTCATTCTATAAATCGAAGTGTAATTCTTAATAAGTTGTACCGTTAGTCCGTTATCTTTGGTCATTCTCTTAATACCTATCCCAAGATTAAACCTTTATGCACATACAATCAGTTTATGATAATGTAAACAATACTCAATTTGCTACTCAAAGTAATCGATCGAAGCTTTAAGATTAAGTTTGATGCAAGTTGACGAGGCACTAAAACGTAGACAAGTTGTGTCGCAAAACATTCTATTAACAATGTAACTAAACATGCCAATTAACTAAAAACTTAAAGATCTAACCCTAATAAATTAACTTGGTCTTATCCAGATTTGGTAATGTGTCGTTCACTTTTTGTACTTGACATATGTTGACCCAAAAGTATGGAAAGCTGATAAGATCATGTGATGAGTTGCCCCATCTGCATCCTTCACACAAGGTGAGGTAGAGTAGTGTGGAATCATAATGATGATGAATGTTAGATGAGCAAGTGAGACTTCTCATGTTTTTGCATGTGTACCTTATACTTGTCCTTCAAGTTATATGAGACTATCCCAATCACGAACCATATCTAGTCCTATTAATTGTTTTGTAACTTGAACTGGAAATGCTATTGAATCCGACGACTTTTTCGTCCATAATAATTGATCTGACGTGAATATCAGCACAATTACGAGAAAAATAATACAATGAAGGTAGTATTGTCAAGGCAGTTTCCGTCTCCGGCATACATGTAAGTGTGTTGGCTCATCCCGGTACGTAGTATTGGACTAAAGCAAGATTAGATTGAAGTGAATCACCAGACGGGAATCACTAAAATTCTCGATTGGACATTTGCAAATTAATCGTAAAAGAAACCCCAAAACTTGATGAATCGGCTTGATATCGTTCATAACTGATGGTCTAGCTAGTAACAATTGAAGCTTGGCCCAATTCTTTGGAACAGCTCGACCAGTGGCCACCTCTAATATATACGGAGTATGAGACTTATATTATACATAAAGTGAGCTCCACCTGTAAGTGTTCTACATTGAAAAAAATATAAGAGAGTTGATATGTTTAAAATCAAGGAGTTACTCCACCTATTGCCGATTGGTTTTAGGATGGAACCTCATTGGGTTTATGAAGCAAACTCTCTCTCGTCCTACGGGCGTGGCCCAGGCCTGATCGTGGTTTAACATGGTATCAGAGCCCATTGTTGAAGACATGGTACTCAAGAAAAGATTAACTGGGCCCGTTACAGATAGACCAAGTTTACGCAACCGAAGAGACTTAGAAGAACCCCGGTCAACCGAAGAGCTCTAAAAAGAGCCTCAATTAGCCCTAAAATCCTTTCAACTAGTAAAAAGGGAACCCACACGTGAGGGAAGGTGTTAAAGTGAACTTCATCTGTTAAGTTAATCCACCTATTGTCAATTGGTTTTATGATAAAACCTCATTGGGTTTACGAAACGGGCTCTCTCTCTCCTACATGTGTGATCAGGCTCGATCGTGGTTTAACATCATCGTGTTTGTTCTACGTGCACATTAGATCATAACTGTTAAAATTAACTTAACAGAGTTTTTACTTGTAGTTTGTTAAAATTATTTGGTCCTATATATGTGAATGACTTTCTCCCTTCGTTCTTTCATTTGTTGATGCATGTTGGTATGCAAATGTCTTACATTTTAAAACCAAATGTTAACAAATGTAAAGAATGGGTGGATATTCATTGTACACTCTAATGTAAATTCTTCTATTTCGCTACTTTAGCATCAGAATAGAATAATAAATCTGTTTCATTTTGTCTATCAAATCAATCAATATTCAAAAAAACATTAAATATTAGCAAGCATGAAGTATATTTTGATTATTTAGAGCATCCCTATTGGTGAGACTCACTTTGGGTCTCAAATACTGAAATGATGTCACATTTATATCATGCTGACATCAAATGGAGAATGAGACTCAATTTGAGACTATAATCTTCAATGGTAAGACTTATATTTTGGGTCTCAGAATTTTATTTTACTAATTTTTAATTAGGGCCAAAATAGTATTAAAATTAATTGTTATCACTAGTGGACCCCACGTAATTATCTCTTGAAACTTTTGAGGCGGTCTCTATTTTCAGATACCGTCTCAATTTGTGAGACTCTCCCCCTTGATCTACAATGGGGGTCTATCATTTTGAAACTCATTTTATCATCTTTGAGACTCAATTGAGACCCCTAATAGAGATGGTCTTATTTATTATAAAGAGTGAGACAGAGAACGGAATAGGGGTCCCTACTCCTTTAGCATGGTCATTAAGTCATTACTCATTCAAATAATTTTCACTTCGCAGATACAAAACAAACAACCACTCAATCACTGAATTAATTGGCTCGTGTACTGAATGTTTTGTTGTTGAAATGCGAAAACTATATGACCAAGAGATCACGAGTCAGGACTATTGAAGGCAAAACGCGGCAATCAAATACATTTTATTTCTACTTCTTCGGCTCTCTCTATTGGACTGTGACACTTGTAATAAAGACACTCAAAGCCCATAATTGAGTTCCCCTTAAGGGAGTAAAATACAGAATCAAATCCAATTGACAAAAAGGTGGTCCAAATAATTTGGTAAATACACCAAGATAGTAGAACAACAAATAGGGAGTTTGGCATTACATACCTACACTACACATAATAATCATGTCATATTTATGATACTAAGATTATTATCATGTCACCATTTTAACAACTAGTATCCGTAAAATCGATGAATACTTTAACTTTCGATCATGACTTCTCTTTTTCCCCATAATTTGTGCCTTATCCAAACTCTGGATAATAGGAGACAAATTATTCGGTTGTAAGGCTTATAAAACACTCTCATAAACAAAATCTTATTAGATAATTCAGACCAATATTTTTGTTTATTTGTTTATTTTTCATTTTTATTAGTTGAGCCAAATACTTTATCTCCCTTTTTTGTATAAATTACTTGTTGGTTTTGATTAAGTTTAGCTTTTTATGTAACTAAACTTAGAGCCTTAGATCAATATAATTTCCAAGAATAACTTTCATCTATAATTAAATACATTTTGACAATTGGACACAATATAGTTTCATCCGAACTCGATATTCTAAGAAATAAGAACACTAGTATATCAGTTTTGTTGAGCTCAATATACTACATTATCAGTTTGACAACAAGGTCAGCCTATGACTTAACCAACTACCCCAATTCAAGTAATTATGTACCACAAAGATTAATTCGGACATTGCGCAGGTACAATCTAAGAAAGCATTAAGGTTTAATTATAAAATTACATGCTTATGTTTATAGGGAAACGGATAAAGAGATATAAAACGGGACATAGAAATAGAGGATTTTCGATTCTCCGTCGCTAAAAATGTTACTCCGCAGTCTATATTATCAAGAAAAAAAAACAGAAAAAAGGAAAAATAAAGAAAAAATCTTGTGGATAAGGTTGGGGGAAGAAAGCAGTCAACATCACGTAGATCTCACGATATGGAGGAAAATATTATCCAAAAATGCCACGAGTGCAAAAATATAAAATCTCAACTAAATCAAAACAGTGGCATTATTAGGGAACAAGGGCAATAGAAGGGGCTAAGTACGAGGCAAAAAATCCGTGAATCATCTGTCTTATTTGTACGCATCGTTTTTTATGACGAATATCAAATTAAAAACTCGCTAATCAATACTATAAGATTATTGCATGAAGATTGATTTAAATAATCGGGTTTTCTAACGTGTGCCCATATGGCACATGATAAAACTCTATTCATTTCCTAAGTTAAGTGATATTCTTATCATGTGCCCCATGGACACACGTTAGAAAAATCCTTAAGTAATTAGTAATTTCTAATAAGTGAGATATCGAGAAAGATATATACCAGAAATAGAACAGGTGATCAACACACGACCAGATAAACCCAACCAAACGGGTCCTAAGAAACGCGTGAGTTATGATCAATAATATCCCCCTACACCTCAGTCTCAAGTATGTGACTATGTGTCACGTGATGGACATGACAGAACTGTTTACCGTGGTACTATCACTCATAATAATTCGAATAATATTTTCACTCCCGGAGATTTTGGATATTTTTGCCCCATTTCTTTATTTCTGCCGTACGAAATAGTGTACAAATGGAGTGGTGGAGTTGGAGGATTCTTTATCGTCGTACAATTTTAGATGGACCAACCATTCACATCTCACAGACTCACAGTTCAATCGATTGATCAGTGTGAATGTGTGATTTGTGATGTATAGCACTATTCCAATAGCTGCGATAAAGATAAATCTTTTGTAACATCTTGATTAGATTTTGTTCACTCTTTTGTTTTTACGATTCTTTATACTCCGTATTTAATTTGAATGTGTGATAATAGCTTAATCAAATATAAAACAGTAAAAGATTGGATATAGTAATAGAGAGAGTAACATTTTACATACTTTCGAGAAAAATCTCAAGGTATATACCTCGACCGCTTTCACCAACTAATCACTCACCTATCTAGGCCACTTCAGCGGCCTCGACATCTACGGAGTATGGATTTGTGTATATTTGGCTGTTTTGTACACCCTCCGGTTCTATTTAAACTTCATTCTCTCTTTTACGCACTCCAAAAGAGGAAATAATAGATAATACTTTATGATTTATTTAGCAAATAAATTTAAAAGCTAATCTTAACCAATATCTTTATGTTGTCTCCCTAATTTTTCTCTCGAAAAAAACCGTAATATTTTGAGAAGGGGAACTTGGGAAAAACAAAGTCGAAACCCTAAAAAGGGAGAAGGAAGTTTAAATAGAAACAGAAGAGTAATGTAGATCTACGTACAAGCATATATTATTGGAAAATTGGAACCATGGAACCTAAAGCCAGCAAAAAAGTTAATTGAAGGTGTTTGGCTAAGAAAAGGTTTGTAGTTTGTAAGTTTGTAGTTTGTAGTTTGTAGGAGTTAAGTGTCAAATTGGTCCCCGAACTTTGCCTTGAGGGTGAAATTGGGGACCCGTAACTTTTGTTGTAAAAAATGGGGACTCACCCCAATTTTTCATCCAATTGTTAATGTCAGTTAACTCCTTTCCCTCTTTCTTCTCTTTCATATCATCTTCCCTAAATTCTAAAAATTTAACCCAAAAATTACCTAAAAAATTCAACAATCCATAAATTATCCAAATCCTAGCAATGAAACCCATAATTCATCCAAATCCTAAACATATAATCCACAGAATATCGACAAATATAGATCGAATTACAACAAACCCATCTTTTTTAAATTAATTCTAAAACAAAACCCAGAAAATCAATTACTTCTGCAGCCACATTAAAGTTTGCGACGACGCTGTAGCGGTGTTGAAATCATAGGCGTGCTGGAGAAGGAGAATGTAAAGACGCCAACCCTATAAAAGGGTGGAATAAATCGTGATGACTTCTAGGATTGAATTGATGCGATCGAGTTTTCCGAGCTTGGGTTTGGGCTCGGTGGTTGTGGAGAGGAATCGGGAGGAGAGGGCGACGGAGGTGGCGGTGGAGCTGGTGGAGGTGGTGGTGAGAGGAGGCGGTTGATTAGGAATTTTTGCGGGAATTTGGTTAAAATGTGACGCATTTTGTGGTTTTGATTTGCAATTGATCGATTTAATTGATTAATTATTTGGGAGATTTCAGATTTTGATTTTGGGAATTTGGTGTCTTTTTTAGTTGAGTGAAGTTGAAGCTGGGTTTTGTTTAGGGTTTTTGCTGTGAAAGGCTTGTGTAGAGAAGTGTTGAAGGGATGAAGATGGAGGAGAGACAAAAAAATCTTGTGTAGAGAAGTGTTGAAGGGATGAAGGTGGAAGAAAGAGAGAAGGGAGAGAAAGAGTTATAGAGGAGGGCTAACGGGGTTAACAATTGGATGGAAAATTGGGCTGAGTCCCCATTTTTTACAATAAAAGTTACGGGTCCCCAATTTCACCCTCAAGCCAAAGTTTGGGGACCGATTTGATACTTAACTCAGTTTGAGAGTAACAACATGGTTGAGAATTGAGGTATAGTTGGAAATGTGCTCGTAAATGTACGGGTGGTGATCGAAACAAGGCCAATCCTTAACCTGAGGGGTGAGGGTCATCAATGGCGTCACTCTATTAAACTTAAAACTTCTTTTGTCAAACCATACCTTTTCTTAGTGTAAAGTGGCACAAAAACATTCTCTTGCATCATGTTTTGTCAAACCATGTATTTTAAAAAATTGTTTGCAAATCACTACTTAAGTGAGTAAGTATTTCTTCAGCAACAAAATCCAAACTTTGTCACTCCTGTTGCCGAAATCTTCATGCTTACAACTTTACAAGTGTTATGACTTTCAGAAAATACTGGTAACTACTTTTAAAGTAAAGTTTTGGTAAATACGGTTAAAAAAACTAACTTAGCCAAAAGTCTAAACTAATAGTTAGTGCCTAAAGAATGACTTTATAGTTTAAAGCGCTCCTTCACATGAATGTCCTTTGGACATGAAACGTGGACTATATACCATCCATAGATGACAACTTGTGCTTGACTTGCACTTGACTTGACTAAGCAGCGGACTAGAAGGATTTGAACTCGAAACCTCAGGATCAAGACTCTGATACCATGTTAGGATCCAACCTAGGTAGCACCGATACGGACTCGGACACGGACACGGACACCGATACGGATACGTGACACGGCACTTTGAAAAATAGCGGACACGGACACGACAAAAAATAAAAATTAATATGTATTTGAATGCATCTTTTTTTAATTACACGTACTGTTCGCGGGTAGGTAGAGGTAGGGCTAGTGCGGTCGGATACAGGTTGGGCTGTAGCGATGGGGCCGCTAGTGGACGTCGGTCAGAGGAGGTCTCCTGAGGCGGTGTCGATCGAAGGTGGAAGAGTCAACCGGAGCAAGAAGATTGGAAACAAAAAGAAACAAACAAGTAACACATGCAGTTGAGCTATCTGCTAGTGTAATTAGAATAGGAGAGAGAGAGAAAAACTAGTTTTTTTTAAAAAAAACTTGTCAAAACGACGTAGTTTTGTGTCGTGTCGGGTGTATTGTTGGTGTCTGGTCGGTGTCCGATTCGTGTCCAATTAAAAAAAATCGTGTCTGTGTCCTAAAATTAAATAAAAAAAACCGGACACGGGTTTTTGGGTGTGTCGGACACGTGTCGTACCGTGTCCGACACGGTGTCGGACACAGACACGGCACTGGACAGCGTGTCCGTGTCCGTGCTTCCTAGGATCCAACTGAACCAAAAATCTAGATTAATAGTTTGGGTCCAAACACTGACTTTATACTTTAATAAATAGCAAAGGTCTTTGCCACAACAAATGTCGAATTATTTGAAGTCTATTGAGTCAATTCACAAGTGTATGTGTAAAAGAATGTCCCACATCGGTAGAATAAGAGTGAAAGGATGTGTTTATAAGTCTGGTGAACTACTCCTCTCATTGCCAATTGGTCCTAAGATGGAATCTCACCGAAATTGTGGGTTTGTTTAGGATTATGAGCCTACTGCGCGGAGCTAACAAACTCTATCTTCACCGCAGAACCAACCTATATATTTTAACTAGTGGCTCCAAACTTCAAGTACATTATCAAGAACAATGCTTTAAGTAACTTTGTAGGGCACCTTACTCAAGCTTGAATTAATCAACCTAAATCATCCACGACTCAGATTCAATTAGTGTTCCTTTTGTTACCTAGTTAAAAAGGTCAACAATAATCAGCTTTAGCAAGTAAATTAAAAGACGATAGTGACTCATAGATTATCATTAATTATAACATATTGTATCTAATTAACCAAAGCTAAGTAATTCCAAAACAATTAAGTGAATTAATACCGGCCACACCATTATCGTTTGCTAGCTCCAAAATAAGCAAGTTAAAAGTAGCGTAAATGCTGCATTAAATCCAGCCACAATCATCCAATTAACCAAAGGGAGTAACCTTCAAGTCATAAGGTGGGACTCCATCACTCGTCATCAACTGTCATTCTTCTAAATAGTACTAGAGTCCAAAAAAACTGTAAAATTTTCCATATATAGTGTGTTTTTGGGAATGTTATAAATATGATAACTCTGTTAATTGTAGTGAAGTAAAGATAAAGGGTTTGTTTGCTAGCCAAAAGAGGTAATGAGTTTGTCTAAGTGTCTAACATGGATAAATGAATGGATGATCATGAATATTGTGTGCTACTACTACAAGTTTTACACTTCCAAATCATTGTTGGATTAGCTCGAGGTTTATATGTGTAGTTTTGTAAGTTCAAACATTGTCTGTATTACGTTTCGTGTAATAAATATTTTTGACACTTTACATTGCATTTTCTATACTAGTTCAGCACACTCTCATTTTTCTTTAGAAGTAAAACAATGTGAGACAGAGTGTTGAAAGTTTGCAATGGAGCGCCAAAATCTCTCCATTGTTGAATGACCATGTAATCCTTTTCTATTTGTGTAACTCCTTTAGGGTCATTTGCATTTACCGATTTACTAATCTAAATTAAAAAGCAAGCAAATTCAGTTGAATTAACGACACAAAATAAGCTAAATTTGATAGAACCAATGATATTTGATCTCATGTGTAGTAGTTATGTAGAACTGTTCAAGTCCAAGATAAAAGAATATGTATAATTATACATCACCCAATATTTGATAGTGTTATTGCTGATGATTGTTTCATTTCATTTTGATAATGTCCGTAAATAATCATAGTTCAATCCTGTTCAAATCATTCTACGTCCGATCTATGACTTCAAATTACCGTCTAGCGATATACTTAGTAGACCTCGCAACTATCATAGTAGTATCATCCCATCTAAACGTGATCGAGCTAGATCTCGAACACACAATTTATACAATTACTAACTTTAGTAAATAATGTGACAAAAAAAAACTAATATGTTGAAAATTTGATTGAATTTCAACGAATTAGTATCACTTACGGTATGTACCAAATATACATTGATAGTTATTTGAAAACTTCTAATATAATTTAATTTGAATGAATCTGAATTGATTTTAATACTACTTTTCTTTAATCCTAACCGAAGTATAGTAAATAACATTTTCTAATTGTAGCCCACAATCATATTCATAAATCATCCCACTAATGCCATTTCCTAATTTGTAGAACCAGGTTCATTTTTTCAGACAAAAGGGTAAAAATTAAAAACCTCGCTAATCTGCGCCAAGTGCGCCAACAGAAGCGAAGGCTCAAGATCAAAGCAGGTAGTTAAATTACGTGGTCCGCCGCCAACGGTCATCACGAATATCCGGCGGTCTCTTAACTGCCATCTGTACCCCAATCTTTTTCCCTTTCCTCCTAAAAATAGCAAATCACAATCATTTACTTAATCCACCTAGCTTCATCCAACGGCTATTACGCTACCCACGTGGCACCCTATACATACTCCCATCCGTACAACTCCGCTTTGTTCACTGTATCTCTTCCACGTGGACCCACACCCTTCCAGTTCCCGCCTTAGTAACAGTTGTTTCTCGTGATTTTCTCCGCGATACGATATACTTGACTAAATATCTAGTGCAAAGTGACCGGCTAAACTTACATAGTCTGTGATTTAAAAGTTCCGTCACCACGAATCGAATAGATCAAACTTACGAGAAATGCTAGATGATAGACAATTACTATAGCCAATTACAATAAAGTGTCGCTAACTTTTTTTTACCTACATATCGATAAACGGTGCATTGGATAACATATCTCTTATTAGTGTATTTTGTTTTTTTAGGCAGTTTGTGACAATAGTACAAGTTTATTGTCTTGTTTGTCTTATGGAGTGAAGGAGCGGAAGGTCTAGAGTCACTGGCTGTCAGAGTTGATGCTTTTAGTGTAAGTCACAGCTGGTTTTCTTGGCTTTCTATTTGCTTCGATTTTAATGCGCATAGAAGGGGATGGACCCCACGGAGGTTACATGGCTTAACCTGGTTTGGTCAAGGGTAGTCTAAAAGGGTCCCATAGTAATTGAGTTATTTTTATTTTTATAAAATCAAAGCTGCCAAGTGATACTATTTGTTTGTTTGCTTTTTGTAGTTTAATGGTGATTAATTATTAAGTTTGCAACTTGCTAAGTGTTAGAAATGTGAAGATGAAGTTTTATATGCTCTACTTTTAATGCTTCTTTTAATTAGACAATTCCAAAACAAAGTTTAATTCTAGTATGAGCGTTATCCAAGTTAATTTCCAATGACAAAAAAATAAAAAAAATTAAGTAGGAATTAAAGGTAGTGAATGTTATAAGTTTTATATGATTTAATAAGTAGGTATTGTATTAAGGTTTGATTGGATAAAAATGTTTTTTTTTTCTTCTTTTTTTCTGGCGTACATTTTAGTATATAAAATGATCTATATGCGACGACTTATTATCAAAGTATGTTTATGAATACTTTGTATTTTATTGGTTGAAATTTCTCCCTCAACCTTCAATTGCAATCGGTGCCGGTCACTGAAGGGCAACATCAAGACACAATGCATGAAACCAAGTTTCTTGACAACACGAAAGTTGACAATCAACAACCTCTGGTCTTATTCGCTCATAGCACAAATGATTACTACTTGTGACAATTCCACCATGATACATTGATATCGACATGCCTCCCTCACCTTGTATAGACATATTCCACCTCGAATTTCCAAATCTACATTTTCCGATCAATCTTAATTTGCTGTAATTATAAACTCCCATATCAGTCCACATCCTAGCCAAACGTACGAACGGTGAGATATTAGTAAAGGATCATAACATACAGCAATAATACGCCCAAATTAATACGAGTACTCCCTATTGAAAATCGACCTTATTACCCAATCTAATCCCACACCACTTCACATTGATTCCCCATTCTCCAACCAAACAACGCCTTGACGGTATATAATGGGTTAGCCACACAGTCCAACGTGACAAACAAGTCACAGCAACTTTTTTTTTTTAATACGATTTGTCCCCTAGTAAAGATATTTTTTTAACCATGGTAAAAAAAAAGAATTAACCTAACCCCACAGTAAAAAACTCACTCTACTTAAAGCAGTTTTCGCACTTATCCTTTCTTCTTCCATATCACTCCACTTCCCCCCACTCTCTCTCTATAACTTTCTCTCTCTTCACTTTCCGTTCGGATAAAGATTTCATCTTCCAAAAATAAAAAATAATATGATGATGATCCAGAGGCAACATCCGACGGTGGAGGTGCCGCCGTGGGATCCACCATACGATGATCCAACGGCACCCCTTTACTCACCACAAACAAACGCATACTTCTCAGCTTTACACAGGTTTCTGCCCTCCTGTGAGACCGAGTTGGATGACTCGTACTCGGACACTGAGTCATGCGGTGGTGGGGACCTCCCGCTTGACTCGTTCTCATGTGATAATTTCAGAATGTATGATTTTAAGGTGCGACGGTGTGCTAGGGGTAGGTCCCACGACTGGACGGAGTGCCCTTTCGCGCATCCCGGTGAGAAGGCCCGCCGTCGTGACCCGAGAAAGTATCATTACTCCGGCGCTGCTTGCCCTGATTTTCGCCGTGGGTGTTGCCGTAAAGGTGACGCTTGTGAGTTTGCTCATGGTGTTTTTGAGTGTTGGCTACACCCTGCTCGTTACCGTACTCAGCCTTGTAAGGATGGGCCCCACTGCCAGCGCCGCGTCTGCTTCTTTGCGCATTCTCCTGACCAGCTTCGTGTTTTGCCTAACCTCCCTGAGTCACCACCGAGTCGACTCGGTCAACTCGGGTTTGACTCGGTGAAGAACATGGGTATGGGTATGAGTATCTCTCCTACGTCTATCTTGGAGATGCCCGACTCGCCGCCGATGAGCCCGAGTTATGCTGACTCGGTGAGTGAACTCGTTAACTCGGTGAGGGGGTTGCAGATTGGGAATATGGGTGGTGGTGGGTGTGGGTTCAGCATGAGTCCGAGGTCTGGTGGGTGGGGTGTTCAGGGGGTTGGTGGGTGTGGGACCGGGTCAGGGGGGTTCGGGTCGCCCAGGAGCCCGAGTGGGTACATGGGTGGGTACTGTGGAAATGGGTCTGTGCCGAGTACACCAACTCGGACTCCGACTCGGTCTGGACTCGGGCTGTTCGACCCGTGGGAGGCGAGTCTGGAGGAGGAGGCCCCAATGGAGAGGGTTGAGTCGGGGAAGGGTCTGAGGGCCAGGATATACGCTAAGCTGAGCAAGGAGAACTCGCTTGATAGGGACCGAGTTGACTCAGTGAGTCAGGGGCCTGATTTCGGGTGGGTTTCCGAGTTGGTGATGTGACTCATGTGAGTGAAATCTGAAACGGGTCAAGTTAACATTTTGGTGGGTTAATATTCAAATATGGATCTGTGTAGATATATGGGGAAAGTTCCGGGATTTCTACTTTGCTTCAGTTGTAAATATTTTGGGTTCAATTAAAAAAGAAAGGGATTAAAAAAAGATGGAAAATGTCTCCTATTTTGTGGGCTGCGCTCTTTTTTTGGAGGCATTGATTTCGGATGAAGAATGGGGAAAAAGTAGTAGTGAATGCATTATGATGATGAAGATGTTTATGGACTAATGGTGATTATTAGTTAATTTGATTTGAAGATTCTAAGAGAAGCTACTACTCGTATTAGCTATGCTCTACTTTTGTGAAGTATTTTGTGCTGATCATTCTTATTTTGGTTGCATTTTGGTTACATCGAACTTGTATTTAGTCGTTTATCGATCAAATTTGAGTACGCATTTACTCTATTAGGATGTTAATTAAATTCAACAATCATAGTATTATTATTAGTAGTGTTGATTTCTGATTTCCGAGTACGAAATTGTTTGTATAGTAACGTTTTCACTTGTTCCTATCTATGAAAAAAATCCTTGTCATTTCTTTGGTACTTAGTCAATGATGATCGTGGTATAAATTTGCAATGTACTGCTTTTAGTTGATTTCCATTTAAAGGAACGACTTTTCTCACTCGATATTGATATGATATGACCGCTTTGTTTGTCGGGATTATGGATTATAATTCGTGAGTTTTAAGAAAAGTGTAAACATCGACAATGCGAGTGCGAAAATCAACTATGGCCTTTTGTTTCTAGTAGTAGAACTCATGACTTAGGAGTGGATCGTACATTGAATTGTTTTGAAGGGGAAGCTCCAAAAGTGGGGATGTGGAGTATATTAGAAGAGCATATTTTATCCTGAAAATGTAATTTGTGTTGTTTTCCCTTTCCATATTTTGGTGTTGTACATTCAGCACAATGATTTAGATATTGATATTGTTTTGCCAGAATTGAGTAGAATCTTTTTGGACTATGAGCAAGCTTCCTAGTAACTCAAAAACATTATTGAATGAATGTGAACATTATTTCTAATAAATAAGAATGTCACTTTGTTTTATGTCTGTTGGGCTTATTCGATTGAAACTATGAGCATATGGTCTGGTTTCTTTCGATGTATGTAAAGTTCCTCACCTTCCTCTATGTGCAGCATTTGGAAGTAAAGATTAGACCGAATAAATTTAAAGTTAATTTAAATTGGTTTGGATCAAATACTACTATTCTAATCGTTGATGTTATTTCATTTTACTTTAATGTATCAAACAATTTAATTCAAAGTAAGATCAGATTAGATCAAATTACATCTGATAGAAAAGTTGTATCGAATTGCACAATGTTACCTCTGATCATTGCCCTTCGATTTAGTCTTAAGGAAACCCATCAACACTAAGAATTGAGCAACATTTTAAGGTTTGATGCAATGGAAATGGTTAGTTTTTGGTTGAAGAGAGACAAGGACAAAATGAGAATTAATAATAGCCTCAAATATTTTTTTTTGAGTAAAATAATAGCCTCATATTTAGGGCACTTTGTATTGATGACTTTATGAGATGAACCGACTATTAATCGAAAGAGATAAATTCGTACAAAATTAAGCTAATGCGTTAGTTGTGTAATAAGAAATAATATAATTGGATTAGTAAAAGAGAAGTTTCATGAAAAGACTACAAAAAGAAAATTGGAGCAGATGTTTGAAGGCGACAACCATTTTGTAAATTGCAATTCTTTCGAAAGCAATACGTACGATTTGTCTATAATGGGGGGCTTCGAATGCGATGCCCTAATACTTCCGGAAGTATCATTAGTAAACTTAATTAAAATATAAAGGAAAATTTAACAAGAATAATCCCAACTAAACTTTAGTTGGTTATCCCAAAATAATCCGAACTTTCATTTATCCCAAAATAATCTCAACTTTTAACCTTGTTTCTGAAAATGGTCCTAATTTATCCGAACCTACCAATATGTACCCCAAACCTACAAATTCATAAGTTTTTTAAAATTTATATAGTTCTACACAACCCAACATTTAGCCACAACCCAATCACATGTCATTCATTCATCCTAATAAGATTTAAGAGTCAAACTTAAAATTAAACATTTAATCCAAATTCTCACTATCTTTCCTCAATCCTCATCCAAAACGACCTTCTATACTACAATTCCAACCGCAAGCCACCATGGTTTCGTGATCAAGGTAAGGGCATAGCAAGGGTGGGGAGGAGAAAGAAAATAGTAGGTTTTTTTTTTTTTTCTAGATTCGGGTAAAAAAAATGCAAAATATCTAGGTTAGGAGTAAAATAAAATGACATGTAACTAGGTTCGGGTAATATTGGGACCATTATTAGAAACAAAGTTGAAAGTTAGGATTATATTGGAATAAATGAAAGTTCGGATTATTTTGGAACAAGAACCAAAGTTGAGATTATTCTTGTTAAATCTTCCAAATATAAATATGTACTTAGTACTTCTTAAGTTACAAATACATCGGCGTTTGCTTCCTGGGTGCGCGCAGTCCCAAGTCGTCCTGGTACTATCCATGTGCGAAAACCCCCGGAGGTGACTAAACACTCATGTTAAAAAATACAATCGGTATATGGTACCCCGGGGGTACGTAGCTCTAGGTACCCCCGCTTCAAGTGGTATATAATGAGTGAAAAATAAAAATTAATGAGTGGAATTCGACAAATAATGAGTGAAAGTTGGAAAATAATGATTGAAAGTATATAATGAGTGAAATTGAGAAATAATGAGTGAAAATTGTAAAATAATGGGTGAAAGTATATAATGACTATAATGTGGTATATAATGAGTGATCAGTTAACCGAGGGGTACGTAGCTCTAATTTGTGTAAAAAATATAATATGCAAGTTTGTATGTAAGCCCGTACTAAGAGGGAGATATTACACTTAGACTGTATAAATAACGGTGATTCAATTCGTATGCTGGATTTTTGAATTGAAAAAATGACAATGTGTTCTATTGTTCACTAAATTCTTACTTTAAAAACTCATGCCTTGCTTGGTATCGTTTTCTATTTGTAGTTTTCAATTTTTTTGAAAACCAAAATCCCGTTTTTTAAAACTAGAAAAAATGGTTTTCAGTTGTCAGTTTTCATTTTTATATGACTATTGTAGAACCAAACAATTTAATTTTTTTTTACGCAAAAAATCAAAAACTGAAAAAGGCGGTAATACCAAACGAGCCCTTAGTTATTTCCGGCTTTAAAAGAGATATTTACTAGTTAGAAGCCCAGAACCAAGTTCTTTAAGTTTGCCATTAAAAGAGCTATCAAGTTCAATTTTTATTTTCAAATTGTAGTAAAATTTAATTTTCATACTGGTCTCAAGTTCAAATTTTAAGAGTTCTTTTCCCTTTCAACACCTAAGAGGACTACTATTATGCATAAAAGACCCAGAGGGTAGGGTATCCAGTATTCCAGTATTTACATGAAACATCATGTTAAGGTGTTAAACCATTGACAGAAAATCAACTATCAACTTAGGTCCTGTTTGATATGACTTATTCTCAGATGAATTCAGATCAGTTCAGAATCATTTAAATCAGATCAGATCACATTAGATTCATTCAAATCAGATCAGATCAGATCAGAATCATTCAAATCAGATCAGATGAGATCAGAATTGTTCAAATAACTATCTATGTATTTGGTCCATAATTGATACTAATTCGTTGAAATTCAATCAAATTTTCAACCAATTCAGATCAGATCTGATCAGGTCAGAGTCATTCAGATCAAATCAGATCAGAATCATTCAGATCAGATCGGATCAAATCAGATCAGAATCATTTAGATCAGAATCATTCAAATCAGGTCAAATCAGATCAGTTCATTTCAAAAAGATTCAGTTTATAATAAACCATTTTAATAAAAGTCTAACAGATGGATGGTTTAAATTCAACCAAAAGTTTTACACTAACGTTTTGTAGGTCCCTAAATGTGTTTATTAAGGTTAAGTCTTAATATGTCCCGGACCTTTTTTTTCGGGTGAGTCTAAATCTTGTGCTCAATCTCAATAGCAAATAGTAAGTGCTAGAGTAATAATACTGTGTTAATCATAAAAAGTCTTCGCATGCTTCTGAATATATGCTTTGTCTATGGTTAATCAAAAGAAGGATTAGACTATGATTAAAGCTTAATCAAAAGCTTGAAATAATTAGCGTTATATGCAATGATAGTGATTTGTGAAGAATTGGGATTGGCATTGTGACGTGGAGGTGAGGAAAAAAAACTGATTAGGCAGTCCTTATCATGTTATAACCCAGCACATTGGCCAACATTTTCTGTGTGATAATCTTCCTCATCCACTTGCTAATGAACTAATCACTTTTAATTAGCATGTCTTAATTATGTTGAAACTTATTCTCATTATTATGTATACAAGATTTAGTCTATAGTCAAGGTGCTATATGTAGGGTCCACATTAAACCTTGGGAATTCAGTTTCATAGTCATTGTTTTTCTCATTGTGGTTTTTCTTATCTGACTATTTTAGTTTAACTTTTAATAATTTAAGGACAAGATAAAGGATAGTACAAGGCGTTATTTTTTTTTAAGCTCGACTCAAGCTAATGATGTTTTAGGACCTACATATTTCAACTAAAAAGTTTTGATATAGTGATATACTGATATGTAATTGAAGTTACAAGGCTTACAACTATATTACCACCAACAGTAACCTTCTATTCAAATACTTCTCCCCTTTTTGTTTTGCTGTTTTGACCGCCTATGTTAAGAGATATGACCAAATGAATAGCTCACTTGTTGTAAAAATCAGTACATGATCTATTTTGCATTGCATTCTAATAGTTGCACTTGATTATAAGGTTAACGGTTCTTTCATTTGGTCCAGAAGTAGAGCTCAACTTAACCAGTCAAAACAACATCTCAAACGGAGAAGAAATCTTTAGGTATTGTAAAAAATACATCCAACCTTAATCGCCTAATTAGTGCAATTCATATATTTAACTCCAAACCAACAAACCGATTCAGTTTTATAGAATTGGAGACGGGAAAAAGGATGTGAATAAAGGCACTATATTGTACTCGTATAAAAAAAGAAAAAATGTGTGTCTTAAGACAAAGGGGTAGAAAATTAGGTGCATATAGATTATGTTAGGTATACAAAAGTGGACATGAAATGAGAATTTATTGTATAAAATAGCAAGAGGGCCGACATAAAGATTATATAGTTCATATAAAATGTAGTTCCACTTCAACCAAGGTATCTACAATTTAGGAAACTATGCACCAAAGTTTTTTAATGAATTTTTCTGATTGTGTTATCTTAGTAATCGAATTTTCAGATTGGTGGGAAAAATAAAATAAAAATAAAGTAGTGACAAAGACGTGTGCATTAATCTATTTCACAACTTGCAATTTGATAGGAATTTTAATCCTTTTTGTACCAACAACTCACGTGAGGTAGATCTTGTCACGTGAATGTGGATGTCTTATTGAATTCTTGTACCAGTATACGAAAATTGTTGACTTTGACAATTTTCTTTTTCTGACTTTTTTTTTTGCGAATAGATATTCGATCAAAATGCAGTTCCAGACTTCCAGTATAAAAGAATGGTTCCTCGGATCAGTTAATTTGAGATATGTAATAGGTTTGTTAGTTTGAAAACGGCGAAAATAATAAAGGTCCCCCATACGTTTGCTCTTATGTGTGAAATCAACCCCCACATGTAGAGCTGGCAATTCGGGCCACGGACTGCGGGTGGCCCGGCCCGGCCCGGACACGAGCCCGCGACTCCCGGGCCGAGCCGGCACGAAGCACGTCGGGCGTGACCCGGGCCGCGGCCTTCGATTGGTTGAAACTGTCGTGCCTTAGCAAGGCACGATGGCCCGGCCCGCTCAAGGCACGAGGAAGGCGGCCCGCCCAAGCCCGAATTACGAATTACCACTTTTTTTATACTATTTAAAAAAAATTGAAATTATACTATATTTCTAAAGGCATGAAGTGAAGCTCGATATTTGGCACGAGCCCGGCCCGAGCACGACGTGCCTCGGGACGACATTTAAAATTTCGGCACGACACGAAACCCGTGCCCGTGCTGGGCCTCCGGGATGGTTGGGCACGACGGGCCGACACGAGGCACGACACTGCCCGACCCACTGCCAGCTCTACCCACATGTTTCAATTGTAGCAATTGACCCCCATAAATTTATCAAATGTGAAATTCAACCCTTCGCCAATTTCTCTTCAATTTCTCACCAAAATCTCACTCACAGTTGCCATTTAAATATAAATTATACATTATATTACAATGGATACTGTATCACTATTAAAAACTTCCCAAACCATTTCACTATTAAACCATATCAACAAAAGGAAGAAAAAAACAAATTTCATTTTGCTGCTCACTTAAGATTCATCCTTCCCAAACCACTTTCACTATTAAATGTGATTTTCTAAAAATGGTTCATTGATCTTTACCCCAATATAGATATATTAACAAAATTGCAATTTATTTTTATAAGATAACTTATTCTAAGAACAATTTCATGACTCGCGAATGAAACCTACCCAAAACATGTGATGAATCTGATGATCACAAAATTCGAAGAATGGATGAATTATCTTTAAGTTAATGTCTACAAGTGTAACCCACAAAAAGCTAATCCCAAATTTATCACGTTAAGTATTTATACTTTAATGTATTTTGCTCATTTTTTTCTTTCGTGAATGGTATAATGTACAATTTATTTTGAAATGATATATATAGGTGATGAGAAATTGGTGAGAAATTGGAGAATGACTCAATTTCACATTATGACAAACTTATGGGGGTCAATTGATACAATTGAAACATGTGGGGATTGATTTCACATAAAAGCTAATGTATGAGGGGTATTTTACTACTTTTGCCGTTTGAAAACATCACTTACGTTTAAACTCACCATTTCTTTTAAAGAATAACATGAAAAAAATGGAGGGAGTAGAAGTTTCAACTATTACTTAAACAAACAAAATTTTAGCTAATCGGGACACCCCCCCCCCCAAAAAAAAACATATAGAGTTTAGTTAATTGGTCCGTACTAGCTTAACCGTAAACCATAGGTTGTAAACTTGTAAGGTTATATATAGAAGAGTGTAATACGATTGCCCCGTATATACTAGAAGATGAACATAAAAATTACTTCAACTTCAACTATCCGCTAAACCATCCACTCTATCGATCAAGGCATTTGGGATGTCATTTTCATGATTGACCAAAAAGTCTGAAAAGACGTGGTTCAAAAGTACTCTCTCCAATTTAAAGAGATTTCAGTTGTTGTTTGATGCTTTTAACTGGTTAAGTTGGGTGTTATTTGGTGGTCGCTTGGTTGTATACGAGAATTCAAAATTCCCATGAGATGCCACTTCCCAAGAAATATAAATTCACGAGAATATCTCAAAACTGTTTGGTTATATATATATGTAGGAAATGAACTCCCACAGGAACTTTCAATTACAGAGGAGGGGGGTTAGGTAAGCCCATTTCTCTATTTGTAAGAATTGGAAATCCCCATGAATTCTGAATTCGCATGATTTTGGGCAACCAAACAACTACACATTTTTTAATTCATGGAAATTCTGAATTCCCATGATTTTGGTTGGTAACCAAACGACCACTAGATTATATGAATCATTCGCTTAGCGTATATTATATTCTACATTGCACTTTATCAACACCACTACATCTCAAGAGGAACATGTATTTCATTCGGTTTAAAAATAGCTCACAACATAGCAAGCCAAAAGTAGCAAGCGAAACAAAAATCTTTTGAATTGGAGAGAGTACATATGTATGATATATGTACATGGTTATGTACATGGTTCAACTTAAGAAATAAGTGAATTTGGATCATATTCCTTCAAATCAAATTGTTGAATCTGAATCTATACTTTGCTTGACTTTTTTTCCCATTCTTATCAATGATTTTTTATTTTATTTTATTTTATATATTGGTAAGAAAAGAGAAGGGCACTACGGTCCCCTACTGCCAGAGGAGAAATTGCAACCCTAAGTGCCTTACAGAGGGGGGAAGGGAGAAACCAAATACAAAGCCGAGGTCGGTCCAAAAACCGGTGGTTGTTTGGGATAAGAAACGTGGATCCGGAAACCCGAATTTTAAGGGTACAAGCTCGAGATCCACCACCCAAACCTCCCACGGTAAAGAACTAAAAACAACCATTGCCCGCTTTTTGGGCTCCGCCAAATTTACCTTCTCAACCTTGTAGTTCCGTGGCATTAAGGGAGGCGTGATTCCAATGATTTATTTGTCTATGCACGCGATTCTATAGTTTGATCCTTAAAAAGTTTTATATACTCTCCTGGGCCTTATAATCACATTAACGGTTTCCTCTTTGGACCTCACATACTTATATAAATCCAAACAATAAAGCCCAATGCATACATACTGGAGTAGTATCCTACCATCACTAGACTCATAATTTTGAGCTGCAAGATGACTACACTTATCTAGCAAGCTAAGGTACGTCTATACTTGTATAAAATCTCCAATAAAACATCGTAATTGTGTATCATAAAACCCTATGAAATGTTCTTAGGGCGAGTCTCCATTATTTGACGACGTCCTAAATGTAAATAATGGCCATTGAAGAAAAGCTCAATATTAGCTCATTCACAAAGTCTATGTTCAGTGTTCCCTTCCCACTGTTTTGGCTTCTTTGCTTTAATTTAGATTGAGTTAACAACAATGCCAACTTGAACAAGTTGCGTTTAACCTCTCTGCCTATTTGCACGACTTTTTATGATACCCTAATATCCGATAAGGTTTCGGAGACAAAGTGGTAAACTGGTAATCAGAATTGGACTTACTAAATTATGAGAAATTGATTTTCAGAAGAAAAAAATAAAAAAATTTCGGTCATCTCTCATGTTTTAGTTGAGACTTGTAGTATTGTTCCAAGTAGTGTTCAACTCATCGTAGTATTTGCTTGGCTTTGATACACTAACAGTAGTTAAGTAGTTAATTAGGTGTAGACGAAGGTAGCCTACATCTTTATGATCTGATTTATATTAGGGCTGTTGGTTATGCTCCAAAAATATTAGTCAAGATTAGTTTTCAATTGTTCCTAGAATTTAGTTAGTGATGGCGATTAATTAGGTCACAAAGTAATGCATGATCAGTTTGGTTAGACGTGGAATAGTTCTCCACTTACTCCTAGTTTTTAGCTTATTAGTTGTGCTGTAAAGAGTATAAAAAGGTTGTTTATTAATGAGATAAGATGAGAAAGTGTTAGCTGAAAATACTTCTCAATGTTTACTCTCCTCGCCTCTAAAAAATCCACAAGGGCAAAAACATGTCGATAAGACAGGGAATGAATGTCAATTAGCTGAAAGTAAACATTTTTTAAAATTCGATACACCGTATATCATATCCAATCCATATCTAAGAATAAAAATTTGTTTTCACGAACAGATGAATTGAACACTACTCCGATCCGTAGATAAGATTCAATGTCATTACACTCCGTAGTACATTGATTCTACACATTCTGTCGATCAACTTGCATGGCTCCGGTGCATGCATGTACTTGGAAGTTGGAATGTGGTTATACAAATCATAGGTTTATCTCGAGGCTACTTTCAGGTAGAACTTTTATGACATTGACATAATACTCATATAGTACTATAATACTGACATTATAATTGATATCCAGCCACTAAAATGGGGCCTTTCATTCACTGAACTTATAAAATCACTTCTTTTTTGAGCAACCATTCATAACAAGGGGGTACTTAAATTCAATCTCATCAAGGCATGCACATGATCATGATGTTCAAATGAGCTTTCATTCGTCCGACCTGAAATGGTAGAGAGTCAAGTTTAAGCAAGATCGAAAGGTGACCCTAGCTAGTTCCATTATTAATCACAAGGCTTTGATTTGTGTCTTAGTGTTGGACATAGATTATGCTATTCGATAAGTATATATATGTTACGTACTTGCGTACTGATCCCAAGCAAACCGAATGTCGAACGTAATCCAAATTAAATAACTTAACAGGCCCCTCATTCGAATGCCATTTGGGTTTAATTTGATTCGTAAAGATAATGCACATGCCCATCTGTACAATGCGCTCAAGAGTCCACTTGAAAGACTTGATGAGGAGGGGGGTTATCAAGATTTAAACTCGAGTGAACCCTTCTAGCCTAAAGCCTAAGCTGATGGTTGATGACCCAACAATAATAGTTTTAAATCTTAACAATATGGGAAAGAACGCAAAACCAAATAATGCAATTGATTTGACACGTCGAGTCTTTGTTTATAAGTGATCACCAAATTGCTTAGTATGAGGCCTTTTGAAGAACAACCCAAAACCAAGTCCATGCATGAGAGTTAGGCCCAAACATAAATATCATACTAATTGGACTGGTGGTCGTAGACAACTAGACACAAGCACATGACCAACACATCTCAACCAAACGGTTAGACCTTTGTAATCAATAGTTATCTTATTAACATATTCGTTCATGCGAATGTGATCTGATGAGCTTCAGCGGACTAACGGCACAAAATATAATTTTACTCCGTATAAATAAGTTTGTGCTTTATCTACGCTTAAAACAATAAAATCATTTGCGTGGGGGACATGTCAAGACCATTGTGTCCGACTCACTGTCTCACAGTTAGCTAATGGATGGGTGGTACTCAAATGGTTACTTGGTTAGAGTTTTAGAGTATTAAGAACTGAGATGTTATGTTCGCGTGAATGTTGTTAATTAAGATAGAATAAGTAGTAAGCTTCCACTTCGGGAAATTAAAGGATTTCATTAAGAAAGCATAAGCTAATCAGCAATAAGAAGATACCACCAAACGCTTGAAAGGCAAAGAAATACGCTCAAAAATCCAGCTAAAAAAGTCGGAAAAACTCTCCAACAAGATCACCAATTCACAGTAGAGCCTATAAATACAATCAATATACGGAGTATATGTCATACTCTGATCTACTACTCTATGTAGGGGATTAATTGAGTAAATTGTACGTATGTGCGTATAACGGTCACCGTATGTGCGTATTGTTTCCTTCAACTACAAGGGACATGAAATGAGCCCTAGACAGATAAGTAAGATAACAATCAATGTCATTATCATCCAATTCAAGTACTACTACATCATTAGTACACATCGATTACATACATGCCTGCTGATGCTGTTTGGAAAGTTGCATGGTTAGAGTGCATGCATGTAATTGGAATATCTAATCATATACTCCATATTCATCTAGCTAGCTCAGGTTAGAAATATCCTTAGATAAATCATTTTATGTTTATTAAAATTTTAAGGATCTTACTAGTTATTAATTTGTGAAATTAATAAAGATGTGGTAATCATGACTCATCACCATTTATAATCGAACTTAGAAAAAAAAATTGATTGTGCTTTCTCCACCTTTACCCGGCAAATTATATCATGCTCCCGGGAGTACAATGAGCATGGTGATCCTTCTCACAATAGAGGGGTAGAGACCACACTTAAATATATATTTTAAATTATTATATGTTTGGTCCTTACTCCTCCATTGTAAAAAGGAGCACCATATGCTACTTGTGCTCCCGGGAGCATGGTATAAGCATTGCCTTTACCCTTCTCTAATTTGTCTTGAGAAAGTTTCATATGAAACCGTCTCACAAAGTCATGGTAATTTACCATGAGACATCATGGTTAAGTAAATAAATTAAACTAAGAATCTCTTTGAAATGGAAATAATTTTTCGATATAAAAATTTTGTGAACATGGTCAAAATAACTCTTAACATGTGCCCAATAGATAGGCACACAATTAAAAGACTAAATTACTGTAGAGTAGAGAGATTAGAGAGATTAGAGGGAAAAGAGAGGAGTAACCATCTAATTAATGACCTAAGGGGTATATATACAAGTACTAATCTTAGAGCACAAAACGTATACAGTGGAGTAAGAAGATATTCGTATATGTGTACATACTATAACTACATTACATAATATATTTTATGAGATATGGAAATCCACAATATAATACTCTCTCCTTCTCAAAATAAATATTTTTTCTCACATATCGAGAAACTTCTTTGACCATCGATATCTTACAAAATATAATGGTAAAAATTATGAAATTATAATCTTTTGAAAGTGTATTTTACAACGAATCCAATGATATAATTTTTACAATTTTTTATATAATATTTTTTATAAATTTGAAAGTCAAAATTTGTCTCGTAACTTGCAAACGTCATATATATTGAATGGAGGAAGTAGTTCATAACATATACTCCCTCCATCCTAGCTCAAACACCCCCATATTCCATCTCAGGACGTCCCACCTCAAACACCCCATCTATTTTGGGACATATTTTTCTCTCCTACTTTTATTAAATTATTACATCATCTCTCACATAATCTCTCCTACTTTTATTAATCCTCACATTTTCTCTCCTCCTTTTTCCTAATATTACCCCACTCAACTTACTATATCAGTTTTTCTTATTCCATTACAAAAATATCTTGAGGCGTTTGAGATAGGACAGAGGGAGTACTAAACATATTAACTCTTTAGCATCATAAAAGAGGATTCTCCTCAAAACAAAATTGGATTTCAAATTCTCCATTCTAAGACAACTAATAAATAGGAATAAAGTCGTTTGAAACGGTTCACAGTGAAATTATCTAAGAACAAAAAGTTCGAGTTGAAAAGGGCTGATCCAAAATATTTCACACATTTTTTTCTTTTTCTTTTTTTCTGGCAATCCAAGTGTCCACAGATTTAATGTGGGCTGTCCCTTTGGTTTTTATGCTCTTGAGGCTTCAAACATTTCTAGTCTTCTACTTCAGAGCAGCCCATTTTCTCTAAAATTTTGGGCCCATATTTTTACTTGTTTAGGGCTTAGCCTTCCTTCATTTGTCCAACATTCTTACCTAAAGGCTCACCATTTTGGTTCGTTCATGTTGTTCAAACATGGATTGGTGTTCGATCTCTCTATGTTCCATTTTATGTTGGAATTCTAACGGCAATTTTATGCGATGTATATCGAATCCATGTCATGATGAGTACTATGCGTCAACAACTTACTTGATCGTCACAACAAACAAAGACCTTGATGGATAAGCCCAGATGAGCTCAATAACATTAAGATGGCATGACAAATTATACATGTTTAGATGTCAATCCGAGGTTAAATGGTCAGTAAAGTTTCGAAAGTACGATTCTGAATACCGATGTTCTAAATTTAGATTTTCTTCATAGCTCGTGCAGTCGCGCTCCTTCTACACTACCAAAGGAAAAATTATGTATAGTCGACATCATGATAAATACGTATTGACATATATACGAATCACTAAACAGAAAAACTGTTTAACTATATATGACGGCAATTACTATTACCTAATACCTAAAGAAGAGGGTGAAGAAAGTTAACGACTTGTGGATGCAATGAATAACCAATTAATGGCCGTTTCTGTACACAACACAATTAGGAAGAGCTTCCTGCGATGTGATGACTTTGTGGGAAGTGTAAAATTGCTATTTTTGTCGAAAAGTTGAGATTAAACCATAAATAAACAAACATCAGTACAGGACGAAAAAGCTAATGCTAGTATTTTGTCCCTCTTTGGTAAAATTATTCTGTACGTCGTGAAGATTTAACAAAAAAAATGAGCAAAATTGCAAGTTATCACTTCGTCCAAGTAAATACATTTTACCAATTACTAATAAGTCGATAACTAGTAGGTCTAATATATGTGCATGTATAATTTTCAAATCTAACGTTGCTATGTGTACAAAAAAAAAGGTTTATCAATTATACAAAATACTGCAATGTTTGATACAATGATACTCCATATCTAAACAAGGATATGGGTATCACACTCTCGAATTACATGTGAGAGACGACATTAGACATAAATATTGAACTTAAAAAGCGCGGGATTGGTTGATTGGACAAATGATGGACATATCGAAAAGAAAGAGAACAGGGAAACAATCCTCATTGAGCATAGAAGACTTTAGTTTAGGAAGACATTAGGGTGACAAAAATTCAATTTTCAAGCCAGCCAATTGAGAGCTTTTACTCAATTTGGTTAATTCTGCCTTTGAGTTTTCTTTCTTTGTATGTTTCCTTTGAATAACTGTTTGGTAGGATACCCTTGGTTTTAATTAGTCTGATACATGCATGGAATATGTTTTAAATTTTCACATAAATTTTTCGTCAATAAATTAACACATGATTTCTCTTAGCTTTAAATTGTACTATCCACAATATGTGTGATTAGATATTCAAAACTTTAGTTTTCGGGACAAAATGGACTCTTTGCGTAACGTAATGAATTTTGCTAAGTGTTAAAAGGATAAACAATCGGTTTAACCTAGAGATGTTCTTATTGTAGACCGCTCTCCCTCTTTTTCATCAATTTCAAATATTGTAACGTGGTGTTATATAGATGCATGCATCAACAAATCATACAGTCGAAATTCAATCACACAACATCACTATGATTTTGTAGACCCATCTTTTTGTGAGCTAGGTTTCATACCTCTTAGCTCTTATTACAAAATTTTAAAATTCCACACAAACTTTCATTCACTTGGTAAAACATCAAAATAACGGGCAAAAGTGTGACAAACACACCACACAACACAACACAAGTGATCACAAAAGTAACATCAGCAATTCCACAATCCATGTGTAACAATGTTTGACTTGGTTAATCCTTTACACAAAAGGCAACTAAAAGTAAGAAAACCACAAACATAATTTCTACCAATTAACTCTTCAAACCCAAAAAAAAAAAAAAAAAAAATTCTACCAATCAAATTAGAACTAACTGAAAGTCATGTGAAGTCAAAGAGAAGGGTCACCACTATTTACAATTAATAAATAAATAAAAAAAACTAACTCCAATCCAAACAAAGCCTTATTTGATTTATTTCAGGAGAAGCTCTTTTTCTAGGCATTTCCTACACTATATGACAGCTTATAGCTTCTGACATTATTGGTACACTACTCTGTCTAAAACTCAACTCTCTTACAAAACAAAACTTTGGCTTGTTTCTGATTTTTGTGCAACTAAAGTTTTTCTGTTTCTGCTCTGTTTTTTAACTCTGTTTTTCTTGTTTCTTGGCTTGTTCCTGACTTTTGAGCACAAAACTTCTCTGTTACACCTCTGTTTCTCATTTTGTGTTTTGCTTGTTTTGGTTCTTTTTTTTTTCAAAGATAAAAAAAAAAAACAATGGGAAGAGCACCTTGCTGTGACAAATCAAATGTAAAGAGAGGGCCATGGTCACCTGAAGAAGATGCCACTTTGAAGAATTACCTTCAGAAAAATGGTACTGGTGGTAACTGGATTTCTCTCCCTCAAAGAGCAGGTAAAAAAACACAAAATATTATATCTTACATTCATGTTATTCATGTTAATTTGATATAAAGTTTTAATCTTTGGTACAAATTCACTCACCCAAAGTTGCAAATTGAACTTCACCCACTTCTTTGGGTTAAAACCCATTTGATTTCTTTCTTCAATTTTGATAGTAAGTACACATTTGTTATACGCCGGTTCATGTTAGTCGACTCCAAAATCATCGTAAAATGTTCAATTGTAACTTAATTTATCATAGTTCTCATTTTAGTTTGATTCTTCATTTCTTTGTGCTTAATTTATGACATACCCACTTACATATATGTAAAATTTTGTGCTTAAATCAATCCCTATAAAAAGTTGAACTTTTCATCTCAACTTCTGCCACTGTATAAGATACATCTATGGTTAAATTGCTCTAATTTTTCGTAAAGATAAAGTTTTTCTCACTTTGATTGATTAAATTCTAGTAAAAAATTCCACTGTTACATTCATTGCTAAATTTTCACTTTTAAGTTCATATTTTTGATGCAATCTTTTTTTTTTTGGGAAGGTCTAAGAAGGTGTGGGAAAAGCTGTCGTTTAAGGTGGCTGAATTATCTAAGGCCAGACATCAAACATGGAGGTTTCACAGAAGAAGAAGATAACACCATCATTTCCATGTACTACAAATTGGGTAGCAGGCATGTCCCTTTTCCTTCCCCTTTAAACATACACCATCTTTTCCGACTTATAATCATTTTGCGACTAAAACTTTGATGTTATTGTTATCGTCCTTGTACACTATTTTTCGACCCCTTTGATGGTCTAGACTAGTATCCATAATTTGTTGCTATGTCACATGTCGATTATGATCATTTTGCGACTATGACTTAGATGTTGTTGTTATCGTTATTGTGTACATTATTTTTCGAACCCATTGGGATCGGAATATATGCTCTAACATCCATAGTTTGTTGCTATCACACGTAGATTATAAATAAAGATATGATTTTGGGACAAAATTTCATAATCATGATTTTATTTGATTTGTATATTGGTAGGTGGTCTCTGATAGCAGCCAAATTACCAGGAAGAACAGACAATGACGTGAAGAATCACTGGAACACAAAGCTCAAGAAGAAGCTATTTGCTACAACAAGCAACAACAACATTAAAAGAAACACATTTAATCCTAAGATTAATGATATTATTAATCATGTCACTTTCACTAATAATAGCAATATTATTAATCCCATTTTCCAAATTCCTGTCACTTCTTCAACTCCTACACCTTCTACTTCACCCTCTCCTACCAATCACAATTATGAACTTATTTCTACTAATCAACAAGTTTATAATGTCCCATTTCCTAGCTTTTCAACCATGTCACATTTGCCTAATTTCGACCATGACCCGGTTGGCATACCGGTTTTGACCCGGTACCCGTTTCAACATGCTTTACTGATGCCCCAACATGCTACTACTTCTGCCCTTACCAATGCTGACAGTACTGTGAATGTGTGCCCACTTGAGGAAGTTTCAAGTGCATCCGGATCTTCTTCGGCTGTTTACGGGTCGAGTTTTGAGGACGACCCGTTTTTGGCCGAGCTCGGTTTCGGGTTGATGCAAGAAGAGGTGATGATGAACCCTCCTGCTTGTAACTTTGGTGTTGATGAAGATATTGAAGATATTAAGCCTCAAGGATTTGGTCAAGGTTTGGCTAATTAATTAATTAGTCAACTAGATTTAAATTAGTGATGAACTAGGCCCTCTAATTAAAACTAGTAATTTGTTTATTGTTCATATAATCTAGTTATTAGTACTAGTGGAGTAGTAGTGGTGGAGTCTTGTTCATATGGTTTTATTACTAATCCTACTAAATTCACCCCACCCTTTTGGTTAGATATATTGTTCCTTGTTCATATCAAGGGGACAATGTGACATTGAATCAAACTGAATTGTAGCAACCGTTACTATTAGTAATTGTGCTAGTTGTGCATCAGTTTCGGCTCCTACAGGGGCGAAGCCGGCAATTAATTTTTGGGGTGGCGAATTATAACTATATAAGCGGTATTCCTAACGTATAATTTAGGATTCATTCATTATATGTAGCCAAAATCAATACTAAATAAACTCATCTAATAAGAAAAATAACGAAACGGACATACTCGTTAAATTACGGAATAAGAAAGAAAAAATAAACATACGAACAAAGATTGGGGCAAAGGGAAATGATTGTTTTATATATTAAAGTTTGTATAAGAAGCATGAAATGATTGTGGACTATTGGTTAGTTGTTAACATTTGATTCCATTAGGTCAAGAGTTCAAATCCTCTCATAGAATACCTAAAGCTTAACTCAATTTTAAAAGAAAAGGAATTTTTTTAAAAATTAATAAAACTTGCCTCTAACAAGAACGAACCCAGCACCTCCTAGTTATAGGGATTCCATGCCAACTACATCTAATTTGTTATTTGAGCACTCAAAATTATATATAAACTACCTATTCCTATAAAACCAAAAAAATTCTGCACCCCACCGGGGTGGCCGCCGCCACCCCTCGCCACCAGGTGGCTTCGCCCCTGGGCTGCTATATATCGTAACGAGTAGTCGTTTGAACTCATTTCGTAATACAACTTAAAAAAGAAAGGCCGTTACTAGAACTCTAGAAGCCTAGAACTATCTATATCCTACTTATCATCGTCCAGTCCACTCGAAATTTTGATTCCACATGGTACGCGCGAAGTTGTGATTCTGACTATTTTACTTGTATAGAGTATTACGAAAGTGGGGTCGGATTTGAGTTGAGTTATTAGTTGGTTATTTGTTTTGTATAAATGGGTGTAGCACGGACAAATATGAAGGGGGGATCGGAGCGCATCAGCATGTCGGTTATGCCTGAAATAGTGGTCAATGTCATGAAATGTGCATGAGTTTTACATGAGAGCCAATTCAAAGACAAATAATGGGAAAGATCCCAATGTTGCTTGCTTTTACGCAGGAAAAAAGTAACGTACGAGTATGCAATTAAAACGGTCGTGAAAGTACCATGTTTGGTCAATTGGTGTGATTTTATTGTATTTGCCCCCTTACCATGAATTCATCGATCTGTCCCATGCATCTTGCATGAAAGATATACACTCATTATTGTAGTTATTGATATTGTGTAGTGCCGTAGTGGTACATTTAGTGACTTTAGTAACTGAATTTACAATGAGAAATAACGAGAAAATGAGCCGGTTATATGCAAAAACAAGTAAATAACGGAGTTATATAATATATAAGTAGGTTTATGAGGATTTAAGTGAAAATTGCTCGTTTATGATTGGAGATACTCCTCTTCCCTTAAGATCAGAGAAAGGTCAACTACCTTACAACAAGTGAATATTACTTAAGTTGGGTACATTTGTGCTTTTTTCATGAATTATTCATTGAATGACTTCTCGTTTTTTTACCTTAACTTGCAATATAGTAACAAAGACGTTGCTAAAAGAATGCTTTTCATTTAGTAATTTAGTACCATCAATCAAGTAGAAATGTAGAATTGTTTAAATAAGAATTTTGTGCTTTAAAAAAGTACAAATAAATTACTTTCTGCCTCAATTTTTTGTAATTAGACATTTAGACTTAGGTGGTCTTGATATGTATGTTTAATTTAGAATAAAAGGTCATACAACATTCACAAACAGTGGTAAATATGTCTTTAATCAACTGTACATGGATCAATTATCAAAAACAAAGAAAATTCCAATGCCATCGACAATTCACATTCTTATTTTTGTAAAAATTAAAGGGAAAAAAATAGAGGAAAAAAATGTAATATGCGAAAATCAATATGTTGTTGTTTGACATAAATATATGGTCAATTGGTCAATAGTGTGTGTTTGAACCACATTTCGTATGGACAGCTTTGAAATGGAGACAATTCTCAGAGCAGGGAGGTCCAGAGAGAACAAAAGCATACAAGAGTACTTTCCTTCACATTATGTGAATAAAAACCTCCTTTGACTTTGCTCATTTCTTGTCGTTTTATTTAACTTCACTGTGATTACATTCACAAAACTAAAATACTTTAGTAAGACGGTAAATCATATTTAGATGTTTTCAAATTCAAAGGCTAGAAATTGCTTCCCACAACTAGTTCTCATTCTTCTATTTCTCCAATGTGGAATATCATTCCACAACTCACATGTGGGTCGTTGTCACTCCAACATCCCCCTTCAATCGCCCTTTGTCGGGGTTGGGTTAATTCGCAAAGCCCCTTTTTGGGGTCAAACCTCAGTCAAATTCGCCAGCTCCCAAACTGGGTAAATCCATGGACCAGATCGTCGGACCCAAGACAGATCTTGGGCTCTGATCCCATGTCAGAGTCGTCATGGGCCAATATCGGCCCCCTCGTCGAAGACTAGCTCACAAACTGATGAGGTTAGTTCCATCCTAAAACCAATTGGCAATAGGAGGAGTAACCCACCAACTTATAAACTAGTCCCCATTTTTCTATTTCTCCAATGTGGGATATCATCCCACAACTCACATATGAGTCGTTGTCACTCAAACACTAGTTGGTCCGCCGAGGTGGTTTCAAGTATTCGTGAATAATTTCGTTAGAAGATAAATCAGAAAATGGCAAGGAATTTTCATAAACATCTATTCAACTAGCTGATGAGTTTACTCTGAACTTGACAACGATAATTTCAGCCTTAAAATTCAGCATAAATTTAAAGAGCTCGTACATTGAAGACGATTAGACTAATAAGATAAAGCAGTCACATAATCTAAATTAACTTTTGAAACTGGTTCCTCTTGTCATTACAGGCAAATGAATATTCCTTTTACAATTAGCCACCTTTGAGAAAGAGACCTTTAGGAGGAAAAAGGAGAAAAAGTTGGATAAATAATCTCTCAAAAGTAGGTCTATAATTGCAAAAATCATGTACTATATCACCCGAATTGTGAAAATTTTAATGACTAAAATGCTTGCAATTCCATAATATGCATCAAAACTGCAAACATGCATTTAGCTCCTCTTTTGGAAAAAGTTATCGTACAATTTCTAAAAATATGATTTAAGCATCAAAGTAAACTACACGACATTTTAGGCTACTTCTCTAGTTAACAAGTGTATCATGTTTTCGTAAGGTTCTCTAGTTATCATGATTATGTAACTTACTAACTTATGATTATGCAATAATTTATACTGTACATGGATTATATCATCTCTTGTTACAATTGCGAACATTATTGCATCTGATGAGTATTACTTGTGTGTTTTATGCACATTATTATTATTAGCTAGAAATAAGAATCAAATTACTAACAATAAGTTATTGTTGCATGGCCTAGCTAGCCACTGAATTATATATAAGTGTATATCTATGCGTTATCATATAAAGTAGAGTGCGGAGTATATTATATATAATATCTTCATTCGGAAGATATAACATATAGTATAACTTAATAATGCTTCTCATTTTTTTTTAAACATAGGAGCAACTAATGTTGAAGTATAAAACCATTTTGGATGCCCTATCCCTCAGTCTACACTTTTGGCTCAATTGGTTATCTAACATGGTATGTATCAGAGTCTCAGCGGTCTTGAGGTCTCAAGCTCGAATCATTGTAACCCCCCTCCTTTGTTATGTTGGAGCCTTAATAAAAAGAGCTCAATTTAAGTGTCGTGTTTAGGGCCAGTGAATTACCTGGAAAACTCTCCAGGCCAGATACCTACGTTAGGACGGATTGGAGTTAGGGTTCCAAAATATAGAGTAATAGTGTCACATTATCATCACATGCAAAATTAACATTTCACTTAATAGATGGTATGTGAATTACTAGTTTGTGATGTGGATCTGTCTTATTGTGAACTCCATTGAATAACTAGTGTTGAATGTCAACTAAATTTACCAATTAACAAAAAAGAATTCCAAAATTTTCAGAGGGAGACAAGGTGGAAATGAAAAATTCGATTTTAACGTGTTAAATTTTATTTTATTAGTTGAGCTAGTTAATATCGTCTACGGAATGCATGATTTGTTTTGTACTCCGTAGTAACCTTGAACGAAGTATGCTAAACTACGAAAGTGGTATAATCCGACGCAAATAATGTAGCCAAATTGCAATTGCATGCCTTAAAGTTTGATTAATAGCCGCCCCTTGACTTAATTAGCTTGTCGTGTTTTATCTGTTTTTACGGAGACAATGATATCTTATCAGTCATACCCTTATTATTAATGTGTGTTTGCATTGACCATGCATTATTTCTTCAGAAACTTTATAGTCATTTGAGTCTTTGTATCGATTAATTTAATATTATACTTGATATTGTAATTATAAACTAAAACTATACAATTAAGAGGATTTCGGTTTCGTATGCACGGCGTCGCATAATTATGTTTCTAGCACATTCTTTAACGTAGGAATTAGAATGTGACGAAATTATGTTCACGTACAATTTGCCAATTTGCATAAGTTTAATCAAGTGTTTTAACTATGATTGCTTAGACTTGAGCTAGGACAGTGGCCAATGTTTAATGTGCAAGTGATGTGGGTCTTAGTCAAGGTTTTTAATTATTAGAGCATCCCTATTAGTGAGACTCACTTTAAGTCTCAAATGGTAATATGATGTCACAATTACATCCTGCTGAGACTCAATTTGAGAGTCTACTCTTCAATGGTGAGACTTATATGTTATTATTTTTTAATTATTAATTGGGCCCAACATAATATAAAATTAAAAGTAGTGGATCCCACATAATTAATTTTTGAGACTTTTGAGACGGTCTCTAAAAACAGAGACCGTCTCAATTTTTGGGACTCTTTCCCTTGATCTCCATTGGGGGTCTCTCATTTTGAGACTCATTTATTCCACTTTGAAACTTATTTGAGACCCCCAATAAAAATGAGCTTAGCCTCGTTCTATACATGTTAGAACTTAGAATCATAGAATGTGATAGTAATATTGTTCGGTTGTAGTGCTAAAATTGTTTCACACTTTAACATCACGTTAGCTGCGAGAGAATTTATTATATTTTACTATGAAAGTAGAATCTATGTATGACAAATATTAACTTCGCATAGCTTGTAGATCGGTATCTATTTGCCAATTTGCCAGGAATTTCACGTTGAAATAAATGATGATCGATTTATGGTACTCGCGTCCCTGTATACTGTATATCATAGTACATGTTAAACCTAGCTACTACATGCATAGAAATATAGAATAACGATGATGAGGAGTGAATCTAAGATTAGACGATATTCATAGATTATGTACTCGAATCCAAAGGTATTTGTACATTCCACCAGCATTTCCAGATTCAACAACTATAACAATCGATCAAGCTCAACCCTAATTTCCCTCCTTCAAATACCCTTTTTTTTTTACTTTGTTCAATCCAAAGTAAATCTCCCCTAATATCCTTCACCCTTAGCTTGCTTCTATCACTTGGGGCTAAAGGCCTGCAACATATGAAACACTCCATTAGGATACATGTCAATCATACACTTGATACTTGAAATAGAAGTTAAGACCCCTTTAAAAGAACCTTACACACTCGAGTCACATACTCGACATTTGAATAAGAGTACAACAATAAAAAAACGAGATTTTTCGATCTAATAGGTTAGTCCGACCTCCGACCCCTACACAAAACCCATATCGGATGCTTCTAGCAATTACATCGATTATCACAAAGCAATTATATCATAGGATGTGCTAGTAAAAAGTTTTTTTAGTGCCTCGTACCCAAATGGACAATGCTAGAGGTCTACCGTGTAGACACCCAAAAATGTCTACAATCAACAATTATTTTACTACACTTTCAAAATTTTACTACCCACACAATTAATTTTACTATCTGAATTTTTCCTTTCTATTAATTTTACTACACCGATCCCAATTTTACTACTACTAACTCAATTTTACATTATAAACATATTAATTGTGTCTACATTGTAAACCTCTAGCAGTCTAGCGATTTGCTACCCAAAATTTTTTAGTGCCCCATACCCAAATTTATCCCATTAGGTGTACCATTTCTCATGTTAATTACTAAAAAGTAAAAATTACTGAACCAAAATGCAGTAGAAAAAAAAAACACTTACAGCAAAAATTGTGGCGTGACCAGGATCAGCAAGATGGGCAAAGAGGTTGTCCATTGGGCCAGTCCCAGTGTAGATATGTTGGAACCAGGCCCCCATCACAGCCAACATAGCCAACCTTCCATTCTTGATCTCCTTAGTCCTCAACTCCTTAACCTTAGCGGCCGAGCCGGATCCCCAGCCCAATGGGTCAAACCAAAGCCCACCAGGGTAACCGACATCGGTCCCAGTGAGCTTGTTGTTGGGGAAGATTGGGTCAGTGTTGACACAACCGGGCTTGATGATATCGGCCCATCTACGACCCTCGGCCCAACCGATCAAGACGAGTTCGACAATGAAGAGGGTAGTGGTGTCAGTGAAGTACTCTTGCTCACCGGCAGTGTACCAAGAAGGTGTGTTTAGGATGCCAATTTTGGTTAGTAATTCTGGGATGAAAATCCCAGCTGCACCCAACATGGCCCACCTGCTGTGTACTATCTCTGCTTGTACCATCCATCTTAGTGTCTCTGGGTCAGACCCTGCTCATCATGTACACATTTTACAACTTAGTTGAACCTTTCAAGATCCGTGTTTGTTACATTATGAAATAGCAGTCGATTTATGCAATTCTCGACACAAAACAATCTATCCATGCATCAGTTTTGTGGACATTGGTAGGTTAATCAACAAAAGAACATGAACATTAGTTGAAGCTTTCGATGTCCGTGTTTGTTACATCTTAGACTAACATTCGACTAGTACAATTTTTAACAAGAACCACATTGACCTAAAAAAAAAAAAAAAAACATGAACCATGGGCATGCGGCCTACAATACTCGTAGGTTTTTTTCATTATATCTTCAACTTTGTAGTTAATCTTGATTATGAAGTCTATATTGGCACTATTGCGAGTCTGTAATACTTACCAAGGCCAAGAGGGTCAAATCCAAAGTCTCCTGGAAGGCTGCGGAATTCATTAAAACAATACAATTAGTCACCAAAATAACGATAATAAAAGCTTAGTCGCAAAATGATTTAGGGTCGGGATATACCTTCCATCAAGCCATTCAGGAGGGGTGCTGCCAGGGAACCAAATAGGCCTCTCAGGTTCAACTGCTGCTGCTGAGACCGACACCGATTTCGAGCTGACTGGTGCCTTGAATTTGGTTACCCTCAATCTCTTTCCTCCTAAGAATGAAGCCCTTGTTGCACCAACTACACTCCCTGTCTTCTGTGAGCTGTATCAACCAAACTTATGTCACTTTTGTATATATACAGTTGTGATCAGTTGAATTACTTGCAAACTACAAAGATTAGCGTCAAATTGCAGGATCTAACATTTGATCAACCCCAAAAAATATGATCGATCGAGTGTTTAGACATGTTGGGATAACAGAATCAACTCAATGCATTCATAAATAAGAAATTTGTACCAAAAAAACAAACTAGTCATAATGTTAAACAACAACACATTTTGTTATTCGATGATTGAAAAATTGTGTCTAAGCCTATATTCCAACCAGAAAGACAATAATAAGCATTTGTCTCAATATCGGCTAATATGAATCGTCAATGTAACATAACCTAGATCAAAGCATTGCGGAAAAACTAATGATACAAGATGACTTGCCTGATGGAAACAGCAGTAGTGGCTGAGGAAGCACAAACAGAAGCCATTTAAATACACTGTGTTTTTTGCTCTCTATACTTGTTTGTGTTTTCAAAGTTGGCTTAGCAAAGCTTGTATTATGTTATGATTGCATCAAAGGGGGGGATGTTAAGGGGATACAATAAGGACCATGGGCTTATCTAGTAGGATAGATCAGTTTGGTTTCCAATTGGCTAATGGATTGCCATGTGGCATATAGAATCTGATTTCTTGTGCTTCTTCTTTGGCTCATTTGGAATAATCAGTAGTTAGTGGCTCACAATTATTCTTGGGTTTATATACCAATATCTATGTCACATTCATGTGCTTCCACCTCAGCCTTATTGTCACACCAACTAGGCACAGCTAGATCACCTCTCGATTCTCATGCTTGCCATGAGCCTGAATTGGAGAGGATTTTGAGTGTCTTAACTAGAGGTCCTCGATTCATACGGTGAATGTAGCGATACTGAAACTGTTGAGTTAGAGATTTACTAATTACCATTCTACCTTAGTACTACTATTACTACCACGAGACATCTCCCCATTTAGAAAGACTGTTTTGACTGGTCATGTTCATGTCTATTTTTAGACCAATTTAAAGACCCGGTTGCCATAAAAACAAGTGAAACGGATAGAATGCAGTGCAAAATAGATCATGTACTGATTTTTATAACAAATGAACGATTCACTTGGTTTATAAATAGCTCCTAACATGGTTAGTCAAAACAACAAAATAAAAAGGAGAGAAGTATTTAGGTAGAAAGTTAGTACGAAGCATATCTTTCAACTTGATATAAGTTTAGACTAAATAAAATACGGAGTAGTACAAACAAAAAGTTGCACTTATATGACTTCCATCCAGATTTAAGATTTTTTTTTTTTTTTTTTTTTTTTGGTGATTGACAGATTCTTTTGAGAGCAAGCTCTAAACCAAATAAAACGTTTTCTTAAAGTGAAAATTGAGACATACTTTATACTTCAGTTCAACATCTAAATCCGAATAGTTTTAAGTATAGTGTGTATTTTATTTGGTTTAGACTTTAGAGGTATATAAGTGTATAACCACTTTATTAGACAAAATAAGAGGAAGCTAAACTTTATTTTAGAAAAGGGGAGCATCATTCCCAACTTCCCAAGTCCTACTCCTCGAGCCTTCTTACTTTGGCCTCACTGCTCTCTTTTGATGTTTGCTTCTTTCCACATTTTAGTCATTTGAAATCAAGTTCACGCAAGTGAACGAAATAGCTCAGCTCACTCATATGAGTCCAAACTACTAGCGTATTTTTGAAGCACCCATGCTCTAATTGACATTATGACAACCTCGCAATCAATTAATAAGATGCTTTATCAAATTTAAAAAATAAAAAGAAATGAAATTCTAATGGTTTAAGTATAGATATGACACTTTAAGTGTGTGCTGCCGGCAATCGCTATAAAAATGTTACCACCAAATCAAACTTTTAGTTAGCTCATTCAACTGTACCGCCAAGTATCAATACATAAGTTTAAACTTACTACTACTCGTTTAATTTTGCTACACTCTTGCCTCGACCTCACTACAACATTAAGAATTTAAGATTTGACATAGCTCTTTTACCTAAACATTAGAGATCCAACTTTCTAAAACCAATGCCAAAGCTAAAATTGAGTTAGTCATAGTGAAATTAAGTTAAAAATAGTACAATTAATTAATTGACATCAAAATATTATCAGCAATAAAATTAAATTACGATGGTAAGACTCAATCGAGTTAATAGTAAAACTACATTGGTGTATCAAATATAAGGGCGACATTAGACAATTTGTGTTTACATGTTAAATTTATTTTATTTTAAATTTTAAATTTTAATTTATGGCATTTGATAATATTAATAAAAAAAGGGGGTTTATGAATAATCCTACCACCAATTGTGAACCGTGCATAGCGCGGGTCTAAAGTCTGATTAGTGAAAGTTCATCTCATAGGAATCATGAACAACCTCCATTAGCATTTTAGCAAGCACCGTCAATTAGAGCTGGCATCACGGGCCGCGGGCCACGGGCGGCCCGACCGCCGGCCCGGCCCGGCCCGGGCACGAACACGGCCCGAAATGGTATCGGGCCAGCCCGGCACGAAGCACGACGTGCTTGATCCGGGCCACGGCTTTGAAATGGGGGAAGAAGCCGTGCTTTGGCACGGCCCGGCACGAGGCACGATGGTCCGGCCCGTTCTAGGCCCGAAATTAGGCACGCTAGGTACGGCCCGCCAAAGCCCGGCCCGGCCCGGCCCGGCCCGAAAAAGAAGACCGTTGGAAGAAGGCAACGGCTACTTCAACGGCTACTTGGTGAGTTGGTGTGTTTTGTTTTTTTTTTTTTTTTTAAGTTTCTCCAATTACTTATACACCACTTATCCCTCCATACACAATTACTATAAATACCCAACACTTCAACTCAATTTTTCACAATTCATTCCAACTCTTCTACTCATCTTTTCTACACTTTTCTCATACACATTTATCTCTCCATTGCAATATTATAAATACAAATTACTTACTCAAATAATATATTAATTCCACAATTCCTAAATTATATCTTATATTAATTAGTCATTACAATTACTAAAAACATTAGTATAATATTCTCTTATATATTTCTCTCTCTAATTGCTTGTAATATTTTATATATATAATTACTTACTCAAATAATATATAATATATATACTATCTAAAATTTTATTATAATTACTCAATTGTTAATTTTGGAAATTAGAGTAAAAGGTGAAGGGTCGAAGTCCAACCTCCAAGGTTCTAAGTCGTGAATCGATCAAATACCAAGCTTCTCAAAAGCTAGACGCACTTATTCCGAAACCGATTTTGGGGGAGAAATTTCTTTACTTTATATTTTCAAACATTATATTCATTGTTGCATGTTATTTTTGCATTAGTTCACATAATTATATTTTGCATTAGTTCACAACTTCACACAATATAATTAATTATATTATTTACATTACATAATTGTTGGCTATGGAACAAAATTTCCAAAACCCTTTTTCCACTTCCAAAAGATCACGTCTCCGGGATGAATCTACATCATCCCCTCAAACACCACCCACCCAAGCAACGGACATGAACCAATTCACAAATTATACTCCTTCCCACCCACAAAACATGCAATGGCAATCTTTTACACCGTTTGCTTTGGATCCTAATCAACAACAAAATCTAAGAATAACTCCGACAAATTTATTTTCAACTCCTCCCGGCTTTGATAGTCGACCCTCACAAATTCCACCTTCATTTACTAATACTTTTCCTTTTATGCCACAACATCCCACTTTTGATCAACGACCTCCACAAATTCCACCACAAATTCCACCTCAAATTCCCACATTTCAACAATCACAAGAAGATTCCACACAAACGTCCACAAATTTGGATCAAACCATCCCGCCCGATCCCACGGATGTTTGGATGACCGAAGAACAAATGGCACCAATTAGAAATAGAGTTAGAGCAAGTCCCGTATGGCAATCTTTTATCCAAACCGTTGACAAGTTAAAAGCCAAGTGTGTGCATTGTAGTACTATATTTACTTGCAAATCAAAAAACGGAACCGGCCATTTGCTTCGACACATGAAAATGTGTTCTAAATTGCCCGATAGTAGTCAAAGATCAATGGACAATTACATGTCTAAATCCAAAGGAAAAGAGCAATATGTTTATGATTATGATCATTGTAGTGCACAATTATCTAAAATGGTTATTCAAATGGAAAGTCCATTTTTAAGTGTTGAGCATCCGTCATTTAATAATTATGTCACTTCAAACAACCCCGAGCACAAGCCAACGGGAAGGAGAACATGCAAAAGCAATGCAATGGCACAATATTTAACTATGAAGCATCAATTAATTTCTGAATTTGCTTCTTTGACATGTAGGTTTAATTTAACCGCTGATGCTTGGGATTCCGGTATTGGTATTTCTTATATATGCATTACTGCTCATTGGATAGATGCTCATTGGAAAATACAAAAACGTATTATTTGCTTTTCAAAGTTAGAGCATCCTCATAATGCCGTAAACATGCATAACATTATTCTTAATGGCATTTCTGATTATGGTATTAAATCTAGAATTTTATCACTTACTTTTGATAACGCCACAAGTATGACGGCTGTGGCTAATATGCTAAAAAGTAGTCTAGATGACGTTCTTTTGAACGGCGATTTGTTGCATATGCGATGTGCTTGTCATATTTTAAACTTATGTGTAAGTGATGGTCTTGAAGGACTTAGACAATATCATGATTATTTTAGAACTGTAGTTCTTCACTTGCACACCAACAAGGTAAGACGTCAAGCATGGAGAAATTATTGCCGAGAAATTGGTGTGAAATATAGAAAATTTCCTTGCGAAAATAACACTCGGTGGAATTCTATGTATATTATGTTGTCCGCTATTATTCCATATAGAGTGCCTTTGACTAACTTTTGGAATGCTATTTTTCCCGATAACCCTTTACTTGATACGCATTGGAACAATATGCAAATGTATTTTGATTTTTTAGAAACTTTTTCCGATGCAACTAAATCTTTCTCTCATGTTTATAAGCCAACTTCTCCTCATTTTCTTTCAAACATTATTTCCATTGCAGAACTATTTTCTAATAATCGTGGTTCGGATTCTTATAGTGGGTTTTTACCCAAAATGGAGGCAAAATTTCTTAAGTATTGGAAAAAAATTCCACTTGTTTATGTTTTTACCATGATTTTAGACCCTAGGTGGAAATTTGATGGTACTGTCTCTTTGATTGAATACTATATGGAGATGATGAACTTAGATTTCGATATAGATTCATATAGTGATGAGATTAGAACTGCTTTCTTTAATGTTTTTAGTAATTACGAGTCTCGTTTTGGTTCAAGAAGTCGTATATCGTCTTCACATTCCGGTGCAGGTAGTAGTGGTGATCACATGAGTACAAAGTATGCTACTCTTAAATCCAAAATTAATCAAAGAGGGGCAAATGTGGGACAATCTACTAGATCCGACTTGGCCGAGTATCAAATGTATTTGAATTATGATCATATGGGTCCTTTTTCAGATGAAGCTTCGAGCAACTTGGATCTTTTGGTTTGGTGGAAAGATCAACGTAAGCAACTTCCGGTGATGTCTGCAATGGCACAAGACTTCCTTAGCATTCAAGTCTCTTCGGTTGCTTCGGAACGTGCCTTTAGTGCTTCTAAAAGGGTATTGGATGAAAAAAGAACAAGTTTGAGATCAGACACCCTTGAAATGTGTGTGTGCTACAAGGATTGGTTGGATGCGGAAGCACAATGTCAAGGCGTCGAAAACATTGATAACGATATTAGCTCCGACGAATCAAGCACAACATCCCAACAATCACCAACTCATGAATAAATATGATTCATGACATTTTATCACTTTACATTATTTTGGAGTAGTATACTATTTCGTAGTATTTAACTATGTTTAATCAATAAAGCATTAGTATCAATAATCTATATTTGTAACTCTCTTCGACTATTAATAAATATATATATGAGGTATTTCAGTTATATTTTGTCTCACTTCTTTAGTTTATTTTAATCAATTAAATAAATATGAAAAATAATAAATTTGCACAAACAATATGCAAAATCCATAATTTTGGAAAAAAATAATTTTGGAATTTTTTTTAAAGGCCCGACCCGAAGCACGACCCCGGCCCGACGGACCCGAACCATGGGCACGACCCGAAGCACGACCCGAAGCACGAGCACGACCCGAGCACGAGCACGACCCGGCCCGAGCCCGACGTGCCTCGTGCCTCGTGCCGTGCTCGGGACGAGTTTTAAAATTTCGGCACGGCACGAGCCCGGCCCGAAGGCACGAAGTCCGTGCCCGTGCCGGGCCTCCGGGGTGATTGGGCACGACGGGCCGGCACGAAGCCCGACACGGCCCGGCCCGCTGCCAGCTCTACTCTCCCGGTAGAGCTGGCATCACGGGCCGCGGGCCACGGGCGGCCCGACCGCCGGCCCGGCCCGGCCCGGGCACGAACACGGCCCGAAATGGTATCGGGCCAGCCCGGCACGAAGCACGACGTGCTTGATCCGGGCCACGGCTTTGAAATGGGGGAAGAAGCCGTGCTTTGGCACGGCCCGGCACGAGGCACGATGGTCCGGCCCGTTCTAGGCCCGAAATTAGGCACGCTAGGTACGGCCCGCCAAAGCCCGGCCCGGCCCGGCCCGGCCCGAAAAAGAAGACCGTTGGAAGAAGGCAACGGCTACTTCAACGGCTACTTGGTGAGTTGGTGTGTTTTGTTTTTTTTTTTTTTTTTAAGTTTCTCCAATTACTTATACACCACTTATCCCTCCATACACAATTACTATAAATACCCAACACTTCAACTCAATTTTTCACAATTCATTCCAACTCTTCTACTCATCTTTTCTACACTTTTCTCATACACATTTATCTCTCCATTGCAATATTATAAATACAAATTACTTACTCAAATAATATATTAATTCCACAATTCCTAAATTATATCTTATATTAATTAGTCATTACAATTACTAAAAACATTAGTATAATATTCTCTTATATATTTCTCTCTCTAATTGCTTGTAATATTTTATATATATAATTACTTACTCAAATAATATATAATATATATACTATCTAAAATTTTATTATAATTACTCAATTGTTAATTTTGGAAATTAGAGTAAAAGGTGAAGGGTCGAAGTCCAACCTCCAAGGTTCTAAGTCGTGAATCGATCAAATACCAAGCTTCTCAAAAGCTAGACGCACTTATTCCGAAACCGATTTTGGGGGAGAAATTTCTTTACTTTATATTTTCAAACATTATATTCATTGTTGCATGTTATTTTTGCATTAGTTCACATAATTATATTTTGCATTAGTTCACAACTTCACACAATATAATTAATTATATTATTTACATTACATAATTGTTGGCTATGGAACAAAATTTCCAAAACCCTTTTTCCACTTCCAAAAGATCACGTCTCCGGGATGAATCTACATCATCCCCTCAAACACCACCCACCCAAGCAACGGACATGAACCAATTCACAAATTATACTCCTTCCCACCCACAAAACATGCAATGGCAATCTTTTACACCGTTTGCTTTGGATCCTAATCAACAACAAAATCTAAGAATAACTCCGACAAATTTATTTTCAACTCCTCCCGGCTTTGATAGTCGACCCTCACAAATTCCACCTTCATTTACTAATACTTTTCCTTTTATGCCACAACATCCCACTTTTGATCAACGACCTCCACAAATTCCACCACAAATTCCACCTCAAATTCCCACATTTCAACAATCACAAGAAGATTCCACACAAACGTCCACAAATTTGGATCAAACCATCCCGCCCGATCCCACGGATGTTTGGATGACCGAAGAACAAATGGCACCAATTAGAAATAGAGTTAGAGCAAGTCCCGTATGGCAATCTTTTATCCAAACCGTTGACAAGTTAAAAGCCAAGTGTGTGCATTGTAGTACTATATTTACTTGCAAATCAAAAAACGGAACCGGCCATTTGCTTCGACACATGAAAATGTGTTCTAAATTGCCCGATAGTAGTCAAAGATCAATGGACAATTACATGTCTAAATCCAAAGGAAAAGAGCAATATGTTTATGATTATGATCATTGTAGTGCACAATTATCTAAAATGGTTATTCAAATGGAAAGTCCATTTTTAAGTGTTGAGCATCCGTCATTTAATAATTATGTCACTTCAAACAACCCCGAGCACAAGCCAACGGGAAGGAGAACATGCAAAAGCAATGCAATGGCACAATATTTAACTATGAAGCATCAATTAATTTCTGAATTTGCTTCTTTGACATGTAGGTTTAATTTAACCGCTGATGCTTGGGATTCCGGTATTGGTATTTCTTATATATGCATTACTGCTCATTGGATAGATGCTCATTGGAAAATACAAAAACGTATTATTTGCTTTTCAAAGTTAGAGCATCCTCATAATGCCGTAAACATGCATAACATTATTCTTAATGGCATTTCTGATTATGGTATTAAATCTAGAATTTTATCACTTACTTTTGATAACGCCACAAGTATGACGGCTGTGGCTAATATGCTAAAAAGTAGTCTAGATGACGTTCTTTTGAACGGCGATTTGTTGCATATGCGATGTGCTTGTCATATTTTAAACTTATGTGTAAGTGATGGTCTTGAAGGACTTAGACAATATCATGATTATTTTAGAACTGTAGTTCTTCACTTGCACACCAACAAGGTAAGACGTCAAGCATGGAGAAATTATTGCCGAGAAATTGGTGTGAAATATAGAAAATTTCCTTGCGAAAATAACACTCGGTGGAATTCTATGTATATTATGTTGTCCGCTATTATTCCATATAGAGTGCCTTTGACTAACTTTTGGAATGCTATTTTTCCCGATAACCCTTTACTTGATACGCATTGGAACAATATGCAAATGTATTTTGATTTTTTAGAAACTTTTTCCGATGCAACTAAATCTTTCTCTCATGTTTATAAGCCAACTTCTCCTCATTTTCTTTCAAACATTATTTCCATTGCAGAACTATTTTCTAATAATCGTGGTTCGGATTCTTATAGTGGGTTTTTACCCAAAATGGAGGCAAAATTTCTTAAGTATTGGAAAAAAATTCCACTTGTTTATGTTTTTACCATGATTTTAGACCCTAGGTGGAAATTTGATGGTACTGTCTCTTTGATTGAATACTATATGGAGATGATGAACTTAGATTTCGATATAGATTCATATAGTGATGAGATTAGAACTGCTTTCTTTAATGTTTTTAGTAATTACGAGTCTCGTTTTGGTTCAAGAAGTCGTATATCGTCTTCACATTCCGGTGCAGGTAGTAGTGGTGATCACATGAGTACAAAGTATGCTACTCTTAAATCCAAAATTAATCAAAGAGGGGCAAATGTGGGACAATCTACTAGATCCGACTTGGCCGAGTATCAAATGTATTTGAATTATGATCATATGGGTCCTTTTTCAGATGAAGCTTCGAGCAACTTGGATCTTTTGGTTTGGTGGAAAGATCAACGTAAGCAACTTCCGGTGATGTCTGCAATGGCACAAGACTTCCTTAGCATTCAAGTCTCTTCGGTTGCTTCGGAACGTGCCTTTAGTGCTTCTAAAAGGGTATTGGATGAAAAAAGAACAAGTTTGAGATCAGACACCCTTGAAATGTGTGTGTGCTACAAGGATTGGTTGGATGCGGAAGCACAATGTCAAGGCGTCGAAAACATTGATAACGATATTAGCTCCGACGAATCAAGCACAACATCCCAACAATCACCAACTCATGAATAAATATGATTCATGACATTTTATCACTTTACATTATTTTGGAGTAGTATACTATTTCGTAGTATTTAACTATGTTTAATCAATAAAGCATTAGTATCAATAATCTATATTTGTAACTCTCTTCGACTATTAATAAATATATATATGAGGTATTTCAGTTATATTTTGTCTCACTTCTTTAGTTTATTTTAATCAATTAAATAAATATGAAAAATAATAAATTTGCACAAACAATATGCAAAATCCATAATTTTGGAAAAAAATAATTTTGGAATTTTTTTTAAAGGCCCGACCCGAAGCACGACCCCGGCCCGACGGACCCGAACCATGGGCACGACCCGAAGCACGACCCGAAGCACGAGCACGACCCGAGCACGAGCACGACCCGGCCCGAGCCCGACGTGCCTCGTGCCGTGCTCGGGACGAGTTTTAAAATTTCGGCACGGCACGAGCCCGGCCCGAAGGCACGAAGTCCGTGCCCGTGCCGGGCCTCCGGGGTGATTGGGCACGACGGGCCGGCACGAAGCCCGACACGGCCCGGCCCGCTGCCAGCTCTACCGTCAATCTCCTCTCTCTCTCTCCCGCCTTTTCTTTCCATCAAATTAAAGGTACAGTCCACCCTCTTTTGTTTTATTCCATTAAAAATAATGTCAATTGTTTTTTTTATTATTGAATATTTGTTCATTTTAAATCAAATTAATTTCCTTTTTTTTTCCCCAAATCTCAAATCGTGTTAGATCGGTTCATGTACAATTATATAGCTTGATCATTACACTTTTGATTTTTCCGATTGAATCAGATCGTTAATCAACAATCGCGATGGATTTCATGAAGGTCTTCGATCAAACTGTTCGCGAAATGTAATTAATCAATTTCTTTCTTTCTCTCTCTTTTTATCTTGTTGTTCAATTGTTCGAAATTTTGTGATTTTTTCTTTTTTCATTGAAATGTGATTTGAACTTGATTACTTGTAGAAAAAGAGAGGTGAATTTGAAGGTGTTGAAGGTTCCTGAGATTGAGCAAAAGGTTCGTCTTTTTCATATTAATTATGTAATTTTTTGATTTGATTTGATTTTATTCAATTTGTTGTACTGAATTATTGATTTTATTGCCTAATTTAGTTTAATTTTATTGCCGAAATGGTTGCTTATGATAGTTCGGAGCTCAAGAGTAGTGATCATGTGCTCTAATTGCGGGTGTGTGGTGTGTTTCATTATGATCTTGAGTTGTATGGAAATCGAAAATGTTGCGTTTTTGGAACGGAGCACGATTTATTATCGAGTTTTTATTGTGCTCGATGACATGATTTAGGTGTCGTAGTTACAATGTAATGATTGTGATAAGTTTGATGCATATGAAATTCAGTTTGATAGTTAGTATTTGAGAGCTCGTGTTGGTTTTTGTTGTACGCGGTAAGGAAGGAAATTTTAAATTAAATATACATACAATTCTCTGTCGGAGTATTTCTGTTGGAAATCTTGCTAAGAAGCTAGTGAATTGATGTTGAGGATTTGAGGTTCAACAAGCGAATCATACTCCAATAAGAGAGATAATTAGGGAGCGAATCTAGGTATCAGCAAGTTTTCTTTTGTCAAGGAAGTATGGGAATGTGACTTAAGTGGTGTATAGGTAGTGTTAGGATGTTCTTTTTAAATCGTCGTCTCTTAGACAAACACAAGCTCTTTGTTGTTGACTATGAGAGTTGACCTACAAGGACAAAACTGATTTGGTGAACTTCGTTTTGATTTAAGGCCTCTAAACTTGTATTTTCTATTGGTTGTATCCTCGTGCAGATTTGAGGTAGTATTCTGTAAGGTACTTGGAATTTGAATGGTTTTAGAGCTGTAAATAATGGAAGTACTCTTTAGTTATCTGTGCTGATAATTATCTCACATTATGGGGTAGGGTTCCGATTTTTTCCAGGACTTCCAGTGTATCTTTTTTTTTTTTTTTTTTTTGAAAGCGTGCCTTGGCCGCAAGAGTTGCAGAGAGTTTTGTATAGTCAGGTCAGGGCAATGGAGATTGGACAAAATTGCTTTAGGCATGGCGTCTGTGGGGCAGGCACATGAGGCGTAAGCAGCATGGACTGGATGTGAGGTGCACAGTAGTGAACCTGAAACAAATCTAATCATAAAAAAAGTTATCATATAATGTACCGGGCATGTGCTTACTTGAAGTGCAACAATTGTCTAAATTTAATAAAATGGGCTCCAATTTTAACCTAAAAGATGTAATTTGTTATCCATCTTCAGAATGTATGCTCCTCCATGCTCCATCAGTTCATCAAATATTCGTCTAGATCTAGAGCTTTATCTTATCCTTTTGAACATCATTAACGATGGTAATGAGTGGGAGAATGGAGGATGATTGTGAGGATGATATGGTTATTTGTTGATGATGGCACTTTGATTCAGTGTGCCTTTGTTAGCACTTCTTAAGCATATGGTCCTAGTTACAAGATCATCAAGATTCAGAATTGATTGGTTTGGACCATCAAATGATGCCAAAGGAAAGGTTGTTGTTGGAGCCACTTTAGTTGATGAAATTGACGAGAAGGTAGAAGGTGGGATGTCTTCAGAAGTAGAAGGTAGTGGTGTTTTGGACTTCAGGCTTGATGAGGTTGGGGAAGAAGAGAAGGTTGAGCTAACTCTTTTTTAGATGAGAACTATTAGTAGGCTTTATGGAGTTTGTAAAGCTAATAGCTGTGGTTTCTTTCATTCTTTCTTAGGTCTCCACTTTGTCCTTTTAAGCTTCTATATAGCACTTGAAGTGGGGTTTAAAAAAAAAATAATTAGTTTAGAAATAAGCTTGCCCTGCTTCAATGAGATGTACGGCTCATACTTCATTGTATTAGGCTCGCATCACCTCGATGCACCTTAAGCCTATAAAAGCAAAGTTCTAGATAATGTAAGTGAGGAATTCCTTATTTGTTGGTGCATCTGGAATGTTAGATGTCAAAAGACACTGAAAGTATACACAATGAAATGACTCAAGCTTCATTTTTTCGGGACTTCTTTGGTGAAAAGTGTTACATTAAAAAATTGACGCTTATTTTCAGTGAATTTTGTAGAGAGGTGCTTCGTGATAGTATGGGGAGGTGATTGTTCTTATTGCTATATGCCTTCCTTTTTTTTTTTGGGTACAAAGGAGCAAATAACACTGCGGGGGTGGGGATATGAGGATTCAAACCCGGGACAAACATTTCCTATCTTTGCAAACTTCTTTTCACCTACAAAAAAAGGTGTGGAATTTTGTATTCAGGTGCTATCATCAATGTTTCACTAGAAATGAGGGCTTGATATCTTTGTTTCACCCAGACTTTGAGACTTTGTTTAGAATATGAAAGCTATTTACATACAACTCTATGGGTGGGCACCAGAAAAAAAGCCCACTTTAGAAATGAAAGACCTTTAATGACCTTCATATAGTTTCAATGCTTCTAATGATATATCTGAGCTGTAAAAGGTTCTTTTGTGCTTCCCTGTCTCCTCAGAAAAGAAGAACCAACAAGTTGATCATACAAATTGTTTTCCTGGGCTTAGTAATTGACCCGTATAATTTATGATAGGTACTGGATGCAACAGATAATGAGCCCTGGGGTCCTCATGGAAGTGCGCTGGCAGAAATAGCACAAGCGACCAAAAAATTGTAAATTGTAGTGAACTCTATTGTTTAAGCTGTCTAGGATGACAAGAGGATTTCAACTTATTCGTGGCTTTTCTTTTGTCATCTGCTAGTACCGAATGTCAAATGGTTATGAATGTTCTCTGGACAAGATTGGGTGAAACTGGCAAGGACTGGCGTTATGTTTATAAGGTAGTGTTTTCTTGATTGTTTTATTAGAACTTAACAGCAGATAGGTTTTTGATAAAATATTCTGATGATGAGCGGTTTTGATATCTTCTCTATCCATTTCTTTGTTCTGCCTCTCTGACAGGCACTTGCTGTCATTGAGTATCTCGTTGCAAATGGAGCTGAGCGAGCTGTTGATGACATTATAGAACATACTTTCCAGATCTCTGTAAGAGTCTTCTTGTCACTGCTGACAATTTGACATGAATGCGTGTAATGGAAACCTTGTTCTTATACTTTCATCTGTTCTTGTTCTGGACTACTATAGTCCCTCACAGGTTTTGAATATGTTGAACCCAATGGGAAAGATGTGGGGATTAATGTTAGGAAAAAGGCAGAAAATATTGTCGCCCTTCTAAATAACAAGGATAAGATCCAAGAAGTTCGGAACAAAGCTGCAGCTACTCGTGAGAAGTGTGTGCTTAATCTTAAGGATCATATCACTTTAATTTGTTCTGTACAATCCTTATGAAGCTCATCGATGCATGTACTGACACTCCACAGGTATGTTGGCCTTTCATCAACGGGCATTTCGTTCAAATCAAGTTCAGCTTCATTCGGTGGTGGCAGCTCCCAAAGCAACCAGAGGTATGGAGGCTTCAGTGGGAGATATGATAGTGATAATTATAGAGATAAGGACGAAGATAAGTATGGGGAAGATAGATTTGATAAATTTGTTCCCAAGTCACGTCAAGGTGCTGCCACTGAACGGAAAACCACTCGGTATGTAGAACAACTTGACCTTTTATGTTATTTTTGTAGTTTGATTCGATTTTCCTTCCCGTTGTAATCTCTGCCGAGTTTAGGAGGAACAAACAAAAAAAAAGAAAAAAGGAATTTGCTTGGTACTGAATACTGATCACAGGCTAGGAGAATTGCTGACTCATTTTATTTTATTTTTATTTTTTCACTTCCTATTTTAATCTCTACATAGCGATTTTCTTGAGTTGGTGGCTATAAGGAGTAAAATCATACATTTATGAAAATCGCGGTTTTATGACCTCCCCAGTGAATTTTGTTCTTGCCTTCTGGTAGTATATGGTCAGCAGAGCAATAGATACGATGTAGAAATGTCTTTAAGATTTTAAATTATCAGAGGTTAATGGTGAAGTCAGTTTTTTTTTTTTTTTCTTTTTTTTTTTTTTGAGAGAGAGAGAGAGAGAGTCTTGATAGAGTTTTAAAGCTGAATTTGTCCATTTTTTATTGTTAACACCAACATTAACAAAGCTATTCCCAAAATGATTCCTTGTCGGCTAACATGAATCGTCCCTCTGGGAGAAAAATGAAGAAGAGAAAGTAGAGGAAAAACGGATATATATCAAATTGTCCATGTCCCATTGAATAAATTTATTTTTGGTGGTATCCTATTCTAGTTTCAATTAATGGGTTGACAACTGTTTATTCACTTCAGCCTAAATCCTCTCTATATGAGGTTTAGGATTGTCTTCATTTCATGGGACCTTGGAGGTTGACTTCGAGCCAAATATATTTGGCAAGCTGTTTGTTTGGCCAATTTTTATGTTTCTATATGTGCGAACACTAGCATTCACTAATTTATCTGTTGGATGATTGTCTTGAGAATCAAAAGCTATGCTTCTGGTTCTTCTCAAAAAAAAAAAAAAAAAAAAAAGTTAAAGCTGTGCTTCTGGTGAGTAGGGCGAATTGAGATTTTTTTTTTCACAGATGTGTGTGCTGCCCCCTAGGCCTTAGACAAGGACACAAATCCACACTTTGGAATTACATTGAATGTGGATCTTGCTTGGAGCTGTATGGGGGATTTACTAAGGTCTTATGTTCTGAATTCTGATGGGGGAGAAGACTTAATTGAATTTGGTTGGGAGAATAGTGGAATTACTTTGCCTGTCATGGGAGACTATGGGTTTTGTGCTCCATAGCTTCTTTTTGGTGGAGATTTACCGAGGCTTCTCAAGCAAATTGTAATTCTCATTTTCTGGGAAAATCTGCTCTTTCTTGTGTGAACCTTGAATGTGATGGATCTAGATCTCTATCTTTCTGTGTAAAGGTATCTCAGTAGTAGGAAATACTCTTTTCCTAATGAGACGAGAAATTTGTGTTGGTTAAATCTTCAAATTTTCCAAATTGCCTACAGGAACTTCTCGGTTGATTTGATAGGAAATCCCACAAAATGTCTAACTTAAAAAGTTGTATGAGGTAGTCCACGGTTGGAGACTAGGGACCTGCGCGTCAAACCTGTGCATGCTTCGCTTGGTGTTACCATATCAACATCCTTCCTTGATCCTCTTCCTTCTGGACTTTGGAAAACTTGGAGATTTGGTGTCGGTTAAAGAATATAGTTGCCTAGTCCTCTGACATTGTATTGTTATTTGTGCAGCAAGGATCAGTATCAGCCTTCACCAGGTTCCTCAAAACCTTCCTCACAAATAAACTCTGATGATTACAGTTCCATTTCCCATCAGAGTGGAAGTGCAGCTTTGAACAGTCAGATTGACGATGATGATGATTTTGATCCTCGGGGTATTACCTCAGCAAGTAAGTGCTTTGTGTAGATTCATTAAAGTAAATTAGATGTGTCTGTCCACGTCTTTTCAGAGCTAAGTCTCTTCAGTTAGTCCCATGGCAATGATGGGTGATGACTATGGTTCTTAGTGCTTGCCACCCCGGTAACACTTTTTTTTTGAAGCGGTTGCCTTCAGTCTTATCAGAGACTGTGTGAAGACAAACATCCTTCTCTTGCTCATGTGTGTTTATGCGTTCCTATTTTCTAATTTGCTTGAGGATTAGGGGCAGGGTCAGTATAAATCTTTAAACATTAAATCTTGTGTAAGTGCGTCTCACTATATGTTATACTTAGACCACTTTACTTTTTAGGGATTCTTTGAAATGAGTGTAATTGTTACGAGAGTAATAGAGAGAAAAACAAAGGAATGGAAGAAGTAGTGGTGGTATTGGATAAATGAGGAAGAGGGTGTGAAGGTATTTATTGCTCTCCTCCCACCTACGAGAATTCATTAACCCCAATTGGGAGTATAGCTTCCCTCATCTCCTCTTTCCTTCTCCGTAGGCCTTCAGGTAATCCACACTTTCCCTCCTTTCCTTTTATTCTGATAACTTTATCCCTTGTGATAAAAGTGCTCACTCTACCCTAAAATTTGAGGGACTGTCTCACATTAACTCTTTTTGGAGATGATCTTTATATGAGACTTTGTCATCTTGCAAATCAAAATATAGATGCAAAGCATCAGGTACTTTTGTTTATGGTGGCCTAAATCTCTTGCCTTCTTAATGGTCAGCGAATTTTTGGTTGTTTAAGCTGTCACTAAGATCTTATTGAGCGGGACTCATTTTGAATGTAGACAGTCTGTTGTGTTTAGTACGGAGTAAGTATTTTCAGCAAAGATTTTTTTTTTTAAAGCTTTAGTATACCATTGGAACTTGGAACTGTTGAATTGATAATTATGCTGGTGGTAGTACCAACTGCACTCTACTGTTTCAGTTCATACAATCTGGATGCATCCGTATTCAGACACAGATGTAGAAAATGGGTTCAACCTGGAAAAAATAGAAGAGTGACTGTGATCGTTTGTTCGAGAAGACCTGGGGTTTTACATTCAGTTGAAACATTAAATTTGAATATGAAGCATGATTAGAGTAAAAGGGCTGGAGTTTGAAGCTTTCGGATGCTTAGGAGAGACAATTTGGGTGGGCAAGATACGAGAGTCAAAACTGGCTAATCTATTTTTTCGGAAGGTTTTATGAATGACCCTGCCCAGCGGCAATTAGCTCTTTTTCCCTAACTCCTAATGCAATTCTTAAAAGCTTGTTCCAGGATGTCGGCTGACCTTGTTTCCTTGTAGGCTTGACTTAGAAGTTTCTTTGTTGAACTCTTAGGACCATGCAGCGGTCAATATCAGTGCAAAGAGTCTGGACAATGTGCAAACACTTATGAACCATAAATTTCTATTAATTGAGGCATTAAAGATTAAAGCTAGAACTACAGTGCAATTATACGAGGTTTAGAGTCTAAATATGTGAATATATATTTCTCATCACCAAAATGCTCCGAAGGTTTTGATACATCATTATTTTCAGTCAACACCATAGTCAATTTGCTTAAGTGCATGTTGCATGTATGATGAGTTCCTTATATATTTCACCTACGTTTTCTCTGCCTTTAGCTCTGAGTGCATGTAGTTTTTATCCAACCTTTCAGATGTCAAAACTTCATCAGTTTGTGATCACACTTGTTCGCCTATGAATATGTACCTGTTTTTTTTTTTTTGTTTTGTTCTGCTTCTGCTTATTGTCTGACTCTTCTTATTTGCAGAACCTGCTGCTGGAACTTCACCGCAAGTGGATCTCTTTGGGGAGAGTTTAATAGGGGACTTCTTAGATGCAGCACCTACTTCTGCTCCACCAAAAAGTAGTGGCTTGGAGAACAAGTCATCCGATGTTGATCTATTTGCAGATGCAGATTTTGTTTCAGCTGCTCCCCAAGTTGAATCAGGGGGAAATCCTCAAGCTCAGGTTTGTTTCTTGTTGTTAGTCTCAGATTGTCACAAAAATTATAACAAATACCCAGCACTTATTTGTTGCTAATTATATAATTAGTTCAGTATTTTAGTTGTTGTCTTATCCCTTTTCTTCTATTAGATTTTCTTGCTTTTACTTATATGACGATTTGAAGAGCCAAATTTTGGGGAAGATTGCCCCAATCTCTTCAAGTTGATGCAACTAGTAGCATCTTCTCCAGTTATGAAGGCTCGAAGGTCTAAATAAACTAAATATGATGTGAGTCAAGAGACCTCATTGTTACTCAGAGAGCTTTGACTAGAAGGGCTCCGTTTGGTTTGAAAGATTTTTTTTTTTTTTTTCTTTTCTTTTTCCCTTAGTTCGGTTTCAAGGGATGGGGAAAATGGGAAAAGGAGAGGAGGAAATAGATCAACTTGTCTCCTCTTCCTAGCTGGAAAAGTAATTTGCACATGTGTCTCTGCCGTCCCGTTGATCGTCCTCTAAAATCTTATTTTCAATGTAAATCACAACCAAACAAAAGGAAACCTCATTGCAGATCCCTTTTCCAATTGGAATTTGTTTCGCGATTGGATGCTTGTCCTCCAAAAGTATACTTGTTTATTCCCTGAAGCAGAACCTAGGTTGCTTTAGATGTTTTTTTTTTTGTTTGTTTGGGGTACAACGGAATAGGTAATGCTGCTGGGCTGGGAATATGAGGATTCAACCCAGGACAACCCTCAGGGAGGTTAAGTTCCTATTTCTAGGCCAACTTTGATCCTCCTTTAGACGGCCTTTGCAATACATCTTTTCTCTGCTTTGTCCCCCTTATTTCTGAATTTGTCATTTTTGTTCAAGTTATCATCCTCTGACTTATGTATCGAGGATACTTGTAGGTCAACGTTGATCTCTTCGCTGCACAACCTGCATCATCTGCTGCAACTTCTGCAACAATGGACTTCTTTGCATCCCCGGATCCCATTGTTCGACAAGAATTGAAGTCTGAAACTTCAGGGCCTTCGAATGTTAATTTTGTGGATCCTTTTGCTGCTGTTCCATTGGACAACTTTGACGGGTCTGATGTGTTTGGTGGATTCACCTCTCAAACTGGTAAAGCATCTCATGAACCCACTGAAAATACCCTTAAGGTGGGTGCGAAGAATGAATCAAATAACAAATCACTACAAGATTCAAATGCACATGGAAAAAAAGATGGTTTTCAGGTCAAGTCTGGAATTTGGGCTGAGTCACTTAGTCGTGGACTCATTGATCTTAATATAACTGCGCGTAAGTTCATGACTCTGAATTTCAATATCTGTTCTCTTTTCAGTTTCATGTTTCTCCTTAAATATGAACTTTGGCTGGCTATCAGAAAAGCAGGGGTGTAATGAGACCTTAGCTAACCAACTACCCGAAGTATATAATTTTTAACACTGCATTGCCTGCATTCTTTTGATGTGAAGTTTTTTACTATATAGATTGACCCCTCATAATCAATTAAAACGTTCTTATTTGAGTTTTGTTTCTGATATATACAAACTTGGCCCTCCCTGTTTTGATGCGCCAGTCAAGAAGTGGGCCTCTTATTTTCTGTTAACTACAGTAGTTTGTTCACCACCATAGAGTAGAGTAAAATACAGTAGACAAACAAAGAATGAGAACATGTGTTATGTATATCCTAACATTTTTCTGTGGTCTGGGAATTGGGGTGACAAAACTAAATGTTAGAAGATTGTAGTTTCTGGTGAACAACGAGTCTCCAAGAGTGTGATGATGTTAATACTTCAAAAGTAACGAAATCTTGGCTAGAATAATGATATCATTGAGGTTAGATGTGCTAGGAAGGAAAAGAAGATGTAGGAAAGACAATTTTTACATATGCCCAAATAATTAAATACTCCGTCCGTTCGCCTTTAGACTGCGTAGGGCCAACGGACACGCATTTCAAGGTGGGTGTACACGCTTTTTGGCTAATCTAAGTTTAATTAAAAAATGCATGGCGGGTTAGATCAATATTTTATCTAACTCGTCATGCAATTTTTTTAGAACTTTGATTAGCCGATGAACGTGTACATCCACCTTAAGAAGCGTGTCCATTGGCCCTACGCAGTTTACAGGCGAACGGAGGGAGTATTTCCATTGTTTACCTGAAAATCCTCACCCAAATATCTAATATATATATTAAAAAAAAGGTGAAGAACGAGCCTTTTAAGAACCAGGGTAATAATAGTATGGTTGGTTTTGTGTTGTGTAAATGGAGATAAGGTTGATCATTGATGGTTTAATACTTTTTTTTTTTAAACGGAGGCTGCTGAATTATATTTAACAGTGCTGCATCTCCGAACACTGCTCTCATTTTGTTAATAGAAAATCAGTGCTGTTTTGTGTCTCCTTCCTGTACTTTTGCTGTTAGTTAATGCCATTCATGGACTCTGCAGCTAAGAAGGTTAATCTAGCAGATATTGGGATAGTTGGGGGTTTGAGTGATGGTGCTGACGATACGCAGAAGGCACATCCAACATCTTATTACATGGGAACATCAATGGGTCTGGGCTCTGGGCTCGGTACGAGCAGCTACAACCCAACATCTGCTGCTTCAGATGACTTTTTCTCAAGCTTCACCAGCAGTCAGCATCAGTATGGCGGCTTCCAGAAATGATGCCTTTGATGTTTGCAAAATTTCTTTGCTTCTTTGGTCTTAGATGACCACAATATTTGATTATTTGATGAAAGGATGTTCAGTGTCAACCATATTTTTGGCTTCTCATTGGAATTTGTTTATGGAAAATGTGTCGATTGTCATGTTCGCTATCATAACAAAATGAGTTGATAGAGCGTCTGTTATGTAAGTCGACATTGTTGTATCAGTATGTAATGTTGTATGTAAACAGGGTCCAATAATATCTTCATTTGATTCCGTATGTCCGAATCATTTCCTTTGGGCATAGACAGTTTTTTGTAAAACAATTGCTTCTGGAATCAGCCTTTGAGAGTTTTTGGAGTATAAGTTAGATTCACACAAGTATGAAACACACAGAGCGAAGCGTTGAACTTAAGCTTTAACAACCACCTCAATGTTGATCAAGGCCAATAATGAGTTTGGCCAAATTCTTAGACTAACTTGTACTCGTATAGAAGTTCAACTTAGTCAAATCATACTGAGAACAATTCTTAATTTTTCAGAACTACTACAGCTATTGTAGCTACATAATGTAAAAATGTAACTGACATCCATTCTCAGGGGCACCATGTGAAAAACCCGAAAGTTCATGGGTACCATGTGTAGAGATTTAAGGACTAGAGCTACGATGTGTGTATCCCCAGAAAACAAGGGAGTAACACGTGTATTTTTTCGTATTAGATATCGGAGGTGATTCCTCTATTTGGTAAGATCTTTCGACCTCTTTGCACATCTCACTCGTTCCTACTTGCGTGTACTTTTTTCCTATTCATAGAATTCCAACATTTTCTTACAGCTAGGAGGTTTTATTGTAGGAATCAATCGTACTTTTTTTGTTCTCGAATGTCATGTTAAAATCCATAATACTACCTTTTAGGGCTCGCACAATAATTATAGACGTTTTTCTTGTGCAACTTTTTTGGACAAAATCCCGTATATTATCCAATTTTGGCATACCATTGATTAAGCTCACCACAAACTAGTCCGAGACACTTTTTTTTATTTGTCTACGTATAAACTCCTAACATTTTTTTTTTCTCATTTCGAGATTCTTTTGGTGAACTTGAGAGTCCGATTTCCCCCAATCAAAAGTCTTTCAACTGTTCAAGCACCCGCACCTCTTGTCAACTCTTAAGATTATTAAGTGCATTTGGCTATAACATTTTGCCAAATAATACTCCAGGCTGGGTTTTGTTGTAAATAAAGATGAGTATAATCATCGATTGTTTTGCTTTTTTTTTTTTTTTCCTAATCCGAAGCAGCATGCACTGCTCTCATTCTGTTAACACTTCTATTACAAGGTTGCTGTGTTAAGATGCATGATAATCGAGGAACTTGCACAGTTGCACCCATATAAATAATGAGCGGTAATTTGGCCAATGCACTAATTACTATCGTCAATTAAGGCAAGTTCACTGAATTTGCTCCATATAATAGACATATTTGCCTTGGAAGGTATCGAAGCCATGAAGTTGGAGGCATGCGCTGGGGTGAAAGTGTAAATTTATTCCCGGAAGGCTGAAGCAACAGGAAAGGTATTGGTGTTCTCATCCTTTGCCACTACTTTCAAAACCATCCCTGTAACTCGACCTTGTGACACTCATCAACCCCAATAATAAATGGCACACATCGCTTAACAATATCTTCTTCACATGCTTACAGCCAAAAATAAATCATATTAAGAGTTTTAAGCTAAAAAGTCTCATCAAGCTTTAACTTTGCTAGAATGCAGCTTCAAAGTTACTCTTGTTCTTAGGCTCACATACACACTTCACCAATTTGCCTCTCCCTTTTTGCCACTCACATTGACATCTGTGGGTACAATAGATGCTTACCCTACCCTTTGTAGGTAACTTCAACCCAACTTCCAGTTTGATAGGCCTTCTGAAGTCTAATTGTGGGTTGAAAGCTGGCTGGGTCATGGTCACCTTCACTATTACTGTCAGAACCACTCACACTCCTTAATTCATCTTCTTCTGAAAACAAAACCTCATCATTTTCGGGCTTATGGATGGCAATTTAGTGCAAATCCGAACCGAACCCGACTCGACCCGAAGGAAAGAAACCGATCCAAACCCGAGGTTATGGAACCCGAATCCAAACCCGAGATCACATAACCCGAACCCAAATCCGAAACGCTAAGGCCCGATCCAAACCCTATACCGATCCGTAACGTACCCGAACCCGACCCGATCCAAGTCCGACCCGAATGTGACCCGATCTAAAGCTAACTCGAAATTAAAATTACGTCAAAAAGTTGTATATTTTTTTATTTTAATTTTTTTTTGTATAATTTATCGTATGCCTTATACTCCGTGTTTATATAAAAATATAATTTACATTTATGTACCTGTTTGAATATTAAAATAGGCAAATTTAATAAAAATAACTCAACGTTGGTCTTGTCTTCTAAAAATAACCTAACATTTTGATGTTAACGGAAATAACTCAACATTTGACCTTAAATTACAGAATTATCCCAAAACCCCTCCGAAAGAACAATCTCCAGTGAACATAATATAACGTGGCTTATTCACCTTTCCCTTCTTCTCCTTCCCATATATCCATTACAAACAAAACAACCAAGCAAAATCCCCCAATTATTAGAGTTCAAACAACCACCAGATGTTCGATGATTGAGACCGAAACTTGCACGAAAATTTTGCGAGCAGAGCAGAGATGACAACTCTGTGATGATTATAAGGTTTGTAATATTTCTTGCTTCGACTATTTGATTGTCAATTACATGGTTCGTGATCGGAGGATGAGCAAGAAAGTTTTTAAACCAGAGGAGTTGCCGGATGAAGTAATAACGTTTCATGCATGCTTTGTAGGGTATGAAATAGGTATCTTAATCTTCTAACTTACTAGGAATAAGGAATTTTTCAAATTTTAATGCTATTTTTAAAGCCACCGCGGATTGTGTTAACCGAAGCTTCTTGCTCTGGATGGGTTTTGGGATATTTTTGTAATTCAAGTTCAAATGTCGGGTTATTTTTATTAACGTCAAATAAAAGGTTGGGTTATTTTTTGAAGACAAGGCATATATTGGGTTGTTTTTATTAAATTTTGTCATTAATATATTATACATGTACCACAATTATATTACATGCATGATTTTTGCCGAAGACAATTTCAAAACGAATTTGTTTCCCAATATATAGGTTCTAATTTTACTTAAATTTATAGTAGAGAAAATTAGACAGAAATCTACATGTTGAATTTAACCGAATCAGTTTGGGTTATGGATCGGGTCGTGTCGTGTCGGAATTTGGATCGGGTTATGGATCAAATTTGGGTCGGGTTATGGACCGGGTTATGGATTTGGATCATGCAAAAATGGCTTGGATAGGGTTTGGATCATGGGGGTTTGGATTTGGGTTGGATTTGGATCACAATATGCGATCCAATAAGAACCTGGATCGGATTTGGATTGTGTATGATCCGATCCGATCCATTGCCATCCCTACTCTTTATTGACCTCTGCATCTCAAACTAGAACCTGTTCTATGTTTTCTACTCCTACCCTCAAGTTATTCAAGACAACATTATTTCAAAGTAAAGTTGATCAAATAGGCCAGGCCCGAAAGCCCGACCCGGCCCGACTTTTTCTCAGGCTTGGGCCGACCAACTAGGCCTGAAAGCCCGAATCGGCCCGACCCGAAAAAAAACCCGCAATAATATGGGCCGGGCTTGGGCCGAGCTCGTGGCCCGAAAATTGGCCCGACCCGCTTTTAAAAACTAAAGGAATTTTTTTTTTAAATTTTATAAACCCAAGTTATGTAAACTCTTGTAAGTGATGTCTGATTATGACGTATTTGGTAATTAAAGTACTCAATGTAGCAAAATTAGGCTAAATGTAGTGAAAAAATCATATTAAAATAATAAAAAATATTACTATTAATAAAATAAAATAGTGTAAATCATGAAAATAACATCAAAAACCTCTTTAAAAATGTATAATAATCTATTATTAAACTAAATGTGCAATTATTAGATAATATTAATGAGTAAAGTGATAAAAAACGTATAAATTAGGTAATACGTGATTTTTTATTAAAAAGCCCGAACGACCCCGAAAGCCCGCTTTGGCCCGAATGGGCCGGGCTTGGCCGACCGATTAGGCCAGAAAGAAAAGCCCGACCCGCACACCAGCCCTACTTTTGTACCCTAAGCCAAACTGAAAGCTGAAAGATTTTCGGCCAAAATCCCATCATTTGTAGCGTCTCATAAACTAATGGAAAAGTAAGGAAGTGTTCCGGGAGAAAAGACATAGACAACAACAACTCCAGCAACAACAGATACAACCAAATAACAACAATGAAATACGAAAATGATTTTTTTTATTAATAAATTAAGCAAAAATGCATGCAAACCGAAAAAGATCATACCTTTACTGTTTAATCGTGTTTAGATTGCCCAAAGTGTGGCGAATTTGTGCTGGGTAACCCTCGAAAATCTTCAATTTGGGGGAAAATTTTTCTCGCTTCTTCCTCTTCTCACAGACGAATTAAATTCCCACCAACCAATTTCACTTTTTTGCAGGGTGTGATAACTGCTAGAGTGATTAATTAAGTGTGTGGGGGTATGTAGATGATTATAGGGTAGTAATTAAATGGGGGAGGGGAACGGAAACAAACAGGCTAAGATGGCGTTAGACGACGTTAACCATAAGTTAACAGATTTGGGGAAAACGCAAACCTCAAGGGTACCATGGGAATTTCGGAAACCTCAGGGGTACCACGGATAAAGTCGGGAACCTCAGGGGTACCCTGGATAATATCCCTATTTTATTTTGTTACGTCTAATAGAGATCTTTAATAAGCGACTTCAATTAAAACATGACTTGCTTGATACCAATGTGCAAGAACTCAAACCAGTAAGAATGGAATGAGTGATCCCCCATGGGGCATCGTAAAACAGTTTCAAGGAAACACAGGGTTCCTTGGGCAAGTGTCTTGTTGATGAAATCCAAAAAGAGAAGTTGGCCTCAAATCTCATGGGCCATTTGAAACATGGGACTAGGTTGAAGTCTTAACCTACAATGTCTCATCCTAATAGAGCAGTTTGATAGGCATGTTCTTTGTTAATGTCCAGATGAAATACTGCACTTGACAACTGTGTTCAGTAACTTATGCCATTTAATTTTCTAGGCCATACTCATGGTGGTTGTCGCCATGAGTTCGCCGGAGTGAGTCATGCAAGGTGGTGGTGGTCCCGACGTCTGAAGTGACAGGTGGTGATAGGTGTTTGGCTTCGTTGGTGGTGGTTTGAGGTGGTGGGTGGACCGTGCGGGAAGGGGAGATGAGAGAGAAAGTGGTTGGATTTCATTGGGCCAATTGTTTTAATAAAAGATTGGGTCAATTAATTTACATTTGGCCTATTGTTTTCTGCCTGGGTTTTAAAAACAACTAAATGTAACATCCTATCCAAAAATATAACTAAACAAACAGAAGCCCATATCAAAAAAGGGCCGCGGGGTACCATTCTATTCGTACCCCCGGGGTACGATAGTATTTGCGAATATAAATTAAACACAAATTATTAGGTATCCCGGGGGTACATAACTCTACGTAAACCCCCCCCCCCCCCGGCCCGCCCGCATAAGCATCACTATTCATAGATGTCCATTGATTTATTTTCAAAGCCCAATATAACTTACTAGTCTAGCCCAATAACAATTAAAAATCAGATGAAAACAAAACTAACCCAACTCCATTCTCTCTCCTCCCCTTCCTCCCTCACCTTCCCTTTTCCTCCATCCGACCCCACCTCCGAACCACCATAACCCCACCGCTTGTCGACACAACTACCACCTCCACCGATGAAACCACCACCCTCGTAATCGGAAAACTCCGGCGACCTAAAAGCCCCACCCCATCGACACCGAACCTACCTCCTCCTCCAATTTCTCCTTTTTCTCATGTTTCTCTCTCCTCGCTGTTTTCTTTCTATGGCAACAATGGTATTCGTATGTGGGCGGCGAACTTTTGGTAGGTCGAGGGGGTGTGTTTCGAGGGTTTTGGGGCAGGGGAATGGGTGGTGGTCTGAGTGGAGAGGGGAGAGAGAGAAAACGTGAAGGGGTTCTTGGATGGCGCTACACTTGATAGCGACGAAGATGCGTGGTGGATACTGGATCGCGAGATGGCTGCGATTATGGTGGTGGTGTGGCTTGGATGGTCGGATCAAGGTGTTGAATAAAGGCGGTGGTTTGGTGGCGGCTCAGGTGGGTGGGTGAAAATTGAAAATAATGAGTGAAAAGTAAAAAGAATGACTATTTTATACATAATATAGTGATTGGAAAGTGATAAATAATGAGTATAAAGTGGTACATAATGAATTATGATTTGAAAATAATGAGTGAAAAGTATAATTATCATCACTCATTATCAATATTATCGAATAATTTTCAATCATTCTATATTATTTTACAAAATAATGAATACAAAGTGGTACATAATGAGTGATAATTTGAAAATAATGAGTGAAAAATAGATAATAATGAATATTTATACGTTTTTATTTTCTTGAGAGGAATCACTATTTACATAATGACTAAAGAGTGATAAATAATGAATACAAATTGCACTAATTATTTTTCAATTTACCCTCATTATTTCTCAATTTTTACTCATTATATATGACTATATATTTAATATTTATTTTCAATCATTATTTCCCAAATTTCAGCCATTATTTTTCAATGTATACTCATTATTTCTCAGTTTCCAATCGTTATATACAACTTTATTTATAGTCCTTATTATATCAGAATCATTATTTCCTAAATTTCACTCATTATTTCACGACTTCCACTCAATGGTTTTCAAATTTCACTCATTATTTCTCAATTTCACTAATTATATACCACTTTATAGTTACTATATACATCCACTCATTATTTTACAATTTTCACTCATTATTTACCGATTTTCACTCATTATATATGACTTTATTTATTTTCACTCATTATTTCCCAATTTTAACTCATTATATACCACTTTATAGTCATTATTTATTTTCAATAATTATTCTCAGTGTTCACTCATTAATTCTTGATTTTCAAAAAAAAAAAAATTCTCGATTTTCACTCATTATATACCACATCATAATCATTATTTATTTCCATTCATTATTTCCCAATGTTCACCTCATTATTTCTCAAATTTCACTCATTATTTCTCAATTTTCACTCATTATATACAACTTTATAGTCATTATATATTTGTAATCATTATTCATCAAATTTCGCTCATTAATTACCAATTTACACTCATTATTTCTCAATTTTCAATCATTATATAGTTTCACTCATTATTTTACAATATTCACTCATTATATACTTTCACTCATTATTTTACAATTTTTACTCATTATTTCTTAATTTTTACTCATTAATTATCTTCCGATTTTCATTAATTATATATAACATTATAGTCATTATTTATTTTCAGTCATTATTTCTAAATTTCCAATCATTATATACAACTTTATTGTAATTATTTATTTTCCAATCATTATTTTCCAAATTTCACTCATTATTTCCCGAATTCACTCATTAGGTTTCAATTTTCACTCATTATTTCTCAATTTCACTCATTATATACCACTTTATAGTCATTATATACTTACACTCATTATTTCCCAATTTTCACTCATTATTTTTCGATTTTCACTCATATACCACATTATAGTCATTATATACTTTCGCTCATTATTTTACAATTTTCACTCATTATTTCTCAATTTTACTCATTATATACTTTCACTTATTATTTTCTAATTTTCACTCATCATATATGATTTTATAATCATTATTTATTTTCACTCATTATTTCCCAAATTTAACTCATTATTTTGCTAATTTCCAAATAAAAAAAACAAAATAAAAAAAGACCCAGCCCTTACCTTTTCTCTCTCCTCCCCCAAACTCGGCCCCCTTACCCCACCCGACACCACCCCAGCCCCGCCGCGATCCGTCGCTGACCACCACCAACACCGGCCCCAACCCAGCCATCATAACTGCCTCTCCCACGCGACCATCCCCTCGCCACTCCACGACACCGCCGCCCTTTCCTTCTCCCCTATTATCCCCTCCCTTCTTTTCAATCTCACTTGACATTCCTTATTTGCGGCGATGGTGGTGGTGTGTGTGGTTGGCGGCGTAGGGGGAGAGGTGGGGGACGTTTTTTGTGCAGCGGCGGTTGGCGATAGCGGCTGTGGACGGGAGTAAGAGAGGAGAGAGAAAATGAGAAAAAAAGGGACTTGGAGGACGATGGAGGTGGTGGCGCGAGCTCAGGGATGCCGCCAAGGGATCGCCGGAGCGGCGTGCCTCAAATGGTGGTGGTTCCGTCGCGTGAAGTGGTGGTTGGCTCAAAGGGGCGGTGCGTGGTGGTGGCTGCGGCGGGGTGGAGATGGTTGTGCGAGACTTCATGCGTGATTGGTAAAATTTGTCAATATCAATGATTGGTCTGGTAAGTGTGGGGTTTAGTTATATGTATGCATGCCTTTTTTTGGGCCGCATTTGACATTGGGCCTGTAATTGATCCGAGGGGGTACGTAGAGCTACGTACCCCGGGGGTACCATATACGATTGTAAATTAAATTTATCAATGTGCCACAACACACTACTTTATTTTTTCTTCACAAATATTGAAGAATCGTGTCGCGAGATATACTCAAGAGGGAGGTGAATTGCGTATGGACTTTGATTGGAACTTTTTTCATTTTGCTCGAGTGTAAAGCAGCGGAAGAGACACACTAGTGTACTGTACCACAAACTAGAGATTGTAGTTTGTGATGGTACAGTGCACAGATCTGTACTATGAAATAAAGCACGAAAAATTGAATAGAGTACACACAAGATTTACGTCGTTCGACTTCAACCAAAGGTCTACGTCCACAAAATCCACTACAATTATCTTCCCTACTAGCTCAACCCAAGACAAGTAAAAGAACCCCCACAACTAACTCTAGTTGTGCTAGTTTCAACTATGAAACTATTTCCTACTCTCTCAACCCAAGACAATAGGAAAACTCGAGTACAACCCCGTACCTCTCAAATACCCCACTCTAGAAGAGAAAAGTTGTAACAACCCTAAAATTTGCTCAAAGAAATATATAGAATTGTCACGCCGCAATTGACTATCGAGTCAATTGATAGGCTATAAATTCAAACACAACAAACTAAACAAGAAAGATACAGCGGAAGTCTTAAAACTGTCGAACTACAATTCTCAAACCAAACTCAAATTACATAATCCAAAAGAGATAAAGTTTCAATAAATGTTTGTGAATCCCCAACATGCAAATCGACTCCTCAAGCAAGCATCCAAAGCATCAAGACCTGTCAACTACGCCATCGAGAATGACGTAGGCCCCAGAATAAGGTAGGGAACAAACCAGAAAACAGAACGTCAGCACATGCTGAGTAAGAAACACGAAGCAAATAAACAAAGATACGCGCCTTGAGGCGCGTAACTAACAAATAACAAACTTTAGATATAACAACGAATTCAGAGTACCATCGGGACAAAGCAGTGCGACAGTCATTATATTGCTGGCGAGACAAACGGTCTCGTCAATCACAAACACAGCTGGGCTCCTACCCCGCAGCCACCACAATCTCGATCCGACGCGAGCTAGAGTACAATTAAACAGATCCTAAGGACTTGAAGTGCGCAGACCCTTCTCTAGAGAGCCAGTAGGATGCGGAGCCTCTAGGAGGAAAGCCTATTAGGAAGTCGGTAGCTACTCCGACCTAAACATTACCTTGATCAGATGTATACATAGTGATCGGTCCGTGCTGCATCACATTCACTCTAGGTGGTAATCATATCGTCATATTCTTTCATCTGTTTTATGTTCATTATTCGATGGTACGTTATTCGATAATATAATTTATAAACGGCCACAACCATATTCAGTAATTCAACACAATCGAAAACACAAGCCAATATCAACAAAATCATATCACTCGGCCGAGAGGCTCGGATCACAAAAGACCGAGGCCGAGTAAGGAAGCCGAGAGGCCGAGGTCGAGCAAACTCAAACGGGTTATGAACAAATATATATATATATTGAAAAAGGCGTAGGCAGCTTGAATAAGTGTATGGTTATAAATCAAACGTAGGAATAATGAGCAAGTGAACATGTGAATCAAGTGAGAGAATAGAATAGTCCAAAGATGAATGATCAAACGTTCTTACCTTTCAACGCTTATTCTTAAATTAAACTCTTATAACCAAGTCAATGAACTACACCTCCTCGAATCCCCAATCTAGACGCTCAATCAATCACAAACTCAATCGATGATCCCCTAATTCACAAGGTATAACCATAAGCCATGATCTCACAAATTAACTAATATATCATGAGTGTAAAAGAAGACAGTGGTATTGAAACATAGATAACTCCTACCTCCGACATCGTATGACCACAAAAATTTATTATGACATAAAGGGTAATGTTAGAAACGTTTCCTCAAAATTTCGTCCACAAAATCTAAGTGGATCAATGGGAATCGATCTCACACTGAACCATAAACACGAATTAGAGTTACCCACGAAATATATTATAACTTTTTATCCACAGATCTAGGTCTTACCAATGTTTTATATATTGTCAATGCTAGAGTAAGGAACATCTCCTGAAAATCTCGTCCTCAAATTCCTTAGGAGTCGACGAGAATCCTTAAAATATCGAGGGGCGGAACATATTATCGGGTAGATAGACACACCTCCACTAAAACACCTCCACAAGTAGCATCCGATGGAATTTTGACACGATCTACATGTTCCCGAATTTGTATCAAAAGCACGGTTCTAACGCCACCAAACACGCTCCAATTAGAGATCGTATGAGAGTATTATGTGTGTTTGAAGTTGGCACAGTGATGCTAGGAATTTTATGCGGGTGGAGGCTACGAAAAGGAGAGAGAGAAGAAGAGAATTGGCCGACTATTTATGAAAAAAGTTAGGGTTTCCTTTTATTTATGTCAATGGGTAAGAGGTGTTAGAACCTAAGGTGGTTTAGACACTCTAAACAACACTTAATAACTCTATTAAGTTGAACCTTAGGTGAGGATCGATTTGATTGTAGTTAAAAACAACTAAAAACCGAGTTTAAAGATCGTATACCTTGTTTTGGCTCTAGGTTGTGCTCTCCTTTACTAAGGAGTGTCTTGAACTGCTTAACAAGGATGATCCTCCTTCCAACCTTTGATTCTTGAACTCTTCTAATCTCCCACGGCACGTACCAAAGGATTCACGAGAAAACCGAGTTATTATGTACTAGTAATAACTCGGTTTACCCCAAAAACAAAATAGCCCTTATCCCTAACAATTAGGATCAATTAGGGTGAAGTATTTTTGTGTTTAGATGTGTTTTTGAGCTACATGCAAAGCTCAAAAAACTTGGTGGCTATGGTGAAATAGTTGGCTCTTTTTAGAGAGAAAGAAGATGATGATTCTTTCCTCAATTTTTTGGGTTTATTTTTGTGTTGAAAATGATTAGTTCTCTAAGTCTAAACATGGATTAGACTATATATAGTGGTGGGTTAAATTAGTAAATCAAATTTACTAATTTGCCCCCACTTACATTAACCAACCTAAAAGGTATAGTAAGGTTAATTTAGTCGTTTCATAACTTAACTAATTAAGTTACAATTAACTATTATATGTTGATATAATAATTATATCTAATCATATTTTAGCTAATAATTACAACTCTTGTAATTAATTCTAACTAAATTTGTCACGACTGACAAATCACAACAATACCCGTATAATTACTAATCTCAAATTTAGTAACTTATACACTGATAAAATTTCTATTTTATCAGTGGTTTATTTATTATCAATTATCTTATAATCAATAATATAATAAACTCTACAGCCTGATACTAAACACATTGCCAGTTAACTATTAACTGACTAACAGGAGTTCATCACGTTATCCTATATAGGTATGACCGATAGGGATCAGTCGATCTCCGCCATCTTACGACGACAATAACGTCAAACCCTAGACGGCCAATCGTTATTGATTTACGTTGATCAACTGATAAGTTCATCTTATAAACTGATCCCTGTTTATTCCATAATTGAGATTTATTAATCAACGCACTATTGTCGGAGGACACTAGTCCAACAATCTCCCACTTGTCCGAGACAAGTATGTGCGTGATCGACTCTCTTGCCCTTTATATCTCCCACTCAATGCAAGATGTCTTTCAGGTCGCTCCTGCACCCGATGTGAATCGTAAAGTGGTTTTCTCGATCGAGAGCGCAACTGTCTGACCGGAAAAATCTACCTTAGATTGCTTCCGAGCGTGGCCACACATTTCCAGTTGCTACTCCTCGAGTGGCCTAAAGATATTAACCTTGACGTGGGGGGACAATCCCTTCACTCTATTTTCATTGTTCCATACAACTCACAGTGACCCAAAATATGCCTTTATAGCCTCCTTTAACGGCACGACTTAGGACATAAATCAAAGCCACTATTTATTGCACAAACTCTGGCAAATAGTTTCAGGTCAAAAGAATCGACTCAATGGTATAATACAGTGCTCCTAGCTTCGACCCAGCAATAGGAATCTGTAGGTGGTCAAGTCCGACAGAGTGTCTCACATTCTGCTTGTGTAAACGACCGGTCATCCCATGACCTATGACTTTTGAACCAGTCATCCTAATCGACTTACACTCTAGTCACTTAGAGTCGTCACCTCACATTGTGACTAGGGACTAAATTATTCTGCTATTCCTGTTCACTTCATAGGGCTCAAATCGTCTCTACGACCTATAGGAGTTTAACAGAATGTATATTTATTCAGCATATACAAAACTGAATAAATTTTAACGATAAAATCTTTATATATATATGTATGTAAAAAGTCAATACAAAGATCTAACTATTACATACCATATAATCTACAACCAATCAGTCATGCGTCTCAATCCCATGGACGCTACATGACTGTTGTGCTTAGCCAGTGTCATCGGCTTAGTCAGAGGATCGGCGACATTATCATCTGTCCCGATCTTACAAACCAAAATATCTCCTCGTTCCACAAAATCTCGTATTACGTGAAACTTCCTGAGTACATGTCTAGACTTGTTACTAGACTTAGGCTCTTTAGCCTGAACTATTGCTCCACTGTTGTCGCAATAGATGGTGATAGGATCTGCTGCTGCCGGAACAACCTTCAGCCCTTCTAGAAACTGCTTGATCCATACCGCTTCTTTTGCAGCTTCTGAAGCCGCAATGTACTCTGCCTCCGTTGTAGAATCCGCTGTGACAGATTGCTTGGAACTTTTCCAGCAGATCGCTCCACCGTTCAGAGTAAAAACATAGCCGGATTGAGATTTCATATCATCTCGATCAGTTTGGAAACTAGCATCTGTGTAACCTTTTACACGTAGCTCAGTATCTCCTCCAAACACTAAGAATGTATCTTTAGTCCTTCTCAAATACTTTAGGATATTCTTTACAGCTATCCAGTGACTTTCACCGGGATTAGCCTGATACCTACTCGTCATGCTCAAAGCATGTGAGACATCAGGCCTCGTACACATCATAGCATACATGACTGATCCAACTGCGGAAGCGTACGGGATCTTTTTCATGCGTTCAATATCTGCGGGCACAGACGGACATTGAGACTTAGAACTATTCCGTGACCCATTGACAGATATCCTCTCTTGGATTTCTCCATATTGAATCTCTCAAGAATCCTATCTACATAAGCTTCTTGACTTAATGCCAACATCCGTTTTGATCTATCTCTATAGATTCGGATGCCTAAGATGCGTTGCGCTTCTCCTAGGTCCTTCATCTGAAAATGATTTCCTAACCATCCTTTAACTGAGTTGAGTTGAGGGTAAAATAAACCTACTTGAACTCAAAATATCTTTCAAAAATTTTCTACGATGGCGAACGTAGAATAAATGGAAATTCGGTGTTGCGAAACTTAGCTTTTTGCCTTTTTAAACGGGGATCACCTTTTAATTCGTTTATTCACGCGTCTTTTTTTAAAACACGCAATACGCTTATTAAACGAGTTTTAAAAGGGAAAAAACTAATAGAGCATGCTGGAAACCTCGTGTTGAAAGATCTATGTTGCTGCTGATGATGATGGGAGATGAAGCCGGGATGCTACTAATTTTACCGATGCTTTGTTTGGCTATTTCTTAAAGTGTAGTTTAAACTTAGGTGGCTAATGAGGTTTTAATAGCTGGTTCATGAATCAAGTGTGTCCTTGTTCTCGAAACAGTAGTATATCAGTTTAATTGTGTGACTGTTATGATTGATTAAATGTTGAGCTCATGATTTCGAATTGGGAGTAATGCTAATTCTTTTTTAGTGATGTTTTAATATGGTTAAGTCAATTTTCGTTTTGGTGTTTTTTCATGAAATATGTGTGTAATTTAAGGTATAATAAAGAGTTAGATCGATTGTAGATTGCATGTAGACATGCAGTGGTTGATTATACTTGTTCATGTGGTCATCGTAACTCCAAAATAACTAATACTCCATGTCAGTTGTATAGTACGTTCCTCTTTATGACTATATAGTGGAATGTTTTTTTTTCTTGTTAATGAAGGGATAAATAAAGTTTTTTCTTAATAAAAAAAAACAAAAAAACATTGGTTCTTTAGTACATTATTCTCGTGAACATTAATAAATAAAAAAAACCTCAAATGTAGAAATTCTCGTTGAAGTCAATCATCTACCATGTACTCCGTATATTTTTCAAAATTATTCCAGATATTAGTGTTATGTATATTAGATATATAAAAAAGATTGATAATATTTACTTGATTGGGCTAAGAAAATAATATTTATGTAAAGTATGAGTAATTGTAGGTGAGAAATTGACGAAATATTGAATTTTTATGCGAGAAATTGATGAGATATTGGATTTTTATGTAAGAAATTGGTTGGGGGTTTGATTTCCCACAAGGAGAAAGTTGGTGGGGTTGATTGCTCCAATCAAAACTAGTGGGGGTGATTTCACGTAGAGGCAAATATATGGGGCTTATAAACCACTTTCGCCCAATTTTTTATATATGTTACCAGCTCGTAGAGTCACCACTTTCCTAATTCCATAGGAAAGATATAAGCCATTAGTTACCTAACACAAATATACAACAAATATTACCTTAACCCAGAGATATACGGAGTATCTAACTTAATTCCTAAAGGAAACTAAAACAAAAACCACTTGCATGTACTCGGTAAATTATGTCATGTTTCCGGGAGCACAATGAGCATGGTGGTCTTTCTCACATTGAAGGAGTAGGGAACACACTTAAATAGATTTTAAACAAATTTAAGTGTGATCCCTAACTTATATTGTGAGGACCATCATACTACTTGTGCTCCCAAAGCATAGTATAACTATTGCCTATACTCCTTTAGCTACGTACCCACGTTCGTACACATTCACTTCGCGGCAATACAAGTTGTGGAATATGTTTCCACGTAACAATGTATGTACATAGGACTTGTGATCCTTTTCGGGCTCCAAACCTCACAATAGTAATGTGATTCCACAACGATAAAAATTAAACAATGGAGAAATCAGCCAAGGTCTTTGGAATTTGGATGTTTCAAATCTCATAAGAATGACACGGAGAAGATCGTACGGCGTGTTAGACCAATCAACCATGAATAAGTGAGGGCAAATTCCCAACAACTGCACCATATACAAAATTTTGCATTGAGAGGAAGGGTAATAAAAAGAAAGGATATAACTTTGCCTTCTAATGACAAAGACATGCAACATAATTCATTTGGAAAATAGTGAAGAGAGAGAAAAGCTAGAGAGAGAAAAGAAAAGAAAACCCCCCTTTAACCAACTCCACTGCCTCTTCAATCAAGGCTCGCCGGTCAAAATCAGGTCAATCTTTAGCAATTAATCAACGCCGGCGAGCCACATTGTTCCTCATATCTCTCTCTTTATTTAGTTTGGAAAATATCAAAGCTAACCAGGAAATTGATGATTTACTTCGCCTTCAAATCAGGCTCCGATTTCCTCTAATCGGTTTTCGGATAAAACCCAAAAACACGCTGGCGATTCACCAAGCCCCTTTATTTCGGTCTTCAAAACTCGGGTCAGCTCCGATGCATTATCAGGCTTCCATATAAATAATCCAACCTTACTCCAGTAAACTTTACTGTTGGTTGGGGGCTAGTTGTTTGTGTGATCATGGGTGTCGTGTTGTCGTGACTCGCTCTGGCCTTGTTCATCTGGGTTATTTCTCTTTCTCCGGGTTTGGCTTTTAGTGTTGCTTTTATTTAATTCCTTGTACATTTAGTCGTCTTTAGTGTGTGCTCTTCCTTTTTTTTTGGGTTAGTCTACTTTGTTGTGGTGATAAATATTGAGCGTATTCAATCCATCGTTACGAGTTATCATTTAGAGGGTGCTGAGTATGGTGATGAAAATATCACCATTATGTATCAGAAATTAAAGAGTCCCGAGGAGGTTGCTGTTGAAACCCTGAAATCAAAAGGCAACTCCTTTTTCAAAGTGGATCGGTTCTGGGCTGGTTGTTCTTGTTACCGTAAGGCTGTTAAAGCCATCTGTTTTGTGGTCTCGTTCGACGAGCAGGGAAAATCGTTGTTAAAGGATCTTGATGTCTTACTCAATCTGAATCTAACAATATGCGTTCTCAAACTCCATGAATTTGCTCAGGCTCAATTTCTTTGCTCTCTTGTGTTAAGTTTTGATCCTAGTAATGTCAAGGCTCTTTTTCGTAGAGCTTTATCGTTTATTAATCTGGGAGGTTTTGTGGATGCTCATACTGATTTAGTAGCAGCTAGCACACTTGAGGCACACAACAAGGCTGTACTCAAGGAACTGGCTCATGTTCAAAGTGTGCTTCAGCTCAACAAATCCGACAAGGCCCCTGCTTCCTGTTCATGGCAAGAAGCCTGTCAGGACAGGATAGGTGAGGCAGTGGCTGGTTTTGATGGCGACTTAGGTTTTAGTAGGACCGTCTCAAGTCAAGTTAGCAGCTTTAGTCGTCTACCATCGCTTGTTGGTGAAGTCAGTGATGCCGATGATATGCAAGTTGATGGTGTCAGTACATCCAGATCCATGCCAGGTTCCCCCCGACTAGAAGTTAGTCACTCTGGGGACAGAGAGGCAGTAACACCTCTGCCTAGTAGAACATGAACAGGTTCGCAAGATGTTCCAGATTCTTCGTGTGTTACTCCAACAGAAAGTGTTGTTGGTGAAGATAGCAATATGGATGGTCTTGGTGCCTGAGTTAAAATTGAAGGGCACGGTTGTCAAAGGCCAATTTGACACCCCTGTGCTCGCAACCCCTTGGAGGAAGAAGTTGAAGACTTTGTTGTTTTTCTTTAGTCTGTTTCCTGTTTTTAATGTAAGAGGTTTAGGGTTAATGTAGGAGGTTTAGGTATTAACCCTGCTTCTTGTTCTAGGGTGTTGCCTCCTGTAGTTTAAGTTAGTTGTTTTTGTATGCTCCTTTCTTTAGCTATAAAATTTCCGCTTTGTCAAAAAAAAAAAAAAGACAAAGACATGCATAATAAAAAATTAACTTGGGAATCAACTAGCTTAAATAATACGCAATCTCGTTTAAAAAAAAAAAAATTGTCGCAGTATTGCCAGAGGGCGTAGGAGTGCGTCAGTGCGAAACTGGCAGTTTAGCCGTCCCATATGGTAATTTACAAGCAAATTGTTAGAGGTCTATAATGTAGATATAATTAATTTGTCTACGAGGTAAAATTGAGTTAGTATTTGTAAAATTAAGATTATGAGTAGTAAAATTAATTGTGTGAGTAGTAAAATTTTGATACTGTAGTAAAATTTTGAGTAGATCTCTAGCATTGTCAATTTACAAATTAAAAGGTGGCAATTTAACTAATTAACTCTATATCTTTTAATCAGTGTGGATTTAGCCCATGCAAAAATTACTTCCTTATTATGTCGAATAGCCATAAAACAAACATTTATAAAATTCGATCTTGCACCTTTAAGTATTAATAGAATTTACTCGTCATCTTTTGTTCATGCAAAGAATAACAGTAGTATTAATGACACTTCCACATTCCACATCTACCGGCACAAGCCGGGTTGCATGAGTGCGATTATACGCCATGGATTATCCGACGTTGGATAATGAAAGACAAACCAAAATATTGTTGGGAATTATACATATAGACGGCATTCACCGGATATCAAGGACCACATTTTATTTCGCGTAATATAGTCAAGGTGTATTTGGCTTAAGACGAAGAAATGCAGTGTCGTAACTTCTTTACCAAACGGGGCAGCAGCTCTAAGAAGCTCCATACTAATACTACTTGAAGATGTAAACAAGAAAATTAAATGTTTTTAAAAACATTCCATAGCTATTATTGTTGGTATGATATGATATCGGTACAAACGCAAAGCCCCGGAGACTACTTCGTTTGTTACATGTCCAGCATTCTTCCCCTGATCATGGCCTCTGCTTTTCTCACTTGCTTCACGGGTCCTATCACAAACACCTGCACAGCAAAACACCAAAGTTTTATGGAACACATAAGAACTTGCAGGCCGCTAATACAAATACCCAGATATCGTAGTACATGCCACAATTCAAGTTTTATGTAGGGTAATTGTTTACAAAAAAATGCAACAAGATCTCAACAAAGATTCACAAAAGTATAGAGAATAATCTTTCAGGAAAACATTTGCCTCTTGTCGAGTTATTATGTATTATTTTCAATTCTCAACAAATGTTGAAGAAGTGCACTACTTATCTGTGCATAAGATAACATGTATATCTTAATCTACTTATTTCAATACTAAGACAGAGATCCATCAGAAAACAGAATCATATACGAAGGATGTAATCATGTAATACAACATTATTCCAAAAGCAGAATTGCAGTTCTGTTGAACGTGTATGCAAGGTTTCTTAGAACCCATATCTCACCTTATCAGGCGGGCCCTTTGAACCTCCAATCAGTATCTCCGCACTGAAACAAAATAAATCGATATAAGAAGATTTCTTTGGAGTCTAACAGAATGAGAAGGGAAGATGCCAATGAGACAGGGAACAAATTGATAAAGAATCTATTGCTTGACGAGTTGACGCTTTCCAAAATCAAGCTCTTTAACAAGTAACCCAAAAGAGGCGGGAAAAGGCTAAGAAAATTACTTGCACGATTCCTTGATGGACAAAATAGAAGCTCCTCTTCTACCAATCACACGTCCCATTTTTCCAGGCGGAACATCCAAAACAGACAAAATTTCTTCTTCAGGGTCTTCTCCATCCACAGGTAGGTCATCTAACATACAAACAGACAAGGTCAAATTCTCAACATCTATATCACGTTTTACAAGCAATATCACCATTCATCAAGATCCAACACAGTTATGAGCATAACAATTAGCTGATTGCGCCATTTAATTGGAAACATCTAGTTTTAAATGCAGCATGAATATGAAAATGCATAGCCCAGAGTTACATCCAAAAGCAGACCGGGTACTCTGAAAATTTTCCCCTACGAATAAACATCGAGACCAGTCTCCATTTGAGTAGAGCTATTATGCTTTACACTTGGACAGATCCAAGTAGAAACCAAATATAAGAAACAGGTGGGGGATTAGAGCAAACTCAAATACAACCAGTTTTAAGAACAACCTCCGCAATTATGAACACAGAGCCTTCCTTTATTCCTCAGCAAAAACTCTCAAAACAGGTTACTCTCTCAATCCTATCTAGATATGTCACAATATCCCCATCACCAACAGAAAATGCCATATAATTACACTTCTCCATCACAAATCAACCAAATAATGAACCACATAAGCAATATTGAGTTACTGACAAAATCACACGTCTTCGCCATCCATCCCACGTTACCACTTGCCAGATACATAACTTCATATACTGAATAACCGCACCGTGCTTTTGGAGTACATCTGTACCCTACCAACTTACTCTTAACTATTGCACATTTTCATTTTACCCTAGCTTTAGCTTACACATGCAACCTAACCGATACTGCACTTAGAGATTGTTGGCCGATATTGTTCTCTAAGATTCTACATTCATTTCTTAATTGACACCATAATTTGTAGCCAAGCATTAAGCCAGATTAACAGCCACTAGGAATAATTAAACATAGTAGTGCTAAGCATGCACAAGTAAAAGAGAACAAAAGCAGCAGCTTCTTACACAGTTTCATTGAACACAAAAGTGGCCATTTAGTTCAAAATAGCACCAAAACATGTATCATACTTCAGTTGATGCAAATAAAAGTCTAATTTCTGAGAAGCAAACAGAGGAGTCAGCATGCAGTGACAAAGCTCCAAATTAGATAGAAGCAGCAGATTCACATGAATTTCAATCCAGTAAGATTGAATTTTTGAAACATTGGCTCAAAAGATGATCCCAGCCATAGATGACCATAGCTTCGATTATTTTAAAACTATATTACAGCTTTTGCTGCCACAAACCTGGAATAGTAGGTAAAGCCGGCCAATCAGCAAATTGATTGTCACTGATACAGAAACAGCGACAATACAGCGCACCACGAACTGCAAGATGCCATAATGACTGTGCATTCAGCTTATCCATCATCTTATGATAAATGTAAAGCAAAAATCGAACATCATCTGCAGCTGCGCGGATCATAAGTTCAGATAATGGCCTGTATATCCAAAATTGTGGGTCCTGAAAAGAAAGAGTCTTTGAAGAGAGCTCAGACAAACAGTAACAATTTCAGGATCAAGATGTTACTACAACATCAACAACAACCAAGCCTTGTTCCCAATATGATTTGGGGTCGGCCAGATCAAGATGTTACCAACTTCAAAAAATGAAGTCTCACCTGCCTTAAAAGAATGCGAACCTCCTCCTTCTCCAGATAAGAAATCCCTAGAGAACAAAATGTAAATAATCAGACCAAATTAAAAACTTCAACCTCGAGGAAAATACTGAATAGTTACAGGCCACAAACACTCACAGGCAATTGAGACCCAAACTTCAAGCAAACTTTTGTAAATAAGAAATATAGGAATAGGAATGAAAGATTAGGTCTAAAACATCTAAGGTCTCTGCTGTACTTTTGTTTCGCTCATATAGGTATGTTCTCATCATCTCATGGTACCACTTCCAAGATTTTGATGAAAGCATTGGTCAACCAAGGCCAATCAGAGTAGGGGAGGAAGGAGACTGAGGCTAAAATAATTCCACCAGGCGGTACATTATCAACCTTTCAGTGTGTGCAGGCTATCACCCGCCCAAAAATGTTAAGTACTAAATCAGAAAGAAGGGGAAGAGGGAGAAAAAGAACTGAATGGCCATGTATTATCAAACTATCACAATTTTTGGAGTCCCTTTGAACAGATTACACACACATATCCATGCCTTGCATTGGAGAAACCAAATTCAACTTCAGGAAAGCATAATAAGGTCAGAAAAGACAACTGACTTGTAAGAGGGCAGGTCAAGTCGGCCATGGAACATCCATTCGTTGCGCCCCTCACCTAGACTACTTATAAGTTATCTTTGATGCTTGTTACTAGATTCAACCTAGCTCAAGGTGTAACACTAACTTCATGAATTCATTCCTCATTTTTATATTTTTCCCGCTTTTCAGCTAAAGTTATATTGTATTAGAAAAAGTATGACAATTTTCTGAACAAAGCACTTCATAGTCATAACATGAGCGAATAAAATTTTTAATATTACTTGACAGGACATGCATGTGGTTTTATAACAAATAAAGAATCGGAGGTCGAGTTATTCAACCTAAAAGGAGAGAGAGAGAGAGAGTCCCACAAATCATGCATCAGAAATTTCAGAATGATTGCAGGCCTCTACAGGAATTTGCAGCTTCAATCATAGGATTGCTAAAAGATCACTCGTACTGCTCCAAAGAGCAATCAATTTTTAGGGAAGAAACAGCAATTGTGTTAACTCTAAAGACACTGTTATCATTGAACTATCATACTAAAGATAGGAATGAATGAAACAGTTATACAAGAAACATAACTGAATTTGGGTGTTGAATTGGACAACCATGTCGAAAGAAATTAATTTTATCTAGAAGTATCCAGCCCAATCGATCAGGAATACTCCAGGTGATATAAAGAAGGCCTACTGTGATAAATGCACAATTACCATTCCAGACGCATAGCCCAAAAACAGAAGGCCACAATTTAAATGAATACCATGATAAGTTCAATACCACAATAGCGTGGATCAGCAAGAAGTCCAACAAAAGAGATATAGTCATCAGGCACTCTTGGTCGCCCTTCCTGTTCTTCAATCAAGGAATATGCAATCTGCAGAATATGCAAGAATTACATCAGCAAAAATATATAATCCTTGTAAAAGTCATCACTCAAGATACGTAAAATTCATCTTTAAACTTTCTTTTGAGGACAAGACTGTCAGTTCAAGTTATGAATAGGAGACAAGATGTTCACCTGAGTGTCCATAACATTCTGTAACTTGATGCCAAATTGAAAATACAAAGCCTACACAGAAAGAGAATTTTAAAAGACTTAGTCCAAAGTCAAAGCATTACAAGTGAAAGGGTAGGAAAAATAGACAGTGTACATTAGTTAGAGACCTCACTGTCACGTTTGCAGTCATGTATAACTTTAGTGATGTAACTAGATTCAAGAGCAGGCTTACAAGCTTCTACAAGCATGTCTCCACCTTCTATGGCATCCACAAGATATATAGCATCTGGAAATGCAAGCTGTAATTAAACAACAGGAGCCACATAGCAAATTCTCTCAATTAGATGTCTCATTGGTGAACTCAATTCCCAAAATAAGCAAGCAAATAAATATTTAATAAATAAATAAATAAATAAATAAGTCGCAAATGATATGTGACAATTCACATCCCATTAGAGAAACCAATTTTCTAGTCCAATGATAAAGAAGAAACAGTTTATACAGATGTATTTGTGTTATTAACATAACAATGTCATCTAAGTCAGCTGCCAAAATGAGGAAGACAATAATTTACATTAATCATATACATAGAAAGTTAAAAGATACATTTCAAAACCAAAGTTCCTGTAATGGTATTCCTTAAACACAACAGCTTGTATGCCTAAGAAGCACAAAAACACAAGCTAAATTTACTAAGAAACAGTAAATTACCTGCATGATACAAAGACTCCCATTACGACAGAGGTCAACACCCTCGCAATCAAAACCAATTACCAGCTTAGTAAGAGGGGATGGTTCTAGAAATTCCACAGGAAGCTGGGAAGCATCGGTGACAATATGGATAGGAACGAGTTGAGCACCTTCTGAAATGACCCCACCTGTTAAAATGCATCGAAAGTCAGTTAACATACTAAGCGGCACAAAAATGATTGGAAAGGGTCTATTTGTTTCTTGAATAAAGTAAAGATACCTTCCCACAGAAAATAAACAATGGTTGACAAAATAAGTTCTTCTAAACCTACATTAAAGGCAAAACTGTTCTATTTGCTCCTTCTGCACTCTTGTTCAAGCTCAAAAGTCATAACTCATAACAATGAGCACACCAAAAAAAAAGGTACCCAATGACAAAAACTAGTTCGAAAGGCATCTTTAGAAAGGCATCTAATTTCAAGAAATCTCATAGAGCGAGAGGAACTAACGTCCATGCTTGAAAAGAAAAAGAATAATGCCTGAAAATGAACCGCATGAGAACTCTTTCCTTTAGGTTCTAACACAAAACACAACAGTTGATCATGAAAGGCGAGCTACTCTGATAATTCCATGATTAATTGATTACCAACCACTGAAGAAAAGAATTCATCAAATACTATATCATCCACAATGTAACATCACAATCAGCAAACCGATCCCAATTGCCTCCAAAAAAGCCTATACCATTCGTGGATCAGTCTCAATTTCGTCCAGAAAACCCACGGGAGGCAACATTCGTACAACTCAGACAACTTAGAAGTTCCTATTCAGACAATCAGACTACTTAGAATTGGCCGAATCGATACCGCCCTAATCTAAAAAAACCAAACCTTAGGGGCAGACAGGAGTTTCGACTTTCAACAGAACCCATGACCCCAATTGAAATTAAGACAACAAGGAATCCCATTACCCAATAACTTGTTCTCCAAGTCTACAGTTGCCATCCCCCCCCCTAATATGGTGCAACAACAAAGACCACAAACTACTAAAACCTTTCAACTACAAAGTAAATAATCACATCAACTAACCCTTTAATAAAGAAACTGCAAGAACCAGAAGACCAACAACAATGGCATCAAAAACACGCAACCCCACTTCACAAAATCACAAATTTTATTCAAAGATGCAATCTTTTCACAAGTTCATATAAATTTTATTCAAAGATCAACTAAACAAAGCACATATTACTACCATTAATCAATCAATAAAAATTAAACTAATAAGCTTTAAACAACAAAATATAATCAAAAAAAGTTGGACAAACAATGATAGATATATTTGATTAAATTAATTAAAGCTTGAATGAGAAGATACAAAAAGGGTACCGGGGTCAGAAGGCAAAGGGACATGAGCGTGGTGGGAGGAAGAATGGTCCGCCATCTTGATCAGACCATTGCAAAAATGATCGGGTTTTTATTCTTTTTGGCTCAAAAACCCCCCTTTTATTGTGTATTTATAGGCTTATTTATTTTTGAAATTTCACCATTTTTTTGTTATAATTTTTTACCTTTTTTGTGTTTTTATTAATTTTATATTATTATTTGGTATAAAAATCACAAGAGTGTGGTGCACCTATCAAAATCAATAAGATTTTGCCCACATATTATTGGGAAATGTTTGAAATGTGAGATTTGGTTTTAGGGTTTTGAGTTGGCATATAATCATAGTGGTTTTGATGATGATTGTGATGAGGGTGTAAAATTAGAAGGTTTGAAGGTTTGGACGTGGATAAAGGGATAACGCGTCATTATGTTAAATTGTGATTTTAAGCCTAAATAATAATATTATAAAGGTAGATTATATGATTATTGTAGATCACTTATGTAATCATATGATTCTTAACCTATAAAGAATTGCGGATTACATTACGTGTCTGAAAATATTTCGTACTATATATTGATGATTTCATAATAGCAAAGAGCAAAATTACTACTTATATAATCATGGAGGTATTGATTGTATTCCTTAATCTCCTAACTTCACAAATGTCGAGCCCTTCATGAACAGTAACTTAATTCTGCCCATGTATTTCATTTCATGCCATTTGTTTTTGAACCAAACCTTAAGATAATATATTGGCTAAAAAGAAAATTAAGGGGAATGATTAGATGAAATCATCCAGGGAAATAAGATACTCCGTACTCACATTCAGGCACCATAGTCACAATTAAAATTTGTCGTGTAATAGGTAACCAACATCACATTTAAGATCATCCAAACATACATTAAGGTTTCAAACAGCAGGTTATTGATATCACTTCTTAATAAACATATTAATAATTGAGCAAGCTAAAATTTGATCCATAAAACTTTTGTTTGAACAATTTATGCAAAACTCTCTAATATATTAGAGAAATTAGAGTAAATAAATTGAACTACTTAAAATACCCGGTGTAGTTTACCATTATCTAGTATTGTTAAGAACGAATATCGATTTTGATTCCACAGTGTTTGTTTGTTTTATTCAACGCAAAATCATACCTAAATAATCAAAGTTTTAAAAAGTGTATTGTGGCCTTGTGGAAGTTGTGGGGCCAAAACCCATTACATCAAAAAGCATGATATTAAAGTTAGGATCACTTAATCTTCTCCTTTGTAGTTTGTACCACGCTTACCAATTTTCCAAAAAATAAAAAATAAAAAATCTATAACAACAATTTAGCCAAACCTTGTTCAAAGATAAAGCTAAGCAACCCAACCTATGTGCTAAATTGGACCATACTATTTTTTTACGCTATCCAATATTGCAATTACATATGATCAAATTTTCACCCATTCAAAATTTGTATCTTCATTTGATTTTATAGTCCAATAATTGTGCTCGTATTTGAATTTGTGGATCAATTACATTGTTCAATGAAAGTCGACAATAAACTCGTTTAATTTCGTGTACTAAATTTTATGGAAAAAAAGAAGAAAGACTTCATACAAGTCATCTAATTGAAATTAAACAATTAAATTACATAACCCTATATCCGCGTGAGCTGGAATCGTAAACATTGTTATTATTCTACCTCATGATGATTATTTGAGTATTGCTTTTGCTCCATACACTATTATCTGAATAATGTTAAGTGAGGAACTTGTGAAAGTGTAACGTATACCCCCAATTTCTTGTAAATTATTATAGATTTTTAGATATAACACACTAATATAATAAGGAGATAGTACTATTTATTTTATTCATATGTAATGTAATATAAACCAATAGCAATGGTATAGACTCATTTTAGTTTTGAAGATGATGCATGTTTACTGAGGTTAACCCTATAGTAATTTTGGCGCACAATTTACTTCTAGCACAATATTTTAAGAATCAATTTATTTACTTTACCCGTGACAATGTAGTTTCTCATATTTGCAGCTTTCTATCATTTTGAATTTTAATCTTTCCTCGATCAATTTAGTGCTGACTTGATTCACTCCATTCCCCATAGTTGCCCCATACCTGCTATCTGATGCGGTGATAAAGCCACCCCTCACAAAGTCACAACTCACAAGCACATTATAACAATTTGAACTCTCGTACCAATTCAACCAAGTATATTACACTCACACAGTCACACGTCACCACTCAATAAAACTAATTTAAATTTTAAAAAAACTAAAGTCAAAATCAACGGTAATAATTCCGTAATCCGTATCTCCAAAAGCTAAAAACGATATCCAGACAATATAATTTTTTCACACTAATGGAGGACAGCCTAAATTAATCTTAATATTTTAGCTTTGCTTACTACATGTCTTTTGCTGTAAGTGTAATAATCTTTTCAAAATCACCATCATAATCCACTCTGTTTGTTTAGATAAATATATGAACAAACCCCCCAAAAATAAAATATATTTTTTTTTCAATATTTATTTAATTTCCAAAGGAGTATTCTAGTCCTATCCGAAATTGGACCCCACAAACATCAGCACTTTTTGCCCTTTCCTCATATTTTTCTGCAAAAAAAACTCGATCTTTTCACACAGAAAATCCCTAATTTAGACAGCATTTTCATCACCTAATTTTTGCATTTTCTCTCTCTCTCTCTCTCTCTAGAATCTATTCACTGGTCCAGATAAGCATAGATGCTGTAATAAACACACACATTTCTCTGATATTTGCTCAAATTATCACTTTCAGACAAAATAAAAAGTCTGTATTACTTAATTTCTGGGTACTAATCATCGGTCGGCTGATCTTCTTGAGCAAGATTGTTGAGGTACTAATGTTATTTGAAGTGGGTTTTTAATTTTAATATCTGGGTACTTTTTGTTTTGGGTTAATTTTTGTGTTTGATAGTTCAATCCTTTTCATTTCTTAGCTTAAACCTCAAGTTTTCTGGGCATTTGATCTGTGTTATATTCATGCTTTAGTCTATAAAGTTATAATCTTTTTGAGTTGTAGAGAAGCTGTATGTTGTTTTTGGGTTGATTTTTAGCTTCTGGGTGAAGTTAATTTTGTGGATTTTGTGTATGGTTTGAGTTTTATTGGTGTATTCAATTGAATTGATTTGTTGAAATTGGGGTTTTTTATGGATGAAGGATTTTTGGTGATTCAATGGGATAACTTCTTGTTGAGTAAGTGTGAAGCTTGACAGCTTGTTGCTGGTGAATTTGGAGCTGAATAGAGTTGGGAGAGTGGAAATGAAGAGGGGGAAAGATGATGAGAAGATCATGGGACCTATGTTCCCAAGGTTACATGTTAATGATACCGAGAGAGGAGGTCCGAGAGCACCACCTCGGAATAAGATGGCGCTTTACGAACAGCTAACGATTCCGTCTCAAAGATACAATTCTGGTGCTGTGGCTCCTAAACAGAATAACAGCAGCAGTAGCAGCTTGGTTCCTTCTACTTCAACTAGCCAGGTGAGGATTTTCGGCTTTAAGTTATTTCGTATCTTGCGACTTGTTGCGTCTGAGTGGCAAGTTATAGTTTGAGCTAACCGAAGAGATGTATGTGCACCTTCCTGTATTTTGTAGGTTATGTTAGGCTGTATGAATTGAATGATGTGTGTAAGATTTGGATTCATTCATTCGGAGAAACTTTATGTGATTGTATATCTGCCTAACACTCTAAAAATGAAGGAGTCTTTGAAGTTATGGAGAATCTAACATTGGCACGCATTTGTGAAAGCCTTGTATATTTGTTTGTTTGTTGAGTTAATTTGGAAAGCTATCTTTTAGTCTTCTTCTTGGCTTGTGGTTACTCACGATAATTATGAAGCAAATTATCCAGATTGATTAGATGTTGGGGTATATGCAAATTTTAATTGGGTTAATGGGTTGTGCTGCAGGGTACCAATCGTGAACGAAACACTTACTTCCCTCTACATCAACCTCCTTCAGCTCCGGCTTATGATGAGATTGAAGGGCGCAATGCTGATGCTGTGAGTTTGAACAATCAACCAGTGCGTGTGGAGAATAAGAAAAGGCCACTAGAAGAAGACGACTTCATGGTCCCCATCTTTTCTCAAGTAGGATCTGGAATGTATAATGGGAAAACTCAACGTATTGATGGGGAGGGGCGTTCGTTTCTCAACTCAAGCCAACAAGAGCTGATTCCTAGAGCTGTTGGTGAGGAAACAAATCCGACTATTAGTGGTCACCATGTCTCAAAGCAGCAAATAGTAGATCAGGATGAAAGGACTTTGAGAGTATCAGCTACCTCAAGAAACTCCTTAGATATATCAATGAGAGGAAGCGATGCTGTGCCATGGCAGAAAGATGCTTCTATGTTGAGGGAATATCAAAAGAAACATAGATTGAGCGGTTTAGAGACTACTAGTGCATGCCTACTGAAAGACCATGGGGATAGCTTTCCCGCAGTAGATGCCTATGATGAAGATGTTCCTGATCTGCAAGGGGACAACTCTTGTAAAGATACTTCCCTGAGGCTGAGGCTCAATCCTCAAGAAGGGTGTGGGTTTAGGGGTGATGATGAGACCGACATTGGAAATGGCGGGATAGATAACGATCAGTATCTGGAAAAGGAAAGCGTAGATAGAGGCGATGATGTCTCTGAGACCTCAATAGTGGATTCTGCCTCAGAATTTGACATATCTCCGGACGATGTTGTTGATATAATTGGCCGCAAACATTTTTGGAAAGCCAGAAGTGCTATTGTCAAGTAAGTACTTTTGGTCGTTATCTAAACTTCAGATTATATAGACAGGTCCTTCTTCTTCTCCAAGTCTGTTTTCTTACAAAGGTGTATGATGAGCTAGCATTTTGGCTTGTCTTAGTTGATGATATATTAATAGCTGGGATGTGCAAGTCCTGTTTCTGAACTGCTATCTGTGCTGTCTTGTTTTCTTCCTTTTGTGAGTGAAATATCCTCAGTTGAATGCGTCTTGTAGATTTATGTGCACTCCGTAATTCCATATACTTGAATAGAGATATAACATACAAATATACACTGATTTATGCTGACATCATTCGTTATCTGGGTCTCATCCAGATCTTAATGTTTAGGCTTCTTCAGATTGTTCTGTGTAATTCTAAAGTGTGCTTCTCTTAAAATTAAGGATTCAATATAATGTTTGGGTCTATGTTTGCGGCTTCCCTGGCTTCAGCTTGACTGGTGCCATTCTGTTGTATTCTATGTCTCTGCGTGGCATTCATTTATTCTAGATTGTGAAGTTATCTCTTTCTTTAGAAGTAAACAGAAAAGGCTAGAGATTCTCAATATTCAAGGGCGCTCTTTCTGTCTTCGGTATTGGCCTTTATTTTTTTTTTTCTATTGATAGCTCCACTAGACTGTTGGATATGTCTTAAGTATTAACTTTTGGAGGAATGATGAACTGTAAGCAGAGTTGTGAAATTTGCTTTAAGGGAGGGAATATTTGATGCTGTGGAGATCATCTGTCCCTCCATTATGTGGTTGGCGAACCACTGTGCATTCCGAGCGGTGGATCATCATATCACATCTAAAACAATTCCCAATGCATGTGTGCCAGGCGGGCCCTGAGACGGTGGATCATCCCTTGATTTATTGTTTTATTGCCTCTGCCTTACGTGATCATTTCTCTGTGTTACACTGATATGTCTTTCAAAATCCCTAAGGTTAGGTAAGTTCTCCTTCTTGGTGCTTAAGGTTGTCAATTCTGAAGGAGAATAGCATGATGGCGGCATATTAATTGTTTGTTATGCACAGAGGTTAACATGAAATTTATCTTCTTTTTTTTGGCAATAGAAGTGGTAGGTCTCCTATAAGAGCCATACAATGTGGATTATTGGATGTATGGTTTAGTAGGTTATAATTCCTGGCAAACAGATATTAGATGTACTTTTTTCTTTTTCCTCCCCTTGGTTATCTTATGTAAAGGAATGAGCTGGTATATGTGAAGGAATTTGTGTTTGTTGATGCACAAAAGGTTTACTTGTGTGCATGTGGTGCATTTCTCGTCTCAAATGATTTTGGAAATTAAATAGGTGATTGGGGATTCGTGGGAAAAGATGAAAATCCAGCTTTTACTTTTCAATCCAACAGCTTACAATCATCCTTTTCGATCCAGCTTATCCTACAATCATTTCCTCCTAATTTACTGATCCCACTTATCTTACACTTTTCAGCCAACAAAGAGTGTTTGCTGTTCAAGTATTCGAGTTGCACAGATTGCTAAAGGTACACTCCCATAATTAAATACACCTCGATACAAGTGTCTGGGTTTCTGTGGCTAAAGACTGAAACCCTGGGTATATGTTGTAGGTGCAGAAGCTCATTGCAGGATCCCCAAATTTGCTGCTTGAAGCTACCACATTTGTGGGCAAATCTTCTCTCAAGGGCTCGACCGTGAAGAACTATTCATCGGAGTATGTAGTGAAAACTCTTCCACCTAAGAGTACGCAGAGGGATGTAGGCCATAGATCAATGGATAAAGTGGAAGGTACAGCGGAGAATGCGGTTCCTAAAGCACCAGCGCTTGTCTCTCCTCAACAACATCCTATTCAGCCTGCAGGTTACCCCTCTTTCTCTAGTAATACAACGCTGTCGCCACCTGTCAGTATGGATCCAAAAATGAACCCATGGGGCTTTCATCAACCTTCTGCACATCAATGGTTGGTGCCTGTGATGTCACCTTCTGAAGGTCTTGTTTACAAACCCTATCCGGCACCTGGTTTTATGGGCCCAGTTTGTGGAGGTTGTGGGCCTGCGAGCCCGCATCCTGCGGCAGGCAATGCAATGAATCCGACCTATGGGACAGCGACTCCTCAGTATCAGCAAGGCATGGGGATTGCACCTGGCATGCATTTTGGTGGCCAAGGTTACTTCCCTCCATATGGCATGCCGATGATGAGTCAGAGTGTATCAGGCTCAACTCTGGATCAATTAAATCAGTTCTCAGGATCAAACCCGTACAACCTAACTGGTCAACCAGACGGAGCCAGTTTGAATTATGGTGTGCAACCGAAAAGCTCCTTGAATGTGCATACTCAAGAGAACGTTATCAGCTCACATGCGGCAGCTCCTAAAGAAAGAGAGCTGCAAGGAAGCACTGCCAGTAGCCCTACTGATAGAGCACAGAGAATAGGGATGGTTCATCTATCGGAATCAAGAGATGCAGTCCCTCATTTTGTTGCACCTCCTACAACTGAAATCCCCATGGACAGTCCTGGAGAGAAGCAAGCTAGGGTTATTAGAGTTGTGCCACATCGATCAACAAGGGAGTCAGCAGCTCGTATTTTCCAGTCCATACAACAACAGAGACAGCTGTATGAGTCGAGTTAGCACATCTTAGTTGGGTTTTGATTTTCCAGCTTCTATAATCCTGCATTCTGTTTCAACCTGTTATCATATATATGTTGTATTTGCAGAAGCCTGTGTCCACTGATCCGGTGATAGGGTTACCGCTTTGTACATATTTTGTAAGGTTGTAACTTGTAAGTTGTATCTGGTTCGTGCAGAAAGTACACTTGTAAGAATTGTATGAATTTTATCTTTTGGTTTCCAAGAGAATGCATCAAAGGTGATAATTAAAGCTCTCATCATTCATTTTCAGAATTTTTCGGAATGAAGAACGACACAGAAATTCAATTGTATGATGTTCTATCTTATTTGGCCTTTTGTGAGGGGAGAAACCAACTACAGAATTGATCCGGAATAAATAAAGAACATAAAGTCTCGTATGAGACTGTCTCATGCCTTAAGGGCATCTAGGGTTTTGTCCTGGACCACCGAAAAAGAGTGTTGGTTCCTTCATGAATCCTGGTACATAATGAAATGCGGAATAGCAGTCCTTCTCATCAACATAGGTTCCCACATATTGAGGGTATACCCACTCCTGAGCGGGGTTGTAAAGGACTCTTATGTGCTCAATGTAGCTTGCGTAGCCAAAAAGACCTTCCGCCCACTCTCCGCTTCCCATAAGTGTGGTAGTATGAGGGCTCTTCATAACATTTTGGCTGTAAACTTCACCTCCCCATTGAGCCAATGTGGCGCCTCCCCCCAAGACTACACCGAACAAGGATTTGGGCCAGTATCCGACATTTATTTTGCCATCGAGAACCAGCCACCAGTTACCCGTCTTGTCATCCTGCATAGCAAAAGAGCAAAACAAACGGTGGTTACAAATTTTAGAGATGGTCTCGAGAGAACCTCGCAAGTAGTTTAGAGAGTTCTTGTATTCTTCAAAATTTAGGTGAGATTAAAGGACCTTATCCATGTTTGTAGAAACACTGTCATAGCGCCAAAGCAAAACCTCAAGACGAACCAAATTTCACGAATGATCATAGACTTGTCATGCACACTAGTTCATGCCCAGGGATAGGGAAGTTTGAAAACAAAATTAGTAGAATGAAATTTAGTACGAGTCCAACATAACTACCGAACCCACAGCTGTGACATGGTAATAGTTTAATCAGCTTCGCCAGGAAGTCTTGCACAATGGGAACTAATTAATGCAACATTCACATCAAAAGGGAAAAGACTGGGAAAAGAGAATACCATGCTGATTTGGACCTGGATTACGTACTGGCCTCCAGTTCGAGAAGACACTGGATTTATTGCTGCGCCAAGAGCTACCTCTGAGCTGGTTTGCACGAACCCAGAGCATATAAGGTCAAAGCAACCCGTCTTGTGCGATCCATCACTCTGAAGATTATTTTAGAATATGAGTAATAAGCTAACTCGAAACCATGTCATCCTGCATAACTGGTGGGAGCTTTGAAAGATTAATCTTACGGTCTTACCGTCCAGTATGTGAATAATCTCGTCTTAGTATCACCATATAACTTCTTGTTCACCTGAACAAGGTTAGGTAGATATGATAATTAGTGTACGAGAGAGTTAATGTCCCAATGGTTTTCTAGAGTGTAACTGAAAGAACAATTAAGTCGTAAGATAAACGTACTATCCATCCAACTTCTACACTTGCAAAAGTATCTGGGTTGCCAGCCTGAAGCCAAATTTGAGAAGTAGTGTATTCCTCCCATGATGCAACGCTTGGGTTCCAAACATTGAGAGACCCTCTAGCTCCAATGAAGTGGAAAACAGTAGCAACCAGCATAGCATACTGTGGTTCAACAAAAGACGATGTTAGTTAACACAATAACACTTAACACTGCAGAAATGAGAACACTTAAGTAACACAGCGGGAATTCCAGTTCACAGGGGGGAGAGTTCCAAAGCATCATTTCAAAGAGATTGGTATGACATGTTGTGGTTTCATAAGAGACTTGTACATCAGCTGGCAGCATTTCCTAGTACGATTTTTTTTCCCTCTGTACATCAGCTATTGCGGGCAAAAAAAAAAGAACCTATGGCCACCATCAGGGCCGTGTGGGAAATCTTCAAAATTTTTGGGCCCTGGGCGAAATTTCTAAATGGGGCCCCATTATGTCGGATTTAATATGTTCAGACTCTAAAAATCAAACAGTTTTTTGCAACATTTTGAGTAGGGGCCCTAAATTTTGAGTGGGGCCCTGGACGCACGACCGTCTCGCCCATGCTCTGCCACACCACTGGCCACCATGCATGTCTACCCACCAAGTTCAAAATGTAGCATAAAAAAGTTATAAGGATATTTTTTCAGTGAGTGAAGTTGTCAAAGTAACAAGAAAGGAACAAATTCTTACAGAGTGATCCGATCGAGGGCCAAGTGAAACAGCTGTATTGTTGATAACCAAAGTTCGATCAGGGTAGGACCCGTTATCAGCGTGACGACTCTTCATTCCAAAACGTTCGAGATTGTCATATCTTAGCAAGTCCTGTTTTCTGACTCTACGAATAGGAATGGTTCCCTCAGGACATCTCCCACTTTTCTGCCAAGTCTGTTGCAGTGTTCTACTACTTGAAGACTCATTCTTGTCGTCGATGTCATCTTGTATATGAACAAAGCTAGGTCTCATCTACATATCCCATAAATTAAAAGGAGTTAATTGTAAGAAGTAACCAGATGTATTATGATTAGGATGCAACATTATGAATGACCAAATGATGACCTGAATTGTGTGGTTCTTCAAGGCTGGATGGTCAAAGGCCGGTTGATTGTAGATACTGACACAGTCGATCACATCTCCATCTGAACTCTACAAAAAAGCGGGAGAGACAGTAAATGAATGAACTACCATTTTAGCAGGACACAGTTTTCTTGTAATATTTAGAACCTACGACAAAGATGTCAGTTTATATTAATTCCTATAGTAGTGACAGTATTTGCTCTGATGCGCTTCATGGTTGCCAAGTGCCAACAACTAAAGAAACAGAAATACTGGGAACCCTTCACTGGGCCAGTACTTGAAAATTCTGACAAGCTCACATTGACAGACGCAGACACACAAATTGCTTCGAGAATAGCAGCACCTGACTGCTACTTCCCAATACAAGAAGCACAGACAGGTTTTGCGAGCCATTGTGCTTTATTCCATTACAACACAAAGCCAAAGAATAGTTAGAGGTTGGCTCCACATCCAATGACCAGCGCAAAAGGCTGACTGGCCAACAACAGGTTTATGCTTTCATTAACAAAGATCTTGTGCAATTTGATTTTGTCACTGTAATTAAAAGTTACAGTACAATTAGCATACACCAAGAGTCCTCATCCTAGAATACCAAAATAATCACAAAAAATCTGAGTTTCAAGAATTATACGAGTTCTGCTCAAGAGAACTGTAAACTTTCTCTCAAATTTACATACATACATTTTCGATCTTCAACAGAAACAAAGAATACAACAACAGGCGGCAATACACAAGTTAAAACCAGAAACTTTCACTTAAACTCATTCATCGTTTTTCAATTAAGAGGCGCTCTAAACTTGTTCATATTTCTCTTCAGTCATTGACTCTAGCAACTAACATAATTTTACTGCATGATGCGATAGGCGCTGGAGACATACCTGAATGCTTTTGAGAGCAGTTTTTCGAATAGCCTTAAGCTTTCTATCAATGTTTGCAAAAGCAGTCTTTTTAACACCTTTGCCTTGAGCTATATCACCAGTAATGAACATAGCCAACATGAGAAAAAAGGCTATCAATCTCCATCTTGGGAAGATCATCCGTTTTACCATTCTTGTCTCTTTCTCTCCGGACTTTGGACGAATTATCAGATAGACAAGAAAATTTTTCAAGATAATGTGACCAATGATGTACAAGGATAATAAAAATCAAGATATATACATGCAGTAGATGGTAAGAAAAGAGCAAAAATATATTAACAAAACTTTAGAGAAATCATGGAACTGATATAGAAGTAAATCATTCAGATATTGTCAGTAGACTATGTATCTGTACTTTAATTTTTCAGAAATAAATAGTGCATTAAATGGATCAAATGATTTTGTTATAGAATCAAAGCATCTGCATTACCATAAATAGCATTCACTAAAAGAAGACTCTTTTTAATTAATTCTGAAAACCCTCCAAAGTAAGAAAAAGACTCAGATTTTAAAATGCAGATTTTTTTCCACATGAATCTCCACCAAAGAGATTTGAAAGTTCAAGGATAAGATCTTACGAAAACAGCGGCATTTTGATGATAAAAAAGACATGCTCCCTTCGGTTCTTGCAATTCCTCCTCAGATATTCAATTCATTGGATCAGTAGATCATCAATTACTGTCAAATTCCTGAAAATGTAAAATGCAGAAATTATACTTGCATTGGCATGCTACGGCATATATTGCAGGTTGCTCAGTCTTATACATAGAACGGTGAATAAAAATATACTTGCACCATCTAGTAAAAAACTGACCTCCATCAGAATGACCGGTTTTGTCAAAACCAAAAACATACAACAAAAAAAAAAAAAAACAGAGGACTTACAAGCATAATACAACAATGGGAAACTGACCTCCATCAGAAGCTGAGAAATATGAAATGTAAAACAAACTGTCTAGGAACCTGCACGAGATCCCTATGTGAACTGCTAACTTTCACAGCCATCAGCCATGGCCAGGACCTCCAAAGTAAAATTCAGGATCGCTAACAAACTCATAATTTACTTTGGCATAATAACATCTCCAGTCGTGCATATATATGTGGACCCAATCTGGATACCTGAGAACCATGGAACTGTCACAAACCCGCATTCTCTTAGTCCAACCTGAGGCTTGAGATACGAAACTCGGTAAAGAACCACTCCTCATATGCGTTTTGGTATGTCCAGGGTGTTCCACTATCGAGCTATAAACATCACCTCCCCAGTCAACAGATTCTGCAGTACACCTCAACTTCTGAAAGATATCCCATGGCCAGTAACCAATAATTACCTTTTACTGATACTGCAGCCACCAATTGTTGGTCATTTGATCCTGCTTCATTGCAGAAACTCTCAGAACTTGTCGAGAATAGCATCAGAAAAATGGAAATAAGGGCATGCGTGCTAATAACAGCTAGAATGTTACTTGCGCAAACTCATAATTTTTGCAGCAAATTCTAATAGCGAACCATGAAACTACAAGTGCCCCTTGAACAGTCTTTTCCCCTTTGAAGGGTTCAACTTGGTGATAGTAAGCCTTGGTACATGTAGATTTTTACACCCTAATGGGGGAACTATCTCCATCAACAAGAACTATCTCATTGCTGGTTTGTACAAAGGCATGGCAAATGACTAAATGAGATCATAGCAACCTGTTGCATTTGAACTATCAACCTGCGATCAAAAGAAAACACGAAAATGGTGACTAAACTTGGACTTGAACCATGGTTTGATATGGTTCACTGCCTTGATATCTAAGGTGCATTCATTCACAAGAGGCCTAGCCTACTTAAGCATGACAAGAACATAACCATTAAAACTGTCTGTAAGGTTATAGAATTTTATTGCAATAATTTGAAAACTTACAGTTCAATATGTGTATATTCGAGTATTTCTATCCCCATATACATTTGGATTCACCTGAAATGTATCAATGAGAACCTAATATTCATTTCAGCTCACATGATGCTAAAGCCTGTTGAAGCAAGGTTGAAGGAGGACTTATGTAATATACGAACCACCCATCCAGTCTCTATGATCTCAAAATTATCATAACCCCTGCTTACTAGAGCAATTCAGGAACTACTATGCTCGTCATCGTGCTCAACATAAGGGCTCCGGAATTTAGTGTCAACCTTGGCACCGTGGTAGTTTTACCCTTGTGTCACTAGCAAAGCCGCCTGGTCACCAAGCGTGCGTTCAAGAAGATACACAAAAAATAAGTTTTGAGCGATTCTCAATTGACAGCAAACCATTTCCAAAGAATATGCCCCATGCACCAGACAGCATAAACAGCACTCAAAGTCATTTCCTCACATCACAAGTCACTGAAACAATGGGGAGATCAACGCTCTTGCTATAAAGATCTGATTTCTGAGTTCTGACTATCTTCAATACTTTATCAAAGTGAAGTAGCACAATTCCAGTTTAATCGGTATATGCTACCCCGGGGGTACGTAGCTCTAGGTACCCCCCGATTCAAGTGGTATATAATGAGTGAAAATTGAAAACTAATGAGTGAAATTCAGGAAATAATGAGTGAAAGTTGGGAAATAATGATTGGAATAAAGTTGTATATAATGATTGGAAATTCAGAAATAATGACTGAAAATAAATTTTGACTATAATGTTATATATAATGAGTGAAAATCGGAAGATAATGAGTAAAAATTGAGAAATAATGAGAAATAATGAGAAAAAATTGTAAAATAATGAGTGAAGGTATATAATGAGTGAAATTGAGAAATAATGAGTGAAAATTGTAAAATAATGAGTGAAAGTATATATATAATGACTATAATGTGGTATGTAATGAGTGAACAGTTAACCGGGGGTACGTAGCTCTAGGTACCCCCGGGGTACCTAATAATTTGTGATTCCAGTTGGTTTTCCAATCAAAGATCTTGTGAGACAGCCTTCGTTTACATGGTACGCTGGATCTTGTATGAGCTCGAGAGTAAATATAAGTAAAAGTTATGAGCCATCACTTTTTGATAAGCCAAAGCATTAGAGGTTCTAGCAGGTTAATATATGACCCTTGTTGGAAAAAGCCTTATAATTTAAAGCAACTAACAGTGAAGGTGAGTGTGCAGCTAACGTTGTTACCCCTCCCCTTGCCATTCAAATGAATTTTGATGAAAACGGTACTTTCGTTCCTCGTTTTAACCGGGGGGGGGGGGGGGGAAGTAGGTCTTGACTTTGGTAGCGTACTCTAAAGACGCTTGTAATCCGTTTCTTTATTTAATTTATGCTACCCATTTCAAAAAAATTGATAGTTTTCAGAAACAATCACACAGACAGACAGACAGACTTCACTAGTGCAGGTGAGGACATGCATGAAATTTGTGGATTGTTCTTACCAAATTCGGATCCCCACTAATGAAAATATGAGACCAACAGGATGCACAATATTTGGATTTCCTGTTAATACCCACATCCCTTGCCTAGATAGCCGTCTGTGTCCAGAACATCGAGTCATTGCTACACACCTATTGACCTATATGATTTCATTGCAAGTTAGTAGAAGCCTTTCCCATTGATCAGTTAACTGAAAGGTTAGACTTGCACGACACATAATGAAACATAATCGTTGTAAAGAGCATGCGCGTAATGTGTCCTATATTCTAGCATGTGGTGTATCGTCAAGATTACAATTTAAGACTACACCAGATCAGAGGTGAAGGAAGAAAAAAGACAAAAATCTCATACCACCTCTGTGACAGAACTCTTTCACCCATTTCACAATCTCTAATTATGCACTCGATTTTGCGCTTAATTCACAGAAATGCAATCCAGCTGCTGTAGAGTAAACCACACTACACAATTACAGGATGACCTAACATTCCAATCATATGAATTCTGCTTATATCCTGGTGGGTATAATTTTTGTGACACATAAAATTAATGACCAAACTCGAATCAGCAAGCACCATTATCAAGTGATCACATTCTAATTTGTACCATAGTTTTATAAAATCAACCAAAATTGGCAAAATTATACCCACAAACATGCAAATGTGGAGCAGAAAGAAATGTTATGATCAATTTGCATGCAATATTAAAATTACTCAATTTTGCAGACATCATAACTCAATGAATTGCATGCAAATATAATTAGTTTCCCAAATAATTAAATTGGGATTTGTTCTCATACCTTAGAAGGAGAAGCCAAAATGTTAATTTCCTGAGAGAAAAAAAAACCAGTTATATTTTTTTTTTGTCTTCTTCACGCTCCTCAGATTTCCGTACTTTTGTTTCTTCCGATTCTTTAGATTTGGTCTTGAATTTTCCTCGAACGTTCAACCCAAACGTAAAGAATCGAAAGAAACCGTGCAATAATGTTCTCCAACAAAGGCTGCCTTGTTGTTGTGCGAAGTGAGAACCCAAGTGGCCCCGATTGCTCCATTGGAGCCAATCTCTTATTGGATTGTTCGGACTAACTTTTTTTTTTTTTTAACTCTATAGAAAGTTGAATTGTTACCCACCTATTGGTACCGTATTGAAGACAAGAATATTGTGAATTTTTGAGATTTTAAAAACTTACTGTATTGAAATATGAATTGTAATTTTTTTTTGTAACGATGCATTAAGTTTGATACACGGAACACGGCCTTTATAGCAAAATTGTCTATAACATAATTAAGTGTAGTAAATTAAAGATGGCATGCAATAAAAAATATGGTTGTGTAGCAAATTTAACGTATTTGCAGTAAATTTTGTGACATTGGTAGTAAAATCAACATTATTACGGATTTATCAATAGAAAGAAATTTGAATTGATTTAATTACAAAATCAAGGACCCTTAATTGTCTCCCTTTCCTTATAATACATCTTTAATTATTTTTACTACAAAATAGACATAAACACTTTTTTCACTTATCTACGTATAGACTCCTAGTATTTTCATAAACCTAATTATACAAGTTTTCACGCAATTATTACTCCATGACTATCCGAAATAGTTGTGAACTACATTTCTTTCGTTATGGCCTATGGGAGTACCCTTAACATTCCCAAGTAAGTAACACAAAATAAAACTACAAAGAATTAGCAAATACTGTATCACAAAGTAAGTAACAATGTGCAAAGGAAACTCTTAGCATGAAATAAAGAAACCACTGTAGGCCAGCAGAATATGTCAACATGTAACTACTTAAAACATTATTCTAACGAAATTTAGAGTTTTTGGTTGAGATGGTTCCTTCATGGAAATATCGTTAACAATACGATGCTGAACGCGATATTTCAGGTGCAGCGCCAACTCTCCCACCCTTTGCCAGGCCCTCCATAGTAAAACTCAGGATCAGGCATGTACTCCCAATTTAAGAAGACAGCGTAACAATCATAGTCGTCTGTGAGTGTGAAAGCATAGTCAGGGTACTTGAGAAGCATGGAACCGTCACGAACACGCATTCTCTTAGTCCATCCTGAGTTTGCATCCCCTGTAGCTAGCGCTCCACTTCCCATTTCTGTTTTCGTATGACCAGGATGTCCGAGCCTTGAGCTGTACACCTCACCTCCCCACTGCACACTTGCTGCTGTCACGGGCAACGCGCCAAATAGCTCAGCTGGCCAGTAGCCTATGTAGATGTCATCCTGGTATTGCAGCCACCAGTTTCTGGTCACTGGATCCTGCATTACATGATCAGAAGTTCAGCAAGCTAAGTCGCGCATTCAGAATAAGCATCAAACTAATGCAAAATTGTTTGATCTTTGGAAAACAATAGATGCAGATGCAGAAATTTTTAGCCTGATACTTACTGATATACTGCAAAAATTACATGAATCATTTTTGCAGCACTATATGACAGACACATTATAGAAGACATTTTTCAGCACATTTCGAGTATGATACTCAGTGACATCTGAGTAGTAGGCAAGATGATTTGTTCACTTGAGTTGGTTGATACATTATCACAGACATCTGTAGTACAGTTCGAGAATGATACTCAGATAATGTGACATCTGAGGAGTAGGCAGGAAGATTTGTTCGCTCGAGTATGATGATAAACATTATCACAGACATCTTTTAGTACATACCAAGCATGATATTCAGATAATTTATATTATCAGACCTTAAAAATGTAGACTGTCATGATCCATGGAACCCCACCAGGAACTGGTATCGATCGAATTACACTGCCAATGGCTACTTCATTAGTGGTTTGAACGAAACCAGGACATATCAGATCAAAGCAACCTGTTACGTTTGAACCATCACTCTGTGAAACAATGACCAAAGTTAAAACATATTCGCGATTATTCTTCTTTTCAACGAGTTTCTTACAGAAATGATGTAAAAGTGTAAAACTATGTAATGCTTACAGTCCAGTACACATATACTCGAGTCTCTCTATCACCATACACGCTTGGATTCACCTGAAATGTCAATCACAGGTTCACAACTGTAATAAACCGCGATATCAGATGTACCAGGACAAAATGTAAGACCAGGATTAAGCTAAGTACAACTTACTAACCGTCCATCCAGACTCGATACTTTCATAGTTGTCATAATGTCCATTCTTTAGAGCAAGGTGAGAAGTAGTATATTCATCATCATGTTCAACATAAGGGTTCCAAACTTTAATGTCCGACTTAGCCGCATTGTAGTTCATTGTTTCAGCATGTAGGATTGCTAACTACAACAAAAAGGATGGAAGCTTAAAAATGACTCATAATGAACATTGCGTTGAGAATTGAATCGACTGACTTCTACTACACGACGTAGCTTAGAGATGAAAAAATTGAGGAAATTCAAGAAGTTACCGAGCGATTAACATATAAAGCTTTGGAATCTTTACTATTGTCATTAAGGTTGTTAGATTGATAGGGAAAGCTAGGACCCTTTGTTCCATATCTTCCATTCTTTGATTTGTTGAGTAGACGTTTTCGAATTCGACGCATAGGAATTGTTCCACTAGGACAGCTCCCGTTTCGTCGCCATACTTGAGCTTTTAACATCATGTTAAGTTTTTCATTCATTGTAACAGCTGACTTGTTTGATACGGCTTTCATATCCTCTGCTTCTTCAGGGGTCGGAGACATCTGATACGACAGAAATGTTCGTAAAAACTTAGATAACAGCTGAATTTGTAGACTTTACAACTGAATTTGTACTACATTACGTAAGAAGCGTAAGATTGAAGTAAGAACCTGAATTTTGTGATTCTTTAGAGCAGGATGGTCGAATACTGACTGCTTATATATGTCGATACAGTCGATTATATCACCATCTTCACTCTACAATGCAACAACAGTCTTATATAGTTATATGTCTATAAATATTTCGGAATAAAAGTAGCAGTAGTACATGCAGAATTAATAGACCTGGATACTTTTTACTGCGTGCTTCCTGTAAAAATTCGCCCGCTTTCGTACCTCCAGTAAGTGCCTAGACGTTGCGTTTACTCTAGAGACGTTAGCACCAGCACAATAAAGCAGAACAAACAGGACAGTGATCCACTTGAGCAATACTACTACATTTCCACTCATTTTTATGTGAAATTTGATTAAGCAGAGCTTCTTTAACAAGCTAATAATGGGTTTTCTCAAGTAGTTGAAGTAGTATAAACAAATTGAGGAGTTTATAGAGGTGATTGTGTACACATGATCATAATGCTCAACCTTCCAAATCATCTGAATTATGTTTTACACACAAAAATTTGGAATTTGTATGTCTTTCTAAATTTGCAACGTATGCGGTTATACCTCGACATACATGCTGTTTTGGATCTTCTTTTTAATGTGAATCGAGTTTATATGTAGAGTTATGGTTGCAGACTTGCAGCCTTGTAGGGTTAGCCCTTGATATAGTTCAGTAAATTGGTGGGATTACTAGAGATAGTAGCATCTGTATTGGGCATGGGAAATGTAGGTCGTAACTCATTCATGAGAGAAACACGTATTTAGATGATACGAGTAATACTTTTGACTCCGAAAAGTTTTTACTAATTAGGTAGCCATTAGGCATTAGCCAATTCTTTACTAGGTAAGTAATTAATAAGTGAAATAGATTGTCTACTCAACCGTTTTCATTATAATAAAGTTCTGAAGCCATAATAAGGTTATCTACTAGGGCATTTCCTAACCCATACCTAGCTCCATAGTCCACATGGGAGCTAACATTTTGCATACAATCGAATTGAAAAGGTCAACTTTTCTCTCCGGCCTCATATAGGGCCATTTTGGTAAAAAATAAATATTAATCATAAGTAAAGGAGCACACTAAGAAATAATATCATAGGGGGCTACCGTTGAAATATGCCTTGAACATGACTTACCAATCTGGGTATGTCGTAGTGGTGATCGAGGAGGGAGTTCGGGAAATTGATAAACTACGGTGTACGGGTATTGGGCGAAAACAGGAATAAGGAAGTTCAACGGAGAGTTCGCGCGGTTCGCGGAGGTGAAGCCGCGGAGCTCAGCTGATTTTGAGAATGGGCGATGCAGAAACTTGGCGCGGCCCACGGTGGTCAGCCCGCGGTCCGCCATGGTCTTTGGCGCGGGCCTTGATGGGCGGCGTTTGTCGGTTGATTTCTGCTTCTGCGTTTTTTTGTTTCCTTTTTGCATTTTTCGGCCTAATTAGGTTTATTCTTATGAGGAGACTATATAAACACCCTACTCCCCTCATAACCTCCCTAAGACACAAATTGAGTGATTCTCTTGTAATTGTGAGTACCTAGAGTCATAGTTACGAGTTTTCTTAAGGTTGTGACTTGTTTGCTTTGGTGAGATTCAAGGGCATTGGTTTGAGTTCTTAGTTGATCGCAAATACGTTCGGCTCTTAGATCTCGTTCGTATTTGGTGATTTCTTTTCGGTCGCAGCTTCCGCAGAAAAGATGACAATTCCGTAATCCTATAAGATTAAGGGGATAGGCTCCAAAAAAGTCAAGTTCTTAGGCGAGGACGGGGCTCGAACCCGCAGTTTTCAGGGCATGAGCCTGATGAGTTATTCCAATTGCCCCTCCTCGCTTCTGCTTTTTCTTTCACTATTCTCACCTAGGTCCCCGGCTTTGATTGCTTGGCCGGGGTTATCTATTTTTCTAGAAAGAATGCAAGTTGATGATTGAACTCATATTTGTATTGGTGCTATTCTCTGTATAGTGAATTGTTTCTCCTCTGTTTGGTGGACGTAGCTGGCACATAGCTGGTGAAATACGTTAATTCTGGTGTCTTTTCTTTACGTTCTTATTATTGTGTCATTGTTGATACCACGTTTGTTACTACATCTTCTCACGCTCAATCACACTCAAACCGTTTGTTATTGGAACTGGGCGCCTCGATTCCAACAGCTACTATACATTCATTATGATGAGTGAGTCCTCGACACCGCAAAGAGAATTGGCACATGAGTATCCGATTATACTCTCGAGTTATCAACTCATATACTAGTATACACGCTCCACATATAAGCATTCGATTTCTTGTAAAATCATTCGATTACAAGCAAACAAAAACAAGGAAATGCTTGTTAAAAAGTTAATCACTTATACCACTTTACTCTGCACATTATCACGAAAAAAATCTAGTAAAGAAAACGGTGTCAATTGTCGCAATTCTAAAAGACGATAATCGGGCAAGTCGAGCCGACTCCAAGACAAGAAATAACAAGAAGAAAGAGAGAATCAACAGAAGAATAATTTATGTAGGTGTTGTATGTGTATGCTAATCCGTAACTCATTTATAGGAGAAACACGTAATAAGATGATACAAGTAACACTTTTAATCTCGAAAGTTTTTTACTGGCCAATAGTTACGTAGTGGCAATTCTTTACTAGGTGAATAATTTATAAATGAAATAGATTGTCTACTCAACCGTGTTACTTAATTATAAAGTCATAATAACGTTATCCTTCATGGAGCATTTCCTCACCCATACATAGCTCCATTTGGGAGCTAACATTTTGCATGCAAAAAAACGGAAAAGGTTAAATATTTCTCCTCTAGTCTCATCTAGTGCTTATTTCAAGCACAAAAAAAAGTAGTCAAAAAGAGCACATTAAGAAATTTTTATACGCGGTTGCGACGATTCAATTATGATTAGTGAATAATCGTGACCGTAAAGAGCATTGGCGCATGAGTACTTGATTATGCTCTCAAGTTCTCAATTCATATTCTACTATACACGCTCCATGTATAACGATCTGATTCCGTGTAAATCATTAGATTGCAAAAAAAAAAAAAAAAAACAAGGGAATGGTTGATAGAAACTAGAACTATAGACTATCACATTACGGTGTACATATTTACCTGACATTCTTTATGGTCATATCGCATTACTGCGCATAATACCACGAAAAATTCTAACAAATTAAACCGAGTCAAATATCTAAAATTTAATAATCGGACAAGTCGAGTCGGTTCCGGGAAAAGAATTAGCAAAAGAGGGAAGAGAGAATCAAACCAAGCCTGCATTAGAGAATCGAGCAAACATAGAGGAGAGAAAAAGCTAGCTTATAGGATACGCAGAAAATCAGACAGAAGACGAACTAGAAAGAGAAAAAAAATGGTGAACTACAAGCTGATGATTACAGCGGAGATGGAGAATGTGGCTAGCCTTCAACCTATGGGCGGCATAAACGACCCTCACTTCTCCTACTACTTCAAGGTTTCTCTCTCTCTCTCTCCATTTCTTAGGGTTTTTCATTTGCTTTCTTTTCAACGACGTTTTTTCCCCCCAATTATCGACGAATTTGATTGCGTCAATGTTAATTTTTGTAGCTGAGATGTGAGAATTGCGGAGAAGCGACGGAAAAGGAGACGTGTGTGAGCTTGGATGAGCAGGTTCCTATTCCCAAGAGCCGCGGCGTCGCTAATCTCGTTCAGAAGGTAGTCTTTTCGCTGCGGTTTTTATCGATTTAATTTTATTTTCTTGCGTTATTTAGCTCTGCGATTGCTGTCTCCTTTGGAAATTGTTTGAGGTGAATTTTCAATTTGATTGTTTTTTTACCTAAGTTTCTTCAGCAATTTAAGTGAAATTATGATTGTTTTCTAGGATTTCTTGCTGCGTAAAGTGCAATTGATCTGGTTTTCGTGTTGGTTGTATCGATTTTTTCGGTTGTTTTCGACTTTTTTGAGTTGTTTTCGACCTGATTTACGATGATGCATCATTGTTGATTTGTTTTTATTGTGGTGAGTGTGATTTATGGGGCGGTGTTCTTTATCTGCTGAATGTTAGTTTTGATTGATTTCTTGAATTAAGTGAATTGTGTCTCGTCGTGCATGCGTCAATTTTATACCATCAAGGGCGTTTTTTGGTTGTGCTCTACTACCAACGCGCTCCAAATTGATTGATAATAAGGTCCTGTAAGCTGCTTTTGGCAGTAGTTTTTATAGTGGCGACTGGTGAGTGTGTAAAAACTGTCAAAGGTTCAGGAATGACGTTATCTTTACTGGTTTGGCATACTGTAGTTTTTAGATTGTGTACCAACTCTTTCATGACCTCGTGTTCTCTCAGATTATTCTATGTTACCACACTCACTAAGATGAGTTTTATGATTGGGCACTGCCGCACTGGTGTAATGTCACAACGTGGTACTAACCAGTAGGCTAATTGGAACCTTATGATCTATTACTAATTCACATATTAGCTTTCCTCCGCAAATTTGCTGAAGACATATAGTTGGTTGTCTTCCATCTTATGCGAATACTTATAATTTTTGTGCAGAGTCTTGTTTAAACTTTAAAGATCTCATTTTGCGTTGCTAGTGTTATCTAAATTGAAATTGTATGGGCTTCCTCACTTGGCTTCAGGACGTAATCATTGAACTTCTTTCAACTTTTCAAAACTTTAATGTCTTTTTCACACTTTTTATGAAGTGGTATGGGGAGGCTGCTTGCCTAGTCTGTGAAGTGTGACCTGACGTTGAGCCAAATAGCAATGAGTTATCAAATTATTTCCTCTATGTGACATTAAATATTAATTATATTGGTAGCTTTTTGTAGTTTCAAACTCTCTTCCTAAAATTGACTTAGGGTTCAAACTTCAAGAGATTGGTGCCTTTTTCATCGCCAAAATTTCTCTACTTTCCCATCACACAACCTTTTCTTTGTGCTAGAGTGTAATAGACTGAGTATGACACACACACGGACACACCCTTATTGGTAAGCAGCGCTTAATCTATGTGATTTCTAAGATATAGATCAGGATGCGATTTTACCTTCTCATCCTTCCACGGCTGGCAGCGTTATTAAGCGGAAGGGGATTAGTAATATGGTTTATTACGATGAAGTTGCAATTAATTAACAGGGTATCCAACTCCTTGTATGTGACCTGCAATCTAGTGAGAAAATGCTTATTGTTCTGATTGTGGTAACAATTGTTCTTAACTTCATACAATGGCTGCGAAGTAATTGCCTTCTTTTTCCCACCTTTTATGTTTCAGTGCAAGTTCTGTGGTCGTGAGGGTAACATAACGATGGTGCCTATACCAGTGCGTAATGCCAGCCCTCTTACTGATGCTGATTGTGAATCAGGGAAGTATGCAGCCTTGATGGGTTTCGAGTGTCGGGGTTTGGAGCCACTTGAATTCTGCTTTATGGGCCCTCAGTGGAAAGTACAAGCAGTAAGTGCTCTCGCTTGTGTCTGTGCTCTATCTTTTTGTTTTGCAATCATTCATGGCGTGTTGTAGTTGCCATTTTTTTTAAATCAGGCCTGTTGCTAATAACCCATATTGAGTATTCAAATAATCTGTTATACGATGTATCTATCCAACATATCATTTGCAGGCCTATTTTATTATCCCTATCAATGCAAATACCATTTAATACACTTGTGTCGTCTTCCATACTATTTTCTTCCACACTTGTTCCTAAATAACTTTCTTAGCACACTTTTTTAGATTAGGAATTTGGGATGAGCTTACCATAGTTTGCAGGCATAGTAAGTTTCGGCGGTGCTGATGGTTGGTCGGACTGGGTTAAGTGAAAGTGGTAAGAGGGACTGCTTGAGGCGACGCTGGTAGTGAGATGAGTAAATAGGGCTGAGTCATGAATTGAAGTTTATGGTGGAGGGAATGTCAACTGTGATACAAATGAGGTATAGGCTTAAAAGCTTAGCCGTTGGGGATGACCGATTGGCTGTGTTTCAGGTGTGAGGCCATAGTGGTAAGTTGCTTGGTAGAACAGGGGGGCACCATCGTCGAGTGGAGGGAGATTGATGGTCGTATACCCTTCCTCTCCTACTCTGACCCCCTTCTTAGGTCATGTACATATGTCCTTTTGTCCATACTGAACTATGCCTTATCAGGCCTCTTTCTTACAGGAGCTTGTTGGTTCCTGGATGTAACAGCAGTATTAGTTAGGGCCACCGATTTTGGCTTATGGCATTTGGAAGTCACATATTTGATGCATATTGTTGCTTCTAAAAAATTGATATTGTTTTTGTTTTCCCCGGAAGAACACTATTGTTCTCTTGCATGCAGTTGTTGCTGTAGTGCATACCATTTCCTGGTTGACATGACTGTCATATTGGTTGTGCAGACAGGGCTGTTTTTGAGAATATATACTTGTCAAACGGTTATTGCTATGATATTGATGAAAGCTTGTCCTGGTTTATTGTCCTCTTTTGGTTTATTTTCCTCTTTGATGCATACTAGTTTCTATCGCACTTGCTCCGAAAAGATCTTTGTTAGCACACTTATCTAGATTGGGAATCTGGCATGAGTTTATAAAGCTTGCAGGCACTGTAATGTGCGATGGTGGTGAGTTAGTGGGACTAGGTGAAGTGAAAGTGGTTAGAGGGGCTGCTTGCGGCAATAGTGGTGGTGGGATAAATGAATAGGGTTGTGTCGTGAATGGAAGCTGGAATTTATGGTGCAGAGAAATTTTCAAATGTGGTACAAGTGTGGTGGATGCTTACAACCTTTGGGCCAGGTATGTAAAAGCAGTATTAGTTAGGGTCAGACTTTTGGCTCATTGGCGCTTGGAACTCGCATATTTGATGCATATTATTGTCTCTATAGAATGGATATTTTCTGTTTCTTTCTCCAAAGATCAGTAATGTTCTCTGGCATGCTTCTCTTATCCGAAAGGATGAGTTAGGTTGCTCCTTTATTCGGGGATCAACCTAGGTTTTCTGACCTTTATCAAAAAGAAAATAAAAAATCTGTTGTTGTATAGTGTATATCATTACTTACCTGATTGACGCGACTGTCGTTTTGGTTGTGCAGACATCTGGGACTGTTTTTGAGAATATCGACCTGTCAAACGGTGATTGGTATGATTATGATGAGAAGGACAACGTGCCAGTTGGAATCTCCAACCTGAAATCGAAGTTTGAGGTAGTGAAGGGCTGAAGTAGGGAGTCAGACATGCAGTTGCTCACTTGCTCCAACCATGCTCGTTTGATGAAGTCATTCAAAGTGGCACATAACTTGGATGAAAATGTATCGCAGCAAAAGACTCGTCCTCAACTCTTCAATTCCAATGTGCTTAGACTGTAAGTTAGCTTTACGGGTATGATCAACAATGTTCTATTATCTGTTAATAGCTCTGGAATAAATCCGTATATTGATGTCTTTGAGCCCTCTTCTGAGTGTGGTGACTATTGTGTTTAATGATTGCTTCAAACTTCAAAATTTAGAGTTTCTGAGTCTGGTGCTGTGTATTTCCGTGATGGCTCTTTAAAATTCCAAAGCCTGATTATATATTACGACGTAAATGTCATAATTTCCTCTCACAAATTTTTTTTATTTGAATGCAATTCCATACTCACCTCAACTATATTCTGGCCAACGAGTTTTTTTTTTTTTTTTGAGCTCAAATTTTAATTGTTACCCGTCAACATTTGGCTTGATAGGTAAGCAGGTGCAATACTGTCGAATGTTCCTGCTTCTGGTTTTTTTTTTTAGTGCTACCTTGGAGTACTCCATTTTTCTTTTTCTTTCTTTAAACAAATAGTATGATCTCCGAATTTGTTTTTGAAATGTACATCATAATAAACCAAAGAAAACAAGTTGACACGTTTGAGCTCATTTTTAATTTTCGATTTATCTCAACTCGTTCACATTTTGATTGTAACGGGGAAATCCTTCAACTATAGCCACGTAAAAAAGTTAAGGTGAAAAGCCCTATCGATTGTAAAGTATTTTCCCGCAAGATAAGCTAGATCAACATGACAAAATGCTTAATTTCAATTCTTGACTTGTCTCAACTCTCAACTAGTTTACGTCTCAACTAAATCGAAGCATTTCATTGAACTAACTATAACCACCTATAATGCAGAAAGATGAAGCCCCCGAAACCTAGTCAAATTGGTCCACGTTTCCTCCAAACTCAAAATCGACGTTTCTCATTTTTTTTTCCATCATGTTTCTTTCTTATATTTGTCTATAACACTTCATTACTTATAAACCAACACTCGAACTCAATTTCAATACTCGACTCGTGTGACCTCGACTAATTAGAAGAAGAGGGTGAAATGCATAAAACTATAGTCGCCTACACAAATCCCAAGTGGTCCACATTACTCCTATAAATACCCCGCACTCAACAAAAAAACCCCTGCAAACAAAAACTTGCAAAGGAAGCCAGCTGAGAAAGAAAATCAGAAAGAATCACACACACTGCAACTGACTGTACGAAAGCTTCACAAAGAAGACAAACAAAAATGGTGCACCACAGGCTGTTGATCACTGCTGATATGGAGAATGTGGATTACCTTGAGCCTATGGGCGGCGTCGGCGATCCTTCCTTCACTTTCCACTTCAAGGTTCCTCTCTCTTTCTCTCTCCTAGGGTTTTCTTTCCTCATTTGTACTTTCTTTCTCCGACGAATTTTTCCGACGACGCTAATGTTTGCGACATTTCCGTGTTGTTTTTGCAGCTCAAGTGTGAGAACTGCGGCGAAACGACGGAAAAGCCGTCCGCTGTAAGCTTGGATGTTGAGGTTCCTCTTCCTGGCACCAACAACTTCACTAATCTTGTTCAGAAGGTTTTCTTCTTCTTCTTCTTCCTCCTCCTCTCTGTTGAATTCGCCGTTAAATTTTCGCAATTTCCGGTAAATTTTAGCGATTGTGTTTTTTTTTTTTTTTTGCGTCGATTCGATTATTTTCTTGCTCTGTTTCTTGCGATTATGCTGTTTATCTTGTTATCTGAAGTTCGGAATTCTTCGTTTACGAAAATTTGTGTTGCGAAATCGGAAACTAGTATTATTTGTGCGTTTTCGGAAAATGTCGTCGTTTTTCTAGGGTTTCTGAGTTCTTATTAGTTGTTCCGGCGTTAATTAGTCCGTCGATCATATTTGTGCCGATAACAATTGAATATCGCGCTAATTTGTGCGTTCTTACTTTGAGAAAATTTATGTGTTCTCTAGATTTGATGGTTACTCTGTTTTTTCATGAGTTAGAGCTGCTTAATCTGCTGTGATCACTGTATATGTTCTCCGTTTTTTGTTAATTGTTGCGTACTGCGTATTAGTGGCCGACTTTGCAGTAATTTGTGTTGATTGTTACTGGAATCATGTTTCTGTCGTATTTGATTGTTTCAAGTAAACCGTGTTTCACGTTCAAAGTTCCTCTGTATGTTGCTTCTTGGCCTAGTGCAAGACTTCCATTTTGGTGTGCATTAAAACTGGGAAATCGAGAAAGTTTTGATGTTACGTTGTTCTAGTTCTTTAGGTATGTTGAACATTGGATTGTGCCTTAATTTTGATTGGAATTCTCGGTCTTAAAGAATTGGTTAAACTTTGAATCAGTTCTTGTACCTGTGAGTATTTGCGAGTCCTTCTATCTTGAAACTAAGAATTGTATGTCTGGCTTATTTATATCAAGAGGCTATACATTATTTTGGTTGATCGGCTTCTCCTTGTTTCTCGGTTTTAAATTGTATGTGGGTTCAGTGACATTAACACAATGTTCAGATAGTAAGTTGGAAGGATAGGGAAGGGAGATGAATGGAGAGAAAGTGCTCTTAAAGTAGAGGAAAGGTAAGGGGATGGGGAGAGAGGTTTACGAAAAAAGGAAATAAGAGTAGACTATTGATCATGAGCTATGTTACATAGGTCTAGTTTTGCAGAATAGGAGGTTGGGGGTGGTTACTCATGCCACAATCAAGTCAAGGCATGTATCTCTCTCAAGATGCACATGAAACATTGAAGTATTTTGAGGCTCAAACACCAAACGATCAATTAATACCTGGCCCTTTACCCTTACCATGTATCATAGGAAACAGGACCGTAGGGATATGTTATTCAGTGACTGAGCTATAATAGTTGGTGTGGAATTTGACACTCCCTCATAGACGTGCATTTGCTGTATTACGAGGCCAGGTTAGCATTGGTTTCCGAATTCAGGGGCTGGTTACCTAGTTATACTTCAATGGCGTGCACTGATGCATGAGATCATTGAGATGGCATCTACATTTGGATGTAGATACAGGGAGCAGGAGTCTTAGAAGTATGAAGTGAGGAGGGGGTGGGGGATAATCGAGAAAATAAGCCAGTACAGACTACAGAAGCTGAGCATTCTTTCGGTGTATCAGCTCTCTTTGCCTTGCTTCACCAGTTCCTACAAATCTAGAATATATGGTCACGTCTTAGGATATTTGAGGGGACACTGTCCCGTCTCTCTTTATGAGCTCTATAAATCTTCTGCTCCATTATTTCTGTTACTTTCCCTTTGTCTAACTTGCTACTAATATGTCAGCACCTGGTGGATGGTTTGCGTTGTTGTTCACCTGTCTAGTCGTGGTTGAATGTCCTCGGTGATCATCTTCGCTAATGTGACATAATAATGTTTTAATTGTTCTCCATCCTTCTTTGTCTATTTGCCTATTTTACGATCTTCAATTCTTTGCCAATTTGGTTTCATAATGATTTGGTGATTCCCCATCATTACTTGGTTATTTACCTGCCTGATCATCTCTATTTTGTTCAACTGCAACTGAGTGTGTAACTAAACAATAATAGTGTAGTAGAAATTTTTTATTTGCCTGTGAGACATTTCCCTTGTTACCAAATCTTTCCCTTTTTAGTCATGATCCATTATAACAACCTTAATGCTGCTTCAGTGCAAGGGCTGTGATCGTGTGGGCACCGTTAAACTGATAAGATTGAACTGTGGCTACCCTCTTACTGGTTCTAACTGTCAAGCTGGAAGGTATTTATCCTTGATGGGTTTTCATTTCTGCGGTCTGATGCCATATGACTTCTCCTACATTGGTACTCAGTGGAGAGTGCAAGCTGTAAGTCTTCTTTGCCTGGTGTAATATGTTTATCTGATTTGGTTCTGTATTAGCTTATTTAGCATGTGAGATCTGTATCTTCTCCCAGTTTTGCTCAGGCCCATGAGGCATGAGCACACACCTTGTATTCCTGTATTAAGTAAGTCTGTCTAATGTGTGTGATGCTGCGTATATGCTCTGACATCACTTTCATCTTATGTGACAGGATTCTGGCATGGTGTTTGAGAATGTTGATCTGAGTGATGGCGATTGGGCCGGGTATGATGAGGAGGCGAAGATGCCTGTTACAATATCCAACCTCAGGTCGAGACTCCTTGTTTTGGACCCATGGATTGTGTGGAAGATCGCTCATGGCAGGTATTGAACGCTACTCATGGAGTGAACTAGTCAAGTAAGTGGTACGTACATGAACAGAAGGAAGAAAAACCTCACTGCAAGAGGGTGATCTAGTCTAGTATATATAGTATAGACATGATGAGCAACATTGGCATGACGAGTACAATGATGAGTGACTACTGCTTTATCAAAGCAGCAAATATGGAAATTGTGAATATCACACTTTTATTTGCTGTACTGTCTAGGCTTATTACGTTCCTCAGTTTATGCTTAATTTTCGGATTCAGGATTTGTTTTAAGCCGTTTCTCTTTTTTATTGAGAGCTTAATTCTTGGTTATCGCTTATTATCTACTACTGAAGTCGACCTTTGCCTAATAGTTGAAAGAACGTCTATCATATGTTTTAGGTTTGGAACCTGTTATACGAATTGGACTCGTTGTCTTGCCGTTCTTTTAAGGGAAAAAAAAATATGCAAATGCTAGCATATGTAGACGACCTATACCTCCATCTGTTTAGAGCTGAGAATGAGAAACTGGATAGATTCTTTTCTTTTCTTTTTTTCATAGAGAGAAATTGAATATTTGTGACGGAACTTTTTCAAAAATGCCGATGATAATTTATTGAGAGACCAATTATCTAACAAGGAAAAACCTCACTGCACGAAGGTGATGTAGTCCTGTATAGATGGACATCATGAACAACATGACATGACGAGTACAATGCAGACTACTGTCTACTGGATTACTGGTATATTCAAGCTGCAAATGTGGAAATCATGAACATCAGACAGACAAACAGCTCTATTTGCTACATATATGGGCTTAATTATATTCCTTAGTCTATGCTTAATTTTCGTATTCAATTAATCGTTTTCTTTTCAAATGAGAGCTTAATGATAGTCGCTTATCTGAACCAATGAAGTCGATCTTGGCCAAAATAATGGAATGTTTTATTTTGAGTTCCAGGTTCGAAGCTAGCTTCATATGCTAATGCGATGTGCCTTTACAGCTACTTAGTCCTTATATAGACCAAACAAAAGAATAATTAACCAATTGTAGACTACCTAAACTTTCATCTGTTAGTTTCTCTGTCCCAAAAAAAAAAAAAAAAAAAAAAAAAGAATCAGGGCTGCGTATGACTTTGAAGAATAAATTTTATGCAAATCCCAGTTATGTGCGCAATTAATTTCAAGATCATTCTAAAAGGGCAGTGCTTTATGCTGATTCTAAAGTCTCTTCTATAAGACCATTGACGATTCAATCTTAACTCAGCCCCACGGCTACTACTTGACTTGTTCACGTGAATCACGTCTTAGAAATGACGATGTGCTCCATTTATTCTTTTCACTTATTAGCGTTTGTTGGGAGTAGGATGTAGTGCTTGATCTGTTGTATGTGTTATTATTGCTTCATCTACTATAGAATGTGCAAAACTATATGACAATTTCCTACATATATACAAAGTTTCAAAGTCACAAATTGATAATTACGTTATCATATGATTGGTGTTTTCTTACTCATAAGTCATAACAAGAGGAGAAAAAGAAATATAAAAACGTACCGACATTTCTATATTCCATCTCTCATTTAATTGACATTTCGTAAATGATACGTTATACTCTGTATAATACTTGAATGGTTTATGTTAAATTGCTCGCAGAAATTTCAATATGCAATAACTTAGCCAACCAAAGTCCTAAAACCCGATCACTCACACTTTCCACCCGATAATAAATCCGATCAAATAAGGCTATTTGTGTATCCACACAAATCACCAAGACACTAACCCATCAAACGTAAATCCCTCCAACCTCCTTCTCCTCCTCCCTCCCACACTATTGCACTAAACCCATCCCTTCTAGAACAAGCTACAGAAACTACAGGAGAAAAGAAATGTATTACAAGCTGTTGATTAGCGGTGAGATGGAGAATGTCGCCGGCCTTGAGCCCACCGGCGGCCTCGTGACCCTTCCTTCGCCTTCCACTTCAAGGTTTTCTCTCTCCTCTCTCTTCAACTGTCTTTTCCTAGGGTTTTTTTTATTTATTTCCATTTTTGGTATATGACGGAAAAAGACGTAATTTTGACTGACATTATCGTGTTCTTGAAGCTCAAATGTGAGAATTGTGGGGAGTCGTCGGCAAAGGAGACGTGCGTAAGCTTGGATGTCAAACTTCCACTTCCTAGTAACAACAACTTCTACGTTAATCTTGTTCAGAAGGTTTTCATCTTTCTTCTAATTTCTCTGTTCAATGTTATATTTTTTTTCTAGCGGTGAATTATTACTTGTATTTTTGAGTAATTTTCTGGAATTTCGGAGGCGATTTGTTCGATTTAATTTGTTTTTTAATAGCTCTGTTTCTTATGATTCTGCTGATTTCTTAAGATTGTTGCTCTAAGTTTAGGAATTTTTCTCAATTCTGTCGTTGTTTCTAGGGTTTGTTAGTTCGTCGTTGTTGTTTAGGCCGTAATTTGTCCGTCGATCATGTGTTTTGTGAACAATTGGTTTGTATATTGCGTTAATATATGCGTGTGGAGTGGTTACACTTTGCGGATGTATATTTGTTTACCTGAAGTTGATATATCGCATACTCGGTTTTTGGTGGTGCTGATTTTGGTGTGGCTCTTTCTTGTTGTTGATATTGAGCTATTGGCTTTCATTTTGTGAACAATCGGTCTTAAATTGCGCTAATTTACGCATGTGCTCGTCTGGAGTGCTTACATTTGCGGATGCATACTCGGTTTTTTCCTGAAGTTGAGTGCTAATTTTGGTTTGGTTCTTTGTCGTTGTTAGTATTGAGCTATTGGCTTTCATTTTAAGGTTGAGTATTAGTAACTTAAATTATGCCTATGCTCTAGTATACCCATAAATTTACTTCATTTGGTTTTAGATCATTATATATGATCTTCATTTACGTGTTTGATTAGTTTCACCTTTCAAGATTGTCGGTAGACTGGATTTTCCCTTTCAATAGTCTTGTATATCTGTAAATTCCCTGAGTTTGATGTACTAGAATTGTGGTTTGTGGTGTTTGTGGTTCAGACTTTGGAGTCACTCGCTCACTCTTGTCAGTTGTTACTTGAATCGTCATGTTTATATATCCTATGTGTCTATGTGATGTCTGATTGTTTTGAACTTTTAAGTGAACTTTTTTCATGTTGAAAGCTCCTTTTCTTAGCTTGGAGTTGGTGGCATAGAGCAAGGCTTCCATATTAGTGTGTTATATGAAGACTAGAAAGATTAGGAACTGTTGAGATTGTTGTCTGGTTCTGGTTCTGTTTCTCTATGTAGTTCAACATTGGATCATATATGCCTCGACTTCAATTCGATTGTTTCTCTATATGACCGGAAGCCTATATTTTAAAATGTTTGTTAAACTTTAGTTCTTGTACCTTTTCGTACATGTGACTCCTTTTGCGTTGGAACTAACATTTGTATGTGTAGTTGATTATTTGAATTATTTCGGGCCAAATCAAGACGTATTTTTGTTTGCTTGTCTTTCTCTTGTTTCTACCTTTTGTGCATAGCTTACGTCTCGTGGATTGTTCTGCTTCACTAACACTATGTTAGGAATCTTGGTAGTGAAATACTAGGAAAAGTGAGAGGAGGGTCTTAGAGAGAAAAGGGGGAGAGGCGAGAAGAGGAGAGAAAATGTTCTTAAAGTAGAGGAGAGGATTGGGGGATGGAGAGAGGGCCAAAGGGGGAGTAGAGGAAGGTAATAAGAGAGTAGGAGGAACATCTTTGGAGGAACATTTTCCATCCCTTTTAATTGAATCACATTTTTCTCTCTCGTATGTGAAAGTTACGTGGAGGTATTTGTGAGGCTCATATATAGCTTGTGCTCAAGTATTCCCTGTCCCCTTTTCTCCACCAGTTGTCCAGTTATCATAACATGAGCTCGTCTTCTAAATGAGTCGAGGCTGTGCCTTGCATGGACTACCCTGACCCCTTCTTCTCACCAAGTATCTTAGGGGAGATAATTAGGGATGAGCTTAGTAATATGGTATTTAATGACTGTGGTATAATAGTCAGCAAGGTAGTCAGCACTTCTACTGTCTTAACTGTACTTACACTTAACCCTGTTTGTTTGTGTGTGCGTGTGTATGTGGAAGTCGACCCTAATGTTGCTTTTACTTTGTTCTTAATTTCGATTCTGATCTGTAGGTCTGTATATTAGTTTCTAAATAAATAACCACTTTATTATTGCTTCAGTGCAAGTGCTGTGATCGTGTGGGCACCATAAGACTGATACCATTATTGGTACATCTCCGCCCTCTAACTACTGCTGATTGTGAAGCCGGGAAGTATATAGCCTTGATGGGTTTTGATTGCAGCGGTTTGGTTCCACATGATTACTCCTTCATTGGTTCTCAGTGGAGAGTAGAAGCTGTAAGTCTTCTTGCCTTGTGTATTTTGTGCTAAAAAAACTATTCTCTGTCTTTTAATTTGGTACCATCTTTAGCATGTGACGACCTGTACGGCTGTACTGTGTCAATAGCTGCTCAGGCGTTTGTGTTTTGCCAATGCTGCTCAGGCCTAACAGCAAATTCCATGTGTCCCGTATTTTTATGTCTTGATGCCGAATTGCTGACTGCTGAGTAGTCGTGGTCCACTAATGTAGGCTTTGTGTGTTTGCTTATGCAATTGCTTCATTAATACTACTCGTACTTCTGAAACCTGATTTCTAAGGCTGTGAATGTGTTGAATCTTTTGCTCATATTGGCTAAGGTATGTAAGTGTTAGTTTAGGGCGGCGTCCTCTGACTTCACTTTCATCTTTTATGAGCAGAGATCAGGCATGGTGTTTGAGAACATCGATCTGGTTGATGGTGAGTGGGCTGAGTATGATGAGTTGCTGAAGATGCCTGTTACAATTTCCCGCCTCAAGTCGAAGTTTGTTCGGCTGGACAGAAAAACATTGGGTCGCATTTATAGTGGGTTCAGGGTGAGACCAGAGGCTATTCATGGAGCTTAGTAAGTGGACGTGCAACTGAAAGTAAAACCTCACTACAAGTCTACAAGAGGGTGGTGTAGTTTATGAACTCTGTTACTCGAATGTGGCTGAATGATGTACTTGATGCCTTTATGTCATATGATGTCTGGCTGCAAAACTTGCATCTTCTATGTCATTTGAAGGCTCATTTGCTAGGATATGTCATATGATGGCTCGTTATCTTTCGTGCATATTTCATGCTGCAGCTGTTATTTTTTCTGTTTAGCATTGCACAGTTCTCGTTCCTATTCATTCTAAATCGCGCACATCTACTGATCTAGTCTAGATTATGTTTGCACTTTGCGTTGGTGTTACCTTGCCTAAATGTTCGTCTGTGTGAGCGCAATTTGCAATGCTTGTCGTGCAAAAAGAAGTGTCCTGCCAACTTTACTAATCAGATAATTCTGTTGAAGATGTGAGCAATTCTAAATACTCTGTATTAGATTAGCATAGACCGTACTGGTGTATTATCATTTTTTTGCTGATAATCCTGATGACATTTTCAGCTTTAGGAGTCGCAACGATTTGCGCACTACGTATTCTATTTCTTTGATGTCACGAGTCATGCGAATTCATTTATTTTGTTTTAGGGAAAGTAAGAAGAATCAATCATGAATTACGGAGTATTAAAATGTTGAACAAGAAATCGACACCACATGGGAACCAAACATGTATAGTCACTCACGTCTCATGTAGGCAACATTCTAACGGGCAATTTTTCACGTATGATGAAACTCAATTCTAGTAAATAGAGACAGTAAAAATTCATTTAACATTTTTCACGTCTCACGAGAATGACAGATAGTTTGATGCATAATAAGTTAATAACTAACATAATACGAACTACGTTTGTTATTGCGAATTCAAACTTTCCTAGTTCAACAAAGGGAAAGTTTAGACTAACATTCTCGAGTATTTGTTTACCAGTCTCGAGATATGAGTTTGAGTTTTTGTACCAGTCTCGAGACATGAGAATTAGCATCTACTTTGTGGAGTCCCTCGTACCCTGTAAGTCAACCCCCAAAACTTGAGAACATAAGAATGAACGAGAGAGCTAAGAAATCAGACCAAAAAAAAACATTTTGGCTGGACACAAAAAACATACAATAGCGTCTTCGTCACTCTCCTAAATTCCCTTTGAATCTCTTTCCACGGCTCCACCCTCTATATTCTCTCTCCTCATTATTTGATCCAAAATCTGTAGAAAAATCCTACTGATTCTTTTCCCCTTTTAATTTGTCTGACTAAATACCCAATAATCACACATTTTACACAAAATAATCAGAAAAAAATCCCCCATCTTCATTTCACTTTTAGCATCATATAATATCACTCTGTTCTTCAGATCTCCCTAAATTAATTTTCACTAAAAAAGTTTGTTTCTTTTTGATGGGCAGTTGAATTAATCACTGCCCATATCAAATTTGATTTCAAATATTTTGAGATTTCAATTAAATTTTTACCCCAAAAATGTGGTCAAACTTGTGGGTTTGATCTTTGAACAACACCCAAAAGTTTTTCCATCTTCTAATTTTATTTTTACTGTTGTAGAGTATTGTTGAAGTTTCAATCAAGATGCAAACAAGGGTTAATCATGCATTAGAGGAAGGGAAAGATCCCACCTTTGTAAGTAGAACAAGGGGTTTATCAGTAAAATTACTTTTGGTATTGTTGATGTTCTTAGTATTATGTGGTGTGATTTCATTTATAAGTTTTAATGCATTTAGGAATTTTGGGTTTGATAGTGTAGTTGGTGTGGTTAAGCCTAATTTTGAGCCTTGTATTGGTGGTGATACAAGTAGTTTGGATAGTTTAATTAGACCGTTTTCGTCGAATTTGATGCATACTATGACTGATGAGGAGTTGTTTTGGAGAGCTACAATTGTGCCTAGGATTAAAAAGTACCCATTTGATAGAAAACCCAAGATTGCATTCATGTTCTTGACCAAAGGTCCATTGCCATTGGCACCCATTTGGGAGAGGTTCTTTAGGGGGCACGAGGGGCGGTTTTCGATCTATATTCATTCATTGCCGAGTTATACTGAGGAGTTTTCATCATCTTCTGTGTTCTACAGAAGACATATACCTAGCAAAGTAAGCTTCTCAATGCCTTTATTTACTGATTTTGTACTATTTATGCTGTTATGGTTGATTTCTGTTATTGAATTTTGGTTTTCCGAGGTGGTGAATTGAAATTCTATGTCGATTTGTATACTTTGATGATTTGTGATTTAGATTAATCTGATTTGTCTGTTGTATATTCATGTTTACAATGCTGTTTTGCTTGGAGTTCACACTTACCTTGATAGTGTAATTGCTATGTGGATGTCAAGGTGTGAATTTTATAGTAGTGTATACGATTTTGGAGGAAAAGTGATAAAGAAAGAAGGGGAGTGTCGGTGAAGCTCTTTTTTCTTGTGACGTACATGGTTATGATGTGTTCTTGGAGACTGGTGACGGACCGTGAAGCTGCAAAGAAAGGGGGTAGAAGGATTGGGCTTAAAATGTGAAAAGTGTTAGGCTACAAATCGAAAGATTCTACTAGCTTGGTAATATATTTAGGATAATTAGTGTCACAATGTCGTGTCTGTGTGTGTTCTAACACTAAGATTTGACCGTCAAGAAGGTATTTAGAGAATGTCTTCGACAACAGACTCCGTTCATATAACCCTCTAAGGTTAGTTATAGATAGAGTATTATGTTCTTGTCAAGGTACAAGGTGGGTCTAGCACTCTAGAATATATTGAAGCATTAATGGTCAATCCCTTCTGCATACACCCTCAGTGATTAGAAAATGAGCCCGATTAATAGGGTTTGATTCCCCCGTCCCCTACCCAAATTAAGCACCTAACTAATGTACCTTTTTTAGAAGGTAGCAAATGAAAGCTCTTAGAAATTATGTATTCCATGGAATGGGGCCAAGTCTTTCTCAAGAAGTACTTACCTCAAGAAACTCTTTTTAAGGCTCTACGAATCTGTCTATTGTTGAAGATGTTCGAGAATCTCCACTTTATCCTAGCCTTATGCAGCGCTTCTCTGCCCTTACGTTGTAGCACATTGCTTTAGGCTTGTAGAGATGTAAGCAAACCTTCATCTTCTTTAAATTATATCATGGCCATTTTGGTTTGTTTTGTGATTGCTTTCAAATTTTAGACATTTGTTCATGGGGGTATCAATTTATGCTGGATGGATTGAGATTCGATTGCTTAATTAGGGTAGGCATAGAATGGTTAAGGACGAAGTTAGTCCTAGCAGATAAGATGCAAACTTTTTAACTAGTCGATTGGGATAGCTAATGAAGAATACTTTTTGAAGGTAGAAGAAAATGTAAGAACAATTTTCTCTTCCGTAGTAGAAGCTAACTTGTGCAACGGTTGGTCATTAAGTTCTCGACCTTCAAGTGTTGATTTGGTAGTATGCTGGCCAACAGAACTAACTATTTACAATATATACTTGAGATGGAGTAACTTCTATTATGATTGGTGATATTCTTGCTTCTTTTAATGTTCAGAATAGATAGCAATATTATACTATCAAGGAGCGAGTTTAGAGAGCTATTCGAATGGAGTTTTTATGAAGAAGGTTTTTGTAACACCTAACTTAAGCGGCATACATAATATGGTTAAAAAATAATTCACATCATAGTTATGCTCTTCTAAAGAACTTGGATTCTATGTGAGCAATTGCGTCAGTGATTCTCAACTTCGTTGAATAATCTGAGGTCTAGAATGTATTGCAAGTGTAGGTCTTGCTATCAATGCTTGGATTGTTTGTCTGATGGTATGGGAACGCAAACCTCTGTATGTAGCCTTTTGGTTAAGAGCAGAATGTGGTGAGGCCATGAGGGCTTGGAGATTAAGAATAAGTTGGGTATCTCTTTGCTAGGAAATTTGGTCCGAGTGCAGTTTAGGCTGTTGCGCAAAGCAGTTTTGGGTTTTTGACAAGTGGGATGGTCTCGAACTTAGTTTAAAGAGGCGCGAGGCGCACCGAGGCGTTGGGGGGCCGTTGCGATGAGGCGCAAGGCGAAGGCGCACGCCTCATGCACATGAGGCGCACTCATTTAACGAATAAAATTATATTTTACGAAACCATATTTTGAAAATATAAAACCTTTTTTTGGTATTTAAAGAAGGACAATGGGTAAATAAGTATAAACAAGGGATTAAGGGGCAAAGGGAAGTGTATAAATAAGGTTACAAGAGAAAGAAATTGGAAATTGCACACTTGTGCGCCTCGTGTGCGCCTCAAGGCCTGCGCCTCAGTGCGCCTCGGTGCGTCTCATGCACACTTGTGCGCCTCAAGCTTCTGAGGCGATTGCAGCTGCGCCTCAGTGCACCTTGCGCTTAGATGCGCCTCAGGCGCGCTTTTTTAAACTAAGGTCTCGAAGATCACCATCTTTGCTTCATAATTATTACTCTGCGTCTCTGCCTTGTGATGATGACAAATTCTGATTTATGGGGTTCCTATGACTGGAGTCGAGAACATGAACAGGATCTGCTTTGAGCAAGAGTTTAGCTTGTTCAGTGAACCAGAATATTTCCTCTGGAAACATTCGTTGTTCATCATCATTAAAGTATGTGCTGGATGTGCTCCCTTATTTTGGCTTGGCAGAGAGTGATTAAATTGAGATTATACGCAGAAGGCAGAACTTAAGCAGATACCATGGAAACCCCTTTTCATTTCTAGGTCAATGTAAGAACTAATGAAGTAGTATTTTGTAGGTAGATGAAAATGTGGTCATTATGGTAAGAATGCTCTCATAGACTTGTGTGACAAACGTGAGCAATAGGCAAGGTGTGCAATGGGCTGATGGTTAAGTTTTTGGTAGTTAAGCTTGGAACAGGTGAGATGCTGACAACAGGATAAAACTAACTACAGTAAGATACATCGTTGGGAAGGTGTAGTTTCCACTTTCCGGTGATAGGCAAGATTCAATTTGTTAGGAAAAATGTTTTGATTTTTAGGGAATGCAAAATAGGAAAGCTCTCGTGGTGGATGTCTGACTCTGAGCCATTGCTTTAGTGTTTATTAACCTTCAGTGGTTGGTTTTGCCTTACTGTTTTTTAACCTTCAGATCAGTGACAATGGAAAAAGTTAGACTAAAATGGTTTATAGCTTAAATAATAAGCTAGGTGTAATACCAAACTAACTTATCTGGTTAAACTTATGAAATAGCTAGTCTATTAAGCTACTTTGTCCATTTGAGCTAGCTAACTTATACACCCTCCGTCCTCCTTTAAACACCCCATACCCAAAATACCCCCGTGTTGAGGAGGGTGTACACGTTAATTGATTAATCAAAGTTCCAAAAAAATTGCATAGTGAGTTAGATAAGAATCTTAACAAAAATTCCATGCAATTTTTGTGGAACTTTGATTAACTGATTAGCGTGCACACGCTTCTCAATAAGGGTGCGTTTTGGGTATGGGGTGTTTAAAGGGGGACAGAGGGAGTATGGTTTACTAGCTATGTTCGGTAAAACTAGCGGAAATAATAGCTGAAAGTTGATGTAGTAGCTAAATGCTGAAATAGTAGGTGGAAGTTGAAATAGTAGTGGTATAGATTGCTGGAAAAAAAGGTGATCCACTAAGGATTGTTTGGTAAATGGAGCTGAAATGGTAGCTAATAGTTGTGACTTGTGACATGACAGAAAAAAAAGTTCCAATTATTTTCATTATTATTTTTTCTTTTAATAAGTAAGATAGGATATCATTATATTCAAACGGACGCCATGGGGGTGCCTCCCATAATAAAAAAGACACCTAAAGAGGTGACACCTTCAAGAAAAAGAGAGCTAATCAAGCTCTGTGACTATCATGAGAAATTTTTATCCACAAAAAGAATGAAAGTCAAGCTATGTTACTCCGACTCTTCATTTGACCTCACGTACCCGTGTCGGACACTCGACACTCGGACATGGGTAGGACACTTGGGTCCTTCATTTTAGGCCAAAAACAAGCGTTTTTTTCACATAAATAGACGAGTTCGACACTCGGATCCGTACCCGTGTCGACACCCGTACCCGAGGGCCGAGTCTGAGCAACATAGAAGTCAAGTATCGGTGTGTGTGAAAGTAACACTTGACTCCAACTATACAACGTCCTCAAGAACCTAAATTTGAAATCTTGGTGTGTTATGTGATGATTCTTTCTTTCCAAGCACACCACCAAATCGCTATTGGAACCATCTTGCATACTTCGGCTAGCCACCCTTTCTTCATTCTCCGTTTCCAAGTGGAGAGGACATCTTTGTGTCTCCGAGGATGAACCCAGCTCAAATCGAACAACGACAAGCAGTGTGCCACAAAGAGAACACCCAAGGACAAGAGAGCAAAAGGTGATCCACGGTTTCAACCGCCTCACTGCACAAAGAGCAACGACTAGCCAAACTAAACCCTCTTCGTTATTATTATTAATATAAAACAAATTAAAAAAGAGCAATTTAGGATTTTAAATCATTAAAAGTAGCTTAAATTAAATAAGCTACCCTATGCAACTTATCATTTAAGCTAGCTTGAATGATAGGCTAGTGGTAATACCCAACAAGCTTTTTTTGGTCAAAGTAATGAAATGACTATTCAAATAAGCTGCCTTAAACTGACGAGCTAGCTTATTTGGCTTACCAAACATAATCATATTCCAAATATGGCTATGTTTGGTAAGCCATTTAAGCTAGCATATGTCGCTAAAGTTGTTTATTTGTCTAGTATTTACAGCCATTGACCAAAATAAGTACTGAGTATGTTTGGTACACAACTAGCTTATTATTTGAGTTAGCTTATTTTGAAGTTACTCCACGTAGCTTCATAAAAATTTAAGCTATTTTCATATGTTGTATTCCCAATATGCCCTTAATTATATTATAACAATTACAACTTTACATATTAATTATTTTGTTTTTAGGCAATTTTACGATCATCATCCACTATTTTAGCTAGGTTTACCAAACACCACTGATTATTTGATTAGCAACTTATAATTATCAGCTATCAGCTTTGAGCTACTTGTATCTGCTTTCAGCTACTATTTAGTTATCAGATAGTATTTAAGCTAGCGTATATAATAAACTCATGGTGCTAACTAAATGAATTTATTTGGTCATACATTTTTTAATAAGCTAGTCAAATAAGCTACTTTGGGGGAATGAAGCTAGCTATTTGACTTACCAAACACATCTGAAGTCTTGGCGAATCTACCGAAAGTCGGTGGGTTCTTTGGGAAGTAGGTCATGACATTGTGCTAGATTTTCTTTTCTTTCAATTTTTCCCCCCATCTTTTCCTGGTATATGATTTGTCTTTGTTAAATTTGATAGCTACTGGCCTACTGCAACCATAGTGTGCGTGTAGCCTTTTGTATTCCGGAATCAAACACTGCAGTATATGATCGTGTGTGGGGGGTTACTCAAATTAGAATGATATAATTTGGTTTATCTAGACTTGCTTTATGACCGTGTGGAGTCACGGTTTATCAGGATTTTGGAGTGAATGGGATCTCTACTCTCCGTGGAGTCACGGTTTATCAGGATTGTGGAGTCACGGTTTATCAGGATTTTGGAGTGAATGGGATCTCTACTCTCCCTGTTAAGAGTGATTGTAGTTGTTTCTGGATCCTTGCAAAGAGTTTGGGAATAGACCAGTGGTAACTAAGAAGTATCATGTTTCTTATACTAGGTATCAAAATATTTTTGTGGTTCAACTCATATTAAAAAAAGTAAAAAGAAATAAGCATTTTTGCAATGATATAAAGAGGTGTTTGTAACTTGCATTTATGTGTCATAAAACTAAGGTTCCTATTGAAATTCACCCGTGAAACCCTCGTAGCTGCACTGGACAGAGTACAAAAAGAATTGCTGTCACTTGTTATATTATAATTCTAATCTCCGGTCAGGAAAATCTCTCTGTCACACGCATTTAGTTGGTATCAGTATCGGGAGAGTCCTTGATGGCGAGGCCTGTTGTTTACTCTCAATTTACTCTGAAAGGTACATGAGGTCGTCAATTTGAACTTGACCAATCATCAAAAGTGTCAGTGAGGCGTTTTGTTCACCTATCTGCGAAGTGGAATGAACTTTTGGATGTCCTTCCAGCTGAATTGCCAACTGCACCAAAAGATTAACTGGGGTGTTTATACATTTTGGTCCACTGAATAGGATATGGCTCAAGGCTACTAAAGGTTTCTTCGCTGAATATTCTGTCATGCCAGGCTGTATGTGTGCTTAGGATTGCCAGTGTTTCGACATTACTGCCCAATAATTGTATATCTTGTATTAATCATGGAATGTATAGATTGATGCAAGTTTGCCCTTTATTCTACCTTGTTTTTGGGCCTACTCTACTATTAGATATGATGATTAATTATTTATTACTCATCATGTGCAATTGTTGGAAAATTCTTATCCCTGCGGTGATATTTGTTGTTAGTGAGAGGATGAATATAGGAATATTCTAATTCTAGTATAGAACATTCTAGAATTAGGGTTAGGGTTGAAGAGGCAAGCCTCATCATATTGTACAATAAGTAAAGACTCTAACCCTAACCCTAGTTCTAGAATGTTCTATTCTAGATCTAGACTATTCCTATATTCATCCTCTATCAGTTAGTTACCTGTCCATAGACTTCTTTATTGATCGTGTTCTTAGTGGAATGAGTGTTGGGACCTAAGGAATATGTTCCATTGTTAGGAAAGAGTTGCTCATAGCTTTTTTTCGCACACAATAGTGAGTTAGCATTATCATATGAACTTCTATGGTGATCAGTTTTGTACCCCGTCACTCCTATGCTTTGGTTGTCTGCATTCAAGTTTTACCCAAGCTGCTCTGGAATAGGCTTCATTTTGTTTAACATGAAGCAGTTGGCATCCTAAGAGCAATAATTAGTTTCCCTGATTGTGTACATGAAGTCGTTGGTTATGGTCATTAGCTTCATTGATCTTGTTTGCTATTTGTTGAATGGTTTCAGTTTTATGTTTCTTTTCTATGCGCGTGATATGGTGGCACTTATCTGCGTAATTTTGGTAGAGGATTTATATTGCAGCCAAAAACTTTTTTTTTCCTTTTTATTTTTTGGGAAAAAGTTGGCGTATTATTCTTCCATATCACACTTCCCAAAAGGATAGCAGAGAGCTACTGTTGAGAAGACCACTACTAGATTCTGAGAGCTAGGTATATCCATGCTAAAACAGGTTATAGCCCTTGCACATACATTAAACTTAATATTCAAGGCTATTTGATCCACATTTCTAGTTCTATTTGTGAAAGTTCTAGCATTTCTTTCTCTCCAATTTCATAAAAAGTGTATATCAGGCTGCTTCTCATAATATGCTACCTTCCCTGCTTTCCTTTTACTCTATGATGGAACCAGTTAAGCTCATGTCTTATATTCCAGCTCCAGCTTGTATACCCTAGCCATTTGAGCAAACTATTCCAAATTTGGCTGGCTATTTTACATTTGAAGAACAGGTGGTCATCTGTCTCTTCCTGTCTATAACACAAGTGACATCTATTTGGCATCATCAGACCTCTTCAGTTGCTATGATGTTTGAGTTAGTTGTGATCTTGTCATTTTCTATTTTCCTGATCTAATCTTTCTAATCTCCGCATACCAGGTATTTTTTGGTGCACAATGAATCATACATCTTGGTTTATTCAATAGCGGAAACATGATTGATATAAGCTTTCGGCATATTTGATGTCTTCTTTTACTACTATTATTATTATTATTATTATTATTATTATTATTATTATGAATGGGGAGCATTGCAACTGAAGAGTAGCTTACCACTTTGTGTCTTTTATCTGCAGCTGGCAGAATGGGGAAGAATGAGTATGTGCGATGCCGAGAAAAGGCTTCTTGCAAATGCTTTGCTGGATATGTCAAATGAGTGGTTTGTGCTTCTTTCCGAATCTTGCATTCCAGTGTACAACTTCAGCGTGATCTATAATTACATATCGAGATCAAAATATAGCTTTATGGGTGCTTTTGATGATGCTGGACCTTTTGGGAGGGGACGCTACAATGACAATATGGCTCCTGAGGTTAACATAACCGAATGGCGTAAAGGATCTCAATGGTTTGAACTTCACAGGAGACTGGCTATTAACGTCGTCGAAGACAATACTTTTTATCCCAAGTTTGAAGCATTTTGTAAGCCCAGTTGCTATGTAGATGAGCACTATTTCCCAACTATGCTTACCATCCGGGCTCCTGATCTTTTAGCAAACAGAAGCATCACTTATGTAGACTGGTCAAGAGGGGGGCCTCACCCCGCGACTTTTGGGAAAGGAGACATCACCAAAGATTTCTTCAAAAGGATTACAGAAGGGAAGACCTGCAAATACAACGACAGAAATTCGTCCATCTGTTACGTCTTTGCTAGGAAATTTGCGCCAAGTGCGTTGGGGCCATTGTTGCAATTACCAACAGCTGTTTTGGGATATTGACTTGGACGGCGTCAGAGATGATGACAAGTTCTGTATTCCGCTTCATGATGACAGTAAATTCTGGCAAGTACATCTGCCTTAGAGGTTGCATTAACTGAAGCCAGGAGCAATAACAGGATCTTTACAAGCAGCATTTGTCAACCTGCTCTAGTGCTCTGCGCGTCTTTAAGAATCATGAACAGGTATCCTGTCTGTGCCCTGCCTCATTGACCGAAAATTCCTGGTGTATAGAATTGTATTAGAACCAAAGGTAGCGTCAGAAGTGCATTATTTTGGCATGATCTTCTGTAGAGAACAGAATAAGGAGGGATTTAGTTGAGGTTTAGATATATATGCGAAATCTTGTAGTTGGTGTATAGATATGGCATAGAATTAACCTTGCACTTATTAGTTTTGAAGAGAGATAGATAGCATTGTCATATGTTCTTTCGGTGTTTTTAAACTTTGGCCGAGCTATGTTTGCAAATTTTATGTTCCATTTCGTGTCCCGCTCCCTTTCTTTTGCCGGACCATTTTAGACAGGTTCAGACTCCGGTTGTTCTTTTTATGAATTTCACTGCTACATTCCGATTCATGTTTTTCCGGTTCTAGCATTGGAAATATTGTTACAAGGCTGAACTATACACTGTCATTGGTGATAAGACGGTTCACAAGGTGTTTCGAACCAAAATGCAATGGCTCATACACTAACGCTCTTGCCCATAGTCGACAAAGACAAGTAAACAACGAGGCGTTATTGGACCAGCTTTTCTCCGGAGCTCTAATGAAAGAGGGTTTAAACGGTTGTTCACTTGTTCTATAGCGTGCGTTTTTAAGCTCAACAACTTTCCCTCGAGAGTCGAATAAATCAACTCCCCACTGCAGTAAACGAATGTTATTTAAAGAACCTGGGGGTTGTTTCGAGTTCAAATCCTCTACCCCTACCCCCGCAACATTAGTTGCTCTTTTGTACCAAAAAAAAAAAACCGGCGAATGCCACGAGAGTAGTACTCCGTAAACGAAAGTCGTCGTAAAGCCACCATCATACAATAATTCCCAAAGCTATAACTTAAGCAAAGTCTCTAGCTCTACATCTCAACTCCCATTAATGCCTAATGATTAGGACACTGATGCGTGATGATTACAGTTAACGTGAAAACGTGCCTATCATTATGATTACGAGTTTACGACCATCATGTATGGATGTTTTGTCGTTTGCACAACCCAAAATGTCTGAAAACAAAATACAACTTAATAATTATCTCCACTTTTAGCAAGCCTGCTTATTACGATCATTATCATTATTATTGCTTAAACGTACAGTCGGCACAAATTAAACTAATTCGCTTTTAGCATCGTACTCTATACGATTCCAATCCTCACATTCAAAGTTCACTCATAAAGTTTGCTTCTTTGTTGTTTGCAGTTGATATTATCACCGCCCCTATTAATTTTGATTCCAAATCTCCAAGATTTCTGGGTAGAATTCACATTTTCAATTGATTTGCGTCAAATATGTGCGGAAATTTCATGGTTTGATTTTTGAAAAACACCCAGAAAGGTTCTATTTTTGTTATTAATTTTTTTTGCTGTTGTAGTTGTAGAGTATTGTTGAAGTTTCAATCAAGATGCAAACAAGGGTTAATAATAACAATACACTGGAAGAAGGGAAAGATCCCATCTTTGTAAGTAGAACAACAAGGGGTTTGCCATTAAGATTACTTTTGGTATTGTTGATGTTCTTAGTATTATGTGGTGTGGTTTCATTTATAAGTCTTAATTTTGGGTTTGATAGTATTGTTGGTGTGGTTAAGCCTAATTATGACCCTTGTATTAGTGATACAAGTAGTTTAGATGATTTAATTAGACCGTTTTCGTCGAATTTGATGCATACTATGACTGATGAGGAGCTGTTTTGGAGGGCTACATTTGTGCCTAGGATTAGAAAATACCCATTTGATAGAAGACCCAAGATTGCATTCATGTTCTTGACCAAAGGTCCATTGCCATTGGCACCCATTTGGGAGAGGTTCTTTGAGGGGCACGAGGGGCGGTTTTCGATCTATATTCACTCAATGCCGAGTTATACTGAGGAGTTTAATTCATCATCTGTGTTCTACAGAAGACATATTCCTAGCAAAGTAAGCTTCAATTGTCTATATTATGCTTATTATGTTGTTATGGCTGGTTTACAGTTTTTGAATTCTGATTTTTCTGTGTTGGTGAAGTTATGAAGTGGTTTATTTACTCAAAAGTGTGTTGTGATCAAGAGAATAATGATTTTCTTGTTGCATATTCTATGTTTATGCCATGGTGTTTGCCTCAGATTTGGCACTTACCTTGATAGTGTGTAATTGTTGTATGAATGTGGGAATGTAAACTTTTTAGTAATGTGAGTGCGACTTTGGAGTGCTTTGATCGTATAAGAATTTTTCTCAGAAACTCATTTGTTATGAACTTCTTGTAATCAAGCTCTGTAGCCTATAGTTATTCCTTTACTCTATACTCCTACCCTAAGAGATTTCCTCGACTCTATAGTTAGATGTGTTCTTGAAGAGTGGTGATGGACTGTGAAGTTCCAGGGGTGGGGAGAAGTTGGATTTAAAATTGTGAAATGTGTTAGGCTACAAATCAGGAACATTGCTACTAGCTTGTTAATTACTGTCACATTGTTGTGTTTGTGTATGTCCATCTCTAAGATTTGTCGATCAAGAAGGTTAAGGCAATGTCTCTGACAAACAACAGACCTTTTACATACGACCCTTTAATGTTAGTCTTAGATAGAATAGAGTTCTTTTTGGGGTACAAGGGGTACTAGCATATGTTAAAGCGTATACAACTCCATTGATGGGAAATTTGACTATTTGATCCTGATCAATTGGGTTTGTTTCCCTCGACCCCCCCACCCAAATTAAGCATCAAGCTGAATAGCTGAAATACGTGTTGTAGAAGGCAAGAAATGAAGGCATTAGGCATGCAAGTCTATAGAGAACTCTTGAAAATTATCAATTCCGTAGAATGAAGCAAACCCTTTTAAATACTTACCTACGTATCTGTTTATTGTCCAAGATGTTTGAGAATCTTCACTTGATGCAGGGATACTCTGGCCATTACCTTGTTAGCTCCTTGCTTAGGCTTGTAGAGATGTACGCAAACCTTCATCTTCTTTATGTTATATCATGACTGATTGGGGTGTTTTGTGATTGCGTGCAAACTTTAGACAATAGTCCATGGGGAAGTCAATTTATGCTCGATGGTCTGAGTTTTTATTGCTAATTAGTGTATGATTAGAGTCGTTATGGACAAAATTAACCCTAGCAGGTGTTGTGCAAATTTGTTTTGCTACGGTGATCGGAAGAACCAATGAAGCATACTGTTTGAAGGTAGAAGAAAGTGTCTTTCTAAATGTAAGAATGTTCTACTCTGTAGTTAAGTTCTCAGCATTGGATTTGTGGATCAGGTAATAGGTTGAGTAATTTCTGCTGGTCACAACTCACAAGCAAGTTCTGATATGATAGGTGCCTGCTTCTTGTAATGTTCAGTCGAGTAGCAAGATATCCTATGAAGGAGCAGGTTTAGGGAGAAAGATTGGAATAGAATTTTTATGAAGAAGGTTATTCAAAGTCCTAAGTTAAGGGGGATACATGATATGGTAAAAAAGAATTCACCTCATAGTTTTGCTCATCTAGAGAACTTGGATATCATCTGAGCCATTGCTGCTGTGATTTTCATTGTTGATTGGTTTGAGACGTTGAGGTCTTAGAATGTATCTTAGTGCAAGTCTAGCCATCTATTCGTGGATTGTTCACTTGGTGTCAAATGCCCGTAATTCGTCTTCAAATAATGTTGGACATGCTGCTTTATTTTTGCTTGGCCTGGTGTGGCTATGTTTGAACTTATGCACAGAAGTTAGAATTCTACAATGGAAACTTTTTACGTTTGTAGGTCAGTGTAAGAACTAACGAGGAAATATTTTGCAAGTAGATGAAAATGTAGTTGTTGAAATTAGAATGCTCTGATAGAGTGCTGTGAGAATTGTGGACAGTAAACAAGGTTTGTAACAGGCGGATTTCCTAGTTTCTTGTAGTTAAGCTTGGATCTGATAGTCTGTCAACAGGATAAACTTAACTAAAGTATGATACATCATTGGGAAGGAGTAGTTTCTGTTAGTGATAGGCAAGATATTGATTTGATTGGTAAAATGTTTTATTTGGGTAGACTAGTAAGGCAGAGGTGCAAGTAAGTTTGAGTTGAACTTTATTTTTTTCTTGGAAGTCCCAACTCCCAACTCTTGGGAGATACCAAGAAAATAAGGAATACAGTAAAGAAAATCTCCCACTATAGTTGTCCTCTTACACGAGAACCTCTTGGATGTCTGAGCCATTGCCTTTGTGTTTTTTACTTTCAGTGGTTGGTCTGAGGTCTAAGTACTATTGTAAATGCAAGTCTAGTATCTATAGCTAATTACTGATTTATGGCTGGGGACACATTAAATTAGCCCACTCATGTACTTGGGACTTTGGGAGGTTTTTGTTGAGAAGAGAAGGTGGTGGCCTTGGCGAATCTACCAATTTGGTTGGTTTTTGCTTGGAACGTAGGTCATGACTCATGACATTGTGCTAAATTTTGGTTCTCATCTTCTTTCTCCATCTTTAATACAAGTGTGGTGTGCCACGAAAACCATATGGGTACCTAGGGACCTTCTAAAATCTGTTAGCAACCGCCGCAATCTGTGATATGATGCATGGGATGCGGTTTATCAGGATTTTGAAGTGAATGGGATTTTTATGCCCCGTTTCTAAGAGTGTATTTTATAAGACTTGGATAACATTGACTTCAAATTTTTGGTAATCTGTGTTACTGTAGTTATTTCTAGATCCCTGCAAAGAGTTTGGAGATTTATGATATGACCAGTGTCCAGTGATCAGTGATCACTGGTAAGTAGTATGTTTGTTCCATTTTCTGTAAACCGAATTTTTTTTGTCTTCATTCATCTTTTTATTTAGAAAGATTAGAATGAATACCTTTGTGATGTTTTGAAGGTGTGTTTGTGACTTGCACTTTATGTCTCAGAAACTAAGGTTCCCCAGACTATTACTCTTTTCACTGGCTCGCCCTTTGTACACTAAGACAAGTTCACTCGTGAAACCCTTCTAACTGAACTGGACAGAGTACCAAAAGAGTTACTGTCACTTGTTATTACGGAGTATAATTCTAATTGCCGGGAAGGAAAATTATTTTTCACACAGTATCAAGAGAGTCCTTCAGGCTGAGGGCTGTTGTTTAATCTCTTCCAACTCTGAAAAGTTCATTGCTGAGAATTGCAGGGGTTTTAAACTTGACAGATTATTCAGTGTCGTTGAGTCTTATTATTTACCTTATTTACGAATAGGAATGAATTTGAGAATGTCCGTAAGCTCAATTGCGTAGAGCACTGAAAGAGTAGTCGGATTGTTTATACACTTTAGCTGCCAAATAGGATATGACTCTGGACTACGAAAATTTTTATTGCTGAATATTTCTGTCATGGCAGCTTCCATCTGTGCTTAGCAATGTCAGGGTTTTGGGTTAGGTGCCCAACAATTACATTGCATGAATCATGGAATGCAAATATTAATAGAAGTTTTGCCTATTTTTCATTGTTCAGAAAGAGTTGCTCAGTTTATAGGTTTTTGTTACTGTGTATAGAGAAAACCGAGAAGCTTTTCCACAGTAATGTGTCAGCAATACTATATGATTTTCAATGGCGATGTCCGCTTTCTGACTGCATCTGTGTCTGGTTGTGGCTTTTATCCTTTTGGTCCTATGCTATTGATTGTGTATATTCAAATTCTCCCTTACGCTCCTCTGGAATAGGTTTCCTTTTGTTTAATACGGAGCAGTTGCCATACTAAGGGTAGTCATTAGCTTCCTTGATTGTGTATATGAATTTACTGGATTTGGTCATTATCTTCCTCGGTCGTGTATGGTATCATGGTATGCTATTGCTGAATGGTTTCCTTTTGAAGTTTTTGTTTCCATAGGTGTGCTTATGTTGTCTCGTCTCTGCATAAACGGTGGAGGATTTTTTTTGAAGCCCATAAGTTGTCTTTGCCAAGATGCTTGAGTTGGTTATGATTTAAACTTGTTGTCTTCTATATATATTTTCTGAACCTCCATATGCCGTGATCTATAGATCTCGGTTTAGTTAAAGAGGAAACATGATTGATATAATCTTTAGGCATATCTGATGTTAAAAAAAAAAGGGAGCATTGCAATTGAAAATAGCTGATTGCTTTCTCTCATTTATTTGCAGCTGGCAGAATGGGGGCAAATGAGTATGTGCGATGCTGAGAAAAGGCTTCTTGCGAATGCTTTGCTTGATATGTCAAACGAGTGGTTCATGCTTCTTTCAGAATCGTGCATTCCACTCTATAACTTCGGCGTAATCCATGATTATATAACGAGATCGAAATATAGCTTTATGGGTGCTTATGATGAGCTCGGACGTGATGGAAGGGGACGTTACAATGAGAGCATGGCTCCTGAGGTTAACATAACTGAATGGCGCAAGGGATCTCAATGGTTTGAACTTCACAGGAGACCGGCTATTAACGTTGTTGAAGACGCTACTTTTTATCCCAAGTTTAAAGAATTTTGTAAGCCCAATTGTTATGTGGATGAGCACTATTTCCCAACCATGCTTTCTATCCGAGCTCCAGAGCTTTTAGCAAACAGAAGCATCACTTATGTAGACTGGTCAAGAGGAGGAGCTCACCCTGCCACTTTCGGAAAAGAAGACATCAACGAAGAATTCATCAAAAGGATTTCTGGAAGTCAGACCTGTGAATACAATGGCAGGAATTCTTCCATATGTTTTCTCTTTGCTAGAAAGTTTGCCCCAAGTGCATTGGAGCCATTGTTGCAATTACCACCAGCGGTTTTGGGATTCTGACAGGCTGGAGTGCGGGACGCTCTAAAAGATGATGGCAAGTTTCTGGGTTTTCTGCTTCATGATGACAGCAAATTCTGTCAAATACATCTGAGTTTAGAAATTGCAGCAACTGAAGTCAGGAGCACGAACAGAATTCTCAGAAGACACGAGTATTAGCCAAACTGCTCTGCGCGATTTTAGCCGCATGAACAGGTCAAAAAAAAAAAAACAGGTGCCCTGTTCCATTGACAGAAAATTTCAGGTGTATAGATTATTTTGGTGTGATCTTGTGTAGAGGACAGAATTTTGCGGGATTTAGTTGAGGTTAGAAATCCGAAATCTTATAGGTGGTGTATAGATATGAATAGAGAGCTATAGAATGACCTTGCAGTAATAGTTTTGAGTATCGCATTGTCATATACTCCTATGTGATATCATTGTGTTCCTTACCATGAAACTTCTGGTGGTTTATTTTTGGCCGAGCTATGCTTGTACGATTATGTCTCATTTTGTGTCCTAATGTCCACTCGTTTTGCCAAACCATTTCGGACAGATGATCTCCCCGGCCTCCAGTTGCTTGCGGGGAGACGTATGATTTACATTACTTTTCAAGTTCCATATGTGAATTGTACCTCCTTGTTCATCAACTCATATCTTTCCAGTTGCAGCAGTGGCCAGTGGGCAAACTGCTACAAGGTTGAATTATTTCACTGAGCCTGTGCCCGATGGTGCTCGCCTTCCAAGCCGAGGAAATGCTGTGGCTCACGCACTCATGGTCTCGCTCAAGGTCGATAATTACAACTAGGCATAATTGGACCGGCTTTTTTCTTCTGTCCCCCTATGGAGATTGGAGAACCAATGACCAAGGAGCTAGCTTGTGTCAAGACCCATGCACACGACGAATTATGGTTCTTCTTAAGGTATCTGAGATTGGCTATCGTACCTTGGGCATTTGATGGTTTCTCGTATTATGTCGTGGGATTATACGCTATGTCGTATCATTGCACGACTGCGACTAGTTACTACGACTTCAAAATGTCACAAATATTAATGATCAAAATACGGAGAAGTAAAAAACTTTTTAAGAATGATTGAAGGCAGATAGCTGTTCATTCAGACGTATCCAATACGCTATCTGAAATGTCAAGGAGACGATCTTCAATAACATATTAAATAGCTAATGTATCACCAAAGTGGCTGTAGTTTAGTGGTAAGAATTCCACGTTGTGGCCGTGGAGACCTGGGCTCGAATCCCAGCAGCCACATTTTTTTTTTCTTCTTTATTTTCATTTGAGCCCTCTTTGTCTTTTTTTTTTCTTTTTTTTCTTTTTTTGATAGGAAGCCCTCTTTTTCACACGCAGCATTATGGATTACAAATTACAATTAGCTCTGCAGGCTAAGTACATTAAGAATTTAGAAATGGCTTGTCTTTTAGTCAATGAATGATATTTTGTTCTTGTTAAGTAAAGACGTATAAGTCAAATTGCACGAAAGGAAATACAAACAAGTTTACCTAACGAATGAAAATTTTAGTGATACCGTAAAAGCGTATCTTATACATAGTGTCCTAGTCATATCATCGAAACATAACAGGCGGTCAAAACTCAAAAGAATCTTACTTACTCCATGCGAATGAACTTGTTAGACGGATAAATAATCATCCAATCTACAATGATAAACACGGCAATGATAAATTGATAAATGGGACCCAATTCCAGCCCTAACCTAACGGCAAATTTGGCCCTGCCATCACTCAACAACTGCTATCATACAAAATGTTTGAATTTCAACTTTTCAAACTACCAATTTACATGTGGAGAGGAAAGCTTTTGTTTACAATTTGAATGACAAAATTATTCTTGTAATAATGTGCGTTTTTGCATGGGAAGTTTGAATAATAATGCATGTAATAACAAGCTGACTTGACTTTCCATTTTTGTCATACTTTGCATAGCAGTGGAGATGTAACTATCATGTAAGTTAAACGTAATATCTCTATTCCATGTCACGTATTTGACCTAGGTAAATTTTTTTTTTTTTTTTTTGAAAGGGACCTAGCTAAAATTAGTTGGCATGAATAATATACATACATTCGTAGCTATAAAATCAAACAAATGATCATGAATTTATCCTTGCTCTTGCAATAAAATGGATCGAGCAGTGCTAAAAAAATATGAGCATCGGATAAATTGATTAGGTATTTCAAGGGATAGATGTTCTCTCTATTATTTCAATCCATTGGGGTGTGATATTCCTAATAAATACCAAAGACCACCAACAATGTAACTGGAAGCCATCTTGTTTTTAATAACATTGTAATTGCATAGCCGTTATTCCCGTCGAGATATTGTCATCCCAATGACGTATTGAATGAAAGTTGGTGGATTTGAATGATATATAATATAATAGTGTCCGAACAAATTATGATAAGTTTATTATTACTTTTGCAAATGGAACACCAATATGGGAAAGGGTTTACCGCCATTTAATTTGACTTCAATATCTTAGAAGATATTGTCCATGTGGTTATATAATATCAATCATTTTTGTTGTATTCTTGATCAAAACCAAACAGAGATGTAATTTGAAGCCATCCTTAATTTAGTATTACCAATCAAATAACATGACATTGCTTGAAATTAAATTCAAACCTACATATCTAATTGGGTGGTCGTTAATATAAGTCATACACGGAAGTCTTGGTTAATAGTAGAGTATATGTCAAAATTGACAATTAACAATTAACAATGCAATCATGCAATGAAAAAGTAAATTTGTTAATTTTGACTCTTCTTTAAACATCTTTTTTTTTAGGTCATTCTCTTAAGGTTTAGGGGACCTTAATTCCTCTTTCATGTAGCTTTTCAGTATAATGAACGAGTAAACATAATAATTAGCATCCTTGATTCATGTCCAAATGACATTTCGTGAGGTGGTGTATTAGAATATGAAAATGTCTATTTGAACTAAATGTCTAATTTAAACTCTTAATTGAGGTGATTTTATTATTATTATTATTATTATTATTATTATTATTATTATTATTATTATTATTATTATTGCAATACAAAAGTTTCTTACTATAACACGATTAACATTGACGTATCTAAGATAAGTGTAAATTTACACTTGTCCACTTATTGGTGTATCGACGTATATATGTTGATGGCAATTCAACGTTTATCATAGAATTTCATTGCTTTGGTGGCTATGGCTTCATTGTCCAAGTACTCCATCAATATCACTTATAATTATTCCCCCATCACAAAACTACCCTATCATGAGTATCATCCAACCAAATAACAACACTAACCATCAACAAAATATACTACTCCCTCTATTTTTATTTTTTTGTTATTTTACGTTTTATTTGAATTCCTCTCACACATTCAAACGAAAGGTAAAAAAAAAAAAAAGCGAAGGGAGTATCAGAAGTTTACATACGTAGATCAATAATGTGTTACTAGCTTCATTATGTAAATCTTGTGCGATATGCTTTGACGATAACTTGATTTGAACCACTTTACCAATACATCAATTCAATAAATGCCCCGGATTGCCCGATCACTTAAGTTTATACTTCCTCTAATTGAGTGTGCAATTTCTCTTTCATTTTATACGGTAATGGTAGTATTTATTGGAATTGACAAAATGTGACGAACCATGCAAAATAAGAGTGAGTAAAAGATGTTAGATACTCGGACGTTGGGTCTAATCACAGTGACCCGTTGACGACAAATAACATACACATAATCATCGTAATAATTTTAGGTGCGTTTCGAGTGAACTTATCTTAGCTAAGAGAAAACTCCCGTGACAGTATCCGATTTCAAAATAATGCAACAATGCAAGATTGCAAGGTTTCCTACACATTAATGCAACCCACATTCCACCGGTCATGTAAACCAAATACAGGCATTGCATGATGTTTACTACATAAAAGTGGACCAAAACTATTAGTGCACACCATGTGATTATTTTACCATTATAACCAAGACAAAATTTCAAAAAAAAAAAAAAGTAAAAAATACACGTGTCAAGTACACAAACAACCCATTACCAGGTCCCACACACGTAGCTGGCAGAACCTCAATGGAGACCCAGCAAGCCGGTCAGCTGCCCGTTACAACAACCACCTGCCCGAACCCAAATTCCTCTCTATAAAAGCCATTCTCTCTCCTCCACCACCACCATTTCCATTTTCATTCTCACTCTCTCTCTCTCTACTTATTATCACCACAAAAACCCTAAGAAATTCTCTCATTTTCTCTCTCCTCAACAAAAACAAACAAGAATGGCAAAGACAATGCAAGTGAGATTCGCCGTCGCCGCCGTCGCCATTCTCTCCGTCATCAGCTCCGCCGCCGCCATGGCTGAAGCACCCGCTCCCAGCCCTACCTCCGCCGCCGGATCTGTCTCCCCTTCAATCGCCGGTGGTCTCGCCGTCGCTGTCGCCGCCTTCTTCTTCGGATCTGCTCTCTAGATCTGTTGATTGATTTTCTATCTCGGGATTTGTGGTGGTTTATTCGGATGTTTGGTTTAATTAGGAATTTTTAAATAAGAAATTTGATATTATTATTAGTATATACATTTTCGGTGATTTTATTATGTCGTGTATTAGTGGAATTTTAATTATGTTTAGGGTTTTGTAGTAATTAATTGTTGGTTTGAGTTTTTATGTTTTTCGGAGTGTTTGGTTCTTAATTATGTGTTACTGATGATATTTTGTGTCATGGATTATTATTATTATTATTAATTTAATATTATTATTATTGTCACATTTTGTTTACTCTCATTCTTACGCAGAATCTTCTGTCTCATTTTGTGTCTCGTCTTTTATTCCATTTAGCGTCTATTGTACGCGAAATGGAATAAATGATCCTTTCTCCTTCCCGCCTGCTACAATCCTTTACAATCATGTTAAGCTAATTATTGATGTAAACGTGTTTCAAACCCTTATCGTGTTTGAGTTTTGGAGTGGAAGAGTGTGGATTACGAGTCCCATTTTCCTATACATATTGTCTAAATTTTCGAAGTAACGAGTTTCAAACTCTTTACTCCGTATTGTGGTACTTGTGTTAACTCTTCGAGTAGGAGCTATACATATTATCGTACCGTGTGGAATAATGTCGATGTGAACGAGTTTCAAACCCTTTATTGTGTTATCTCTTCGAATAGGAGCTATCCATATGAACATACCGTGGTGAATAATGTCGATGTGGACGAGTTTCAAACCCTTTATTGTGTTATCTCTTCGAGTAGGAACTATACATATGAACATACCGTGTTGAATAATGTTGATGTGAACGAGTTTCGAGCTCTTATCGAGTTATTTTGGCCAACCATCTAAAAGCTCTAATTTACGTGATTGCAACATAGAACTTGTACATTGTATAATACTTGTGTAGTTATCAGAATCCGTCTAATGATTTTTTTCTTGTTTTTGTAATTGGTGGACATTGATTGATTACAAATAACTTGGACATTTGTGGGTTTACTGATTTACTAGGATAGTTTTGGTAGAAAATTCTCAATGACTCCACACGTTAAGCAAAGGGATTTGCGATTTTTCTTCGAATTGAGCAACTTCACCAATGATCAAGACAATTTGCCAATTCAAATGGTTGGACTATTCAAATAATCATATACTACTACTACAATACAATATTGTGTTGGGTGGAAATATCTTTACTTCATGTAATGCCAAGTGCCAAAGTATGGAATGTATTGGAGACGGAACCTCAATTATTTAAACTAGCAAATTACAGATAATGCGCAACGTTTCTTTGTCAATAATGTTTTTTTTTTTACCACCTGGCTGATATAATAAAGAATTAATATTTCGTATAATATAGAATTTAAAATAAATCCGATTATACAAATTATAATTGGATTGATAACAAAGACAATCATGATTAACCGAGCGTTTTCGATATAATCCATTATATACTATATACAATTCCCTGGAAAGTAATGTTTGCTTAAGCTCGAAGAGTTGGGTGCAATGTTTTTGTGACTTTGTGAGATTGAAAGTAAACTCCACTTTATGGTCATTTTGATGGTAAAGATCAAAGAGTTGTAAACTTGACACAAATAAAGGTGGTTGAGAAAGATGACCACCCACCTTTATTCATATTTTTATTCCCCCATACGCTAATGCTTCATGAATATGATACTTATGCTTTCAGCATGTTGAATTGTTGATGTCACACATTTGTTTGGGTGCTTTCTGAGTTGTAATTTTGTTCAGTAAGATTAGATTTGCTTAATATGTAACGTTTTGGTTTCATACTATAGCATAATTAGAATGTGCATTAATCGCTAATTTGCATTATTGGATATTTCAGTAATTAATGTAGTTGTTTTGCATGTCCTTATGTAATAATGTCTAAATTTGAATATTTGATGATCCGTGGACGCTTGGGTGATTGATTAAATTTGCTTTTTTCAGTACACAGTTTAGAGTTGGACATTGTGACTAAATTATAGAGATATTGGAACTCTTTTGTCTAGTGTTTTATCTATCTATGAATAAAAAGGTAAGATTATGATTCTCAGGGAATGCCTATTTGTGAAATGACCTTGTTTTTGTACATTTTTTAAGCAAAGTGTACATGCAAGACGAAAAGTTCAAAGTGGGTTTATAAATAACTTCCAAAACAACAAGTCCAGGTAAATTCTGGTCAACAAGACAAGTTTTTATGTTTAGGTGTAGACTCTTAACATTACGAGTACCATTTTTCTTTTTCTCTTATCGGTGAAAAAAAATCTAATGAAGAAAATGAGAGCAAACCACATATCATTTGAGTCCAAAACTTTGCAACTGAAAGCCCAAAAGAATAGAAGAAGGCCAATAAGCCCAATTTCAGTGCCTTCGCTTGTCAAATGGAGAGACTAGTGGAATTGCTCAATCGCGAATAGGCCGTAATACTGCCGGCCAAACCTTCCGGCCTAGCTCACCGAGGTCCACCCCTGAGCCGACTCGCTAATATGAGTGTGGCGTATGTTAGGGTTGGGTTCAGAAAACTTAACAAGGTAGTGCTAAGCTTGGGTCAAGGATGGGATAGTGTTGTATTTGATATCGATTGCGTTCGTGTTGTTGGTTGACAGGGTCATCGACTTAGCAGCCCATAATCAAGTTTCTTGCTTTCATTAACATGGTGCTAAATGCTATATGGTGAGCTCAGCTCAATGTAACAACATACGGTGAACTGCAGGTATTTCATATGAGTAATCGTCACAATTTCACAAACACCGAACCCTTGAAATGTCTGTGATTGACTGTCACCTAGTGTCAAGTATTTTGCATGGTTTATCTTTCTGTGTTCTGTGATGTTTGCTCCATAGCTAGTCCATTTACATCTCTTTTAAGCTGAAATTTTGATATGAATGATCGAGGAAGCTCAAAAGTTGCAATAACAGCTGTGAACAGGTTCAAACTTCAAAGTGTTGCTATTCCCTCATCACATCTTAATGTATGACAATTCCGTTTGAATATGAGATAATGAAACACCGAGTTGTAATAGCGAATTCAACCGTGTTTCAGTAATGACACTGATGAATATGAAATTTCATACGACGTTTTTGGTGAAGAGTATGAGTTCTCAATGCCTTCAGTAAGAGAACCGCGCTGTAAATTCAGAGATGTAAAGTCACAGAAACAGAGTGTAAAATTGATTTTCTCGATCATTGCTCAACATGGCGTAAACAAGTTGTTGATTTACATTACTCCATTTTCCTTCATACACTGATGCTACACAAGTCAAGAAGGAATTACCCTAAACAGTACAGTATAATCCTACTCCGAGTCAGAGTCCATGTAATTGCCCATTGCTTTCAACCCTCTTGGTCTCTGCAGTATAGAATGGCAAAAATGTCAGCTCCCAGTCATTTTTCAAAAGAACAACACCGATTTAGATAAAATAAGTTACACATATGGCCAATGTCATTGTGCTTATAAAATGCAGTCAGAAAAGTATGGCATATGAGTGATAACAATGTCAATATAGGCGTCTGAGTATCCAATACAGTCGATGACTAACCTTCTTTGAGATCTTTTTCTCTCTGACCTCATACCGCTCCAAAGTTAGATCACACAGCCATCCTCCTGGGCTTACCAACTGAACGTCATAAAAAAAACCAATATCATTAACCACATGCAAATACGCAACCATTGTGATTTCATGTAAATATTCACCAAGGTAAACCTATGCAGCCATGGTAATTTTACCAATCAGCCAAGGGGAGGGTGAGGTAAATGTTAATCAAATGAGCATCCACTTGTAAACGTTGAAGAGGGTGGTCCTAAGCTAAAGAACGGGACATCAGTAATCCAAAGCTCAAGGAACACACAGATAGCCAGTATGTTCACGCAACTTCTTTAGCTTACATTCTAATCTGGTCCTAATAGTCTTTGCTAATCAGATTTTAAAATCAACGAAGAGGTAGCGTAGAAAAAGGTAATACAATGCCTTACAGATCACACAGAGCTTACCAATTGGAGTCAAAAGCCACAAGGGCTCATCAAATGGTTTTACATTATTGACCACGACGGATAATTAACAAGTTAAGAGAAAAACAGACCAACATAACCCTTTTGGTTTTATCTATGATCATCACAACAAAACATCTACACGACCAACCAAGCTAATTATCGAAATAAGAAGTTATTTCGTTTCCAGTACTACAACATTAGGCAACAGCTTCAAGAAGAGCGAGGGAGGTATAATCAAATTTTTACAGGTTATCAGATAGTATGGCATCCAAGACTGCCCACCTCTAATTGAAACAAGATAACAATTTTATTCTAAAGGGCATAAGTTTACAACTAACGATTCTCCCAATTGACATAACAATCACTTCTTGAACAGAAAGAATGCTCTACATTACTGTAATCACCTCGAAAGATAAATCTCTAATAGTCTTGTTATAATTGGGCCAGTTACAAATTTTCTTTTCACTGTCTTGAGAGGTAGTTAAAACCTGTGCAAGTAATCAGATTCTAAAGTGGGTCGTACACAAATTGTATTAACTCTATGTCTATCTAAGTCGGTACCATCTAGTGACCGCTCTATCATACATACGCTAAGGTCGCTAACAACAAACAAAAGAGAGGCCCCATTCTATTGTTAGTATTTAATCAAAGGAATGCAATTACAGTTGGTTGTTAAGCACACAACAAATATTTTAACTAAACATAGGCGAAAATAAATAAATAAATAAATAATAAAATTAGAGAGGGCAAAATGGCAGGCTTACATTGAGGGTACGTTGAATAAACTTGGCACGTTTTTTGGGTCTTTGAGGAAGTTTAGACCCTTTAATGGCCATAAAATCCTCCTCTTTTTCCTTGTTGGTTAAGGCGATCATGAACTTAGGAGGCCAAACAAAGTCACACCCACCACCCGACGACGACCCGTTTTTCGTCTCCGATGACGCCGCCCGTCCCCCACCGTTGATCGACATATTCTCGTGGTTATGATGGGCCCCACCTTTCTTCTCCGCTCTATCAGGAGATGCAAACCCTCTCACCCCACCATTACTTTGATAATTATTACTATGATTATTAACGTTGTTATTATTATGATGCCCTTTCATGCCTGATCCACTCTCTGTATTCCTGCACCACCACCACCACCAATTTGTAACGTTAATAACACAATTAATAATTAGATTAGATTAGATTTATGTTGTTGTAATAACAAAGGAATTATATTAATCACTCTTTTTCTGGGTACATCAAATAAAAATAAATCAAATCGAATAAATAATTAAAATATAATTAAATTATAAAAAGGGCAAATTGACGGAAATGACCTTGTAAGGGGTCCTCTAAAAACGAGATTTAAGGCTTTTTTGAGGGTGAAGTGGTCTTTACGTTTCTGAAATTGGGTAAAGGAAAAGAAAAGAGGAGAGAGAAAGTAGGAAAGTTTGGTTTTGTGATAAGAGAAACGTTGAGATATTTGGGACACAATCGTGATTCGACAAAAGTAATAATAATATAATAATAGTAGTTAGCAAAAAAGGATGAGAGAAAGATGCGAATTCCCGTGGAATTTGGACCGTCAGATGATGGGGTTTTGATTTTTATTTTTTTATTGGGAAAGAAAAAGTTGGCCATGTGTGAGTTAGCTAATGGTGGGAGTAGATCTAACGGTGAAGATGCAACAACAACTGTACACGTGGCGGAAGATAACAGCAGATTGTTTGGTGTGACAGACACGCATGAAAGATCAATTAGACGTAACCCACGTAAATCAAACCTCAGATTTGTTCCCAATATGCGGCCAAATGTACATGCATAGGGTTAGCAGTTAGCAACTACGGAGCACATAGTTAATGTCAACGGTAATTAGCTTCAAGATCACACTAAATATTACCATAATAATCTCAGCTAATCTCTTCCATTAGAAAAATGCTAGTTGGATTCGAAATACGCACCTGCAAATCAACACTTGCCTTTTTATCAGGCTACAAAAAGATACAAGTGTTAATTTGGAGATGCATATTGTAACTAGAGTCTAGCATTTCTCTCTCCGCTAATCGGTGTTTCAAGTTAATCTTAACCGGGGTTCGGTGTACCAAGTTGTCGAACGCCAGATTTCCAACTAGTAGAAACCCTTGTTGTAATATGTAAGTTTCACTATAGCTCATCAAAGGAAACTCGAAAGATCATGTTTAATCATTGCTAGGAGCAGAAGCATGTCACAGCAGCACATATAAGACAAGGACATTTTTAGGCTAGACCCCTACAATTTTGAGCCAAAAATGCCCCCTATCATGTATGTGATGCAGTGTAACACCATACAACCCCGAACAGGTGGAGACAAGCAAGGGTGAGAAATCACACATACAATGTATGATATGATTTTAGGATGCTTAACATACAAGTAGGAACTCAATAACAAGCCAATTTTCAACTGCTCCACGCAGCTTGTGTTTGTACACGCCAAACACAAGCAAAGTCGAACAGTCAAAATCTAGCCTAGATCTAGCTTTGCGCAACCAGACGGGGCTGGTCTATAATCCTAGGCCCGAATGGGCTTGAGATTGGAACCAATGGAGCCTTATATAATTGTCGACAAATGGCCACCAAAAGATGGATGAAAAAAACAAAAGAGACGTAGAGCATGTGATCCCTGATCAGTCACACCCACCAAAATAATGGTCCACCAAACAATTTAATATCATTTCTATACGTGTTTTGGTAGGACCTAAGCACAAAGACCCATTTGCCTTTGGACAGACTTTTCCTCATATTTCAATTTTGGGTGCATCTCAAAAGAATCATGCAATCCTCTTTCTCACCAGAAATTTCCTCCCACAAAAAACAATATCTACTCTCTTCCATCACAAGCTTCTCTCAAACAAATGACATCTATGTCCTTCATGAATTTGCTTTTTCTTATTTGTGAGGGAGAAAATGTAGGGGCATAAGCGGAAACCCATAAATGTGAATCATTCAAACTTCAAATTCAAACCCAAATTCAGATCAGCTTCAGAATACAATTGAACCCGTATGCAGATTTCACATCTTTTTCATGATCATTAACCTAATATTGATACACATACAAGTGCAGACTTTGTTTATACCGGATGATCTTTGAGGCCTAATGAGTATCGACGATAATCTAAACGGGACGACTTATCAAATTTTCATCCACCAAAATACCCAGTTAGCAAGATCTTGATAGAGAAGTGCAATTTTCTCTATCCAGATGATTTGCAAGGCCAACAATCTAAACCATGAGTTCTTTCCAAACATTCTAGGCAACAATCTTGGATTCCTCAAGCGGTTCTAAGTCATTTTACCACGAGTTCACAACAAATCAGTGACTATAAATGCAAACTGCTGCTTGGCAAAACATTACTCGACACAAAATGACAATCACGGTAAAAAGATTTCACCCTAGAAAGATCTACATGCGCGCCTTGCTAAATAACCGAGATGAAAAAACAACGAACGGGAGAAACCCCAAAACAGAAGGTTTTAACAAAAAGGGTACCTGGCTGGGTTGGCCACATACAAGGAACAAATTGGATGACTTCTGTTGTTTCTCAAATACCACCAAGGAAAGCAATGCTCTATTATTTCTGGATTATGAAATATTATAAGGTAAAGAGTATAGATACTTCCTTGTGATGATATCTTAACTTTGAGAGAAAACCAAATGAGACCTAAATGTCCATTTCACAAGCTTACCTGATGCAAGCCAAAGCCAGACAAGCGATGCTTGCGTGTAATATACAGGTTATCTCTCAATCTAAGATAGCCATCCAACCCACCTAGCACATTAGAAAAACTTTTAAAAGAAGAGAGAATTTTCAAAGAAAAAAAAAGTTTGAAAAGATGGGCACCATATAAAGCCAAAGTCACAAATTTGGCCCATTGATGAATGCAAACCCTACATAAGCATCTTACCGATAACTGATAATCTTCATTCACATAATGGGTCATCTCTAAAATAGAAAAAACCAACCATAATGTTGAACCTAATTTAAATTTTCGTCATCGTCACAATAATTTGATATATAAGTCCAAGATGCCATTCATCATATTCTTAATCAATTTGATTCTTCCCGTTAAAATAATGGATTTTCACAGGTGGGAGATGCGGCATTGTCGACAAATCTCCCTGGGAAATACCATATATAACTCATGGTCACTTTCCCTAGACCACAAGTGATTTGTAACACAAAATAGACCTATTATCCTATCTTTAGTTGATCATCTCATTAGATCAACCTAATTAAATCAGCAAATCGCAATTTGAATTCAAGCAAATCAAACAGCTTCAAATTCATAATCATACCAACAAATGCGCAATATTAAATCTTGAGCAGTATTCATAGAAAATTCAGAATCATATACCTGAGAACGCGAGCAGGAAGCTGAGCTGGGGAAGCAGACCGTTGCCTAAGATTGATATGGCCATTGGTTGCATGGTTCCCATTACTACCAACCCCAGTATTGTTATTGTTACTTTCAGATCTGATCACCCTACGGTCAACCCGGACAGTTGTTCGGGCGACAGGGGTAGTCTCGTTTTTAACTTGGATCTTCATACACCGGAGGCGTTTCCGGTTCCCCCACCGAAACGGAAAGTCAGCAGCAGGATGAGGGGGCTTGATTAAACCCTCACCAATTATGTTCCTTTCTCTATGGCTGGTGGATGTACTAGTAATATTATTGGGGGTGCTGGTGTGAGGGTGATGATTCTTTACCACTTCCTTTTCCATCTAAAATACCTGTCCCCATCAAACGGAAATATATAGACAAATGTAAAGATTACTAGTCAGAAATTTGAGGTGACTTACAATGGTTAACACTAGCATCATTAGTTTAATTAACTTACTTAGTGGGTGCTAATTATTTGTGATTAAACAAAGTCAAAAAAAGATGATGAAAGTACTAGAGAGATGGGATTACATTGTCTCCTACATTTTTGAAAAGTTTACCCACCAAGAATTAGTAAGTTGGGTAATATTAGGCTACAAATACATTCAAATCAACTACCATTGCGAAAAAGAAATGTGAATAAGAAAATTCATCAATCCTTGCCTAATTTCATCAGTTCTATCCTACATTTACAAAAACAGAACAAAAAAAAATGAAAAGATTACTTCATACCAACAAAACAAAACATATTAACTACCCAAACCTCAAAATTCAAAAAAAAAAAAAAAAAAAAAAAAAAAAACTCCACACCAACTAAACAAAGCAAATTAACCACTCAAAACTCCAACCAAAAGGATACTCTACACCAACTAAACGAAACAACATGTCGAGGCGTTGTTGTAAATGTCAAATGCCTTTTAATTAATGAAAACAAACCCGTTTTTGGTCTTCGAAACAAAATTACTCTAAACCCTCCAAAATTTTACTCAAATCTCCAAAAAATAATCACTTTTTCACCATCTAGTACACAACAAGTTTCATAAACAGGTGACTGACGGCAAAACTTGTAATTACGAGGATGCCGTATCGCTCTCTATCAATGAACTTATTTTTTCCGAAAATAACAAGAAACAAGCCCAAAGCCTCAAAACAAAACTCCCAGAAAATCATTCAATCTCACCCACACCCACACACACATAAAAAAAAAAAAAGTGGAATTTATAGCAGAAAATATTGTTTAGACAGCTGATTTAATAATATACGGAGTATTTCTTTACATTGCACCTCTTTTTGAACAAGAGTGTGAAGGAGAAGATGGATGCTTAAGTAGTTTAACAAGTCAAGACCAAAAGGACACAAATTTAGAAGTGTGATGAAGAAGCTAATTCATCTAATGCGGAAAAAAAGAAGCAAAAATGGTGAGATTTGTGAGACGGAACTGACGATTTGGACAGCCATTAAAAACCTTTAAAAGATATATATCGGAAATATGAGAATAAAAGGTGAACAAACGTTTGAATTATTACAAAAAAATAAAATAAAAATATTGGGGAAAATAGAAAAAATTGAGAAAATTAAAGCTGAAGCTGATTCTGTATAAATTACATGAGATTAAGAATAATCCGTGAGCAGAAACCCCCAATTAAAAAAAAATCAATTGAAACAAGGAGAGTAAAAGAGTGTGATTTGTGAAAATTTCTGGAAATCAGTGGGAAGAGAAGAAAAGAAGCGTAACGTTGAAGGACATTGCAGTATTATATACCTGAACTAATAACCTCAAACTTCTCAGATTAAGAGATTGAACAACGTACAATCGAAATCGCTGCGAAACCTACAAAGATCGGAGCTTGTAATTGAAGTTTCTTCCTCTATTAGTATCTGATTAAGACTGTGTGAGATTGTGAGCTGGTAATTTGGTCAGAAAACCTGAAAAACCAAACATAAATCATATCCGAATTAGGGAATTAGTACTCTTTTTCATCAAATTAGTAGTTAATTTTGGGGAAGAACAAATGAATCAAAAAAAAAAAAAAGTCACACTCTTTATAATCTCATCAAATTCACCTGACAATCGGCCGATGTTCGATTTCTCTGCAAATTCATACCAAAAACACAGTCAGTTGAAATGTAATCATCCAACAAATTCATACCAAAATCAGTGTAAATTGAATTCAAACAAGAAAAAAAATCAAATTATCAGCTGAAAATCAGACCTTTTTAATTTGCTCAACTCTTCAAATCTTCAAACACACACCACCAAATTTCTTTCTGTCAACAACAACAACCAAAAAAAAAACCAAAAAATACATTATTCTCAAGAACATATTTATGTATCTTCAATTATACTGAAATTTAACTCATTTATATGGAATATATGTTAACAATTAAATTATCGCATCGTAATCAAAATTCACACTACACACCTTTTACAACAAAAAATCAAATCTTCAGAAACACACAACAGATCGTCAATTCAATCACCATTTCTCCCCCATTTCACATCAACAAATAACAAAATAATAATAATAATAATATATTAGAGAGAGAAAGAAGAACTATGTGATATGAAAATGTTATGTTATGATGTTATGTTGTTGTTGTTGTGTTATAATGTTACAGAGAAGAGGAGAGAGAAAGATGAAGAAGATGAAGAAGAAATGTTAGAAATGTTAATTTCACTTTTTTTTTTAGAGAGTTTATGTTTGTTGTTGTTGCTGCTGCTTCTTCTTCAAACTGCCTGTTTTATACCCACCCGTTTTGTTTCTCTTACCCTCTTTGGTTGGATCTGGACCGTTGGTTTCTCATCCAACGGATGTATCTTCCTTTTGTTGTACAACCGTCACGGTCTTTACTCACGGTTCCGGATTTTTTAACGTGCTTCGCTCTTACGCCGTTTGTACATCTAACGGAATCTTTGTTTAGAGAGTCTTTTTTTTGTTTGAATCATCCGATTTTGTTCGGGTTTTAAGTTGTGTTACGTATGGCTCACAATCGGGCGGGTCGGTTGGTGTGGGTTTGAGCTTGAGGTCATGCATAGTTGATACTTGATAGTTTCGTTCCTGTTGGTGTAGCCCTTTTTTTATACGATTTAATAAAACTAGTATTTAAATCAATTTAGGTAGCGTTTGGAAACATGAATTTGAAATTTTGTAATCATTTCAAATCCATCATTTGAGAGTGTAGAATTCAAATATAAATTCAATGTTTGGGGACAGTGGGATTTCAAAATGACACCTCTGAAGGTGTCATTTGTTTTTGGCCTAATTGGATTTGATACAAATTCCAAAGGATTTGACACAAATCCAAATTCTCAAATTCTTGTATTCCTAAACATGTGTTTTGTGTCAAATTTGGATTTGAGAATCAAATCCTTATTACCAAACACTCTCATAGAGTTATTCGTATCATATCAGATCAGTTTAGAAATGTTCAAATAACTATCAATAAGACAATAACTATCAATGCATTTGATCCATAATTGATACCAATATGTTGAAATTCAATCAAATTTTCAACAAATTCAGATCATAATCAGATATGTTTAGACTCATTCAAATCAGATCGGATCAGATCAGTTCGATTAAAAAAGATGCAGTTCTATCAAACGAGGCCTTACTCAAGCATAAACTTTTGCTACGGGTCGATTTGGCCCTAATCGTTAAAAGACGAGTTTTTTTGGACTCAGCTTAGTTCAAATCAGTTTTGGTCCCTATGGAAATGAACTCTTTATGGATCAAATTTGAGCTAAGTTGTTTTCGGGTCTAGATACTATGGTTATCTGTTCGAGTTATTTAAAATATTTTTATTGTTTGTTCATAACAAGGTTAAGTTGTTTCGTGTGTAATTTTTTTTTTTTGAAATAAATAGGAACTTTCAATAAACTTTAGCAACACCGACGATAAAGTTCGATATTGCAGCATCAAGTACATCGGAGGTCCGGTATCAACCCATACCCTCGTAGAGTAGTCTACCAGTTGAATATGAGCGACAATATGAGCAATTGTATTAGCATCTTTACGGATATGACTAAATGAACAAGAAGAGAATATACGCCAGACATTAAGAATATCTAAAACAATAAGAACAAAATAATTAGACAGAGAGGTACTAGCTTTTAAGGCCATGCCAATATTAGCTGTAACGAATCTGACTCCAAAACGATATTCTTCTTGCCCCTGCTGCCACGCCATTTGCAAGCCAAGCAGCGCCGTCCTTGCTTCCACCACATATGACTCCCACCTTTTGGCAACCTGCCTACAAAGCCACCTAACATACATTGTTGTCACTTCCCCTCAACACACTCCCCCATTCTCGATCTCGACTCCCACAATGTCACACCCATCGACATTAACTTTCGTGTGTAAGTTATAGTTATCAATATGATAGGAGTTTATTTAACCGCAAGCATACATGTGTCGTAGCATACGGGTCGAACTCAAGGAAGTGGGTTTAGCGATGAATAGTTCAATTAGGATTATATTAATTACGTGTTTGGAGAAAGAAGTATGATTGTGTTTGGTTGATTTAGCTAATTAATTGGAATGAATTCAATAGATTAAAGACTCAAGGGCAAGGCTTAAGCACTAACAATCCTTAGTCATAGGCTCGGAAACAACACGAAATGACAAATAATGACTTGGATGAGACTATTGTTCTAACTTGTTGACAAAACTACCAATCAAGAGTTCACCTTATAACTCCCTCTCAGGCTCATACAAGGTCTTCCTAACGTTCTCTAGTTCCTATTCTCATGGCATCTATTGTACGAGGAGCATTAGGAACAACAAATAACGGTCTGAATTATAAATTTCACCTATTCTCATGGGGAGCGTCTAATCATGATAGTGTTCTCTAAATAGAAATCCGACTCTCGCAGTAACCTCTATTGTGTACAATTGACTAAGGCTATTAAGTTCAATTGATCAATTCACTAGGGCTTCGTTAAAATCTCATTGATAATCTAGGCCAAAAACTAATTCCTCTAACCTTATTGACAATAATCAATATTAAGCATAACACTAACAAATCCAAGCATAAAGTAATTCAGCAAATCAAACAACAAACCGCCTAGACTAATTCATGTAAGGGTCTTTTGCCAAGCCCTAGATCGGGGGACTACTCACTACGCATAATGAAAACAATGATAGCTTGAATAAAGGAAAGCATGATTAAAAGAACAAAGGAAAGAGAGAAATGAATTACTAATGGAAACTGACGATTAATGATGGAGAAATCTTCGATTACAACCTCTAGGGCATAATATAAGGTCGTTCTTCCGCGAAACAAGTCTTGAAAACAATACGTGATAAAAAGTCTTGGTAGTAAAATCCCTCTATATATAGTTTTAGGATAAAAGAAAAATAATAAAAAATAAATAAGGGATATAAAACACGGATAGAAATGCCCGTGGTTTTCCAAAACTCCGCAGGGCACGACTCGTGCTCGGCTAAAGAACAAATCGGCACGGGTCGTGTTAGGCTATTCAATATCTCCGTAGCAAAATAGCACGAGTCGTGCCATATTGGACACGAGTCGTGCTCAAATATGCAGTGCACCCTGATGTCACCACGAGTCATGGCATCACTTTGCCTCTCATTGGCACGACTCGTGGCCTACAAAAACTTGCCAATCTTCACGGCAACAACCTCAAATCCCGCTCCATGTTTTCCCGAGCTCCTACAAAGCTCCCAAAGTCCTCTGAAATTGCCTGAAATACTACAAAACCAACAACTATACCAAGGACATAATATCTTGCGAGAAATAATGAGATAAAACCGAGTAAAAACGGGGAGAATACATCGTGGAAAGCACCGTTGAGCCCTATAAAAACATACAATAAAAGGACTCAACACAACATCCATACTAAATTGCTTTAATTTAAATCTTTAATTTATTAAGTTTAATTATTGTCAAGTCAAAAAGATGGTGGATAAAAAAAGGTCAGATCATAGTTGAGTAACATGTCATTGCAAGTAGGATCGAGTTTTGGCATTTTTTGACTTATCTTGAGCATTGGTTCATGATTAGGTCGGGTGCTGTTCAGTTTATCACGATTTAAGGTTCAGGGGTTGGATTGTTAGGGTCTAAGTCAATGAAGTAAGCTCGAGTAGTAACACAGGAGAATACTAGTATCATTATGAGTGGCTAAGCTGAATTTTAGATTTTGTGAGTTTTAACATTGTTGAATGTGGTGGGGTTTGAACCTGACAATTTAGACTCTAACTAGCTTAGATTATGTGCCCGTGAAATTCCCGGTCCAATTTTTGTTTCCTTTTAAACGAAAATAGTAGACGTTACCTCTCTGTTGGTCCAAATTGTTGGAGTAGGTGTCCTCCGACAATAATGCGTTGACTAATTAAATCTAATTAGGAATAAACCTGGGATATATTATATATACTAAGTCAGTTGATTAACGTAAATCGATAACGCTTGGCTGGCTAGAGTTTGACGTTATTGTCGTTTTGACGGCGGTAATCAACTGATCCCTCCCGGTCACACTGATAAAGATAGTTTCTCCAGAAGATATTATATTTGTATTTAATACAATATAATATAAACCCTAATGTATCAGTTATAGAGTTAACTGATTATGTTGGATAGTGTTTTACGAGTTCGGAACTCGAGTCGGATAAATTATGGTTTTTGTGTAAATAGTCAAAATTGACGATTAGCTATTTAAATTACAAAGAGTTGTAGTTTTAGCTTAAAATGATGTAATTAGTAATTATTATATAGAGATATAATAAGTAACTAACACTTAAAGAAATAAGTGTACAAATTATACCCAAATTGTAACATAAGATGTTAAGGGGTATAATTAGTAAGGGCAAAATGGTCATTTGCCACAACCATTATATATAGTGTGTTTTATGTCAAATAAACACAACAAATCATTTCTACATACACAAAAACTTGATTTTAGAGAGAGAATAGAGAGAAAACCCTCTAATTTCTCTAAAAATTCAGCCTACTTCCAACTCTTTTAAGATCAAGTTTTCTTCATTGCATGTCAATAAAAACTTGATCAAAACACTTTACTAAACCTAGAATAACATTAGCTAAAGTGTTAGCTAATTTTATTTTGGTTTTAGGGTTAAAAAAAAAAAATCTCTTAAAACTAGTCCATTTTGTGAGATTTTTGGAGAGCTTCTTTGGTGGATCAAGAGAGGAGGTTTCCTAACTTGGAAACTCAAAATTAAGGAGGAGGATCCCCATTAATTAGCAGCTCAAGATCCTTCTTTTGAAGGAAGGTCAAAATTCCTCTTGATTAAGGTATAAAAATTATGTTTTATTACCTTATTTATGCTTTAATCTTACATGCAACAAAAGATCCTAGCTAAACTTAATTAGGGGTAATTAAGTACTAATTAGAGGAGTCTAATTAGGGGCTAAATAACTTTCATGTGGTATCAGAGCATCGGTTTAAGTTGCATGTTAATTTTAAGCTTTAATTAGGTTAATTGGTAACTTAATTAATTTTTAATGATAAAAATTGGTTTTATCATATAAACTAAAGTTGCATGTGATGTTTTGGGCATGTGGATGCTCCAACCGAAATTATGGTATTTTAGGAATTTATTTGCTATTTTCTTGCTTAATTTTGGTTGTTTTTACAAGATTTATGCTATTTTCTAATTAATTGGTAATTAGATTAACATGCATGTTGATTTTTGTAATTTAAGAAATTTATAATTTTTCCAGAATTATAATGAGTATAATTTCCAGAAATTATTTCATAATTTTAATTGGCCATTTGTTATTAATTAGTAATAATATAAATGGTGGAAAATTGATTTCTTAAGAGAAAATGACCAAAATAATTTTGCATATTTTTGTCCTTAATTAGCTACTGGTTGTGAGCTTAAATCACATAATGAAATAATTTCTAAATGTTTTTTCATAATTAGTTATGATTTATTTAGATATTTTCGGGTTTATTATGTGATTTTTGGACAAATAGTTAGCAAATATAATCAAATTAAACTAATTAATTCAATTTTAGTGGAGACTAAATATTGAAAAAAAAAAAAAACTAATTTGTTGGTGGTTAGTTTAAACTTAAAAGGTGTTTTAAGTGTTGATTATTGATTTTTAAAGTTAGAATCGGAAATTCCTAAATTTACCGGGTTGCTTGTACTGTCAAGTTGAAAATCTGATTTTCGGTCTAATTTGCATGATTCTAAGTATAGTATGGCCATAGAGTACTATAGTATCGGTACTGTACCGAAATGTAAGGACGGTATCCGATTGGTTTGTAATAATTGCGATCTCGTATCGCCGGTTTGTAATAATATTTAATTTTTTTTTTTTTTTTTTTTTTTTTCAAAAAATGTATAATAGGATAGTCCATATGTACATTTGTTTATATTGTAGACCGGCGCTTTTCACGGAGCCAAAAGTTGGTGACTCGAGATCGAATTGAAGACGGAGCCTTTGAAGCTTTTGAAGCCTAATTTAGGTTTAATAGCTTTTATTAGGTTCTAGTCTTATGGCCATACTAGGACTTGGATTTATTTGATGCATGCTTGGTTTAATTTCCGCACAATTATAACCAAACTCAAATCCCACATTGTCATATCCATTATCCGCGACTCGCTAGAATTAGTTCACTTAAAAGCGATAGATATAATATGACAAGATCTCTCACAAAAAAAATTTTTAAAATCGAGATTTAGTCCTTCCACAATTCACACCTATGCAACCCTTGTTCATTAGGGGCACGCTCGCCCTAGCGGGGTGTTTCCTTTTTACCTTTGGGGAGTAGGTTAATAAAGAGTTATTACGAGTGAATTTTGGTTTAATCTTGACGTGATTTGCAATACAAGTCTTGCAATACGGGACTAAAGGATTGATTTAGTTGAAATCGATCAACCGAGAGTTCTAAGTGTAGAATCAATCATGAGTTGGTTTACCGAAATTACATAAATTTAGGATGTATCGCCATCCGCGTGCCTAGATTTATATAAGATCGGATCTCGGAATCATTTATATAAATTAGAGAGATCATTATATAAATGCCTAAATTCACAAATAATTATTTTAATGTGAATTTGACGATGAATTTAATCGATTGTTTTTTTTTTCCCACGTTGTAGTTTAAAGTCAAAAATGGCTCAAATGTCCAATTCAGTAATATCCAAAGACTCCTGGCTTCGTAATTTTATGGAAAAGAATGAACTAAAGGAGGATGGAAGCAATTTTACTGATTGGGAGTTAAACCTGCGATTAGCCCTTCAATCTGATAGAAAACAACGTTTTCTATACGAACCCCCGATTCCCGCTCCAGGTCCCGACGCCACCCCTGATATGATACAAATGTATGAAGAGTACAAGCATGAATCTGACCAGATTAAGAATGTATTGATTTTTGCTATGCACCCGCGTTTAAAGAAACGCATGATTGATTTCAGTGCGTATCAAATATTCGCTCGGCTTACGACTAGTTTCTCGCAAAAGCCGCGAATACTTCAATACGAAGCAGCTTCGAGTTTCTTTGAGACTAAGCTCTCAAAGGGCCAACCAGTTGGTCCTCAAATTCTCAAATTTATTGAGAATGTTGAAACTCTTGAGAAGTTAGGATGCCCAATTTCTGAAGATTTTGCGGTATACCGTCTGCTTAATTCTTTGCCTGCAACATTCGATCCTTTTAGGACGAATTACAACATGAATGATTTAAAGAAAAATCTTCATGAATTGCATGCCATGCTTGTACAACATGAGAGGGATTTGGTGTCAAGTGGGAGCGCGAATAAAGATGTTTTATCCATGGCGGTAAAACAAAAGGGGAAGTTCAAGAAGGGTGCGGGCAAGGGTAAGAAACCCGCGCGTGGCAAAGGAAAAGGAAAAGTTGCTTCGGGCAACAATTCTATTGCTAAGAGAGGCGCGACTCCTGAACAAAAATGCTTCCATTGTGGAAATTTCGGTCATTGGAAGCGAAATTGCCCACAGTACCTGGAGGAGAAGAAGTCGAAACCAGGTATATATATGATAGACATTAATTATGCAAGTACCACGTCCTGGGTATTGGACACTGGATGTGGATCTCACCTTTGTAATCACTTGCAGGGGCTGACGAAGGCACGTCGGCTGGCAAAAGGTGAAGTTGACCTCCGTGTCGGGAATGGAGCTAAAGTAGCCGCCGTATCAGTAGGAACGTATATTCTGTCACTGGCCTCAGGGCTAGAGTTGTATCTAAATAACTGCTATTTTGTACCAACTCTAAGTAAGAATATAATTTCGGTTTCTGTTTTAGACGCTGAAGGTTTTGAATTTTCAATACGAAACAACAGTTGTACCTTCTCGTTTAATGATATGGTGTACGGAACAGCCAAATCTATAAACGGTATTTACGTTTTAGATTTGACAAATGAGGTCTATCATGTAGCAAATAAAAAGCTCAAAATAGGAGATCCCGATAAATCCTACCTTTGGCATTGTCGTTTAGGGCATATAAACGAAAAACGCATTGAGAGACTCGTAGCCAATGGAGTTCTCAAACCATTTGATTTTGGATCATATGGAACATGCGAATCTTGTCTTTTAGGCAAGATGACTCGGGCACCTTTTTCAGGAAAAGGAGTACGAGCCAGTGATTTATTGGCCCTCATTCATACAGATGTCTGCGGTCCAATGACAATCACTGCTAGAGGAGGTTATGACTACTTTGTCACTTTTACAGATGATTTTAGTAGATATGGCTACATCTACCTAATTAAATATAAAAGTGAGGTACTTGAGAAATTTATAGAATTTCAAAAGGAAGTAGAAAACCAATTAGGAAAGAAGATCAAGGCCTTACGATCAGATCGGGGAGGTGAATATCTCAGTAATGCCTTTGATATTCATCTGAAAGACTGTGGAATCATATCACAGCTTACACCTCCTGGTACACCACAATTAAATGGTGTAGCCGAAAGAAGAAACCGTACCCTGTTGGATATGGTCAGATCAATGATGAGTCAGACTGAGCTTCCTGATTCATTCTGGGGTTTTGCTCTCCAAACTGCTATTTTCACTCTCAATAGATGCCCGACTAAATCAGCTCCGAAAACTCCATATGAGTTATGGAGAGGAAAAGTTCCGAACCTCTCATTTATCAAGATCTGGGGTTGTGAAGCATATGTCAAAAATAAGACTGACAATAAGCTTACACAAAGATCTGATAAATGTCTCTTTGTAGGTTATCCTGTACATACTCGAGGATATTACTTCTACAATCGTGTAGAGAACAAAGTTTTTGTGTCTCGAGATGCTGTCTTTTTAGAAAAGGAATTAATTTCTAAAAGACAGAGTGGGAGAAAATTTGAACTTAGTGAAGTTCAGGAGCCACAAATGCATAATGAGGCTCACGATGTTTTGCCAGAAGACATTCCTGAATCGTCTAACTCTGTGGTTCCATTTTCCACTCCTAGAAGGTCAGGCAGATCAAGCCATCCACCAGATCGATACCTAGGTGTGATTGAGGATGGTGGTGATCATTTTTTGCTTCTAGAAAGCAATGAGCCTGCAACCTACAGAGCAGCCATGTCTGGACCGAATTCTGCTAAATGGCTTGAGGCAATGAAATCCGAGATAGATTCCATGTACGAGAATCAAGTATGGGACTTGGTTAACTTGCCTGAAGGAACCAAGGTTCTTCAGTGCAAATGGATCTTTAAGATCAAGACCGGCATGGATGGAAATCAAGATATTTTCAAAGCTCGATTGGTAGCTAAAGGTTTCACACAAGTTCATGGTTTAAACTATGACGAGACCTTTGCGCCAGTTGCAATGCTTAGATCTATTCGGATAATCTTAGCGATTGCTGCTTTTCATGATTATGAGATATGGCAGATGGACGTTAAAACCGCCTTCCTAAATGGGTTTCTGGAAGAGGAAGTGTATATGACACAACCTGAGGGTTTTATTGATCCAAACAATCCTAAGAAAGTTTGCAAACTTAAGAGATCCATTTATGGTCTTAAGCAAGCATCTCGGAGTTGGAACCATCGGTTCAACCATGTGATTAAACAAAATGGTTTCACTCGAAGTGTCGAGGAACCTTGTTTATACATGAAATTTAGTGGGAGTAAAGTAACTCTCCTAATCCTATATGTAGATGACATATTACTCATTGGAAATGATATCCCCATGCTTAACTCCGTTAAGGACTGGCTCGGGAAACATTTCCAAATGAAGGATTTAGGAGAAGCGCAACGCATCCTAGGTATTCGAATCTATAGAGATAGATCAAAAAGAATACTAGCGTTAAGTCAAGAAACTTATATTGATAAGATTCTTGACAGGTTCAATATGAAAGACTCTAAACGAGGCTTTTTACCTATGGGAAGTGGGATAATTTTGAGTAAATCTCAATGTCCAACTAAACCTGAGGATATTGAACACATGAAATCGAAACCTTACGCTTCCGCAATCGGTTCGATCATGTATGCTATGATGTGTACGCGCCCAGACGTGTCATATGCTTTGAGTATGACAAGTCGTTACCAAGCCAATCCAGGCGAGAGCCATTGGATAGCCGTTAAGAACATCCTTAAATACTTAAGAAGGACTAAGGACACGTTCTTAGTTTTTGGAGGGGATTCTGAGCTTCGTATAAAGGGTTATGCGGATGCTAGTTTCCAAACAGATCGAGATGATTCAAAATCTCAATCAGGATATGTTTTCATACTGAATGGTGGAGCCATATGCTGGAAGAGCACCAAGCAATCGGTGACTGCGGATTCTACAATGGAGGCTGAGTATCTTGCAGCGTCAGAAGCTGCAAAAGAGGCAGTTTGGATCCGGCAGTTCCTGGAAGGATTAAATGTAGTCCCTACAGCAGCGGATCCTATTCCAGTCTATTGCGACAATAGTGGAGCAATAGTTCAGGCTAAAGAGCCTAAATCTAGTAACAAATCTAGACATGTACTCAGGAAGTTCCATGTAATTAGAGACTTTGTGGAACGAGAAGATATATCGATTTGTAAGGTTAGGACAGACGATAATATCGCTGATCCTTTAACCAAGCCATTATCACAGGCTAAACACAATGGTCATATTGCCTCGATGGGTTTGAGGCGTATGCCTGACATGTGTTAGATTATATGTTGTAATAGTTAATAAGTGTATTACCTTTTACATATATGATAATTAAATTCATCGTTTTAAGTTTTATTGAACTCGTTTATTAATTCATTTTTAATAAAATGCTGAATTATATATATGCTCTGTTGATTCCTAATAGGTCGTGGAGACGATTTGAACCCTATTAAGTGAACAGGATTAACAGTGTATTCTGTCTCTAGTCATAAAATGAGGTGACGTCTCAATTGACTAGATTGTAAGTCGGTTGATGACTAGTTCAATAATCATGGATTCATAGAGATGAATAACCGATTACATAGACAGACTGTAGATGACACTCTGTCAGACATTTGACCAATTATAGAACCTTTGTGTCTGGTCGTGACAAGGTAATCTATATTATTCCTATTAGTCGATTCTTTCGACCTGAGATTGTTTGTCTGAGTTTATGCAGCAGGCAGTGACTTTGATTTATGTTCTAAGTCGTGCCGTAAAAGGAGGCTAAAAGGGCTTCTATTGGGTCATTACCTACTGTATGAAACAAAGAAAATATGTCAAGAAGGGATTGTCCACCCACGTCAGGGTATAATATCTTTGGGCCACTCGAGGAATTGTGACTGGAAATGCGTGGCCACGCTCGGAAGAGATCTATGATAGATATTCCGGTCAGACAGTCATAATCCAGATCGAGAAAACCACTTTTGATAAAGATCCAATGCAAGTTCGACCTGAAAGATACTTCGCATTGAGTGGGAGATATAACGGACAAGAGAATCGGTAACGCATGACTTGTCTCGGACAAGTGGGAGATTGTTGGAGTAGGTGTCCTCCGACAATAATGCGTTGACTAATTAAATCTAATTAGGAATAAACCTGGGATATATTATATATACTAAGTCAGTTGATTAACGTAAATCGATAACGCTTGGCTGGCTAGAGTTTGACGTTATTGTCGTTTTGACGGCGGTAATCAACTGATCCCTCCCGGTCACACTGATAAAGATAGTTTCTCCAGAAGATATTATATTTGTATTTAATACAATATAATATAAACCCTAATGTATCAGTTATAGAGTTAACTGATTATGTTGGATAGTGTTTTACGAGTTCGGAACTCGAGTCGGATAAATTATGGTTTTTGTGTAAATAGTCAAAATTGACGATTAGCTATTTAAATTACAAAGAGTTGTAGTTTTAGCTTAAAATGATGTAATTAGTAATTATTATATAGAGATATAATAAGTAACTAACACTTAAAGAAATAAGTGTACAAATTATACCCAAATTGTAACATAAGATGTTAAGGGGTATAATTAGTAAGGGCAAAATGGTCATTTGCCACAACCATTATATATAGTGTGTTTTATGTCAAATAAACACAACAAATCATTTCTACATACACAAAAACTTGATTTTAGAGAGAGAATAGAGAGAAAACCCTCTAATTTCTCTAAAAATTCAGCCTACTTCCAACTCTTTTAAGATCAAGTTTTCTTCATTGCATGTCAATAAAAACTTGATCAAAACACTTTACTAAACCTAGAATAACATTAGCTAAAGTGTTAGCTAATTTTATTTTGGTTTTAGGGTTAAAAAAAAAAATCTCTTAAAACTAGTCCATTTTGTGAGATTTTTGGAGAGCTTCTTTGGTGGATCAAGAGAGGAGGTTTCCTAACTTGGAAACTCAAAACTAAGGAGGAGGATCCCCATTAATTAGCAGCTCAAGATCCTTCTTTTGAAGGAAGGTCAAAATTCCTCTTGATTAAGGTATAAAAATTATGTTTTATTACCTTATTTATGCTTTAATCTTACATGCAACAAAAGATCCTAGCTAAACTTAATTAGGGGTAATTAAGTACTAATTAGAGGAGTCTAATTAGGGGCTAAATAACTTTCACAAATTGCCACAACTCACTTATATTAGTGAATTAGGTGTTTGAAAATGAAAGACTTATTTCCTTGATGGAAATTTAGGAAACTAGGAGTTTACCTTGAGCTAACCCCAACCCAAATTTGAAGATGAGGCGTGGTTGTTGAATTGTAGTGGTAGTGTTGTTTCGATAATGTCTGAAGCGGAGCTAAGTAATCTTTTTACATTGCTCCCGTAACTAAATTCTCTCCATGAACAACTCGTTTTAAATGTATGAAATGATTTTGTTTTATTCTTACCAAAATCTATCAAAATATCAAGATATATCTTAAACTAAGATGTACGTAACCCGCATAATTGGCTAACCAATAGCCAAAAGAATACTTAATCGTTAACATCAATATTTAATAAAAGATTTTTCAGCTAGCCATATATTTTTAATGCTAAAAACTCATATTAAAAGAAAGACGAAAGACCTATTGAAACGTTTTATTGGAATCATGGCACAATTTCTAGTTTATTTGGAGAATTGAGTATATAAAATTTTAAAACTTTTTTTTTGGTTCAGGATAGTATTATAAATCATAAACCAAGTATTATGATTTTTTTTAAAGAATTCTTGAGCGGATTTCTGATTTTATGTACTTGGTATGTTGAATTTTTAGAATGTTGATTATTGAAACCAAAGATACGAACATCAAATGAATTTGTGAATTAAATACATTACTAAGACTATTGAATTTCATTCGAACAGTTTAAGTACAATAACTATTTGAAATTACAATAACAAATTACCATAGATCATTATTTGATAGTAAAACATACTTGTATTCTTCAAAAAGTAATACTACGACAGATACTTACATCTAATATAGGTACTAATAAGACATATGTAGATTGCTGTTTTGAAAATCCTTGCATCACTCTTTATGTATATTCCCCATAACTAAATTTATTTCTTTGTATATTACTTAAAATTAAGACGTTACGAATACAATTGACAAATCAAGAGGTAATACTCAATGTTTAATATTGTTATGAATAAAAAATCTCTCCAATGTTGAGCAAACTCTCTGAGTACAATTTTTTTCCTTCTCTCTATTGGGAAAGTAGGGTTCTTTGTGCTGCCACATAACTCAAGCAGCTTCCATCGGAGTTGCTCTTATGGGTTTGATAGTTGAACTTGCTCAGCTACGTTTGTTAATGTTGAGCAGCAGGTCAGGGTTAACTTTATACAATTTCTCCTCAAACCTATTACGATGTGATGAACTTAATCCTGGAAATGTGCCTCAATCTTCTCCATCACGATGGCCATACTCCCCAAAAACTCTACCTCAAGTGACGTTGTTGCCAGTGGCGACGTCATCTCTCCATCCCTGCCTATTTAACAAAACTAGTTTATTAGCCCGTGCAAAATTGCACGGTTTGTTATATGAACTTGGTTATAACTCTATTTTACTACTCATACTTAACACAAAATATTAGAATTGTAAAAAATTTAACCGACCAAATGTTACTCGTTGTTCAAGGTTAATAGCCCATTTTTTCCCCTGATCAAGTTCTGACCATAAATAATTCGAACCCGTTTAGACCAGTATTCTTTTGGGTTAAACTTAAGATGACCCGTTGCCCCAATTTTTCTATAATTAAGACGAAAAAAATATATTTAATTTGGTATCATCTTAGAAAAGTTATGTTTGATTAATGAAAACAATTTAGTAAGTATAACGAATTTATATCAGTACTTTATGTTTATGTACGAATTACAATTTTTGATCCATGACCCGTTATTTTCAGTCCCGGTTTTATGAATTGTAATTCATATTAACCCCGACTACTTTTTAACACACTTTTTTTTAACTCTGACCCCACCCGTTGACCCGTATTTTGAGTTAAAACAAAACACATGCAAGATGTGTTATTTCCTAATATATTGCGCATATATATATTACTCCCTCCATTCATATCCAATCTTCCTGTTGTTGAAGGTTGATTGAGAGGCCATATTGAGAACCATTTTTAGACCAAATAATATAAACACTTGCCATGAAACTAAATGACACTGGGAGATTGCATTGCAGAAGGAAGTATGTGTTACTTTTTATATCAAATTAAGTAGTCATTTGGTCTAAAAATTGTTCACAATATGGTCTCAGAGTCAACCTGAAAAAACAGGAAGATTGGATATGAATGGAGGGAGTACTTCATAAATTATCTCCAAAAATGAAATGATTTGATTTGATTCAGATTTAACTCGTCCAAAGTTGTTCGCGAAATTATCTCCTAAAATCTGAAATCCTTTATATATAACTTTGTTAATAAAAATATCAAAAGAATCAGTTGCCATGATGGTTGCCTTCACAAGCTCATTTTTTATGTGTGTCAAACACATGCAAGTGCTATCATTAAATGAGGGGAAATTTTCCAATATACCCCTGAGGTTACCGAAATTTTCAGGTATGCCCCTCAGGTTTCCGAGCTATTCAGCGTACCCCTGAGGTTTGCGAAATCGTGTTTTTTGAGATTTTTCACTAACGGCATCTAACACCGTTAAATTTGACTATTTTAAAATACATTGACCCTTAATAAACATCAATTAAACAAAAACAAACAAAATAAAACCCAACCCATTTCTCTCTCCTCCCCACTCCCCCACCCACCAGGCCACCACCCTTGCTCCGCCCCTCTACCACCCTCGCCCACCCCCACCACCACCACCACAGGCGCCCATCACCACCTAAACCCGACTACCATCGCCGGTCGTCGTCCTCTCTCTCACACGCCACCATACCGGAGCCTTACTAAGGTACCTGCACCACAGAGTGTAGTTGTTGAGAAGCTTCCTCCGGAAGCGACGTAAAACGTAGTGGTCGAGGGAATCAATGTTATCGGGAGGCGGCGTGAGTCGCATCTGAGAGTTGGCGAGGTGCTCCCGTTGGTTTCGGATGTTGTCGGCTTGAAATCCGAAGAAGATACCGAGCCAGTCGAGTAGGTCGTAGTGTGGGGCCCATTCGACGTAAGGTGGTTTGCGGAGGTCGTCGGTGGTGGTGGTGGTGGGGGTGGGCGAGGGTGGTAGAGGGGCGGAGCAAGGGTCGTGGCCTGGTGGGTGGGGGAGTGGGGAGGAGAGAGAAATGAGTTGGGTTTTATTTTGTTTATTTTTGTTTAATTGATGTTAATTAAGGGTCAATGTGTTTTAAAATAGTCAAATTTAACGATGTTAGACGCCGTTAGTGAAAAATCTCAAAAAACACGATTTCGCAAACCTCAGGGGTACGTTGGATAGCTCGGAAACCTGAGGGGTATACCTGAAAATTTCGGTAACCTCAGGGGTATATTGGAAAATTTCCCTTAAATGAGATAGTGTAATTGAAGGCTAATGGGGTGGGTAATGGTTAAATTAATATATATACGGATGTTAATGTTTTATATGATGAATCTTAATTGAATAACTTGTGGATCTTAATTAAAATTAGTTTTGATTTTTTGTGATCACAATAATTTAAGAATTCATAAAGTTATGTTATTTTGTTGCGAAAAATAAACTCGCTGGCGGTCACTAGGGCTGGCAAACCCGACCCGACCCGATTCGTTGACCCGAGAATCTGACCCGATAAGACCCGAAATTGTGATCAATCAAACCCGACAAGACCCGACCCGATGATGACCCGAACCGACACAATCCGATGATGACCCAACCCGTAACCGACCCGACCTCCTATTACCCGACAATGACCCGGTTGGTAATGGCAAAAATTGAAATAACGTCCATAAATGACCATTAGTAACTAAAACCAATTATGACCGACTCGAAACCGACATAAAATTTCCTCGATAGAACCGACCCAAAACCGACCCGAAAGATCATTTGACCCATATGACCCGACCCGATACGAACCGACCCGCCATAACCCGACCCGGAACGACCCGACAACCCATTTGCCATAACCCGACCCGGAACCGACCCGCGACCCGAGATATAAATGAATTTCTCATGTGAGAAATTGACCAAGAGTTTGATTTCACATAATTAGAAAGCTGTGGGGGTAGATTGCTCCAATTAAAACTTGTGGGGGCTAATTTCACGTAGAGGCAAACGTATGGGGCTCATAAACCACTTTCGCCATGTTTAAAAATATTTAATAAAAATTCTAACTCAAATATTGACCCTAAAAAACAGAAGCGCCAAATTGCTGTTTCTATTTTTGTTTCTCTAAGATAAATTATTTTATGAGATATTTTTAATTTGGCAAAAAATAAAAATCAGATTCACCTAACAAATAAAGTGTTTCTATGGTAATAGAACCAAACACTCATTAATTTTTCCAAAACTAGTTTTTATAGAAACCGATTATGAAAAATAGATACAGGTTTAGATAAATTAGGCCAAAAAGACACAAAATAGATTACAACAACAAATGAAGTGTTTTTGCAGTATGTTGGACCAAACACTCAAAAAAATTTCGTATCAATTTTTTTTTAGTTTTAAAAAAAAATGATTATGAAAAGTAGAAACGGATTTAGAAAAATTTGGCCAAATAGACACTACTATACAAAAACGTGACTTTTTCCAACAATTATAAAGATAAAACAAAAAGATTTTTGAGTGTCATATTCAAATCAATGCTTAATATGTAAAAGTTTTTTTACACTTCCTAAGATTGATTTTTACACTATGTAAGAATGATACTTATGTGCCACTTTCAAATACACTAATGCCGCCCTAAAAATAACTTGTATTCCCATCTTACCCTTATTGTCCTTCCTTTGTCTACCTCGCTTTCTCCCTCTCCCCTTCTTCACCCTGGCCTCATTTCTAGCAGCTAGAACAAAAAAAAAAAAAACGCCGCTTACTTCTTCTCCCGTTGTTTGCCTTAAATTAAGTAGAATTAAAGAAAAAAAGAATTGCTTATGCGAAAAAAATATTTTATTTGATCTACACACGACTTCTAATATGGTTGATCAGAAATATTAAAATAACAAAACAAACCCTCTTCAGGATTATCATGTATAACTGATATAGTAGTTACTTTTGCAATCCCTATCATAGATAAGTTCACTTCTTAAAAGCGTATGGCGAAAATGGCATGACAATTGATTTTGAATGGAGGTAATAAATTATATTTTGGCTAATTATCTTTTGCCTGTTGTTCTCAATCATCTAAAATATAGGCGTATCTGACTTAAGAAGTTAAATCATTACCATTATACCGATTTGATTTAAAAAGGGACTTAGTTTCATAGTATATAGCTCTTCATAGACGAACTTTTGTTTATCACACAGTGTCTTAGATGACAATCGTTTGGTACACCGATGTCAAACATTTTGCACACTAATTATAATGATTCATCTCGCAAAAAATAAAATAAAATGACTCGAACATAATTGAAGGAGTATAGAGTGAGATAGAAAAATAGGACATGTGATCCGCACTGATAATTCAATCATGAACTCAAAAATGGCACCCGAGCTCCATTGATGAATTACATATACATCCTCATAGAAACGAAAAAGGAAAAAAAAGAAATAACCAATGAAAATACTCAAATCCTGCCATTTGACCACTTTGGTTCATTACACTGAACTCTAGATATTGGAATCTTTTTTTTGTCATCTAGACGAACATCAATACATCATCATTTGTTGTATGTAAGGACTAAGGAGCAAGGACTATGCATGCAGTAAACCTCCTAGATTAAACCTATCTCAAGTAAAACAAATTCAGCATTAAAAAGATGGACTATCGAAAGTGATTGAAGATGGCAAACTATATAGAACTAAAAAAAAAAAATCAACCAAATTTAGCGGAGGTTTGTACTCGTAGAACTCGTAAGTCACAAATCCATACCTTCATCAATACACCAACTTAATTTGGTTAGGTATGATCGGGTTTTACCCTCTTTCATATGAGACTTAATTACAAATGCTTGTCTTACACGATGAAGTCATAATCATAAAATACACCGCGAGAGAAAGAATCACCCGGTGAGTTAATGATGGACTGATGGTCATATCTCTTTACACAAAATGTAACTTCATACATTGAGCATTACTCAAAATAGAAAGAAACGAATTTACAGAGGGAATATTTACCAAGGAAGAGCCGGAGTGCCGGACCATTGCGAAACATATTGATACGATTTATAAAACACTCGTGCGATTAATGGGAGCAGCAATCTCACAGTATACAGCAGCTTCAGGCGCTGAATCCCCTGTGTAAAGAGCTCCAAGGACCAGAAGGAACGCTAGGGCAAGCCTGCGAAGACGCCTCAGCCATCTGTGCAGCTGTGATCCCGGCATTACAGATATTGGCGATGGAACGCATGTGCTTCATTCCATACTGGTTAAGAGATCCGCAGTGTGTCTCAAACTTCCTTACCTGTAAGGAGTTTAAAAGAACCCTCGTAAGATATTTTACGGCAACACTACACGCCTTCACACAATTTTTGCAACGTCGAAACCATGTTACTTGCACTCGTATAATGTATATCACCTTAAGGAGGAACTAATGCAACTCATGAAGAACTAATTAACTATACGCAAAACGAGAAACCGCTAAGGAAATGACAAATGGTGACAGAAACATGGTGGCGTACCAGTGTCCTGAGGCATTTCCAGTCATCAACAAGGGGCTGTCCAGCAGGTCGGACTGTGTGCAACACTTCCGGGCCTTTTTCCATTCCAAATAAAAGCTTGCCTACAAGTTTCATGCTGTGATCTAAGTGAACTCTGTGTGACATTGCCTCAACAAACTGCTTCTGAGCCTCCAACTTTGCAGCAGAACCTTCAGGAGCCTTGCGGAACTGATGAAAAGAAGATAGCAGATGATTTTTCAGTCCAAGAAAGAAGAAAGGAGACAGAAATCAGCAATAGCGCACTAGAAAATCAAAACTTAAACAGCTCGACACAGCTCGATTTTATGAATTCTGAAAAACTGCAAGAAAATAGGGATTCGGCAAAGCACACTTCTAGAAGGAGTGTTAATACATCAGAGGCTCTTTAGCTATAAAATGATTGTTCTTATTATTTCAAAGAACTAGCAAAATCGAATTTTCAAGGCCCCAGGGTAGTAAGTCTTTTACTATAAACGTGCTTATAATCGTGCTATTACGAAACTCGTATGATTAAATGCTTAGTTGAGCTGAGCACCATCTTTGGACCGAAAAGACAAAATCGGGCTTAACGAAGAGGGAGTGGGGGAGTGGGGGTGCTATACATCACTACATACTGCTGGCAGTTTATAGAGTAACTCTTAAACTGTGAAGACCTACGAGTAACAAGAATTAAATAACTTAGGTTGAAATGGGAAAGAACACACCTTTTCCCAGAAATGAACAAGATCGGCATCCCGTTGGTTAACAGCTTTACCAGACTTTGGGGGCAATGAGTTGTCATCCACATATGTAAAGTTATCGTTTGCAGGATTTGAACCCAAGTATAAGTAGATCATGTCTTTACTGAGCTTCGTATCGCCGAATTGCATGACATGTGAGCCGTAAGTTGAATCACCATTCGACGTCCTACTCTTGACCTGAAGCAAATAGATTAATGTCCATTTCAGCATATAAAGAATTTGACAACTCTACCTTTTTTTTTTACCTTTCTCAACCTCGATCATTCCACTACAAAACTAGAAAGAAAGGAGGGGAAATGGAAACGACAATGTACAAGTATAAAGGTATTTATAAGAAAGTAGAAACAAAGTTGAGCTGAGACACACTTGTGGCCGAGACCCTATGACATTACTGCATTACAGAGTGGAACAGAATACAAGATGCAGCAATAGATATATAGTTCTCACCAGTTCATACTGATGCTTCAAAGTTTCTGTCCGTAAGTTATGTCTCTCACTGTACACAAGGTCAAATATTAGAACTCTGAGGACAACTTTCATAGCTACCACTCACAACAAAGCAAATGAAACGAAAGCCATGCAAAAGAAGAAAGGTAGCACGTGTTATTCACATGAGGAATTAAGTAACTGCTGAAATGAAATTCTTCCACCAGCCAAATGGTAGTCAAATAAGGGAATAGCCAGTCAGATCACTGGAAACAACCCCCAGAAAGCAGCTCTTCATATGAAAGAAAAAAACAATTGCTCTATGGAAACCAAAGATCAACGGACGTAACTTCTAGCAATTAAAACCTTTAAGATAAGAGTGACAGAGGAAACCCTGAATATAAGAATTAAGAGGAAGCAATCTCAGGACGGATTAAAAAACAAAGATCCAGATTTTATTCTATTCTTCAGATCTTCACCATTGGTATGGTATCAGAAGGAACTCCAAAAAAAATTCCTCTTGCCAATGGCAATATCTAAATAGCCCAAATTGCAGGCAGCTCTGCCCGCAATCACGAGAGAGCCGAGGTAAAAATGGTCAGTTTCTACAGCCACTTGAGCAGAAGTTTTTTCAAGAGTGATTCGTAAGGGAGTTGGTAAAACTTGATGTGTAGGTACCATGAAGAATTGTATAGTAAGATATTAACATAATGACGTGATTATGATGTAATTTTAGTAAATAATGATAAATGTGAAACTAAAGACAAAAATCCATGAAATAATATCATACTCTAAATCCCGTTTGAGCAACACAATAAATCAAATTCGCTCAGAAGTAACATCCACGAATACAGTTGATTATGACTTGTTTGCATAGATGACCAACTATGGATCCTAGATTGCCCTCATAATGTGTAAACCATTTAAGTAGACGTTAGCCTTTTCCTTGACTTTGAGCGGACTAGCACACTAACAACAAGTCAGAAACCCCATCCCTCCAACCACCAAAATCATGGGGCCAGAGAAGAGAGTATATTATGCATTACCAATCAAAAATATAGGAACACATAGTGAAGTATTTATAAAAAGTATAGATGAAGACCTTACCTGTCTTCTGTCCAAGCTACGCTATACAAATCACCCAGGCAAGTATCATATTCTGGAGGAGGGCTGGGAACATCACCAGGGCAATACGTACCCCAACTACTCTCTACAGCATTCGCAGCGGTGGTAGCATAGACATTGAGCCCCTCAGGAAGAATACCTTCAAACATGCTTCCAGATTCGCAGGCCTCAAGATAGAACACCTGGCAGGCAGTTCAAGAGATGTAAAATTTAATCCACACCAGAAACAATGGAAGCTGATGGAAACTCACTACAACAACAATACTACGCCACTGCCTCAAAAACTCCAATGTTAACAACACACAAAAGGTATTCCATATCACCACAACGATAATTGCATCGACTAACTGGTAATTCACATGTAATAGGCGAAAATATTTCAAAGCCAGTTTACTGTATTCCAAACTAAAGATCTATAGAGCCCAAACAAAGAGCATAAACACTTACCAGGCTCTTATAGCCTCCAGAAGCATGTTTCTTCTTTAAAGTATCTACCAGCTTATCAGCATATAGGTATGGGCTTGTTGGCATACCTGAACAAAGAACAAGAGACATGGATCCATCTTAACAAAAGGAAAAGAATTTATCGAATGATGCAAATTAAGGGATGTCAACATACAGTCTTGAGAAAAACCCAAGCACTTTTGGAACAACAATGCATCAAAAATGTGCATGTGTTCCAAAAGTGCATAATATACATGTTTGGAGAACCACAAGTTCACAACTATCATCAGTGAAATACTAACAACTCTGTAACAAAGTGTACTGGTGATATATGTGAAGATATAATAAAGTATAAAGACGTCCACAAATACGAGGAAAGTTTGAACATGGGAATTAACAAGGCATAAAAGAGATCACTAAGTGGCCAACTCAACCCTAATATGGAGATTGGAGACAATCAGTTCATTGAATGGAAGACATGTTTAACAGGCTCATTAGCAAGAAGATGCTTCAGGCTTACACAAATCAGAAATGAAAACACCTATAGTATCGCAGTGGAGTCACACACCATAAAATAAGAAACTCTAAACACTGAGACCCAATGAAATTGGCAATCCACTCCTTTTAATAAAACAATTACTTGCAAGAACTGCTAAGCTCAGAATACTAACCAAGCACACCAGGACCACCATGGTCGGAGTAATAGATGAATATATGATCATTAGGACCACTGTCAACCACCTTTCCACTGCCACCAGTGATAGCTTTTTTGTTCCCAAGTATAGCCGCCACAAAGTTGTCTACAGTAACATTTTTCCCGGTGTAGTCCTGCCACAAGCCCACCATACATCAAGCTAAGAAGGAAAATGAACTAACATCAATAATTCATTCACAAAGATATGCGAAGAGTGATCCTGAGTCACAACCTTTGGGACTCCAGCATATACATTGTCCCCGTATGGGCTATTGATGATGACTCCAGGTCTTGGGTTGTCCACATGGTAAGCAATGTCGTCATACATGAAAACAATAATATTTTCATCCTTCAATTCCCCTTTCTTCAGTACTTGGTAAGCATGACAAACATCAGCCTAAATAAGAAGAATCATGACATCATTGTCAACTCCTGCTGAATGGGCTGTAAAAGCTGGTAGTGCATAAAAATTTCACTATTAAACCAAACAAAGTTCCATAGTTCCTTTACTCAAGTGTATACATGTAGGCATGTCGCAATACCTAGCAAGTCACTCCTAATAGAAGTCAACAAGCAAAATTCCTCGATGATCAACACAATAACACTATTTACGGTCCATATATTACAAGAAATGTCCTATTACTCCTATATATCACATGCCAAACTGAAGTAAGCGGAAGCTCATGTAGCTAGACCAACTTGAATAAATTTAAATCCATCTAGCTATATTGCCACCCTTGTAAATGAGGTAATGAAGAGATGAAATTTCAAATTTTAAAGCTTCCCCCAACAGACATGAATCAACCACATGATTATTGTAATCATGCCTCTCTTGTCCTTTCCAATAAGGTGAATACAAGGTATCAAATGCAACCAGATAATACATCCAACGATACATATGTGCATATCGAAAATCAGACTACTACGAAAGAACATGTTGTTTTACATGGCTTAGAGGACAAATTTACACCCCCCAAGTTCCACCCTTTCAAAGTAACAGAGGAAACTGCTTATCTAATCAATGAGCATATCTGGATCCACATAACTCCTACAATTGATTGAGTCTATAATACACTTCTAAAAACTAAAGGCAAACTAGTTGTGGTTCTTTGAAATCATTGAGCACATGGGTCCCTCATAGTCATGATATAACTAATCCCCACCAGGCTTAAACTATACCAAAAGAAAAAAAAAAAAAAAAATTCAATGTGTCCCAATGACCCCATCATAATCAAGCAGCAGACAAATTAGCAAAGATGACAATTATAACAGGCATGGTCCTTGGATCTAGACATTATATTATCTCCTAAAACTTACATACTCTAGAAACATAGAGTTATACATTAGATGTCAAAAGTACTCAAAAAGAGCCCAAATAATCAAGAAGAGTCATGTCTTAAAACAAGCAACCACATCATCCCCACGCCCATATAAGCCTTCCCTCTTCAAAACTTGATTTTACTCTTTTATAAGCCTTCCCTCTTTTATACGCAACACTAAGAATGACTCCCCAGTCTACACCTCACGTCTTAAGCGGGGTCAAATGTATGTGGCCTTTACCCTTATATCGAATCATAGAGAGACAGTTTCAAGTGACCATGATGGGAATTGTGTCGGGAATTGCATAGACTACCTGCTTCTTCTTAATACAAGAAGCTCGTACAGTTTACATAGCCATTTTGCTTTATTCCATTATATTCCAAAACCAAAACAAGTAACGTACGTACGTCTGCCTTCATTAGAAATGGAAATTTCCAGCATTATTATACGTAAACACGAAAACCGTTCCCTCCTTTCTCACACAAAGTCCCTATTGGTACTCGCTTCATTCACCTTCAAAACTTTAATTCCATCCAAAAAAACAAAAAAAAACAAAATTTATACAACTGTTCATCAACCAGCTCCCCTCACCACGGATGAGACGTAGTCTACCCTCTACGCCTAACAAGAACCGTCCTAAAACCAATTGGCAATACCCGATATAGCCCACCTAACATATGGAGTACTTCTAATAGTAGAGCTGACAAAAAATGACACAACCCGGTACAAGTCACAAGTCACAACCCACCGGTCCACCACTTAAACAAACACAATGTTACTGAGGAGGTAATTCTCAAAGTTACCAATTACGTGCCCAATTACGATAGTTGGGTAGCCGTATTACTTACTAGACAACGAAAGTCATTTGTTCGTACCAATTACGCAAACATCCCAATTATTAAACTTACGACAGTAAAAAAAAGAAAAATGAAAGCAGATTAAAACCCTGATTAAATTTAATTAAATACAAACAAGTAAATAAAGATTAAAATAAAAAAAACCTGGTGTCTGTAATTATAGTAACCATTAGAGCCAGCGATAAGAACGGCCCATCTAGTTCCTACTGAATCATCATCTACACCGTCATTTATTTCATCAAATATTCCAGAATGATCGGACGGCAGCCGTATAAACTCGTCCGTCATCCGATGGCTGTGAGCGACTGCACCCAGGAGAAGGAGTAGGAGCAGGATTACCGGTGCACCGCCGCCGTAGCGTAACATTATCTCCGGTTACAGGTAAAGATTAAAATATAAAGTAAGAAAGATTAAAAAATAAAAAGTGGGAGAATTTCCGGCAAAGTATTGTTATTACGATGGAATTTTGAAGGTCGATTTTATATAATTAAATAAAAAATTAAATATTTGTTTGTTATTTTTTAATGTTATTTTTTTTTTGTTGGTGGGTTACGTGGAGGAAGATCTGACCGTTGGAATTTATCTAAAGTACCCACTTTTAACGGACAGGATGAATTCTTAGTGTAAGGGAAAAAATGATGATTGATTTACCGATTTTGATTGGGAGACTTGTCGTGTCATATAATTTACTCCGTATGTTAGACGGCTAAGCAAACAAATATTGGAATTGGAATTGTGGTTGGTTGGTTGATAGAGAGTTTTGGATTATTTATTATTATTCTCTAATACTTGATCTTATCATTGGAACGAGATAACGAACTGAATGAGATTTTGTGGAAAGAGTTTAATGAAGTCGGGATTAGGTTAAACGAGTTAATATGCTAAAAACGAGTGACGTTTCGATTGTACGGAATCGAGTTTTGTAAAGTTGGATTCGAGCTAAAATTGTAAACTTTTGAACGGTGAATGATGAGTTGAAGAGTTTTTTAGATTTTTGGAAGTAAAAGCAAGATGAGAGGAAGAAAGAAACTTTCGTACATTTTTGTGACCGTTTAAAAGGTGTAATTTTTTTTTTTTTTTTTTTTTTTGGTACAACGATGAATTGAGAACTTCTAAGATAATCACTTCAATGTACAGATCCATAACATAGACTTTCTACTAGAAGGCATATAATTTACAATGTACAATTACAACTTAAAACTTACAAAAGATCGAATTTACATAGAGCGACCATCTATTGTAAGCGAGTATATATGCATCTAGTTACGAAGTTTACTACTGACAAGGGGTCTAATTTACAAAGAGCGACCCGTCTGCTATATATATATAGGCGAATGTATATGCATCTAGGTACGAGGAGCTATATGATCTCGAAGAATTATACAAGAGATCAGTGAAATGATATCAATTACTAGTTGAAAAATTTAGGGACTAAATCTTACATGTACATCAGAATCAGGCACTATATCCCCTGATCAGAGAGCTCCAAGGGTTAGCAGGAATGCTCGGACACGCCTGTTTGGAGGCCTCAGTCATCAGTTCAGATGTAATTCCAGCATTGCAAATATTCGCAAAGGATCTCATGTGCTTCATTCCGTACTGTGATAGAGATCCGCAGTGTGCCTCAAAAGTTTTTACCTGGATAAGGAGTTGAACAATGCCGCGAACAGGTTAAATGTCAGCAGGACAGCACTGTATCCTAGCTTGAATGCCATGATAAGTGACAGAAAAATAAGATTACATACCAGTGATTTGATGCATTTCCAGTCATCTGTGAGAGGTTGTCCTGCAGGTCGTACAGTCTGCAGGATTTCTGAACCCTTTTCGATTCCAAACAAGAGCCTTCCTATGAGGTTAACACTACTGTCCAAGTGATCTCTATGTGACATTGCTTCTAAGAGGTTCTTCTGAGCTTCAGCCTTTCTTGAAGAGCCTTCAGGCGCCTTGCGTAGCTGACAAAAAGATTGAAATATGAACTTTCAGAGAACGGCCTCTTTATGTTTTCCACGTAGGGGTACAGTAATGCTGTGTATAATCAGAGAGGTAAGAAAACTGAACTCAGAATCCCAACCTTATTCCAGAAATGGACGAGATCAGCATCTCGCTGGTTAACAGCTTTGGAAGAAGCAGTTTCCAATGAGTTATCACTAACTTTTGTAATATTAGCATTTGCAGGGTTTGTACCCATATATAAGGATAGAAATTTTTTGTTGAGCTCTATATCTCCATACTGCATAACATGCGAGCCATAAAACCCGTCTGATCCTGTCCGCTTTTTGACCTACATCAGCAAGAAGAAAACAACCACACATGTAAGACAAGTCAAGCAGAACTGCTCCCCTCATCACAACTGAGGCATATACACACTTCAGAGAGGCCTTAAGTACTCACCAGCTCATACTGTTGTTTCAAAGTTTCTGTCTGCAGATTACGCTTGTCACTGTTTGTAAGATGCATATATTAGAAGTCAGAAGAATAATGTTCTTCCTGATTAAGCTACCAGGAAAAATTCAGGGGCTTTATCAGTGAACAATGACATAAAATTTCAATAGCGTCATAGTGAACTGTTTTGCTTTGTTCCATTATATGCATTATAAACCGCGATTCTGTGATGATAGAAGTTTGCTGTACCTGTCTTCCATCCAAGCAACGCTGTACAAATCCCCCAAACAAGTGTCATATTCCGAAGGAACATCACGATCCTCCCCCGGACAATAGGTTCCCCAGCTGCTTTCCCAGGCATTTGAAGCAGTGGTAGTATAGATGTTCAGACCATCTGGAAGGATGCCCTCAAACATGCTTCCTGACTCACAGGCTTCAAGATAGAATACCTGATAACATAGCAATCAACAACATAATTCGCGTTAGTTAGGTGTTCTGTTTCGCCTTCTGCTTTCATCTTGTCTGTTCAAGGACTAACTGAGAGTAATCTTACCAAGCTCTTGTAAGTTCCTGAAGCATGTTTTTTCTTCAATGTGTCTATCAGATCATCTGCGTAAAGGTATGGATATGTAGGCATACCTGACCAAAAGCAAGAACTTTTAGAGTGCCATTTATGCATCAGTAGAAAGGATGATTGCTTACTGCAAAATTCCAAAATAATCATTGAAACTTTGGTTAGGCTACTGACCAAGTACACCAGCACCACCATGATCACTGTAATAGACAAAGATGTGATCATTCGGACCGCTATCAACCACCTTCCCACTGCCACCAGTAAGAGCTGTTTTGTCACCCAGTATAGCCGCGAGAAAGTTGTTGACTGTCACATCTTCCCCAGTATAATCCTGCCACAGTTTACTTAAAATGAGTACACTACACGATTCTGTACTACTCCCTCCAATTCCCTTGGATTCTTGACGTTTAATTTTGTTTGAGTACGTTAAGAATCCAAAAGAACGGAGGGAGCAAGTACAACATATACTCCGTATAAGGCAATCACATCAAAGGGAAATTAACCTTGGGAACTCCTGCATAGACATCACTTCCAAATGGATTGTTAATGATGACCCCTTGTCTCGGGTTTTCTATGTTGTAAGCAATGTCATCGTACATGAAAACGATGATGTTTTCGTCCTTTAGGCCACCTTTCTTCAACAATTGGTAAGCGTGACAAATATCGGCCTGTATTATCAGAGATTAACCGGAATTATTATTCAATTATGTATATGTCTAGTATGAAATTTCACGTAGTAATCCGTTAAAGGCCCTTCCCATTGAATATCTTAACCAGTCGATATACAAATCTGACTCCTAGATATTGGAAAAAGCCAAAGAGGCAAAGAACAAAACCGAGAAACAAATTGACAAACATTTGACGACGTTATCTTATTCTAAATTTAATATGTAGCCCTCGTCTGTAGTGTTTTAGTTACGAGTTTAGGACAATCATCCCATGACGCTATCCCAATTTTCGTTAACCATCAGGTCCATCACCATAGTCATGTAAATGTATGTACTCGTGTTCAAGTAAATTTCTCCGAGCTGAGCTCCCCTAGCTAGTGCCATTGACACTTGAACTTTGTATAGTACAGTACTACAAGTCTACAAGATAATAATTATTCTATTGCTGACTTTTTAGATAAAGCCAGAGTCTATGATCATCTATAGCAACGACAAAGCAACAAACATACGTCACGAAGTAGCACAAGCTTAAAATAAGGATAAGGGATATGATAATCAACTCAAAAACAGAGGAATTGAAGTCATCTTTTGACAAAGTTTGTACCGTATTGTTGCGTGTTACGTAAGGGACACCTTTTGCGAAAGTAAGTGACAAAGTAGTAGCTAGTTTATTAACAGATGATTAATGAATTTTTTGTTTTTGTTTTTTTGATAGAGTGATTAATGATTTTAAGATACTCTAGAATCTAGATGAACCAAGTTTTCATCAGTAAGCTCTTTTCACCAAGTTTTCCATGAGTCTTTGGTACTATGTAGGCTTGTAGAGAAAGAACATAATATATATAGGCACACCTAATAGAACCGGTACGTACTAACTTATTCAATTATTTAAGGTTCGAAATTTAGATATTTTCTCTCGTATAGATTACTTGAAGGAAAACATCAGGTTCAATACTATTTTCATGCATAACAAAGATATTGTCAAAGATCTATGCAGACCAACGTCTACTGAGCATAAAATTGCGAATTAAAAGACGTGAAGTTTGTTACTTTATTATGTTCTCTTCCTTTGTGTGAATAAATAAGCCGTAGATATCGTATACACTAAACTGATGAGTTAATCTATAACGGTAACGACTAACGACTTTAAACGAAATAACAAAAAAGAATACAAAGAAATTCAAAGTTACCTGGTGCCTATAATTCCAGTAACCATTAGAGCCAGCTATTAGAACTGCCCATTTTGTCCCAACGGTATCATCATCAACACCGTTACCACGAGGAAATGCAAAGTCTAGTATGGAAGAATAACTAGATGACATCTTGATGAAATCATCTCTACTAATAAGACGACTATCGACTATCGAGCTAAGGAGTAAGAGCGTAACCAAAGGTGTCCATATGGCGTAGCGTATCATCTTCGTTCTCCGACGACTGATAAAAAAGGAGAATCAATGCAAAGAGAAGAGAGTGTACAAAAATATGTTGATAGCTGTGTAACTTGTGTAGTGAGTTCACATATTTGTATATGTAGAGCAAATTTTTCAGGGGTACTAACGTACTTGTGAATTCTGATATGCACTGATGTGATAGGAATTGTTTTTTCCTCTTTGTGGGGATATTGGCTAAATTGTTAAGATTCTGCATTTGGGTGAGTGGGTTGATGTGAATGTGTACAAAGAAAAGTATCTTATTCATGAATCTTTGATTTTTTCTCATTGGTTGTCCTTTAGTGATGGGGTGTTATTGAGTGCCCACATTTGATAGGGTAACTAACTAATTACATTTTTTTACAAAATTAATGTGGGTCATTCGAATTGAACGTCCTACTATAATTAGGCTAGCGATTCAACACGGCGATGTGATAACTGATTATCTGATCAAGGAAAGACTAAAAAAAAATAATAATAACGCCACGTTAAAATTAACTTATTAACGCTCTTTTGTGCTTGGAGAGTACTAAACTCAATATGTTATATGACTTATCAGGTACAAACAAAGCGTGAATAAGTTGATTTATAGCGTAGTATTGTTGGCTTCCAAAAAACTCCCTTCTCAATCATATGGATGTTAGTGGTGACTGTTTAGAGGGGAAAGACTTCATTAATTTTAAGGCAACTATGATTACTAACCAAGTATTATTTACCGTAATTAACTACTTAAGTGCTTATCAAGTTATCAGCAACTTCTCTTTTATTTTATTTTTTTTACAAAAGTAAAAACGTGTACGCAAAAAACGTACCAGATCAGGTAACCCTTCTAGCCAGGGTATCACCTAATCTGTGAGACTTCAAAATACAAGAGAGAGAATAAGGTGGTGGCAGGGGTATCTTGAGTCTGTAGGATGTTGAGACCCCATTTGGCCACCCAACCAGCCGCTTAATTAGTTTCACGGAATATATGTGAAATTGTGAAATGACGAAATTGGTGTAGCAGTCCTGAATAAGAGTGTCGATGAGACATGGACAACGGAAAGTATCCTCGAGACAGCAACTTCTCTTTTATGTTAGTAATATGTCAAACTCAATGTTAATTCTGCGTGAATCCTTACAAGATCTTTTATCAATGATCATATTTAGATTTTTATAAGAAAGGGCTTTTCTTTCTGAATATAAAACATTAGACTTTTATACTCGAATGAGATACAAAAATCATTTAAAACTATCAATTAATATCAGATTTATCTGTGTATAAAGGTAAGTAAAACTTATTCCTTATAACAAAAATTTCGATCTCACAAACATTTCAAATGTACCTTTTTAACCATCAAGTAACAAGATGTGAAATCAATCATAAGTAAAAAACAGAAAGCTACCTCAATTACAAACCTACCTACTAACTTTGTAATTACTAGCTAGTATCCACTGCTAAACCGTCTAAATTTGACCTACAAACCTCTTATTTAGAATAAATTAGAATAAAATGTACGATTTTTCTAAAATAACTCCTTCCGTCAGTTTAAGTCGTTAACACTTGACCAATTTGAGCATACGGGAGTAATTTCATCAAAACGTTAACGAAGATTTGGCTGATCGGTACACTTACCTATTTCCTTCGTCATGCCAACAACTTCACATATATGGACAAATGAGTATAAATGTTTTTTCAACGTAAATCGCTGTTACGAAGTTGATTAAGGTGGATAAATAAGAAGTGTAGCAACTTATCATCAAAATTAAAATAGCCTGACATCACACTGTACTGTACTATACAGTAGTTGAAATAAGAAACAGAGGAATCCAAAATTCCAAACGAAGTTAACTAAATTATTGAGAAAATTACAGGACGGCGACCTACAATTTTCAAGTTGGCTATAGGTATACGCCTCGAATCACTTTCATTAGCGCACGATTGTCCTTGTCCGCCTACCCAAATTATGTATTTATTTTCTTCAGATATGTTTCTTCTTACGTTATTAATTGGTGTCAATTATTCATGTTTTAGCATCAGAAGCTGGTGTGTATCGATCACACACATACATCCGTTTTCTTTCGATGGTAATTTGATTTCTCGGGTTTGGATTAGAGGTAGGATAACACGTTAACTTAAGTGGTCGAGCTAGGTTCCCGCCTGCTTGGTGTTATCTATCACCTGAGGCTCGGGTAAACTAGGTCGAGTAGTGCTTATCCAAATCCCGAACACACCAATTTGACCCCTTGGTAAATCGAGAAAACTTATGAGATGGAAGTTTTTAGAAACGATTTCACTTGCCCTGCTCTCGAGTTTAGGTATCACACAATACCGGCCTCCTCTGTCTTATCCAATTGTTAATCTTAATTATTTTGGGTGTTTGAATAAATCCTCTACCACTACGTTCTTGGTATGGTCTATGCTTGCTTTGCTCATTTGCATAATCCACTACGCTCACATATTAGTAGTCCTAACACAGTAACCAACACCCTTTCTCTTCTTCTTAAATACGAAAAATACAAAGATAACGCAAGACAGACGAAGTAATATACTCAGTATATAAGTTTAGTACTAAGATATACTATTCCAAACAAGGACAAATTGAAAAAAGCACAGAAAAGTCTTGCATCTCTTATCTTGAATCTTATCTATGCATTGTGGTTTCAAGTTTTAATAATCACAACATATTATAAGAAATTATTATGATTCCCTAGTTTCCTATTATCAAGTTCTACACTCGACAAGACGTCCAAGTTTCACTAACAGCTGTCACCAAACGACTTGACGGCGCGGGTAGCCCAAACAACAAGTATCTACCTTTATTGGCTGTGTACATTCAAGATTCCTACCTTGCCAACTAATTTGATTGAGAATAACCAATAATTTGTTTCACTAAAATGTTTCAAGTAAGACTTTGGAGTATCATATACGAGTAGGAGGACAAATTGTGTAACGATCGTTGATATATCAAATTAAAATGTCGATCTTTAGGCTATTGATAACTTTGGTTTGTGTTATCTTCAACATGCTTGGCTTGTTGCCGAAGATTTAGTGACATACTTCCTTCGGTTCCTTTGATTCATTAAGATTCTTGTGTTTATTTGTTTTGTTGGTCATGTTAAGAGCTATATTTAGACTAAATAATTCGTTCTCTTGTAACTGAAGGTCAACATAAATGAGTGGCTATAAGGCCATGTGCGATTCAACTTTATTCAACGGTGTTTTTAAATCAGATCAGATTTATTCAAATTAAATCAATTCTGATCAGTTGTATTCAAATGAAATCAGAATTATCCAAATAACAATCAATGAATCTAGGCTATTTCTAGTCATTAATTCGTCTAATTGTAGTTAATTTATCAATTAATTAAGTTCAGATCAAATCAAATCAAGTTTAATCAAATCAAATCAAGTTTAATCAAATCAGTTCAATTCAAATCAAATCAAATCAGATCAGAAAAATACAGTACAATCGCACAGAGCCTAAATACTGTGAACATAAGACTTGTGTTGTATTAACATATTTTAAATGTAAATTCTGACTGATATATTGAATAGATCATTATTAGGCCCTGTGCGACTGGACTTCTGATTTGATTTGATTTGATTTGAACTGATCTGATTTGAATATACTTGATTTGATTTTATTTGAACTGAATTAATTGATCAATTAACTGCAATTAGACGAATTAATAACTAAAAATAGACTAGATTCATGAATTGTTATTTGGATAATTCTGATCTGGTCTATTTTGATTTGAATAAAACTAATCTGAATTTATTTGATTTGAATAAAACTGATCTGAATTGATTTGATTTGAATAAAACTGATCTGAATAGATTTGATTTGAATAAAACTGGTCTGATTTGAAAACACTATTGAATCAGTTGAATCGCATAGGGCATTAAACGATGAAAAACGTTTAACAATTTTCTTGAATTGATTCAGCGTTGACTTTAATTATTATATTATGTATATTTTAAATAAGTGTAGCCGATCAGGTTGGAAAACAAATTAATCCAAAAGTCAAGCTAAGTAACATAATTGTTCCTATGAAGTTAAGACTTATAATTCTTTGTTGGCAATTTGGTGCCTTAATATACACCCTTCGTCCTCCTTTAAACACCCCATACCCAAAATGCTTCCGTGTTGAGGAGGGTGTATACGCTAATCGATTAATCAAAGTTCCAAAAAAATTGCATAGTGAGTTAGATAAGAATCTTAACAAAAATTTCATACAATTTTTTTCGAACTTTCATTAACAGATTAGCGTGCACACGCTTTTCAGTAAGGGTACGTTTTGGGTATGGGGTGTTTAAAGGGGGACGAAGGGAGTATATTGTTACAAATTTTCGCAACAATTCGCCAAAAAAATTGGTCTTAGTACCTCCCAATAATGATATCTCGCAAACAATCATAGTATCAACTCTTATAATTTGGTTCACATTTCTTATAGTTTCATCAACCAGTAAATCTCCAAGAGAATTCTGGCTAATATTTTGGAATTGTACCAATTCAGCTAGCAATTTTAATCAAAGTAGCCCTTACAATGCAACTCTTTCTAAGGCTCTTTCCCATTTCACTTCCATATCCTCTGCAATGCCTTTCTCCAACGTGACTGAGAACTCTGGTCTCCGGGGACGCACACGTAGGCTACGCTCTCTTCAATTGTCGCAATGATCTTCCCCTTGGAACATGCCGCGGTTATGTACGTTGAGGATACTGCGGAGAGTATATTGGATCTTTGCCACCCGTGGCCGAAAGAGGCCATTGTTATATACAAGGTACTAATTGTGCTATTATTTCTATCGTAAAAGAATTGTTCACTTTTCCATTTCAGTTCACTAGATAAGTTGATAAATGAAATTATATCGCGACACTAATGTCAATAAAAATCGGATTATATTGTTGTTGTTGACTTGTTGTCGTGGTCGTTATGTCATTTAAAATGTACAACTAATATAAACCCAATCGAATGATCTAATTCACTAGGAATGTATTAAAGATGAGAAAAGTAATGTATTAAATAAGCTTCAATCATTTTATTTCCGAATCCATTAAAATGAATTGTATTACAAGCCTTGCTATTTATACATGAATTCTATAACTGATCATAACAGCATTCAGTTGTGAATTCTGTTATGCCAGCTCATTGTCTACTCAGCATGATAGCGACTTGTAACAGATTATTCCATACTCAACTTGATGCCTTGCTAGCTTCTGTTATGATGGCTGGTTGGTATCTTGCTCATACTACACTGATCTGCAGCCCCATATATCCCACATCCCCCCCTCAAGCTGTGTTTGGTGGAGAAGACATCAAGCCAAGCTTGGCAACAAAGAAGCTGTGTTGATCAGCACCACGAGCCTTAGTGAAGACGTCTGCTGTCTGGAGTTTAGATGGAACATGAGTAGTGTACAAGAATCCTTCCTCCACTTTTTCTCTGACATAATGACAGTCAAGCCTGAGGTGTTTGGTTCTTTCATGGAACACCGGGTTTGCTGCTATATATTTTGCGGCCTTATTATCACAGAAGAGAGGAATTGGAAGATTGAGATTGATCCCAAGATCAGACAGAAGAGCATGTAACCAGACCATTTCTCCGGCTGTCTGGCTCATGGACCGGTATTCTGACTCTGCACTGGATTTAGATATAGTTTTCTGTTTCTTCGTTTTCCATGAAATCAGAGATGACCCCAAGAAGATGCAGAAACCAGTTAAGGACTTCCCACTGAATTGGCATGAACCCCAGTCAGCGTCTGAGTAGCCGCTGAGCTTCAAATTATTGTCTGAGGGGTAGAAAAGGCCCAAGTGCAGTGTCCCTTTCAGATACTTGACCAGGTGTTGTGCAGCTTGGAAATGAGGAAGCCTTGGACAAGCGAGGAACTGACTCAGCTGTTGAACACTATAAGATATGTCAGGTCGAGTAAGATTGAGATATAAGAGCCTGCCAATCAGCCTTCTATAAGATTATGGCTCCTCCAATAGATCTCCTTGATCTGGTGACATGTGAAGGTTTCTGGGAAATGGGAAGTTTGCAGCTTTGCAGTCAACCATTTTCATATCTTGAAGAATGTCAAGAATATATTTTCTCTGGTTGAGTATGATGCTAGCTGATGATCTTGCAACTTCAATACCCAGAAAATATCTCAACAAACCCAAGTCTTTGATGGTGAAAGCAACATCCAGAGCATTCTTAACTTGGATAATATGATCTGAATTGTTGCCAGTAACAATGAGATCATCCACATAGACTAAAACCACTGTAAATATACCTGTGGATTTGTATATGAACATGGAATAGTCCTGTTTAGATCTCTGAAACCCTTGACTGAATAGGAACTTTGTTAGTTCAATATTCCACTGCCTCGAGGCTTGTTTAAGGCCATAAAGAGATCTTTTAAGCTTGCAAACCTTGCCTGGAGTAGCCTTGCTGTAACCTTCAGGAAATTTCATGTATACCTTTTCTTCAAGATCACCATGTAAAACAACATTATTAATATCAAGCTGGTGCAAAGGCCAATTTTTCGCTGAGGCAATGGCAATAAGACACCTCACAATTGTAAACTTGGCAACGGGAGAAAATGTGTGTTTGAAATCCTTACCCTTTATCTGGTTGTAACCCTTAGCAACCAGTCGTGCCTTATACCTTTCAATACTTCCATCAGGCCTGAATTTGATTTTGTATACCCACTGGGCTCCTATAGGAGTTTTGCCTGGTGGAAGATCAGTGATTTCGCAGGTATTGTTGAGCTCTAGAGCCTGGATTTCTGTGATGACCCTCCTTGTTTAATCTTATGTAGAATAAGTAAGTGCAGTAGTATGCAAGTGTAGGAGACAAACAAGAAGAAATAAACAAAAATAGCGAAAAGGTAAAAGAGCAAAAGTAAGAAACAAACGAAAGTAAGAAAACTTACTTGGGGGAAAAACCATAACAATAGTACCCTTACCCCGGGATTCATGGAAAACCACTCAAAAAAACTTGCAGATATCTCTGCTAAGTTCTTCTGCTCTACTTCAATCTGCCTATAAATAGCTGCACCATTCCTTCGTTTTTCGACACCACCAAACTTCCGAGTGTTACAATAAACTGAAGTGCTTCAGACCATAAGCACACCACTTATAAAGTGAGTTCCGAGTGTTATTAAATTTCGTAAAGATAATTTACGAAATAAGTTGTTGTAGCGTAAGTGGGAAAAGTAATATTTTATTAGCGAGGCTCTGTCGAAATAGTCATCATCACTTAACGTAACCAAGGTATAATTTCTTAAACTGTTATAGAATGATTATCGCTAGAAAACGCCGTTAATATTTTCATACACGTTTTCAATAATTGATTAATCTTGTGGCGAATAGTTATTACGATACAAGTAACTCGGCGGAATTACCCCAGTTTGTGAACGTCACCGTATTAACAACTAGCCTGAGATTAAATGTTAATATGCTAGTGGTAAATAGTAACTCCATGATTAAAAAGTAACCCGGCGGAATTACCCCAGTGGTGAAAATAAGCTTAGAGTGAATAATTTCCGCTAAAGGACGATAAATAGTAAATTAACTAGATAATCACCTCTTTAGAATTCGGACGTCGTTGGACCCTTGGACAGTAAATTTACCAGACTAATCAATTGTATAAATGAAATAACAAAGTAATCCTAAGTAATAACTCATGCAATTTTTATTACTTAGAGCGAGCGAACGCACAGAAGTATCCGTACGACAATTCAGGAATCAGGTAAGGGACCTTTTCTAATTTAGCTTATAGTATTATTTTTCGTATACTCTAGAAATGCTTATTTTTGAAAGAGGATCAAGTACTGTGAAATATGAATATTTTCTAAACTACTTTTGAATTGTGGCTAGTTATATGTTCTGACTAACTGTGAACTGAGAATATCCGTCTGGCCCTGCCAAGGGATTAAACTGGCACTGACTGAGAACTTCTGAACTAACAAGAACCATTACTACCCTCTATTGAGAACTATCATACTTTTGTGACATTATTATTATTATTATCTGTTTTACTGTTTTAGCACTTCTTGATCCGGTTAAATTAGAGACTGTCTTTTACTGAGCTGTCGAGCTCACCCTTTCAATAATAAACTCTTTCCAGGTGACCGTCACTAGCTCAGAGTAGGGATTTGAGTGAGATTACCCGGACCAGTCTAGCCTTGTAATTTAAATAAATGGCCTTATTTACCGTTTGTGTACTGTATTTTCCGCATGTTTGATTTCATGTAATACTTCCCTTGTACCTTTGACATTTGAATATTAAGAAAGGCTTAGCCTACATTCGTGGGTTGCCGTCTGTTATGTTCCAATGCTAGTCTTGGGGCGTGATAGATTAAATGGTATCAGAGCAATAGTTCGACTTTAGGATCAAAAGAAAAAAAAAAGAAACCAGAGAGCAAGGGTAGAATAATAGAATGGTTTTGTTTTATGCCTATATTCAAGGGTTTCGTAAGAAATGTGTTAACTAACCGGTACAATTATTTTATTCTTTTTACCTAATGGAGCTATGGCTGAAAACCAAGAAGATGTGGTTATGGTTGAGGAAGAGATGGAGGAAGTCGATGGAGAAAATCATGATGCCAACGAAGAAAGCAGTGACGCCGGTAACTCTGCACCAGCTGTCCAGGGCCTGCTGACTTTTATCATGATTTTCTCCAAATATTGAAGGAACAACAACATTTGCAACGATTGAGCCAAGAGATGGTGAATCGCCTACTTCCTAGGCCTAACGAAACGACAGAGTCTAGAAATCCGATGAGGGATTTTAAGGGGCTAAACCCGCCAGTTTTTGCTAGCACCACAAACCCAGCAGAAGTCGAAGGGTGGCTATTGGCCATGGAAAAGGTGTTTAGGGTTTTCAAGTGTTCAGAAGAGGATAAGGTAAACTATGCGGTATACCAGTTTGAGGGAAAAGCTTATGATTGGTGGCTTTCAGAAGAAAATCTGTTGAAAGGGGGCGGGATAGTCAACCTTGGTTACCAAATTAGGGTCCTCACTTGGAATATATTTAAGGATGCTTTTAACAAGAAGTACTTTCCAAAAAGTCTTAGAGACAAGGCTATGGAGGATTTCTTGGAGTTAAGGCAAAAAGAGAATATGACAGTGAGTGACTATCAGGATAGATTCGAGGGACTATGTAAGTTTGCCCCTCATTTCATTTCCACAGAGGCAGATAAGGCTTCTAGGTTTGTCTACGGGTTAGAACCAAAGATCAAGCAAGGTGTGTGTATTTTTGAGTTACAGGAATATGCTGCTGTGGTGGAGAAAGCAAGGATAGTAGAATTGAGTCTGTGGGAGGTAAAGAAGGAGAAGAGCAAGAAGAGAGATTACGGAATAATCCAAACTTCTGGAGTCAGCATTAAGAAACAACAAACTCAAACCTTTGAACCAAGAGCGACTCATCCTTTTCCTCAAGGAATTAGACCATTATCTAGGATCCAACCTTCTGTAGCGAGTGTGGCTTTTCCGGGACCACGGGGGAGTCAGGGAACTGTGAAAACTTGTCAGAAATGTTCTAGAATAATGAAAGGAAATGAATGCAGGTGGTGTTCAGGGACGTGTTTTCGGTGCGGTGAGAAGGGTCACATGATCGCCAACTGTCCAAAACCGGAGACAAGCCAGGCACCATCAAACCCGCAACCGCAGAGGACCCATGTTTCAACAGGCAAAAAGATCTCAAGTGATTTCCGTCAGGGTGGCCAGAAGGCGAGTGTTTCTGGAAAGGTCTTTGCTATCTTAGAGGAAGGTGGTCCATCCTCCAGTGATGTGGTTTCAGGTATTATTCCCATTTCAAACACCCCTGGATATGTCCTGTTTGATTCTGGAACCACACATTCTTTTGTTTCTCATGATTTTGCTGGGAAGTGTAACTTGCAATTTGAGCCGTTAAGTGCACATCTAGAAGTAAGTACTCCGTCAAGACATGTTTATGTAGCTACTTCGGTAGCTAGAAGCTGCACTGTTGGGATAAGGCAAAGGGAATTGCTTGCAGACCTTGTCCTTTTAGACATGTCTTGTTTTGACGTAATTTTAGGGATGGATTGGTTATCTGCTCATTTTGCAAGCATTGACTGTCATCGAAAACTTGTTCATTTCCAAACCCCGGGACAACAACCATTTGTGTTTAGGAAAGAGAAACAAACAATCTTAGCAAACATGATGGTTAGTAGTGAGAACTATGAACCCATACCAGATGATACTGCATTTGTGAGAGAGTTTATGGATGTTTTTCCTGAGGATTTACCTGGATTACCTCCCGATAGAGAAATTGAGTTCACCATTGACCTAATACCTGGTACCGCTCCTATTTCTAAAGCCCCGTATAGAATGGCACCAACAGAATTGGCTGAGTTGAGGAAACAGGTACAAGAGTTGGAGGATCTTGGGTTTATTAGACATAGTGTTTCTCCTTAGGGCGCTCCTGTCTTATTTGTGAAAAGAAAGATGGGAGTATGAGGCTTTGTATTGATTACCGGGAGTTAAACAAAGTAACTATCCGTAATCAATACCCTCTACCCCGTATCGACGAATTGTTTGATCAATTGAAAGGAGCTACTGTGTTTTCCAAAATAGACCTACGGTCAGGAGATCATCAATTGAAGATTAAGCCAGAATATGTTGCAAAAACCGAATTTAGGACTCGTTATGGTCATTATGAGTTTTTGGTGATGCCATTTGGGTTAACTAATGCTCCTGCAGCATTTATGGATTTAATGAATAGAGTGTTTAGGCCTTTCTTGGATAAATTTGTCATCGTCTTTATCGACGATATCTTGGTATACTCGAAGAGTAGAGAAGAGCATGAACAACACTTGAGGATCGTTTTAAAGACGTTGAGGGAACAAAAATTATATGCTAAACTTAAGAAATGTGAGTTTTGGCTCGAAAAAGTAGCGTTTCTTGGACACATAGTTTCAGCAAGTGGAGTTTCTGTAGATCCTCAAAAGATTAAGGCTATCGACGAGTGGAAGAGACCAACAAATGTAACGGAAGTGAGAAGTTTCTTAGGTCTTGCTGGGTATTATAGAAAATTCGTTAAGGATTTCTCCAAAATTGCAGTACCACTCACCAAATTGACACACAAGGGTGTAAAATTCTTTTGGACGATTGGGTGTGAACAAAGCTTTATCGAGCTCAAGAAAAGATTGACAAGAGCCCCTGTACTCATTCTCCCATCTGGAAGTGGAGCATATACCTTGTATTGTGATGCCTCAAAGATAGGACTAGGGGCCGTTCTTATGCAAAATGAGAAGGTCGTGGCTTATGCTTTGAGACAACTAAAACCCCACGAGCAGAATTATCCTACCCATGATTTGGAACTTGCAGCGGTAATCTTTGCACTCAAGATTTGGAGACATTACACTTTTCGATGAAAAGTGTGTGGTATACTCGGACCACAAAAGTTTGAAATATATCTTCACACAAAGAGATTTAAATATGAGACAAAGGAGGTGGATGGAATTGCTCAAGGATTACGACCTGGCAATCATGTATCATGCTGGTAAAGCAAACGTTGTGGCTGATGCCTTGAGCAGAAAAAACCACGATAATTTAGCCACTTTGATTACTGAGCAGAAGCCTTTAATTGAGGAAATGAGAAGGATGAATCTTTGGATCAGAAGTAGTCAAAGCTGTGGATTGCAGGGCAACATGGCTGCTATAACCGTAAGGTCATCCTTAATTGAGAGACTGAAGGATGCGCAAATACAAGATGAATTTTTGGTCAAAATCAAGGAACGTATGGTGAGCAGGCCATTCAAGGAAGATTCTCTGTATTAGCATATTCAAATACATCCAGATGGCTCATTACGGTTTCAGAATCGAATTTGTGTTCCAGATAATACAGACCTAAAGAAGGAAATCTTGAGAGAAGCTCATAGCAGTGGATATACGGTTCATCCAGGAGGTACCAAAATGTACAAGGATTTAAAGGAACATTTTTGGTGGAGGAACATGAAGAGAGATATCGCGGAGTATGTCTCGCGTTGCTTAACATGTCAACAAATCAAAGTAGACCACCAAAGATCTGCAGGGAAATTGCAGTCCCTACCTGTACCTACCTGGAAGTGGGAGCAAATTTCAATGGACTTTGTGGGCGGTCTACCGAGAACTCAAAGTGGATATGAGTCCATTTGGGTAATTGTAGATCGATTAACAAAGTCAGCTCATTTTCTACCACTGAAGGCAGGCTATACAGCGGAATCATTGGCTGAGCTGTATGTTCGAGAAATTGTAAGACTCCACGGGGTTCCTGTATCTATAGTGTCGGATAGAGACTCGAAATACGTCGCACGGTTTTGGCAAAGCTTACACGAAGCAATGGGGACAAAACTAAACTTCAGTACTGCATATCATCCTCAAACCGATGGACAAACAGAAAGGACCATTCAAACCTTGGAAGACATGCTGAGAGCATGCGTGCTAGATTTCGAAGGTTCATGGGAAGAATGGTTGCATCTTGTGGAGTTCGCTTATAACAACATTTATCATTCCAGTATCGGTGTCACCCATTCGAGGCATTGTACGGACGAAAATGCAGGTCCCCGCTATGCTGGGATGACGTGGGCGAAAGACAACTTTTGGGTCCCGAGTTAGTCCAACAAACAGTTGAAAAGATACATGTCATTAGAGGACGTACGAGAGCTGCCCAAAGCCGACAAAAGAGTTATGCTGATAGGAAGAGACGAGACGCGGATTTCAAAGAAGGAGATAAGGTGTATCTTAAGGTCTCTCCAACAAGAGGGGTGTATAGATTTGGAGTTCAAGGGAAACTGAGTCCACGATTTATTGGCCCATATGAAGTACTCGAAAAGGTTGGAAAGGTTTCTTATCGATTGGCTCTACCGCCAATCTTGTCAGGAGTCCACAATGTGTTTCATATTTCCATGCTCAAGAGGTTTGTTCAACCAGACGAGCAAATAGTCGAACTTAGACCAATCCTACTTAAACCTGACTTAAGTTACGACGAACGACCACTAAAAATTTTGGGTCATGAAGTCAAGGTACTAAGAAACAAGACTATACCGTTTGTCAAAGTGCATTGGTACAACCACGACGAAAGAGAGGACACATGGGAAAAGGAAGCAGACAGGAGGAAAAGTTATCCATACCTGTTCGAATCATGATCCTGGTAAGTTTCGGGACGAAACTTTCTTTTAGGAGGATAGGATGTGATGACCCTCCTTGTTTAATCTTATGTAGAATAAGTAAGTGCAGTAGTATGCAAGTGTAGGAGACAAACAAGAAGAAATAAACAAAAATAGCGAAAAGGTAAAAGAGCAAAAGTAAGAAACAAACGAAAGTAAGAAAACTTACTTGGGGGAAAAACCATAAGAATAGTACTCTTACCTCGGGATTCATGGAAAACCTCTCAAAAAACTTGCAGATATCTCTGCTAAGTTCTTCTGCTCTACTTCAATCTGCCTATAAATAGCTGCACCATTCCTTCGTTTTTTGACGCACCAAACTTCCGAGTGTTACAATAAACTGAAGTGCTTCATACCATAAGCACACCACTTATAAAGTGAGTTCCGAGTGTTATTAAATTTCGTAAAGATAATTTACGAAATAAGTCGTTGTAGCGTAAGTGGGAAAAGTAATATTTTATTAGCGAGGCTCTGTCGAAATAGTCATCATCACTTAACATAACCAAGGTATAATTTCTTAAACTGTTATAGAATTATTATCGCTAGAAAACTCCGTTAATATTTTCATACACGTTTTCAATAATTGATTAATCTTGTGGCGAATAGTTATTACGGTACAAGTAACTCGGCGGAATTACCCCAGTTTGTGAACGTCACCGTATTAACAACTAGCCTGAGATTAAATGTTAATATGGTAGTGGTAAATAGTAACTCCATGATTAACAAGTAACCCGGCAGAATTACCCCATTGGTGAAAATAAGCTTAGAGTGAATAATTTCCGCTAAAGGACGATAAATAGTAAATTAACTAGATAATCACCTCTTTAGAATTCGGACGTCGTTGGACCCTTGGACAGTAACTTTACCAGACTTATCAATTGTACAAATGAAATAACAAAGTAATCCTAAGTAATAACTCATGCAATTTTTATTACTTAGAGCGAGCGAACGCACAGAAGTATCCGTACGACAATTCAGGAATCAGGTAAGGGACATTTTCTAATTTAGCTTATAGTATTATTTTTCGTATACTCTATAAATGCTTATTTTTTAAAGAGGATCAAGTACTGTGAAATATGAATATTTTCTAAACTACTTTTGAATTGTGGCTAGTTATATGTTCTGGCTAACTGTGAACTGAGGATATCTGTCTGGCCCTGCCAAGGGATTAAACTAGCACTGACTGAGAACTTCTGAACTAACCAGAACTATTACTACCCTCTATTGAGAACTATCATACTTTTGTGACATTATTATTATTATTGTTATCTGTTTTACTGTTTTAGCACTTCTTGATCCGGTTAAATTAGAGACTGTCTTTTACTGAGCTGTCGAGCTCACCCTTTCAATAATAAACTCTTTCCAAGTGACCGTCACTAGCTCATAGTGGGGATTTGAGTGAGATTACTCGGACCAGTCTAGCCTTGTAATTTAAATAAATGGCCTTATTTACCGTTTGTGTACCGTATTTTCCGCATGTTTGATTTCATGTAATATTTCCCTTGTACCTTTGACATTTGAATATTAAGAAAGGTTTAGCCTACATTCGTGGGTTGCCGTCTGTTATGTTCCAATGCTAGTCTTGGGGTGTGACAATTTCCTTCTCCATGGCTTCTATCCACCGAGGATCCTTTTGAGCCTGTTTATATGTAGCAGGTTCAGGAGTGGAAAGAACTTTGGCTAGTGAGTCTACATATTGCTGAGAGTAGTCTGAAAATTCACCAGTTTGCAGGACCAAATTTGCTGCAGGAGATGGAATAATGCTCTGTGGAACATGGTGTAACACAAAATCCTGTAATCTAGAGGACTGCTTTCTGATTCTCACAGGTCTTTGATGGTCAACCATTTCATCCTGATTGCTGACATTAGAAGAGTCAGATCGAGTGGGAGAATGAGTAGAAATTTCCGTGTTATCCTCCATTGCAGGTGTAGTAATGCCAGACATATCCACAGGTTGTTGGTGATAATTATCAAACTCATCCAAGAAGGTATCTGGTATAGCTCCACGATTTATGAATGCTGATGGAGGAGGGAACTTCCTGAGTTAAGGTTGTATCCAAGAAGGGAAATACATTCTCTTTGAAGATCACATCCCTGCTGCTGAAGATTTTGCCTGAAGATAACTCATAGAGTTTATATCCCTTTTGACCAAATGGATACCCTAAGAGTACACACTTTTTTGCTCTGGGGAAGAACTTATCTGCATCATGTACAGTTGCATAGCATAGGCAACCAATGACCCTGAGATGATCATAAGATGGTGGTTTCTTCAATAGCAGCTCTGCTGGTGTCGACCAATCTAACATAGAACTTGGAAGAAGGTTGATAATATAAGTTGCTGCTAGGATTAGCTCACCCCAAAACCTTTTAGGAAGACCTGATTGAAACATTAAGGTTTTTGCTGTGTCCAATAGATGCATGTGTTTGCGTTCCACTCTACCATTTTGTTGAGGGCACCCAGCAATACTTCTTTGGTGTAATATACCATGTTGGAGAAATAGCTGGTGACAGGTATCTTGAACAATCTCTGTTCCATTATCTGACCTGAACATCTTGATCTTGGTTGAAAACTGGGTTTGGACATAAGCTATAAATACAGCCTTTGTAGAGCTCACCTCTGTTTTATCTTTTAACAGATAAGTCCAAGTAGTTTTGGTGTTATCATCCAAGACAATAAGAAAATAATGTGCCCCAGTATTGGACTTGACTCTATAAGGTCCCCATAGATCAACATGGATCAAAGCAAAGGGTTCAGAAGCAATAGACTCACTATAGACTCACTGGAGTAAAAAGGAAGCTTGTGATGCTTTGCTAAAATGCAAATTTCACAGTCTGCAATTTTATTATCAGAATCATTAAGAGCTGTTACATGCTTGAGCTTGCCGAAAGATCCATGGCCAAGCCTCGAGTGTAATAAAAAAACCACGTGGTTTGCTAGAAACATTTGCAGTTACAGGATCTTTATTAGCAGAAAGGTAACTTTGTGAGCTATTCTCATGTTGAAGGGTATAAAGTCCAGCAGTTCTTGCACCAAGTTGGGAAGATGTATCATGTGTACGGCCCTGAATATGACACCCAGATTCAGTGAAAGTAATAGTCAGTCCACTATCATCAACCAGTCTCCCAATTGACAGCAAATTATGTTTAAAACCAGGCACATAGAAGACATTCTTGAGTAAGATATCAGAATTCAGTCTAATACTAACAATTTGCTGAACATAGGTATGTGGTCCATCAGGAATAGTGACTTTGATAGGTGAACTAAGTCTCTGAATATGGGTAAATAATGACAGATCATGGCACATACGATCGGATGCTCCAGAATCCAGCAACCAAGAGGAATTATATGAAGGAGACATAGCTGTGACCATACCTGCCATATTGTAGCATTTAGAGATAGAAAAGTAATGTATTGTATTGAAGAAGCTTCAGTCATTTTATTTCTGAATCCATTAAAATGAATTGTATTACAAGCCTTGCTTTTTATACATGAATTCTATAACTGATCATAACAGAACTCAGTTGTGAATTCTGTTATGCTAGCTCATTGTCTACTCAGCATGAAAGCGACTTGTAACAGATTATTCCATACTCAACTTGATGCCTTGCTAGCTTCTGTTATGATGGCTGCTTGGTATGTTGCTCATACTACACTGATCTGCAGCTCCATATATCCCACATAATGCATGCTACGGTACACTGCTAACCGTATGATCTTCTCAAGTATGGAACTCAAACCCTACGAGCAGCATTGTGGTGGAGTCAAGTATCTTGTAAGCACAAGCGAGATTAAATCGGGTGTAAAGCGAAAATTCGAAGCAATGATCGATGAAGCTACAAATTCTTCAGACTATTTTGCAGTTGTGTAACAACCCTAAATTTTGACTGAACTATAAATAGAAATAATTTAGAATTGTCACGCCGCAACTGACTACCAAGTCAATTGCTAGGCTAGAAATTCGATTACAATAAACCAACGAAAGATAAAACAACAGAAGTCTTTAAATGTCGAACTACAATTCTCAAAACGGAATTCAAAATTACATAATCAAATGAAATAGTCCAATATACGATTAAGAAACCCCAGCATGTTAACGTCCCTCAAGCAAGCATCCAAACTCAACAAGACCTGTCAACTATGCCATCAAAGAATGACATAGGCCCCAGAACATGGTAGGGAACAAACCAGAATAAAGAACGTCAACATATAGGCTGGGTAAGAAGTACAAAACACAAATGAACAAAAGATACGCGCCTTGAGGCGCGTAGCTAACAAATAATAAACAAGCGTTATAATAGACAATCGTTACAACGATAATACAGCGCGATAATCCCCATACCGCTACAAGATCCGACGGTCTTGCTACATACGTTTAATCAAGGCTGGGCTCCTACCCCACAGCCACCACAATCTCGTACCAGCGCGAGCTAGAGTAGTACAAACACGCCTCTAACAACTTAAAGTGTGCACACCCCTCGCTAGGGATCCAGTAGGATGCGTACCCATAGGAGGAAAGTCTATTAGGAAGTCGGTAGCTGACCCGACCTTAAACTACCTTGATCAGAGGTATAGAGGTGACCGAACCTGGTCGCGTCACCTTACTCTAGGTGGTTTTCATCGACATACAATATCATAAACGTTAGTGTACACAATCATACGCGCGTAAACAATACATTATACAATCGTTAATATAACATAAATCATACAATCACATCAAAATCACAAAGGAGCAATAACGACGCACACGCTCGGCCGAGAGGCCGAGGAGAAAGGCCGAGCCGGCCGAGAGGCCGAGCCGGGCTAAACCAAGAGGCCGAAGGGCCGGTTCTTTGTACCGAAAGGCGGGAGCGCTGCAAGGTTAATTCAAATGATATTGATACAAAAATAGTAGGACAACGATAGGGATAATATGTAAGGAATGGTCATTGGAAACAAGGTTAGTATCAAGATGAGATAACTTTGGAGTTTAGATTTCGTGGTTGGGATTGTAACCAACGTTCTTACCTTACTAGCGAAATCACAAGATCAACTCAAGACTTAGAACGGTACTTCTTCGAACACACAACCTAAAATCAATCAACAAAACACTAATTACTAACCATCATTCTACTAGTGCAAACAAGACACAACTCCACTTTAGATTTCTATACTCAAACAATCTCCAAACGACACCAAATTCGCACAACACCCTCCCAAGTACACTAACAACGTTTATCCACCATTAAATCATCAAAATAACAATATAAACATCCAAATTAAGCAAAATTCAGAAGTGGGCAGAATACTTATTCATAATCAAAACACCATTAAAACGTTCCCAAATTAACCCATCTCATAATAAGTATCCCCTCCAATTTTCACATAAATCCACCCATAAAATCATCCCCAAATACACATGAACCCTAATTTCAAAAGCCCTAATTTAGAAACCAATAATTCATGCATCAAAACTATAATTAAGCATGAATAAGATTAATCAAAGCCATTCCCATCAATACTAGTACGATCAAACCATAATTGAGATGAAATCATGAAAGCACTAAATTGAACTTTATGGAAAAAGGGATGTATACTTACAACTCTTGATGTAGAAATCAAGAGGGTGGGACAAGGTGGGCTACGTGGTGGTCGGTAGGCCGACGGCGGTGAGGGCGGCCGGCGGTGGTGGCTCGCGGCCGTTCTTTCTCCTCCTCTTCTCTTCTCTTTTCCTTCTCTTCTCTTCCTCACGTCTTTCTCTCTCTTTTTTTTTCTCTGCTTGCTTTTTTTTTCTGAGTTACGTGAGTGATGAGTGAGGGGGAAGGGGTTTTGTTTTATTTTATTTATTGTAGAAAATAGGAAGGGTTTAGTAAGGGTATTTGGTAATTTTACCAAATCGTTGCCCAATTAGGAAAGTGTCTCTAAACGAAAAGTATACCCTAACTTCCAAAATCGATTTTCATATCCTTCAAATGGAATTCTCCCAATACTTTACACAATTCAAGTAACCCAAAAATATGGGGTGTTACAAGCTGGCCACGTAAATGATATTGCAAATCATAAGGTATACTTTCTAGTTGAAGAGTCGTGTCGCGATATATACTCAAGAGGGGGGGGTGAATTGAGTATAGACTTTAGTTGGAACTTTTTCATTTACCCGAGTAATGTGTGTGTAAAGCAGCGGAAGAGACAGACTAGTGTACTGTACCACAAACTAGAGATTGTAGTTTGTGATGGTACAGTGCACAGATTTGTACTATCAAGTAAAGCACGAAACAATAATTAGAGTACACACAAGATTTACGTGGTTCGACCCCAACTCAAGGTCTACGTCCACAAAATCCACTAGAACTTTCTTCTCTACTAGCTCAACCAAAGACAATTAGAGGAACCCCCACAACTAACCATAGTTGTGCTAGTTTCAACTATTCCTACTCTCTCAACCCCAGACAATAGGAAACTCGAGTACAACCAATACCCCAAATACCTCACTCTAGAAGAGAAAGATTACAACACAATCACCTCTCTACGATGCTTCTTAGTCAAGCAAATAGAGGTAACAATTTCGACCTATGATAAGAAGTGTGTGTAATATCAGTGGAAGGTACAGTATGTTGTTCTGTTCTGTCTGAACGTTTTCTTTGGAAATTAAAGCTCAAAAATTTTGTGTAGAAAACGTCTAAGTGATTATCAAAACCAAGACTTCTTTTTATGCTGTAAAAAGACTTCTACTTTATTAGGAAACAATTAGAAGATCATTTTTATTCCATGTTAAAACTATAGGATAAAATCAGTTAAGGATAGAATATAGAATTCTACCTCAAATGTAATCCTATAAAATCTCTTCAAATATATTCAAAATAAAATCAACTTAAAAGATGATTAATTCTAAAACAAGACACCAAAATATCTCGTCAAAGTATATAGGATAATTAAAAGATAATATTTCAAATAAATCTTTTCCGAATTTCCTAAAACAGAAATATCTCATATTAGTTATCCTTGTGAAAGAAATACTATTTTCCAAAATATGTGAATCAAATAAAATATAAATCCTTGAGATATTTTGCATCATGAAAATCATTTGCAAAAGACAACCACGTTTCCAAAACCAATTTTCGAAAACAAGAAGTTTCAGCAATACAGAGTACAGTACCTAGTACTGTTCTCTGTAAAAACAGTTTAGCACAATAGATGAGACAGATAGCCAATCTGTCTCTTGCACCATACACATCAATCACACACAAATACTCATCTTACAACAAGAGTATAAACTAAAGTAAACCGTAGCTAGTCTTCAACGAGAACATCTAGTAAACACTTGTAGCTTCATTGGTGTAGCCGTAAGATAATCAAATCTTCATCATTCCCTGAAAGGTTAGCTCACCAATACTAGACATAGATGTTAACTCATAAATAAGGGTTTAATCAATATATGAATCATAGCATCTTGTCATCATCAAAACACACTACATGGTTCAACAATTTCCCCCTTTTTGACGATGACAACTAGATGACAAACAAACATAATTCCCCCTTAAACAATGCATGCTTTCGACACCATAATAAACATACAAATGCAACACGAAAGCATATACGAAGAGGAGAGTAGACCATAGAACACAATATCACTTGTCAACATCAAAACCACACATGCTCAACATTATTCCCCCTTTTTGATGGTGACAAGCAACCAAAGTTCCCCCTCAACACAAGCATACCATAAACCAAGCATTAGAACAAATTCACTTATCAAGAGATCAATTATCATTAGAGCATATCACACTACGCCAGAAATACAATATAACACCGGGTCTAAAATTAACACGACACCGGTTATACCGGTGTCTGGACTGCCGGTGTCTTAGGCTAAGACACCGGTTACTCGAAAAAAACCCGGTGTGAAAAGTAGGACATAAGACACCGCTTCGATCCAAAACCGGTGTCTTATGTGTGATTAGGATCTGGGCAAACAGGCACATAAGACACCGGTTATGACTCCAACCGGTGTCTTATATGCACAAACTTTTCAAAAAAAAAAAGAGAAATAATTTTTTTTACTGCATGCTTCAAAACCCCAATTGTTCCTCGTTTGTATACCCACTCCCACCTACCTTGCCACCACCGTACAACCCACATATCAACAGCTAAACACAATTAATTTGAGTTCATACTCAACAACAATCTTCCATATTACATTTCATACACAGGGCATACAACAAAAATCTAGGAGAAATTGCAAGTAAAAAATACAAGAATACAATCTCAAGGGAAGAAGATTAAGATTAAGAAATTAAATCTCAAAAGAATTGCAAGTAAATTAAAGATAGAACAATATCTCAATCTAAACCGACGAAGATTAAGATTAATTAATATCTCAATCTTAACCGAAGAAAAATAAATCAGATCTCAATCTCTAGCATATTCGTAGATCGATCCTAAATTAGATAAATACATTAACTCAAATACGGTATATTAGATCTCAATTTCGAGTACATTTGCAAAATTTACAAAAACTACTAAAACTAGATCTAAAAAAACCCTAATATAATTCACAAAACTTACATAAAAGAAACAACTTGTAAAATGTCGATTTGAAGATATTTCTCTTTCATGTGTACTTCTTCCTTCGAGCGAAATCTTGGGACTTCGATGACATTGGTAATAAAATGTTGGAGATGGAATGCTGCAGGTAAGTTAGAGATTTTTTTTCCTCCTAAAAGAGTAGAGATATATGTGTAGTAGAAAAATAATCAGAGATGATTGAATTGATTATTTTCTTCACAACTATTAGACGAAGTAAGATGTGATTTTTTAGGAACTTAGATTGTTTTTGAGCAGATCTCCAAATTTTTTTTTTTCCGAATGAAGTTGTTGATTGAATTGATAATTGAGAGAGAGGAGCGTATTGGGGAATGTAGTTTGTTCTTCTATGGTGAGAGAGAGAGTTATGGAAGGCGCAGATAGCAAGGGAAGGGAGATAAAGCAGTGGAAGGCGGAGATTGCAAGGGAAGGGAGTTACTCCGTATAAAAGCAAGTAAAGAAATAATTAAAAAAAATAATTAAAAAAAAGAAGAAAGTGGATCATACATATAACTCCGGTTGACCACAAAACCGGTGTTATATGTATTATTTTTTTTTTGTTTTTTTCTCATAGTGTTAAGACACCGGTTGTCCTTCAAACCGGTGTTAAACGTGTCGCACAGTTTTCTTTCAACATTTTACGCAATTTTTTATTTATTTTTTAATACGTATGACACCGGGTGACGAAAAACCGTGTCGTATATTTCTGTTACACCGGTTTTTAAGTTTCCGGTGTCATATATACCGGTGTAAAATCCAATATTTAGCGTAGTGTCATGTCAAGAACAACATCTCATCATAAAACCAAATCTACGCAACCTACCAAAGAGGTCAAAGAGAACTAAGGTTCTTGACAAGGTTTAATATCAAGCAAGTAGGTGCATCTAAGTTATTTTTCCCCCTCTTGGCATCATCGAAAAGGGATAAAGTGGGAGTGAACCAAACTCGTGAAAGTCACGCAAATTGTCCAAAAAGGAGCTCAAGTACCTCAAGTCTAATATCAATCTAGCTACATCAAGAAAAGACCAGGTCACAATCCTAGCTAACAAGAATTAGCAATAGTTTTATTACCTATAGTCCATAGTGAAAGAGTGGAATCATTGCGAACCATATCGTACCAAGTGATTGGTCAACATTAATAGTACAGTTAGCAGATCTGTACCAGTCATTCGTAGCATGTTCAATCACACCAGCCTTATCACCAATAATACGCTCCAAATGCTCGAGGTAATAAATTTAGGACAATGCTAGAGGTCTAAAGTTTAGACACGCAAAAGTGTCTAAAATCCGTAGTAATTTTACTACACTATCAAAATTTTACTACTCACACAATTAATTTTATTACCTGAATTTTTTACTACAATTAATTTTACTATTCCGATCTCAATTTTACTGCAACTAGCTCAATTTTACATTTTAGACAAATTAATTGTGTCTAAACTATAGACCTCATGCATTGTACCAGCAAAAATCTACCATATCATCAAAATCAAATGCGGTTGCATAAAATTCGATCACTCTAAAAATTGTTCCACCTCCATTAGTATAAACTTAACCAACATAGCACACAATACTACACTTCAAATAGGTGCAAGAGATTCTTGTACAATACCAATCCAATTTGCAAATAGGTTCACTGATCTCCAGTAGAAATTTCTGTGTTGACGTGGTTAACAACTCACAATTACCATCAAGGCACTAACATTCACGTTGCAAAGCTGATGACCATCAAGTACTACTCCAACAGTAATCATTATGACCATATGAAGACAAACCAACCTCTTTTCTTGCATGTAAACTAACTTTCTTTGGTAAACCTCCACTTAATCACGTAAACTTCTGTGACCACATTAAACTTTAAAGACCCAGCCTCGCAATCGATAATCTCATAAATTAGCGAAACTCGGATCATACCAGTAATGGAATAGGAGACTTTTGAGAAATTGAAGAACGAGACTCAGCATCATACCTCATAAGACCCAACAGAAATTATGATGACAATCGGCGGTTTTACCAAACGCGCGCGGAGAAGAGAGAGACGGAGCTGCGGACAGGAGGAGTAGCTGATGCGGTGTTCCGATAGTGAGCCATCAAAGGCGATCGAAGTAGCTCATTAGTGTAGCGGAGGAGGGGTTCAGGTGCTGAGTGTAGATCATGAGAACACTTGATTTGGGGATTTTTGTGGTACTGAAGAACACTTACAATATATAATCCAAAATCCTTTTGTAGTACAGAGTTATACTTTGTCTCATGCTTGATTAGCAATTTTATTTTGCTACTGCCTCCTCGGTCATAACTTCTTTCGCAAATCGACGAATATTAGTACAGAAGAACAATCTGTACCATAAACCATACTCCGTAGAACAAAACCACCAATTCTTATCACAACTCCAATAAGCGGACCACCGTACCAATTCGATCAAACTCAAGGTACTAATTCGTAAATTGGACTATAGATAACTCGACTAAAACTTAACTCAAAGCTAGGCAACTTAGGAAATTTCATGGATGTAGCTAAGAGAGAAAAAGACGAGTCATATTGCTATTAAAGATATGGACATAAGATGCGATAAACGGGTTCATTGGAAGCACAATATCTAGTATTAAACACCTTTACTAGCCAATCATCAAAGAAAGCATAACAAACAACGACCTAAATGCAATTAATTATACCAATTTCCAAACGAAATTTCTCAAATATTTCTCTAGCAATTGGCTTTGTAAGAAATGGTCAATTCGTCATCAACATTGTATAATTCAAGACAAACAATGCTCATATTAACATGATCTCTAACAAAGTGAAAATTCAATGCAAGTAGTTCATGTAGCAACGGATTTTTTAGAAGTATTAGAATCACTTTTGGTGATACACAAAATAGGCTCACACAAAAGACAACATCATAATTCCGAAACATGAACTTACCATAAAGCAACAAGGAGTATCAACACAACCATATGCATATACACGAAATTACCTCTCCTTGGTAGAGACAGAATCAGCATATGTCTCATGCTTAGTTACTGATGTGAGGAACATTTCTGATGGTACAGAACAAAATTTTGTTCTGTCTAATAATGTGTTGTTCCCCCTGAGTTCAAGATGTCTTCTAATGAACTCGTCTTTGACCAAGTGGATTCCATGACAGCCCTATATCATCTCTAGCATCATCCACCTGCACATCTTGAGAAGTAGTACACAAAAAGCATATACATGTATGTATACTACTTCTTTTACTTCTTACCTTCATTTAATCACAAGGATTAATGTGTTCAACACTAAGGATTGAGAAGTACTTACCAACTTACTTACCACAACTTGTCAATGGAATGTGTGTGAAATTTACCAAACTTACCAATTCACACGACACATATCCATCTTGTAGGCTCTATGTGAGAGTATTATGAGAATCGTCCATTAGCACATGAGCAACGATAAGTTGTCAATCGTCGCCCTTATTCCCTCTCACTTTTGGCCTGCAAAACAATCATTCCTTGGACTTGGGCACCCAAATAAATTTGGGTCCCTGTTGGTTAGTCAATGTAGCACACAAGTCCTTTCGTACCCACACTTTCTTGACCACTTTGTGACTCCTTTCAAGATCAAATTTTTCTGCATCACAAAGGTTAGACACACAACCATACTTACCATAACAATTGTGAGTCAAGGACTCACGAAATCTAGCACCTTTTCTTTTACGAAAAACATGTTTGTTATGGTTAGGTCTTTCAAGGGTACAGTCTGCTAATCTGTACTGTCTAATAGCACTAGATCTTATACCTCTTTTTCGAAAATTATCAAAACGCCTAGAGGAATTATTTAAGACATCACTGCTGTCATTCCACCTATTTGCCACACTTTTAATCTCAATAAGTTTTGAATCAAACACGCTAATTGATTTCAAAAGCTTTTCATTTTGAATTTTCAAAGTTTCAAAACCTTCACTTAATTTAGCATGCTTACCATGGAACATAGTATCAAATTTTAGATCATGTGGAACAACATTACTACACTTTTTTAACTCAACTAATTCTTTATTCAAAGAATCAATTCGTTACAAAAGAGTAGAATTTTCAATTTCAAGAACAGTACAAGGAACAGAATGGCAGGCTGTACTCTCAGCAGAAACTTTAATCAACTTTGCTTCTAATTCATCATTATCACGAAAAAGACTTTCAATTTGACTCGTTAGACCATTAGAAAGAAATTTCAAATCTTCATTATCAGATCTAAGTCTAAAACAATCTTTTTCAAGACAAGCAATTCGATCAAGACTAGTAGACAATTTATCATCGACAAGTCTCTTACTCTTATTCAATTTATCACAAGTAACAATTTCTTTACTTAGAATTTCAACACTAGTGCAATGTACACCAGATCTTTCAAAGGAACAATGCAACGATTGCTTAACACATAACTTAAAGTTTACGGTTCAATCATGCGCAAGTGATAACTGATTGTGGGGCAATACCATGTTTCCTAATCCTAGCTGCCAGATGAGATACGACATTGTGCCTTTCTTCAATGTGAATATATGTCACCACTATTAACCAACAATTGCGAATATATACGTTTGATTTCATTCGAGAAGCTTTCGTTTTCGCTTTTTGTGATGATTTTGGAGTTTTTACTGTAAGTGATACTAGATGTTCATTAAGAGTATATGTATGTACTAGTGTATAATTTGCCGTGTCTCTCTGTTTTTTCTCTGTTTCCAGTTGAACAATTCCTTCTTATTTTAATTTTCAGTAACTATGTGACCTTAATCGTAATTGTTTTGGGGGTCGAATATAATAGCATGCAGACAGATTTCGAACTCTATACAATAACTTTGTTTATTACGCAAGAGATACGAAGGTAATGATTTCCATTTTAACACTGAACAGATATAGTATCTTGAGCTACAAGCAGGATCAAGATTGGTAAGTCGGGGTGCTTCATTTGGCACAGACTAGACCAGCAGCCTGCGCCATTTGATCCGTGTGACTCCCGGCATTGCACATGTTTGCTAATGCGCGCAAGTATTTCCTTCCATAGTTCCTCAACGGGCCACAATGCGCTTCATAAGTGTCAACCTGCGTGTAAAACATCGTTCATAAAAAACTCGAACATTAATTCAGTTTATTGTTCTTGGGTCGATTTTGGATTAGTCTACTAAAATATATCGAACCAAGTAACCAAAAATTTGAATGTATCGTATAACTTACCATTGATTTGAAACAATCCCAATCATCAACAAGAGGTTGTCCTGCAGGCCTAACCGTCGTCTGCAACAATGGACCCTTTAATTCACCAAACATAACTCGTCCGATTTCTGCAATAGTTTCATCAACATGTTTCCTGTGGGAAACCTCTTCATCTAGCTGTTTTTGAGCTTCATTTCTCTCGTTTGAGCCCTCAGGAGTTCTCTTAACCTGTAAATCAGAAAAAATGATGTAGCTTTACGTATACATTTCTTTATTTTGAAGGACTATATGTTTCAACATCTCGAGCCTTTGAGGCACTGGGGTAATCACACAGTTAATTATTACCTTTTCTCGGAGATAAAAGAGATCAGCTTCACGCTGTTCAATTGCGTGTATAGGAGCTGAATCAGGTGCAGGAGTTTGGCCTATATCATCAGTAGAATTTTCGCCCATGTACACAGCAAGCAACTCCTCACTAATGTTAAGAGTACCATATTGCATCACATGAGAGCCTCCTTGGTCAGTACCACGAGCAGTGCGCTTTTTCACCTGTTAGTTGATACAACAGCATGCAAGTCATTAATCTCAATTGATCAGACAGTAAAAAATCTCTTAAAATTCTGTGAAAAACAAAAAATTCTGATATTTCTGCAAGGGTTTACCGCAATATATTGTTGTTCCAAGGTCTCCTGCGTCGGATCACATTTGTCGCTGTTGATCAATAAAAAAAATGTTTAAATCTTCGGATGAACTAGTTTCACGAAAACAATTTTGTGAAACGGCCTCATTAATGACAATTGATAGTCTACGTAAGTCACGAGTCTATCACTAAATATTTATGTCACCTACTAATTTTAAATTGATTAGAGATAGTTTTGGTGGCCCGTTTTACAGAACTTAATATGAACGAATATAGTTACCTATCCTCCAACCACGAAACGCTATACAGGTCACCCAAACATACACCAGTGTATTCCTTAGGAAGGTCAGGAGTATCGCAATAACATCCAAAGCTGCTTTCATTAGGATTTGATGCAGTTGTCACGTAAATGTTCAAGTTTTTCGGCAGAAGACCATCAAAAATGCTACCAGATTCGCAAGCTTCAACATAAATTACCTAGTACATGGTAAATTTTAATGAAATTAGACAATAAAATTAATTGTTTTTAATAAAGAAGAACCAATGATTAATAGTCTAATTAAGATCATATGTACCATGCTTTTGTAGGACTTTAATTCATGCTTTTTCTTCAGAACATTTATGAAATCTTTCGCGTAAATCATGTCGCTGTCCTCAGGCATTCCTAATTAGGAGGATGATGTTAGAGGTCATAAGTATACATGAAATCGTTTTGTCAAACGTTGATCATACGGAGTATACATTATTGCTTGAGTCCGTGTCTAATCAATAACATTAGAAAAATAATGAATTGATTTCTGATACATAAAATTAGTTACACTAAAAATAATATCAGTTGTACAGTTGTACCTTTTAAAAAGTACGTATTGAATGAAATTGGACAACGAGACTCAAATTCAATTCAACATTAGACTATAAGGAGTATATATTCAAGTACTCCCTTTATACTTGTGACTTGTATAACAAGATATACTTACAAATTAAGAATTCATTAGCAGTTGTTGTTCAATAATCTACATTGGAAAAAAAAAATTGTGGTAAGTATTAGTATTATTTACCAAGAATACCAGGGCCTCCATGATCGGAATAGTAAATGAAGATGTGATCATCTGGACCCGTATTGAGCACCTTTTTACTACCACCCTTGATGGCCGTTTTATTTCCAAGTATAGCAGCATAGAAATTGCTAGGATTCACATGACTCCTGGTATAATCCTGTCGCGGGTTAAAAAGTGGTGTTATTTGTTGCCCATAACGTCAATAATATAAGTAATGTAATAATGTACGACAATTTGATTAGTGAAATGCAAACCCTTGGGACGCCTGGGTACAGATTTTTGCCTTTGGGGTTGTTCAAGATGACACCGGGTCTTGGATTCTCTTTGTTGTAAGCAATGTCATCGTACATGAAAACAATAATGTTTTCATCTTTTAAGCCACCTTTCTTCAAGACATGATATGCATGACAGACATCCGCCTAGACGACATACGGAATATATTTAACATAACAATATTAATCGTAACAAAAGAAAAAACGATATTATATATTAAACGAGCGAAAATTTTAGTTCATGTGTGAAAAAGACATGTGATATACAAGTGTACAACATAACATTTGTATCGACCAACATTCTGATTACATAATTACTTGAGCAAATATTATCGACCAACTTAATTTATCATACAATAATTAAGAACAATCATTTGTGATTACATTAGATTTATTGCATGTATGTAAATAGAGTACGTGATGATCAGCTGGTATAATTATGAATATCTATTCAACATGAAAAAAAAGTGAAATTTTAATAAAGTTAAAATTAATCTAAATTACCTGATGCCTATAATTTCCATAAGTGTTAGAGCCAGCTATTAAAATAGCCCATTTAGTTCCATTAACACGAGTTTCATCAGAAAATTTTCGGAAGACATCGCTTCTTAAACCACCCTCCACAAATGAAAAGAGAGAAAATGCTGCAAAAATAATCGACACGACAACGATTATTAAGCTTTGGGAAGCCATTTTTAAGACAGAACTACTAGCTAAGATAATTGGTTTCTAAATTGTGATGATTTTGTATGAAGAAGGTGCATGCTAATAACGTTCATATATATAGGAGGCATTGTTAATAAAATCCATGAAAATGAGAAAAGCAAAATAAAAATAAAAGTTTTCTACTTTTCTAGCACTACTTATCTCATTAATGAGTCAAATTGATCGATGAAATGTATAAAATGAGGAAAGACCCAAATTTAGTACTAGTAATTATTTCATTATGGGTTTATATGGAGCTTATTATTCAAGTTTCATTATTAATGCTTGTAAACACACTCATAAAACTTGCGTACTAATGCCATACACATATACACAGTTAGTTACACACCCATATTTGACTGATTTTGACCCTTGCCAATTGGCCTGGCCGTAATTCTCACAACATGGGCTTGGTTTTAGCTGACCTTACACTTCCTGGGGAAGAATGATACTCCCTCCTACCCATTAAAATGTCCCCCTTTCGTTTTCAGTTTTTGAGTAGCTATGTTCGGGGCTACTTCTAGACCAAATGAAAGCCCCGTTTACCTTAAAATTAAGTAGTGTTGGTAGAATGCAATGCAGAATACAATAAAAACTAATTTTTACAACAAGTTAACGATTTATTTGGTCTAAAAGTAGCTCCGAACATAGCTACTCAAAAACTAAATACGAAAAGGGGACATTTTAGTGGGTACGTAGGAGGGAGTATGTGACAAGTAAATTTCGAATCTAAATATATACATGTATGATAGATATACCTAGCTTAACTCAAGCTCGGGCTCTACCGTGTTCATTAACTAATTAAGGGTTAACGCCTGTGTTTGTGTCGTTCCACGTCTAGGAAAAGTGTTGAATCAGTTAATTGTCCTAATCCTTGTTGAAATTGTGACTAGAACGTCGCAATGTTCGAGTTCTGGGAATTGACAGATAGCATTGGTGACAAGTGTTAGGAAAACATAAGATTGAAGAAACGGTACAACCAGTGGTATTTGGCGGTGCGCCAATAGTACAACGCGGAGAGCCAATGGTATACAGACGTCCGTGAATGGTATAAGTGTGTCCGCTAATACTATGTTGTTCTTCCGGGTTCTTCTTTGCTTGATGTTTGTCTTATTTCCTAATTGCTTTTAGAGTATTTTGGGAGATTTACTAGCTACTACTTACCTAAATCCAATAGGTCTTTGGGTAAGGTGGTTAATATATAAAACCCACACCTCCTCTAGCTTATTTGGTATGATGGTGAGAGAGGGAATTAGTGAGAGAGCTACACAAAGAGAGTTCTTAGACTAGCAGATCTAGAGAACTGTTCAATTCATCTTGTATATGTAATTCCCCACCATAGTAAAATTGATTTCTAACCCCTGTGGACGTAGCTATCACGTTGATAGTGAACCACATTAAATCTTGGTGTGATCTTTTCTATTGTTGTTTGTTATCGTTCTTACACGCTTCCGAATTTCACGCCCAATTGCACAACAATCCTAATTACTTAACGCATCCTAATCGTCCCTAACCTCTATTAGTAAGTGTTATTGGGCGAGACGGGCATGCGCCCAGGACCCTCACTCAAAATGTTGTAAATTAAAAAATTGTTTGATTTTTAGAGTCTAAACATATTAAATCCGACGTATTGAGTTCCAATTTAGAAATTTCGCACAGCCCCAAGATAATTTTTGAAGATCTCTCATACGCCCCTGTTTGTAACCGTAAAAGAGTATATATACATAACGCATATCCTAATGTAAAGTTCATGTGTGTTCATGCATTTCGCCAGGCCACCATTAACAAAAGTGGCAAGTAAGATTAGTGAGTTTGTAAGTTGCGTAACACGCATGCGCTGTTTGTGTTATATTTTTAAAAATAATTCTCATCTTAGCTTATTTGGCTAGTACAAGCTTAGTCTATTCTTTGCGTACAAATTAAACATTACTAAACTGATTAATTGATGCAAAATACTTGTGTTCATAATCTGAAAATCTGCTCAATTCTGGCCATACATACATACGTTGGCTACTGTAATTGTATGTACATAAAAACACATTTGAACGTAAGGAGTCTACAAAATTGTCGTATAAGCTAAGCTTAGGAGTAGATTTTATCAAAAATGGCTTAAGTAATATTGTCTGATTGCATTGACTACTAAAATGTCACTGTTCATACTTCAATTCAAAGAGATTAGCTTTCACTTTAGTAAGCCAAGTTTCAATAGTGAAATTTTTTTAATTTGAAAAGGACCGTCGTAACAATATTTAGCATTTTATGTATATACTCCATCTTATTATCTTTGGCCGATTGAACCTTTCAGCACACTTCATTTAAAACTAACCCCCTTTGTTAACCTGTAATTGAGCTAATTGCCTTAATTAGAGCCAATCTGATCTGAAATAATTTTTAAACAACATTGCCGGCCTTTGAAATTACCGATAAATTCATTTTTTTTGTTGAAAATTAAAAATGCACAAGAACTATAGGTATATAATTAATGAATACTTCCACCGTCCCGATAAATTCCTTACCTTTGTGTTGGGCACAAAGGCTAAGGAGAGGAGAGAGAAATACAAAAACAATGCATAAACACTTGATTGGTGGGACAAATTACCCAAATGCATGTGGGGTTTGTAGCTTTTAATGGTTTAAGTAAGGGTACATTGGTCATTTTACAAGCCAAATACAACCAAAAAATAGAAAGGTAAGGAATTCATTGAAATGACCCTTAATAAAAAATTGCAAAGAATTCACCGGGACGGAGGGATTATGTCTAAAATTTAAACATTTTTGTCGTTAAGATTAATAGACTATCTTAGCTTAAAAGTGTACAACTCCACAGGTACATACATTATTATACTTATATAACGTGTTATCCATCTCATGGGCGAATCTAGGGGGTAGCCTGGGGTGCACCGGCTACCCCAAATTCCCCGAAAACGTCAAAATAGTGTCTAAAAAATTCCAGAAAAATAGGAAAAAAATTTTAAAAAAATTAATTTGTATTGAAAAGGCTACCCCAAATTTTTGGGGCTAGATTCGCCACTGATCCATCTAGTCGCTAAATATATATACGGAGTAGTATAAATTGGATTGCTAGCACCATGACACTAAAATTAAAGGTCTTTAGTTAATCATTACATTACATACTCCACAGCCATATAGCCATTGTAAGTTTGTAACACACATACAATTGTACATACATACACTTGCTTTCTTAATTGTCATTGTAGCTTGCTGATGTACATATCATATATAGGACCCCTAACTATTATTATGTCATCCCTTAATTGGTGTGATTACATTCGATGGTCCATTATTTTACACTTTTACAGTACATAATTTTTAACTTATATGTGTCCTATGCTAATGTTTCTCATCATCCCTTTGGGGTGGCCTTTTATGCATAAAATATAGAGTATACACACTTCTTAGCTTGTTCTACTACTTGTTCCCACAGACTTGTGAAGCTACTTTAGCCATCTGTGCTTGTTGCACTCCAGCGTTGCACACATTAGCAAAGGCCCTCATATGTTTCTTCCCGTAGGTCGTGAAGGGTCCACAATATGATTTGTAAGTCTCAACCTACAAAAGTTGACATTTTAATTAATTAGATCGAATCAATCAATGTAAGATTGAATCATACATACATGATGGTAGACTGGTAGTCATTGAAAATGGATGCAAATGGATAGTCTGTTTAACTAGAGCTCTTAACTTTAAGTTATGCGAATGTAACAACCCATATATAGAGGGTGATGTTGAAAGCTATGCGGAAGAATTCAAACTAAGATAATGGCGCTAAAAAAAATGAAGATATAGTAACTCATTTGGTTAGACAAATTAAAACTTCTTAAGTCAACTTAATTAGTAGGTGGAGATTCGATCCTCATCGGTCACCCTTACGTTTAAGGGTAGCTGTGTATATTTGTTATGTAAGAACTTTCCTATAGGCCAGGGTTAGGATCATATTCCCTAAATAACCCTACTAGATAAGTTATCGATAAGTGTATGCATACAAGTGCGAGGTACCATTTGTGAGAGTCCATTAGTGCATTAACTCTATCTTTTTTCTTCCTACGTTTTTTAGGGCAATACGTTATTTCTTTTATGTAGTAGTGAAAGGGGTGTAAAATTCAAATCATGCGAGTGTAAAAATTAACGATAATACTAGTAAGTTTAGTTACCATTGATTTAAAACAATCCCAATCGTCCACAATGGGTTGACCCGGCTGGCGAACAGACTTAATTATATCGTGTCCATTTTCAGCACCAAAAAGACTTTTGCCAATGCTTCCAATATTGTAGTCCACTTGTTTCCTTTGTGATAATGCGTCGTCTAACTCTTTCTGAGCTTCGGCTTTCTTGATTGATCCTTCTGGAGCTTTGACTACCTATTTTCCATAATAACAACAAATTACGTACATTGTATGCTAGTCGGAATTACGTACTCCTGGTGTACCTAATAAATTTTCGAGCTAGGTCAGGTGGTCGATAATGAGGCGAAAACTAACCTTTTGTCTTAAGTAGAGGATGTCAGCTTCATGTTGCTCAACAGCAACTGTGGATATCGGCTTTTGGTGGCCTCCTTTGTGGCTATGACTGTGATTCTTAGGGGCAGAAGCGGAATTTGACCCCAAGTAGAAGGATAAGTAGTCTTGATCAAGGTTCATGGTTCCATATTGCATAACATGAGAACCCTGGTTACCTCCATCAGAAGTTCGTTTCATTACCTAGAGATATCAACTAATAACATAAGATAAAAAGTTTTCATTATTGTTGCGCACATTAGCATAGCGCAACTAATTAATAACCGAACAATATATAGTTTCATCTCTTAAAAGTAATAGCGTAATGATTAAGACAGATGATGACCTATTCCCTATCAAGCAATTGATTAAGTCCGATATGGACATGATTCTTCCTAGCTTTAATTTGCTACATCGACGACTTTTCCTTTAAATTCAAGGCCTTGTAAGTTGCAAGTAAAATCAAGAAAAATTGCCAAATCGAACATTTTCCTTGATTTTTTGGGGTGGAAAGGAGTTAATAAGGGCGCAAAAAACTTTTGACTAGGACTATAATTCGACGCGTTATGGTGATCATCACGTCAAAAGTTAAGAATAAATCAAAATAATTGGCTACAAATTTTCCACTACTGTACTCATTCTTACCACTTTATATTGTTGCTCCAAGCTTTCGGACCCAAGATTGTGCGCGTCACTGTTTGTCAAAAAAGTTTTACCACAATCTAATTAGGTAGCTGAAGTAGTGATCGAAGACAACAAGATCAAACATATATATACACATTTACGCCGCCTAAATTTTAATGAGACGCGATCTTCTAATAAGTCATTATTAGGTTCGTTAAGTCAATAACGAACTTATATTAGATTGTACGAATATGACAAAGATACACTAAATGTTTTTTTGTTACCTATCCTCCATCCAAGCAACACTATACAAGTCACCCAAGCAAGTATCATATCCGGCAGGCGGACTTGGGTCGAACCCGGGGCAGTAAGTTGCCCAACTGCTTTCGTCAGGATTCGAGGCTGTTGTTACGTATATATTCATGTTATTTGGTAAAAGACCCTCAAATATGCTCCCTGCTTCACAAGCTTCCACATATACCACCTACATATTTACACACGTAAATCGTTTTATTTCTTTCAAATGTTACATACATACGTACATACATAATTACATACGGAGTATATACAATTTCATTGATGTTTACTGCATGATAAAATGTTATTGGTTTAATGCATAATAATACTTACCATGCTTTTATAGGTTCCGGAATCGTGCTTTTTCTTCAAGGTACTGATGAAATCTTTAGCATATAAGTCATCATCACCCGGCATAGCTTTCATACAAATTCAAAAAGGTAAATATTCAATATTTCGGTATTTCCTCTGTTTCTTTCGAATTAACGTAAAGATTTCAATAAAATGAAGTTATAATGCAAGATATAGATACTCATAAATTTATGATGAGCTCATCATCGATCACTCGCTCTATCTATGGCAATGATTGAGATAATCATGGTAGTAAGTAGCAAAATTTTGGAAGTACACGAAACATTCTTTTGGTTACGTATGTGTAGACTTACTGAGTACGCCAGGACTGCCATGGTCAGAGTAGTAAATAAAAATGCGATCATTTGGGCCACTATTTATCACTTTGCCACTCCCTCCTTTTACAGCTTTTTTGTCACCAAGAATTGCTGCTAGAAGATTGCTCGTTGTCACACTTTCTCCTATATAATCCTACATCAATAATAATCATCATATTTTTCAGTACTTAATCAATAATAAGTTGAGTAATATTCACTCAAATCTCATAGAATGAATTTAACTTGTAATTATTGTTATTAGTATATCAAATTTTACCTTTGGAACTCCTTTATAAACATCTCCACCTTTGGGGTTGTTGATTATAGTTCCTTTCTTAGGATTCTCTTCGTTGTTTGCAATATCGTCGTACATGAACACGACGATGTTTTCGTCCTTGAGACCTCCTCTCTTTAAGATTTGGTATGCATGACAAATATCGGCCTACAAATTCAATGGAATGACAATATAAAACGTCAAATTGACGACACTATGTAATGATGGTGAAATCCCGAGACTAAAGGATTAAAATGACTAATTACCTGGTGTCTGTAATTTCCGTAACCATTAGAACCAGCAACAAGAAGAGCCCAATTCGTGCCTTCGGCTCCACTAGACGAATGTTTGGTAGTAGTTCCGAAAGCTGTAGCTAGTGTTTCTCTAGTAATACGGCTCTCAGAAAGTTCAGTAGAGTGTAAGAATAAGAGCAACAAGATGATGTGAAAGAAGTTCAAAGTCATATTGAAGAGACCTTGGTTTCTAATTATGTGAAGTTGATAGTGGTATATGTTTCGATCCCAATATTTTTGGGATCTATTTATAGACTTGATGGAGAGCTTTTTGTCCTACTAAGCTCACACGCACTACGGCAACTTATAGACTATACTTCCACTGTGTTTAAGGAGGAGAGTATGAGAAGGTGGAAAAGCTTATCATTATCGTTAATACAAAATGTTGAATATAAATACAAAGTGGTACAATGTGAACATTAAGATAACAAAATATTATAGTGAGGATTTTAATCCTATTATCTAAATGTTGAAAATGAATATAGGGTGGTACAATATGAACACTAAGATTACAACATATTATAGTGAGGATTCTAATCCTATTAACTAGGAAATAATATAGGAAAAGATCATAAGAGAATAATAACTATCCTAAATTACAAAGATCACAACATTAACATTGATAATATATGCTGGAAATACATATTTCCATATACAGCCCCCGCAAGATAGACGATCGAAGAGTAAGTCTTACCTCGGAGGAAATAATGAGTAAAGATGCTCCTTAGCAATTTGATGACTTGCGTAGTTCTCGTAGATGACAATGTGTTGTGATGCGTCGTAGAAGTGTAACATAATTTTTTTTTTAAATAAGGATTGTAATTAAAAAATCAAGTAGCTCCGGCAATGAAATCCGTTGCTATGACAGCAAGCACCTCATCAGGAGCGGTACCCACACTCTTGTCGGGTAGTCTACCGGTCTTATGTGACCGAGTACATGCGCAACTTTATTACCCTTTCTAGAAATATGTCTAAAATGACACCTAATAAACCTACGAGAGAAAGAGAGAACATTTAAAGCCACAACACCAAAATAACTAGATGACGTTATTCCCGCCTTTAAACTCGAAATAAGTTGTAAAGAATTAGATTCAAGGATCACATGCTCCGCACCTTGTTGCCACACCGTTTGCAACCCAAGTAAATTAAAGCAGCCTTCACTTCAATGATACACGGCTTTCAACACTCTCGCACTTGCCTACACGCCACACGAAGCATCTCACCCTCACTCCCTCTCAGCATCGCCCCCATCCCCAAGCATGCATCCCCCAAAGTAGCCCCATAAACATTTATATTCACAAAACCTGCTTCTAGTGGTTCCACTTATCCTCGCCGCAAGCCGCGCTACCCCCCACCCATGCCCCTTCTATATACCCTGCCTCGCTTCAATGAAGGCCTGATAATTAAAAGCTCAGGGCTCGGCCTACAATATCGCCCAACGCCGTCTCCCTTCCACCATGGACAACGTCGTTTCTCGCATTCCACACTGCCCACGCCAAAACAGCCACCCTTTCGACTCCTCCCTCAAAGCCCACCTTTTGCTCTTCCCTAATCCACGTCGCCACCAACTCCAACCCTGCCCTACACCCTTCCCAGCTCTCGGTATCTACTCTGGCCTCCTCTGATACCTGTGCACTCGCCGGACATAGGAAGATAGCGTGAACATCATTTCCCCCCGCTAGACCACATCTCGGTCACGTTATGTTTTCTTCACTGATCCTTCGTTGCATGTTAGCCTTCGAAGGTGTAACCCATCTTACCAATCTCCAGATAAATGTTCTCACCTTCGAAGGAACCTCCAAATTCCAAATTCTTGACCGTAGATTATCCCCCCTCTCTCGAGCTACTTCCCTCCCCCCGATTGCAACAATCACCCTATTCCCAGCAAAATGGTACCCCGTCTCCACCGTATACTAACTTTTATCACAATTGCCAAACAAGCTCGTGCGATCGACCCACCTCTGCGATCGGGATACACAAAATCTCCTCAGTTTCAAATGGCAGCAAATTCCTTTTCACCTCTTCCCTTTTCCAACATCTCATATCTCTGTCTATCCACTCAGCCACTCGCACCTCATCCTTCCCTCTGTTTGGCGATACAGTCTTGAAAGATGGACCCTTTGTAGTCCATCTATCACCCCATACCTTTACACTCCGAGCATCCCTGATTCTCCACCGACATCCCTCCATCAGCAGATCCCCCCCCCCCCCCCGATACTTCACCAAACAAAGCTCGGTTGTCGGCCAACTTTCGTCTCAACAAAAGAGCTTCTCAGAAAGTAGCGGGCTTTAAGCAGCCTTCCCGCTAGAGTAACCGGGTTCTATACCATCCTCCACGCTTGTTTCATTAACATATCATTGTTAAAGGATTGAAGATGCCGAAATCCCATTCCTCCATCCCCTTTCGAGCAACACAGCTTATCCCATGATACGTATGTAGTGGGTTTTACGTTCTTCTTCATTCGCACCCCACCAGAAACGAGCAATAAGTGAGTAGATCTCATCACATAAGCTTGACGGAATTTTAAGGAGTCCAATGTGATAGGTAGGGATCACTTGGGCCACGACCTTAATTAAGATCTCTCTACCCGCAAAGGATGCTAGGCTTCGTTTCCACCTCTTAAGTTTCTTCCACACTCGCTCTTTTATGAAGCTAAACGCAACCCGTTTATTACGGCCCACCACTCCCGGCAGCCCCAAGTAGCGCTGGTGCTCTTCAACACATTTCGCCCGAAGGATACCAGCAAGGCTCTCCTTCACCTTATCTCTCACATTGACGCTGAAACTAACCTCCGATTTTTGGAGATTTACTCCCTATCCCGACGCCTTCTCGTACTACTCGATGATCTCCTTCACACAACGAACATCACTCCCTCGCTCTACAAAACACGATACTATCATTCGCAAAAAACAAGTGTGAGACGATAGGGGCCCGCCTACATATACCCCCCCCGTAAAGTGCCTTCCTCCCCACTGCCCTAGGTAGGGAGATATTGGGTCGCCCTGCCTTCGCTCCAGCCGCGGTTGGAAAGTGAAGGACGACACCCCGTTAATAAGCACCGTCGAGTCCACCGTTGCCAAACACCTCAGCACCATCGCTCTCCACTTCTCGCTAAAACCCAATTTCTCCATCACGACGCGTAAAAACTCTCACTTCATTCAATCATACGCCTTGCTCGTATCCAACATGTACCCCACATACCCTTGACTCTACCGAGATAGGGTCCTCATATAGTGGAAAATCTCGAAAGTGATAAGAGTGTTATCAGTAATTAACCTTCCTTCTGTAAAAGCACTCTCTTACTCCGACACAATGATGGGTAGGAAAATATATTAACAAGGACCTTCGAAGCCATCTTGTACAGGACGTTACACATACTAATCGGCCTAAACTCCACCATTTGTGTAGGCTTGTTGACCTTGGGGAAAAGGACAATACTAGTCTTGTTCACCTCCGTCATTGGGTAGTCCCCACTAATAAGGCCAATTACATATCGACTCACATCATCTCCCACCACGCTCCAGTGCTTTTGATAGAAATTTGCATTCAAACCATCCGGTCTGGCGCCTTACTAGGACCCATTTGTTTTAGAGCCTCCCAGACCTTCTCCTTCACCACCGGGGCAGTGAGGCTCTCATTCATCGCATCGGTGACACACCTTTCTACTCCCTCTAAAGCATCCTCTTCCCCACTGATCTCCGATGGGGAAAAGAGCTCACTAAAATACTCTACCACAACTCGGCTCACCTATTCGGACCCCTCAATCCACTCTTCACTCGCATCCTTTAACCTCGCAGTTTCATTTCTCCGTCGCCTCAATGAAGCCTTAAGATGGAAAAAATTCGTTGTGGTCACTGTCCACAAAATTCATCACCCTAGATCGTTCGCGCCAATAAATTAACTCATTAACTATCAATGCATCCATTTCCGCGCACACCCTCTTCCTTTCGTCCACCACCTCTTGTGTCGGCACACACCCATAGAGCGAGGTCAGGCGGCGCCGAGCTTCCTCAATTCGTCTACCAAGGTTTTCAAACTCAACTTTACTCCACTTCCACAATTCCCCACTCACCTTCTGTATTTTACCAAGCACCTCCGCCGCATTCCCGAGCGCACGTTTACTGTGTCAAGCCTCTTCCACAATTTTCGCACATTTTGGTGACATCAATAATAAATATTCGAACTTAATTGCCTCCACCGTCGAGTCTCCCAAACATATTGCTTCAAGATGAAAGGACAATGGTCTGAGTGCGCTCGCTACAGGTGGTATACCGCCACTGATGGGTGAAGCCCTATCGAGTCGATTGATCCCAAGGCTCGATCAAGTCTCTCGAACACCTCATCCAGTACAGCTCTCTTATTCCACCATGTATATATCTCCCCATTATATCCTAGGCCAACCCCCACTCCTCCCTACGGAATCAGCATAAAACCCCTCAAAATCAACCAAACCATTGGTCACCACCGACATCTCACTCGCATGCACTCATCTTAGTCTTCACCAGAACCACCATATTCGGCCTCTCCCTCCTGAGCAGCCTCCTTAATTTACCAACTGTCGGAGGGTTGCCCAATCCCCGGTAATTGTAACTAAGAAGACTCATTGTTGTTCGTGGAGCTGGCCCCCTGGCCCTCACAAGTCTCCGCTACTAAAGTTTGTGTGGGAACATAAACTAACTAATCCGCCCAAATCCGTTTTGCAAACAAGTCTCCATCAATCTCCATATCACCCTCTTTCCTCTTCTGAGCTTCCCCGTTCAGTGGAGTGCCCACACCCATACCCCCATCCCTGGGAACTCTACATACGAAACTTCCGACCACCTTTGCTCACGCTTTTTAACTCCTCTGAAAACTTCAACTCGCCCACTACAGCCAAAGGGTCACCACTAGGTATACTCTCACCATCTCTACCCCCTTCAATACACACCACAGGTTCCTCTAGGACCTTAGGGCTTTACACTCTAGAACACCCCCAAACACAACACAAATAAAATACAACACAAACAAAACCCCTCTCAAACACTTACGTTCGAAGAGTATTGCATCGCTTCAAGAACACATCTAGCCCCTACGACGCATACTAAGGATCAACGCAACGATCTCGAAACATAGTAGAGCAAGTAGTCGTGTCATGGACACACGTAAGTCCTGAGGGCACCCCCTCTTTTCTAAACTCGTCTTTTACTTAAATCTAATCTTCTACCCCTTCTTTACGTACGTTTTATTGTTTTCGACCTAGATTTACATTTTGCCTAACTAAGATTAATATCTAAAACGAATTACATGAATCACGCTTAACACACATATCTATAGCGCAAAGCGTTTGGACAATTGGTAGCTAGGGACCTTAAATCAACCTTAATAATTTTGTAACCTAAGATCTAGTTTTATGTGCTAAAACTACCGACTTAGCTAATTTATTAGGTTGTATTTAACTTGTAAATGATTGTAACTTGCATGGCTAACTGCTCAACGACTTGTAAACGATAATTCAACTAGTAAAGACCGCTATACGTGGGCGAGGTTGGGTGCCTTATGGCTTCCCAACACGTACCGTCACCCTCGAATCCAGTCTTGCGGTCCGTAGACTCCATATTGGCGTAGGGCACAATGCGCATTTTTTCCTTACGTTCTTCGGTTTTGTCCCTTTTGGTAAAAAAACTCGCGAAAGTATTTTTTACTTGGCATGACTCGCTTCCCCAAGCGTTTGTGCTCAATGGGTACAAAGTCACCTAACGTTATTTACGTAGTCCCTCAGTAACAAGGAACAAGATCGTGTTGCACGGTTTCCAAACACCCCACAATTGTTTGGTGGCGACTCATATCCTAGTGCAATCATCGCACGACTCGCGCATCCGTTGTGATAGAAACCATCCGTGGAAAATACACCCATCGACATTCCGCTCCCCACTTGTCTCCCTCACATGAATCTCCCTTTTTGTGATAGAATTGATCTCCTTTCCCGACGCCTTCTCTCCATCAAGCCCTGTATTGATCACAAGGATGGTATTATCTTCATCCCCATTTACAACCTTACCCGCGGCCCACTTTTGTGTCAAAAACTAACTTCTTGACCACTTGATCAGGGCACTTGTTTTTCAGTCCCGGGAAAGCTTCGTAAGCCTCCACAACCTTTCCCCTGCCTCTATGAGAAGAGGCTTTAATCCATGGACCCCATTTGCGTTTCTCAGTCACCTCATCCACGTCCACTCTGGTATAGTCCTTCTCCATATGGTCCAAATGGCCACAGGCAAAACAGAATTGCGGATGGCATTCATACTTGATGCTAATAACATATTTGTTGTTGATGTCGATATAGGAAGAGAACGTGAGGGAGTGATTTTTTTTTTTTGAGTTGGTAGAAGGGTTTCCCAATTTTGGTTTAGGGAAAAGGTGGTGGAAGTGTTGCGGTTTAGATGGCAGCTAAAAATAATATCAAAGAAGTTTTTGAGTTTTTTGGAGTTCAAGAGTACGTAATCACGATGACTCGGTGAGTATGATAACAACGTTTTGGGTTTGGGAAGGATGTGCCGCTTGACTCGGTGAATATTATGTGGCCTTTGGATTAGCGTTTGGCCAAGAGTGAAGTGTGTAAGTTTTTTTTTGTTTTTTTAGTGTTTTCTTTTTTTGTAGAAAAGGGAAAACGTGGTTTTGAAAGAAATATAAGAGGCTTGTTCCTTATACGCTGTTCTTTATTTTTCGGTCTCACATTTCTGGCTTTTCTAGAAGTTTTTCTCAGTCTGAAACTAATTAAGACAGATTTGTAAAGGACTAAAGGTATTAATCTATCGTTTGTTATATTTATGTTTTCGATACTTTAAATTTTTCGTGGAGATTATTCTTTCACGTGATATACTTTAGACCCTTAATATTTCTAAGGTCTGATGTACAAATAAATCCTAATAGCCTTGTCCTCTATTAAGTGAACTCTCATCGGTAAGAGTCGATTGAGGGCATATCATAGGTTTTGTATAAAAGAAACTCATTAATTAAGTAAGTTTTTGTTACGATATTTTTTTGGTTGATTTGAGATCTAGAGTTGAGTCGTTATCTCGAGAAATAAAATGGATATTCAAAATGGAGGGAATAGACCAATGACAGTGGTACACATAAGTAAAACACTAGTAAGAGTAGTAAGTAGTAACCCATGATTTGATTATTTGATATTTGGATGACCCCTCATCAAAAAATAGAAAGGATGTGATCGATTAACAGGTCGTTAAACAATTCCTTCTGTTGAAATTGTGACTAGAACGTCGCAATGTTCGATTTTTGGGAATTGACAGATAGCATTGGTGACAAGTGTTAATAAAACATAAGATTGAAGAAACGGTACAACCAGTGGTATTTGGCGGTGCGCCAATAGTACAACGCGGAACCCCAATGGTATACAGACGTCCGTGAATGGTATAAGTGTGTCAGCGAATAGTATGCTGTTCTTCCGGGTTCTTCTTTGCTTGATGTTTGTCTTATTTCCTAATTGCTTTTAGAGTGTTTTGGGAGATTTACTAGCTACTACTTACCTAAATCCAATAAGTCTTTTGGTAAGGTGGTTAATATATAAAACCCACCTCCTCTAGCTTATTTGGTATGGTGAGAGAGGGAATTAGTGAGAGAGCCACAGAAAGAGAGTTCTTAGACTAGCAGATCTAGAGAACTGCTCAATTCATCTTGTATCTGTAATTCCCCACCATAGTGAAATTGATTCCTAGCCCTTGTGGACGTAGCTATCACATTGATAGTGAACCACGTTAAATCTTGGTGTGGTCTTTTCTATTGTTGTTTGTTATCGTTCTTACACGCTTCCGAATTTCGCGCCCAATTGCACAACAATTGGCATCAGAGCTCCAGGTGGGAGATCCTTGGGAAGAACGATGGTCGGTGCGATGATAGCTGCGAAGATCGACAAGTTTTCAGGTAGGAATAATTTTAGTTTATGGCATATAAAGATGAGGGCTTTGCTTAAGCAGCAAGGCTTATGGTTACCTCTTGCCGAAAAAGAGGAGAATGATAAGAAGGCAGTAGCTCAAGACAAGCTTACCGAGTATGATCTGGCGATCATGGAGGAGAAAGCTCACTCCACCATCTTACTGTGTTTGGAGGACGATGTCATCACGGAAGTGACCGAAGAAGACACCGCGATCAAACTGTGGAAAAAGCTCGAGTCTTTATATATGAAAAAGTCACTCACCAACAAGTTGTTGAAACAGAGGTTGTTTTCCCTAAAGATGGAGAAATGTACGTTGTTTAGAGATCATCTCGATAAACTAAACTCTATATTGGTAGACCTACGGAATATAGGAGTTAAGGTTGAGGATGAAGATGCTGCTCTTATTCTGCTTGTGTCCTTGCCTTTGTCATATGAGAATTTTGTGGATTCTCTTGTGGTTGGGAATGACATGTTAACCCTAGAAGAAGTAAAGTCATCACTTTTTACTAGGGAGTTACGCCAGAAAGCTTCCGTGGATATTGTGGAGGATCGTGTTGCAGGTTTAGTAGTAAACGGTGCTGAAGGAAAGGGTCGTTCTAGTGGGAGTAGGAGGAAGTCTAAAACCAAATCTAGAAATCCTAAGTCCGGCGATCGTTCCCATAATTGTAATGAACCTGGTCATTGGAAGAATGATTGTCCTAGGTTGAAGAAGAGTGGTTCTGCTTCAATAGCGACAGCACAACAATATAATGGCTACAATTCGAAGGGGGATTATCCTCTCGTAGCACATGAGGAGGAACACCTAGGTAATAGGTGGGTTCTTGATAGTGGGGCTACTTCACATATGTGTCCTAATAGAAAGATGTTCTTAACATATAGCACGCATAGGAGTTTGGTTACCATGGGTAATAACTCAGTGTGTGAAGGTGTTGGGATTGGATCTGTTCGGTTTAGGATGCATGATGGTATTGCTAGGATTCTCAAGGATGTAGTGCATGTTCCACAACTTAAGAGTAGTCTTATTTCGCTTGGAATGCTAGAACGTAAGGGTTGTAGGTTTCAAGGAAGAGGTGGAGTATTGCGGGTGTGGAAGGGTTCGTTAGAGGTGCTTCGTGGTGTAAGATCAAGGGCGGGTTCTTTGTATGAACTACAAGGAACGGCATTGATAGGAGAGATGACTAGAGATGTGACATCATCGTCTGAGCGTCGTGGACTTGTGAGTATCTTGCCAATAGCACAAAGGGTCGATGAAGAGGTGAGTCATACTAGACCGACGAGTTTAGAGGTGAGCGAGTTGAAGAGTTCGTCTTGTGTTGAGGATGATCGTGCCAAGAGTGGGGTGGTGGTTGAAGTAGCTCAGTCACTAGTTGGTGCTTTGGATCGTCAAGAAGAACAACAAAGAGGCTTTCAACGTCGTTAAGGTACTTTGAGGTTCGGTACAATCGATCCTATTGTACTTAGCTATCCAGTCTTGGACGATGTACTTGAGCCAGGGGTCATTGGGTCAAGCGAGCGAGTAGCCGATGGAATGCTCCATGAGGTGGAGCAATCCACTTCTCACTGAGAGAAGTAGTCGGCTCACGCCCCGACGGGGGTAATGAGCGTGCTCCGGCGCGGGCACAGAGTTGGGCCCTAACGGGGGCTAGCCAAAAGTTAGTGTTTAGTATTAAACACATGGACACTTCGACGGAGGTGTTTTGGATTCCGACGGGATGATAGTGTGCCTTGGCATAGGCACGGACTCCGGCGTGGGTCATGAGTTTCTTGAAGCAAAAATGGTCGTAGTAGGTGCGATAATTTTGTGCTTGGTTGAAACTTTACTGGCAGGTTTGGCTCATCTTGATTAAGGTGGAGCTTCTTTGCGATTTAATGAAGATGATTTGATTTCTGGCTTGAAATAGATCATGGTTCATGTGGGTGCATTGGTACTTAGGTACAAACTACTTCAAATGGGGTTTTTTGATTGAAGATCGTGGTATGCGACCGTTCAAGTCAAGGTGGAGATTGTTGAAATTGTGACTAGAACGTCGCAATGTTCGAGTTTTGGGAATTGACAGATAGCATTGGTGACAAGTGTTAAGAAAACATAAGATTGAAGAAACGGTACAACCAGTGGTATTTGACGGTGCGGCAATAGTACAACGCGGAACGCCAATGGTATACAGACGTCCGTGAATGGTATAAGTGTGTCCGCGAATAGTATGCTGTTCTTCCGGGTTCTTCTTTGCTTGATGTTTGTCTTATTTCCTAATTGCTTTTAGAGCGTTTTGGGAGATTTACTAGCTACTACTTACCTAAATCCAATAAGTCTTTTGGTAAGGTGGTTAATATATAAAACCCACCTCCTCTAGCTTATTTGGTATGGTGAGAGAGGGAATTAGTGAAAGAGCCACACAAAGAGAGTTCTTAGACTAGCAGATCTAGAGAACTGCTCAATTCATCTTGTATCTGTAATTCCCCACCATAGTGAAATTGATTCCTATCCCCTGTGGACGTAGCTATCACATTGATAGTGAACCACGTTAAATCTTGGTGTGATCTTTTATATTGTTGTTTGTTATCGTTCTTACACGCTTCCGAATTTCGCGCCCAATAGCACAACACCTTCAACTCTAGAAAATGTTGGCAATTTGAGGTGAACTTGGGTCCCGGTTGTACTTGTCATTTTTGTAATTTTGTACAGAAAAAGAGCAGCTTATTATTGAAACTGAAACAGAATGTTAGATCTAATTATATACACATAACATAGGCATAGTTCGTTGTTCTACATAAACATAAATTTTACATATGATGTGAGAATTTTGTGTTTTGAGTTAGATCACTTCTATGCATATATTGGCATTTCTATTTAGTGAGGATCATGTGTTATGAAAATTCAGGAACAAATTAATGATCCGCATTTCATTCTCTATTGTTGTTCATCGATTAACATCTTAGGCGATTTTTGTGGAAAAAAAAAACTTCCATTCAATAGTACTCCCTCCGTTCGGTTTTAAACTTCCTACTTTTTATTTAAGGGTGTTTATCTTTAAACTTCATACTTGGAATATTTCCTTATTTGTAAATATAAATACCAAAACACCCTTACTTTTTTATTAAAAGTGGAAGTGAGACATACCCTTATGTGTAATTTTACACCAAGTGGACCCTAAAACTCATTATTTATTCTACTTTTCTTAAAAACTATGTTCCGACCCTACGCGTTTTATAGCCGAACGGAGGGAGTATGCATGTCTTTGTAATATCATCCGGTGATACACAATTCCAGTTGTATATTTGGAGTCGTAGTTTGGAAAATAATTAGAAACGTACTGTAACCAAGCAAATAACTTGAATAGTTTGAGTGTATGTACACCGGAGTCACTAAGCAAGTTTCAGTATTGGAGTATGAATTACGTTGGGGACCGAAGTCAAAACTCGTGATGTTGATCGAATGTTGTTAAGTGGAAGACCTTGAATTTGAAGGCCGAAATTTCTACCACGCACCTTACAAAGTGTAAGGACGACTACTAGTCTACTACTTAATTGGCGTACGTGATTATACCGTTTTCATCAGAAGTCACACCACACAGCTCACTAATTAACAGGGCAATGTACACCTACAATATGGACTACAGATTTTAGAACTTGCTGACCTCTTCTACAGTACTCCCAATCAACCTTAGTAAGATGCAACCTGGATTCGACTTGACAGTTGACACAATTGACTGATCAATTTATACTCCGTGTAATGACTTAAAATTGACTAAATCAAAAGGTATACCATACGGAGTAGTCTTTAACATCGTTAAATTAAGTATGTCTTGTATTAGATTGCGGCATTTATTACGGTGTGACAACTGACAAGACACGTACTAAAATGCTACTCGAGGCCTTGTCATTGCGGGTATATTAGTTTTTTCTTTTTTTGAGGTCGCGGGTATATTAGTTTAGACTGATAGAGTTATCGTGAAATTCATTCAACTCCGTGGACTAATAGTTCCACAAAACCCGACTACATTTTGAAGTGGGATTGATCATGAATTTCCTATATATACCTCAAAATACTGCTTGTAGCAGTACATAGTATTTAATTGATCACACTATATTCATATATATAAACACTAAACACATACTAGTGGAAAACATGCTCGAGTAATTAAGTGGGTTTGGTAAGCGCCAATACCATTTCTTGTTCAAATAAGGTTGGCATTGCCATTTCCTACCCAAATGACATTTATATATGCGCCATATCCATATGGCATGCGCCAGGATCTTATTAAAGATCAGCATTACACAATTAAAAAAAAATTGTGAGTAATGAACAAGCTTAATTAACTAGACAAACAAATGCTTGCAAGATCACAGTCCATTCTAATATCAAATTATGAGTACTTAGACCCATATTGATATATTAATTATAAATAATAAATTACAAACAGTTGGAACGTACCGATTGAAATCCAACAAAAAGTATACAATCAAAATGAGCATTTTGGATCCATATACTAAAATGGGAAATTATAATGGGTACAATCGAAGAATTTGACTTCACGCGTGAAATGAGCAAGGTGGTATGTATGTATGGTATGGGATGTCGCCAAACCCACTAATGAACCATTTTTATGCACCTCTAGTCCTCAACAATTATATGGATTCTTTGCACATTAATCCACTAAAAACACGTAATCATTGCGTATCATGCTCTAGTTTCATTTGCTTACAAGCAATAGGTAGCGAATCTAGAACCATAAAATCAGAGATGAGTACATTCATATTTCTAATTCTGGAAACAATATCTCATAAATCTGTAAACTATTAAGATACTCCGTTATTATAAGCAAATGTTATTGCATGTTATGTCGAATTGCAAATCAATTTTCAATGAAATTAGATAATAAAAAGAGCTTGAATTAACTCAAATCAGATAGTGAAAGAAAAAAGGAATCTTAACCTTAAACCTGAACTCGGTCTATCTTGCACTAAACAAAATATGCCAATCATGGAATCTCTTGGTATCTTGGGATTACATGATTGTAGATTCTTGAATCTTGAGGCACATTCACGTCTAATTAAATAGACTATTTTGTCCAAACGTGAAACATCCATTCAAGAATTTAACTAAATGTTAGCCAACAATGTTGCCACACTCATTCGATCACGACGCAATTTGTTGCTATAGGTTGGATAAGAGCCCACGACTCCACATTATATGCTTTGTTAGTGGCAACCTTCAATGGAAAGCACATCATAATTTCTTAATGCTTGGTGAAAGTACTTAGCATTATAATCCAAAAGCATCTTCACTTTAAAGCCTTCGACAAAAAAAGTAAGAGTTTTAGATAATAAAATGCAAAGTTTATAAAATAATCTATCCAAATGAATAAATGTGTGGAAAATCAACTTTATGACAAAAATTTATGATGGTATGAAAGCTTGACCCTGTAACCTCAGTTTTACATTGTAACACTGCAACCACTAAGTCAATTAATATTTTGTTGACTCTTTTATTTGCCAAATTATATATTAAGGGTATTAATTCTTAATATTTCATCCAAATTTAAAAACAAAGATTTTTCACAATAATTGTGCTACCATATCTTCTACAATAACTATATAAAAATAAAATTTAATCGTTTGTTTAATTTTGACCAAAATTTCAGCAAATATAGTAAGCATATGTGGAACAAGGAATTAGAGATTATGTTACGTTTATGCTGATTGTCATGCAAAACAGTGGGTGTAATCAGACTAATACATACGTGCATTAAACAAAGAATATGGGTGGGTAGCTAAGACGTTAGCAATAAGCTCCGCGGGTGATAGCAACAAAAATGTTCCGCGGATGAGTTAGGTATGACCATTATGTGTTAGCAAATTATAAAATAATACGGACTATACTATAGAAATGCACATACAAAACCAATAAAGTAAGCAAATGCTAAATTGTTAAAAATTGAAAGAAAAATAACATAATGTTAACTTCATACTTCGTTCGTCCCACTTCAAACACCCGTGAGTATACGTAGTGGAATAAGAAACTATGTGAATATTATTGTCTATTATGTGCGTTACAGAAAATTCACCCAGTTCAACCAATTAGTAAAACTGAACATTTTTTTTTTATTTTGATTTATTTGAAGGTTCGTGAAACTGAACCTAAAACTCACCCTTATTGAGGAGAGTACACTAATCGATTGGTTAATCAAAGTTTCAATTGCTAAAATTCTTATCTAACTCACCAAGTAATTCTTTTGGAATTTTGATTAGCCGATTTGCGTGTACACCCTCATCAACACGGGGCTATTTTGGGTATGGGTGTTTAAAGGGGGACGTAGGGAGTAGAGTTTAGGTGGTGTTGCTTACATTAAAATTCATGAATCGACGTAAAATATTCATTTAAATTTCAAAAGCAAATAGACTTTAGCATGTGTCAAATGTTTCTTCGTCTCCACAAGCATTATAGAAAGCTCGTAAAGATTCTTCAAATTTCAAAATCTATCATCACCCCGAACATCACATACAAGGTTTTCTACGAATATACTCTCTTCTCACGATATCTTGATCATTCGGATGAAAATCAAGTATTCTCTTTCTTAAACTCGGGTCATGTGGAAGAGAAATAACATCAAAACTAGTTAATCGACTCATAATTTGTGTACTAGGACTTGGATTAGAATCATTAGATGTACATTATCCTTGAACCTCATCGTCTTCATTGTTTATTAACAGAGAAGATTGATGTTCACTAGCTCGAGTTTGAGCTTGGGTTGGATTTTCTTAGCTCTCTTGATGTGATTTTTTTTTTTGAAATTTTTTGCAATTGAACCATCTTATATATTCATTTATGAAATATATATAATTGTCTTAGTCTACCACTCTACCAATTTGTAAAAACCCAATACCCAATTAACAATTACATCCCAATTTCCCAAAATCAATCATAATCTCAATTAATTCCCAATTTTGATTCAATGTTTCAAACACTAATTCAAGTTCAAACATAAATTCTAATTTCAATCTATACATAATACACTACAAATCCACAATATCTAAAAATTTACACACTACAAATTTTCAAATCCATTTCAAATTCCAAACCCTAAATTTCTAATCTACTAAAAATTGAAAAATAACAAGGCAAAAAAAGAGATGACTTACCTGACCTTCGGCGACTCGCGTGCTGGCTCCGTCCGTCGGCCGTCGGCGTGCTGCGGTACTCCGTCGTCGGCTCGTCATGGTCAGCTCTTCGTCTCTTCGACTCTTTTCTCTCTCTTTTTTTTTCTTTGTTCAATTGTACGTTTCGCGCGTCAAATTTTTTGGAAGGAAGGTAAGAAACTTTAAAAGTCTCTTATGTCCTTACTCTCTAGTTCTTTTTTTTTTCAAGGGTATTTTTGGAAAAAAATAAAACTTTCAGTTTTTTTTTTCCTCCACCGAGGTGGCGACCGCCACTCCTCACCACCAGGTGGCTTCGCCCCTTCTCTCATGTGAAAATATCATCAAAAGTATCGAGGGGTAGTTAGGGATGGGCGTGGAACCCAGACCCGATCGTCAGTCCTGGCCCACGTGGGTCGGATATGAGTCTCATTTTTTAGGACCCCTTGGTTTTGGGTCGGACCCAGACCTGTTAACATGTGTAATGGGTCGGATATGAGTTTCTCTATTGACACCCAGACCCGACCCATAGACCCGTTTAAATATATATTTTTTTAAAACCTAAATTTTGACCTTCGTAAAACATTGTGTGTTACTTATTAGACTACAGAATAAACCACAAAGTATCAAGATTCTAATTTTCTCCCCTGCCGTAGCTATCTACTGGCGAGTACCTTCCTTGATCGACCTTCTTGCTTACTATGTAATTATTATTAGATGATTAAAACTTTAATTTGATATTAATGTTTATGAGACTTCATGTATTGACATTTGACACATACGGTTGTATGTTAAATTATGAGAATCGGAAGTTTGGTTATGAGTTGTTTATTGCACATTTAATTTGGGTATTTGACGGATAAATGCAAACAAATAAAATATTTTGAGTTAGAAAATATCATAAAAGTCAGCTTAGATGAAGTTCTCATCACAAATGATAACTCATACCCTGCCCATACCCATCGGGTCTTGACGGGTCTGGGTTTGAGTCGGAGAATTTTAGACCCATATGGATGTGGGTCGGGTATGAGTATGTATATGTACTTATGTAGTCATGGGTATGGTTATGGGTTCTATAGGACCTGACTCAAGCCTGACCCACGCCCATCCCTAAGGGTGTCCATTTGTACTAATCTAAACTGGATTGTTGAAGACAATTAAGGAACACAAACAAAGCATAAGTAAGACCATAGGACCAAATCATATGAGCCAAAATCAGATATTCCCTCCTGTTCTGTTTGATGTTCCACTATGAAATAGTACGGATTTTTTTGTAGGAAATAAGATGTGATGGGAAATGAAAGTTGGTGGGTCACAAACCATTAGGACCACAAAAAACATTACAAATAAAGAAAGTAGATGATCATTTAGAATTGACTCAAAAAGGAAATCAGAAGATCATTCAGAACTGGGGGTAGTAGATTTTTTTCCCCTCATCACGCTCAAATCTGGCGGGGCGCATTTCTATCAAATTATTGAAATCCTGAACGAAACAAAAACCTACAAAAATTTGTGGGACAAAAAGAAGATAAATATAGTAGCCTGGGTTTGAGCCAAGACACAAAATATTGCGCCTCATAAAACGATCGAATAATATCATATTCGGTCGAGTCTCGGTCCACTTTTGGGCCGATAAGAATTACGAACACTCCTCCCTAATCATCATGTACCCCATGAGGGCTGAATTTTAAATAACTGTTATCAGTACAACAGTACTGATAACCTAATAAGACAAAATAATCTTACTTCCCAAAAAAAATGTTCCCGGTTGCAAGTCCTTTCCTACTCTTTCTCTCTCCTTCCCTCATTTTTTTTGCCCTTTGTTCTTAGTTTTGTCCGCCCCTCACCTTTAACTTCATCAACAACACCCACCTTCATCCTCATCAGGGGCGTGGGGGAGGGGGGGCGAGCTGGGCCTGTGCTAGGGCCCCAAGATATATATTATGCATACTGTAAAGGCATCACTAAAGTTGGTTTGGTCTGGTGGTAAAAGCTTGGATTTTAGGAAAGAAATTTGGCACTCTGCTAAAGTTCGAACCTTGTTGTGCCATATTTTTGTCAAAAATTTTAGTTTTTGTAGCCTATTGCTCATTGGTCTACACATTACAGCTTAAAATATCTTTACTTTCCTCTCTTCTTTTGGTTGTCTTTTACATTTTTTACTTTTAAACTTCAATAAATAGGTAAATAGTTCAATATTTTAGTATTTTTTTGAAAAGTTTCACTATTTAACGCATATTATCGATTTTCAGGGGCCCCGTTCTTCAAATTTCGCCCAGGGCCCCCAAGTTCTCTCACACGGCCCTGATCCTCATCATCATCAACAACACCCACCCTCATCACCACCACCATCGATCATCATAAATTCATCATAAATCAGGCCCCATCATCAACCAACGCCACCACTATCGCCATCGTCATCATCACGCCACTACCATCGTCCCCATAACAAGTTTCCAGTTTCTTCAATCTCATTCTCTCTCTTCCCCATCTCAGACCCCTTGTTCTTCTTCGACATCAAAATCATCATGTTCATCTTCATCAACATCAAACCACCACCATCATCTTCATTGTTCATCTTCATCACTATCGTGATCGATCGCCTCCACCCATGCGCGCCCAAATCTGCCATCAAATGCGAAGCCGACCTCAAGCCGCCGTCCTTAGCCACATGATGTCGCGGCACCGGAAAGTTGAACCATCAACCTTTTTTCGGCCACCTTCTATAATTCTGTTTAATTAACTTTTTTCGGGCTTGGGGTTCACCACACCCTTCATAGGGTGTCTTTTAATTTCGAAGTTAGGGGCGTTCGCAATTTCCGGCGAGATGGGGTGCTGACTGATTGTTGGGGGTGGTATGAGAGTGGCGAGGGATAATGACTGGTTGGGAGGGTTTTTTTGTTTGGATTGGACAATATTACCCCACAAAACTGACGTCAAAAGTTGAAACTACCCCTGTTATTGACACTGTTCAATCGATAACTGTTTTCAATTTCTCGCCCCTCATACCCCATACATGTATTTTTGGAGTGCATGTATGAAGTGGATCTTGATTCGGGCAAGGAACGAGAAATTTGTCAATACTAGCCCAAAAGCAAAGGTCTTTTTTAAGCCCAAATAGGTAGTGGCTAAATCAGCAACTTTAATGGGCCGGGTAGTCTAGGATTGTGGTGCACCGACTCCGATCGAGACCTTATGGAGACAATTTCGGTACGATCTGGTGACCAGTGGCAGAGCCAAAATTGAAACTTGTACTGGACGAAGCTTATTTTTCGGAATTAGGAGTGTCAAATACTACAATTACCAATTTGTGACTAATTTTATAGTAATGGTGTAAAAAAGTTTATGATCATTCGCCCCTGCCGGTGGTAGTCTGGAATCTACAAATTGATAACATCCATCCTAAACCAGAAGTCCAGAACTAACCTAATGAACAATCAAACACCACTCGATTCGGTTAATGACCCAAATAATGATCCATGTAGGTGTCGTTTTTTTTATTAGGGTAAGTGTAGTTGTTTTTTTATTTTTTTTAGGGTAAGTGTAGATTGGCAAATATGTATTTCGCTGGGGTCGTTAGGGATGCCGCTTCTATTTATTCTTTGAAACCGCGACAGTTGGCTTTGTAGAGTTCTCAGCAGGGTGCGCACAGTTCGGATTGGCTTAGGGTGGTCCCTGTTTCAGGGTTGGGTTAGGCTATGAATGGTCGTACCTATCGTTGCGTGCTTTGCTACCGTTTGGGGGTGTCTTTATTCACCATGGATTATCCGTGCTCTGCTTGCTCGCGGGTCTATGTGGGTGATATATTTGGGGATCATGTTGTTTCATGTACAGGATTGGTTGGCGTCAATCATCGGCATAATGTTGTTCGTGACACGCTGGTTGATATCTGTTATCGATCAGGGATCTCAGCTGGAAAGGAGGTTGACATTGGTATGATTGGTGCTGATGACCGACCTCTTCGCCCCGCAGATAAGCTACTTTATTCTTGGGACAGAGGGCGCGACGTTAGTGTCAATTTGATTGGGTCGTCGCATTTGACTCAGGCGGGATTGACCGATTTCGAAGCAGGTAAGGTGGTGCGGAAAGCGGCCGATCGTAAGCGTGCTAAATATAAGGCTAAGTGCGCTGCTTTGGGTTATGACTTCCTTCCCTTCTCTTTCTGCTCTTTGGGGGAGTTGGAGCCCACAGTCGTTGCTCTGCTTAAGCGGATCCAGTATTTCTCCAGGACGCAGAATATCGGTGCGTAGTCTACAGCTCATATATTTAAGGAAAAATTTCTAGCTCCTACCTTTTATATATCAAAACTTCCAAAATCCTACCTTACTTTTAAAAAGTTTCCAAATCCTACCTTATAAAACATTTTTGTATCAAACTCCTACCAAAACTTCTAATCCGGCGGTTTTGACTCTATTTTCCGACATTGACCTTCGAATTGGCGCGATTTGTTTTGTTTTCTCTCCAATTTCTCCCTCCAATTTCACCTTCTCTCCCCAATTTCCCACACTATATCACATTGTAATCCAATTTCATCTTCTCTCTCCTATTTTTCACTTCTTGCACTCTCTTTCCTCACATCTTGCACTATCTTTTCTCACATCTTGCTAATTGGAGGGAGAAATTGAAGGAAAAGCGAAACAAATCGAAGGAAATCACATGTCAATTCGAAGGTCAATGCCGGAAATTAGAGTCAAACCCGCCGAAGTAGAAGTTTTGGTAGGAGTTTAATAAAAAAATGTTTTATAAGGTAGGAGTTGGAAACTTTTTAAAAATAAGGTAGAATTTTGGAAGTTTTGATATATAAAAGGTAAGAGTTAGAAATTTATCCAATATTTAATTGGATTGGTTTTCCATAGCAAAGGGTGTGGGGGCTCAGATCGTATCTCGGCTCCCTACCAATTTTTTGTAAATAATTATTGATTTTTAGTGATATTAATAGATAACACAATTAGAAATTATCAAAAGCCAAAATTATGTAATGAAATTCGATGTGACTAGATATAATAACCTATAGTCACTCAATCCGCAAGTGATCCAAAACGAACCTTAACCAACATAATAACCGAACGAGACTAATCCAATTTCACTATCTAACTATCCTAAAAGTTAGACTAATATAAACGAAACACTAATAATCAAGGCTACCTCATTGGTTAGGAAACCGAATATCCCGGGCTTTCCAAATTCTCATATCCCATGTAACAAAATAAAAATTGAACCTTTTTGTTATCGTTTTCTGTTTTTTTTTTTTTTTGAAAATCTATACAGGTGATTTTCACTTTTCAGTGGTCAGTTTTCATTTTTTGTATGACTATTGTAGTTACAAATAATATCAAAGTTAATTTTATAACTCGTTTAACTAAAATTTTTAACGTGAAAAAACCAAAAACTGAAAATAACAGTTATATCAAACAAGCTCAACCCAACTCATATCGACTAGACCCGACACTAATCAACTCATATCGAATCGATTCGACCCGACACTAACCAACTCGATCAAGTGTGAGCCCTATTGATACAGAACTCCCCCTACACGGCTACACCAAACGAGTACTATAGTATTACGGAGTATGCCTACATAAAAAAAAAAAAAAAAAAAATCCTCTCTCTCCGACTCTACCACATAGCCGACATCACTCCCCACTCGCCGACGCCGCTAACGCCGCTAACGCCGCCGCCTTTTCGCCGGCGTCGAAATCTTCTTCTTTACTCTCCTTTCATATTCTTCGAGGTCTGTTTTCTCCCCTCCCCTTTTCACCCTTAATTACTCCTATAGAATCAACTTTTACACCGTCGAATTAATCAGTTACTTTTTTTTTTTTTACTTTCTAGTAATTTTACTCATTTACCTAATTTTCGGATATAATTTTATGCATTTTTATGTTAATAATTCAATAGGGCTTTTCAATTTGATTTGCATGCTTATTGTTGAAAAATTGTAGCAAATTTGTGATCGTTTTATACTAATTGATTATATGCAACGTATTGTTGAAGCTGAATTTTTTTTAATTAGGGTTTGGTGTTGTTCAATTTGCACCCGAAATTCGATATTGAAAATAGGTTGTAGATGCTGCATTTCACTGTTTGAGATGAAATTAGGGTTGATAGTTTTGTGCTGTTGTTGTTGTTGGTTAGGTGTGATATTATGGAGGTAGGGGGAAGTATATTAGATGTGATTGATGAAGAATTGAGCTTTGGAGATTGTGATGATGTCGAAATGATGGATGTCGAAGAAGGAGAGGTTGTCGATGGACAGTTCTCGCTGGAGACGGGTGATGGGAATGGAAAGGGATTAGACGCACAGGCGCCCCGTGTAAATAACCAGAGTGCGAATGATATGAATAAGAAGATGAGGAAGAAGAAGAAGAGGAAGAGTAAGAAAGGGAAAGCCAATCCTGGACCTGGTCATTTTGACCTTGACAGGTTTGTTTCTGTCTCGTTGTTCTGATCGTTATTTAAGACGTGGCATCTATGATTCTATGCACCCTTAATTGGTTCTGTTATGCTACTAAGGAGTTGTCGTTGCGTTTGGTTTCTCATTTGATCCTCATAACTCTGACCACGAGTTCTGTTTTTTATTCCCGCTTATAACTAGTGTGATGTGCGTTCTCTTATATGTGGAATAAAAAAAAAAGTGCCCTGGTGTGTGTTTAAACAATGTCCAAGCGTGTCCTCCTGCTTCATGCTTATAACTAGTTCTTTTTCTAATGCCGAATGGCTGTTTAATAGCTACGATTGTTTAGAGTTCGGGTCCATTTTGAACTGTGGCATTCGTGAAGTTATGGTAGGACATTTGACCCTTGGCATGTCAACTTTTTGTTGTTGGACTTTACTGAAGTGTTGGGCTCCTTAAAATATTGGACATGGCTATGTTAAGCTTTTCTATGTTCTCCTATCATCTTTAGGAGTCATAATCAATTATCCTATTTCTGTTTAAGTTTTTGGATATTTCTTTTATATGCATTGTCAAACTGTTCAAGTCGCATGGGTTAAAATTTGGAAATTGAACTGTCCCCAGAGGACCCAACTAGCGTCTATCAACGTGATCCTTTGAAATGGCTATTGCAATGTGAAGACAAAATTGAAATCTATGACACCTCTCTTGTGTTTTCACTTCTCAGTTGCATGGCACTTTGATGTTTAAACATATGTTTTCCACAAATTATTAGGTACCCCGGGGGTACCTAGAGTACTTATTGGCTATTATGCACAAGGCCTTCAGCTGGTTTGAAGCCCTTCAGTAGATGCTTATGGATAGAGTACTTATTGCTTTTTCCTCTTTGCTTTCTACAGATTTGTCATTGGTGTCTGTAAGCGGCTGAAAGAGAAGAAATCATATCTGGTATACACAGCTGTTGGTGTTCTAGGGGCCTCTGCGTTCGGTGATCTTGTAAATGAGGTAATGAGAGGGACCTTTAACTCCTTAGAAATCTTTGTCAGGAACTATATTCTTGTTATCATCCTATGTTCTCTTTGTTAGGCCTATAGAAACCTTGTATTCCTGCTGCTTTTGTGGACTTCCCTTCTAGTCAGTGTGTGCTGTCTGCTTGTGGCCGACTGAACTTGTTTTCTCTATGTCTCAGTTGGAGAAGTTGACCTTGTTCAGTTGTTCCCTCCAATAATATTGGTCACTTTCACTGCATGTTGAATTCAGCACTCTTTTTTTTTTTCCTTTTTTTTTTCAAAAAAAAAAAACTTTTTCTTGTTGTAAAGCGGAGCCAGCTGAGTGTACGTGTATAGGGTTTCCTGGATAGAGAGATTTCGCCATGTATCAACTATACTTTTGAATGCTAGCTTAAACATTTCCCTTCGTTGTGTTGTTGCTAAGAGCTCAATGAATCGCATCTCCAACAGTCTTCATCTTCTTTGACTAATATAGGTTGAGGGGTTACTATCAATTTGATCATGGCTATGCATAACCTTACATGCCCTTCTATATAAGAGGTGAGACAAATAATCAGTTCTAAGCCAAATCCTTCTCCAAAGCTGACACATGGAGTCTTAAAAATATATTATAGTTTCTGATGAACAATGTTGTTTTCAAACCCTTGCAGATGCCTTTTGCGGAAGCCTATTACTTCTTTCAGTTTTCAGAACTCTGGGCTGTGATGCCCTCTGGGTGATTGACTCTGCGCTGTTTGATGTAGGTCTATGACTAGTGTCTTTTTTTTTTTTTGGGAGATAAAGGTCTCTGACGAGTTGCTTAAGATTTTAAGAAACTCAGTCTTGTTTCTTGCGAACAGATTCTTGATCGCATTACCTTTGAAGTTAACTCTTAAATACATCGTGAGGCCTAATATGGCTGCTGCCGAAGAGGCTATGTTTAGCTTATTAAATTATTTGCTTGACATCTTTGCAACAACATTGGACAAGTATTGGTCCTAGCTCCTGTTGGTGATTGCTGACTATGTTGGTTCTGTTGTCAACATCTTGCCCTTTCTGTATCTCTGTGTTTCCGTCGGGTATAATAATGGTCACAAATCTTCTTTACTGAACTAGAATATGCAAATGGCAGGTTGATGCTATCCAGGCTTGCGGAGGTCAGAAGACTGCAGAAGGTAATCGATATAGAACAGGTGGAGGCATATTATGGAATATACTCAAAACACGAGACCCAAATGCCTACAAAGAGATAATGAAGAAAGGGAAGGACTTTGAGGTGTGGAATTTAATCATTCCTTTATCTTTATTTTTTGTTGCATTCAAATAATTCAACTTCTATGAAGTTCCGTGTTATGATGTCCACGACCTGAATGTCCAACGTAACGTCGATGACTTGACCCTTTTTGCTGAAGTATACGATAGTAGACTACTTGATGTATCTTAGAGATTCTTCCGTTCTTCGTCAACTTACAACAAGCAATTGCTGTATTAGGACTAAAGTGTAATTTGTCTGCTATCTTAATCATTAACCGGTATAGTACTATGTCAGATTATGGGAATGTCGAGTGTTGTATCTGTTGGTGTTCTTGTATGTTGCGTTACCTCTTGTCTGTTTGATCATCTTGTACTAAGCATTTTTGTCTTTCAAATTTTGGCAGAAGCAATTCAGGCGACCAATTACCGTGCCACCTACTCAGAATGGAATCGCTTCTGAAAGTGCAGCAGGTGCAGTCACAAGCAAGCTGACAGCAAACAATTCTGATCCTGATCTCGATATGAACACCTCAGCAGAAGGACAGTTGATGCAGCCCATCTCCGAAGAGAAGCGAAGATCTGTCCATGATAGGATCAGGGTACCAGTGTCGTATGATGATCTGCCTGGACAGGAATCACCAAAGGACCATCTTCTTGAAGGTATTGTGAAGTCTGAACCATTGGATAAGTATTGCCCCTACTCAATTTTGGAATGAACTATAGCACTTTCACACAAAATAGTGTTTTCAGCGGCTCAGTTATCTAATGCCCAACATTGTGAACTTCAGTTAGTTGTCTCTAAAGAGCTTCAATACTGCAATCGCTACTGTGGTTGGCGGCTGTATCGATCACTAATATCAATTTATGATCATCATTCGGTGCCAAGGAGTTGGACCATTAACCTTGACCTCACAAAAGCCTAACCACCAAAAGGGGTTAATATCTGAGCAGGATATCTACGTCTTCAATCAAGTCTTCTATAAGAACATTCTTTATTTTTGTTTCTTTGGAGCGATGCCATGAGATAGTGTTTTGGATTCCGATATTCGTTCCAATAATATATAATTTTAGGAATTTTGATTGTGGAATATAATTCCAAATCAAATTAGTATCATGTCTAGGTGCCTTTGAAATGAATTATAGATGTGCCTTGTCCAATTCCCTTGATCACCCATTAGAGCCAGCCACATTCACAACTTCCTAATTAATCTAGTCGTCCTGTCTTTTGTCCACTCGTTTAGAGCTAAGCACACATGCATGCTTCTGTCATTCGGATCTTGATTTTACAAATTACTCACATCTCATGTGTTCTATTAAATTGGAATATAAACTGGAGAGGCATTGTTGTGGTTGCTAACATGAGGTTGGGTCAGGTAAGGTGTAGGTTGACGTGGATTAATTCGATGGTTGGGGAATAGCAGAGCCCCTGGGCAGTCGAGGTCCTCGGGATAAGGAGAGATGTGATTAGGTTGGTGGAGGGAGAGGCGCTGTGTCTGATTGAGGTTGCATAGGATGGGTGGGTCAAAGGGTTTTTTTTTTTTGTTTTTTTTCTGAAGTTAAACATGATGGTGGTTTTTGGTTAGGAGGTATGTGAGCTGATTGGATTGTGCAAGGTTTTTCCGGCTTATGGTTTTGGGTGTTTCAAGTTTTTTTTTTTTTTAGGGTAATAGGGATATTGGGGTTGTGAAATGTGATGGTTGGGAAGTGGGGCGGTCGCACATGAACCGTGTAGTTCATGCTGTGTATATTTGATGAGACATTGGCAAGGAGAGGACCATATATGATCGGTTAGAGTGGGGTTTAGGGTGGTGTTTGTTGCTTGGTGTTGGTGAAAGAGGGGTAAAGACTTAAACTAAAGGGGTTAGATTTGAAGACGTGGTTTGCGATTGGGAATTTGAATGTCAGCCAAGTTCAATTTCTAGTTCTTTAATAACTTTACCTTAAACTTCGCTCCATTTCAGAAATAAAAACCCGAATCCCAGTTTCCAAACAAGGTATAATATACGGAGTACTGGTTATTTCTATTAGGTTCTAAACAATATTAGGTTTAGCAATGATGTGTATCCAAACATACTAACTTAACCCTCACGCATTACACACTACACTACTACACTAGTAATGACGTCTCATGAGTCACTACTACAATGGCATTCAACATACCGCTCTTGACATTTCAACACACATGACGAACCATCGACCTTTACGGCTTTACAACAATTAGTCCACAATTTACAGGGAAATAGTTTGCGGTAATAGTGTCACTAGTGCCAGGTGAAAAAGTATTGGGAAATTTTCCAATATACCCATGAGGTTTCCAAAATTTTCAGGTATACCTCTCAGGTTACCGAGCTCTCCAGCGTGCCCTTGAGGTTTGCAAAATGATGTTCTTTTTTTGTGTTTTTCACTAACGGACTCTAACATCGTTAACCATTTTGATCAAATTTGACTTTTTTTTTTTTAACAAATTGACCAATAATAACATAATCTAAAAAAAAAACAATCTTCTCTTACCTCCCTCCCCAACCCTGCCATGCCACTCACCCAAGTGCCCAACACAACACTGCCTCACCACCGCACCCCATCACCAACAACCACCTGGAGCACCTCCGATCCACCACCACCATCAAACGTGGGTCCCTCTCGCGACCACACCACCACCCCCATATTCTCTCTCCTCTCCTCTCCCCCCACCTACGGCCCACCCCTGCCCAACCCCCATCCACGCTCGAACACCATCAACGTCGACAACCCACATCTTGTAGGAGGCGTCAGTGATGAGAGAGGGTGCGGCAACCGTGGGAAAGAGGGCGGCGAAGTAGGGGGGCGGAGTTGCACGAGAAGGAGAAGAGGGTGAGAACGAAATATGTGATCGTGAAGGGCAAAGGAAGCGCGGATGGTGGTCGGACATGGCCCATGTGGGGTCGCCAGAGGGTCGCCGGTCCTATGGTGGTCCTCGCCGGGTTCATGTTGGAGGCAGTGGTGGTTGGGGGTTTTGGAGGTGGTAGTGCGTGGTAGGGAGAAGGGAGGAGAGAGAAGATGGATGGTTTTTTTTTTTGGGAATTGATGGTATTATTAAGGGTCAATTTGTGTTTAAAAAAAGTTTAATACAATAAGGGCCTAACGGTGTTAGTGTCCGTTAGCGAAAATCTGGAAAAAAACACGATTTTGCAAATCTCAGGGGCACGCTGGAGAGCTCGGTAACCTGAGGGGTATACTTGAAAATTTCAGGAACCTCATGGGTATATTGGAATATTTCCCAAAAGTATTTGATATCACGCAAGAATAGGCAAACCACGGTCGACTCATTGACCTTAGGAGTAGAGAATTTGCGCCTCCTTGTGGCGTTGGCTTCGTCTACTGCCACCTTTAATTTACAGAGAAATGGAGTAGTATGTGGTAGTAGTGTCACCTAATTCCGACAATTGTGTTGATCGGTTTTTGTAACGTGTGCACAAAACATATGATAAAAGTCCATTTCCTTATTCAAATGATGGATTTTCCTCAATTAATTACTGAGATCTCATTTTTTTTTTTTTGTAAATAAAGAATCTCACTTGGACCATGTGCGATTGAACTGCATTTTTCTGAATTGATTTGAATAAAACTCATCTTATTTGATTTGATTTGAAAGAATTTGATTTGATCTGATCTGAACCGAATATATTGATAAATTAACTGCATCTAAACGAATTAATAACTAGAAATAGACTACATTCATTGATTGTTATTTGGATAACTCTGATCTGATTTGATTTGATTTGTTTTGAAAATATGATCTGATTTGAAAACACTGTTTAATAAGTTGAATCGCACAGGGCCTTAATTAAGGATGTGAATGGACTTTTATCATATGCCCTATAGACAAACATTAGAAAAACCGTTGTTTTGATTTTTCAAATTATTACTTTGATTAAATTCGACTCCATCCATAACCTGGATTATCAACAGTTGTAATACTGCATACTCGCACCGTATCTAAATTAATAGAGAGAATTCAATATTTGAAATACTTTCACATGTTCAAACTCAACTTCATAAAATATTATACTTATTTCGGAGTACTAGCTAGACAAGCCTCCGAACAAACAAACAACTATTATATGTACTACTAGTTTATTAGCCCGTGCAATTATATGTACTACTAGTTTATTAGCCCGTGCAAAATTGCACGGCTTGTTATATGAACTTGGTTATAACTCTATTTTACTATTCATACTTAACGCAAAATATTAGAATTGTAAAAAATTTAACCGACCAGATGTTACCCGTTGTTCAAGGTTAATAGCCCATTTTTTTCCCTGATCAAGTTCTGTCTATAAATAATTCAAACCCGTTTGGACCAGTATTCTTTTGGGTTAAACTTGAGATGACCCGTTGTCCCAATTTTTCTATAATTAAGACGAAAAAAAACATATTTAATTTGGTATCATCTTAGAAAAGTTATGTTTGATTAATGAAAACAATTTAGTAAGTATAACGAATTTATATCAGTATCGTATGTTTATGTACGAATTACAATTTTTGACCCATGACCCGTTATTTTCGGGTCCCGGTTTTATGAACTGTAATTCATATTAACCCCGACTGCTTTTTAACACACTTTTTTTTAACTCTGACCCCACCCGTTGACCCGTATTTTGAGTTAAAACAAAACACACGCAAGATGTGTTATTTCCTAATATATTGCGCCTATATATATTACTTCATAAATTATCTCCAAAAATGAAATGATTTGATTTGATTCAAATTATCTCGTCCAAAGTTGTTTGCGAAATTATCTCCTAAAATCTCAAACCTTTATATATAACTTTGTTAATAAAATTATCAAAAAAAAAATCAGTTGCCATGGTGGTTGAAGTGTTAAACTTGTAACCCTGGGGTTACAGGTTCAAGTCTTCACAAGCTCCTGCTGATGAAGGCTAATGGGGTGACTAATGGTTAAATTAATATGTCAATAAACAATATTAGATACTATTTTTTTTTTTTTTGGTAACCTCCACACAGGTTGCTTTTTTAATCAGTAGGCCAACATTGATTCTCATATTAGATAATATAAAAATGTACTATATGTATTATATATATACAATATACAAACGTCAAATGCGGTCATTAAACATCATTCATGATGTCTCACAAGTCACAACGACAAATTCAACTTAACACTCTATCTTACCAAAGTTAGTTGATACGAGTGACAAATGATCTGTGCTCGCTTCTACAGTTCTACTAACCAAAATAGTCAAAGGGTTCAATTTCGGATTCTCGCGAATTGATTAACCAGTGAGGATTTGGCCCCCGTTGGTTTCGATAGCCCGAGTGAGATAGCCCATACTGTCGTTATGGGCTTCTTGGTCTACAGCCAAGAAAAGATCTCACCAATCTACCGTCGTTCAATCTTTACAACTTTATTGAGATTTAGATAGGAGGGAAGGATCTGACAAATGTGGACGTAGTAGTACTACTATGAGCGAGGCAACGAAAACTCCTTCATATCACTCAAGAACAGGCAAACCGCGGTACAATCATCAATCCTTGCTCTCGGAAATTTGCGCTGCCACGCAGCGGTGGCTTCGTCCACCACCGCTTGCGCTGCCGCCCCTTTATTCTCGGCCGACCACACTATCGACACAACTTCCTCATTGCTTAAAACATCCCATATCTGTATTAAAATTAAACCATGCATCTGTATGTTAAAAACTTGAACAAAATTTCACTCTCACTTATTTCATCATGTGATAATAATCAAATTCTAAACGCAAAGCTACATGTATAGTCAAATGTTATAAAACTAATTCGTAATTATACGTCTAATTTTTCAAGTTTAATTACTACAACAACACAATTTTATTTTACTAACTGTTACTTTAACTTGACTACCATTACCTCGATTTTACTTCAAATATTAACAGGAAACAACTCATTTTCGTCAAAACATTAGACCTTTAATTTATCAGATCCATCGAAGTTTTATAATTATGAAATTCTACGAAAATAGCGAAACTCACCCCATCACTAGCCAACACGACAAAGAGGTCATCAGTAGACAATCGATGACAAGAGACTTCAGGAGTGACAATGATCCCATAGCTCTTCATATCAAAGTCACCAAATGCTCTAGACATGGCTAGGCCCGGGATGTCTTCTTTAGGCAACCACACTCGTTCGATGTGAGGTTCGGTCTCGTGTGCGTAGACTCGACCTTCACATTTCTTGATCCGCTCCATTTCAGCTGCAATAAGAGATCAGAAATGATGAGAAAAAGTTTTTTTCTTCTTCTTTTTTTTCTAAATATTATTGTACCATTTGACATTTTACGATACTATATTTCTTTATATTATATACCGATTTTAATCACTAGAGCACGATCACCTAGAAGCCGTAATAATGAAATTGATTGGAGACATGTATTTATTAATTACCTGGTACACCAGGCTTCAAATCCACGGTTAATTGAGTTGCTTGTATACCATTTTCGGTCAAGCTCCCCAATACAGCCCGGGAATCTCCGAGATTAGCAATAGCAAGATTCTCACCCTGTTGGATCAAATCACGGCATCTTAAGTAAGTACAAAATCATCGACATAGCGTGTTTATTACTGTTAATAATAATAATAATAATAGTAAGACCATACAAGTCGTACAATTTTACGTGTCTAAACATTAAACGTGTTGTCGTGCTGTAACGTTAGTATATTTTACCTGTCTAGCGACAACCACAGCAGTACTTCCGCTGAAACTGAGATCCACATTATCCAACAGCTTAATTTCCTTGTCCGTGGCTTTGAAAGCACTGACAAAAGCTTGGTTCCATTCCATAATCTTCATCTGGTGCAGGAGTAACGATGGTAGTCGGTTCCGTGCCACCGTGCTCACGACATGCCCGTTTAGGCCATGCCCGTCGAATACTGCACATAATGCTCCATCCTCTGTTCCAAATCCCTTCACAAACCAAACACGACACAAAATCATTTGTTTATGTTTCAATTGATCATAATATTATTATTGGACCGACTTTATTAATTGATACTATGGTTTTGAGACGAGTTTTCAACACGAAAGAAACTCATTTCCTAGGCAAATCCTACCGTAGTACCATTTTACCTAGTAAAATCGCGACTACAGTATGATTTACGACATGATTAATTAAGATCATAAACTAACCTGGTAGATTAGAGCAGTATCTTGGTTTAAGCCCTTGGCGCCGACTTGAGACGTCACGGAAGCGATGGTATGACTAGCATGAGGATCGAATAATGGTGCCTTAATATGGAGGGCATTTTCAAGGGAACCATACTCGTTAATTTGAGTATCAGAAGAAACACAGGAAGAACAGTTTCCCATGTCTTGATAAATAAGATACTGGTATCTTTAGGCTCTTTTGAATATTGTAAGGATCTTAGTTTTTGTTTGAAGGGAAAAAGTTTAAAATATATATAGGAGTTTAAGGAAACTTGAGATTTACGTACGGCTAAAAAGCTGTCCCAAAAGTTGTAAGCATACAAAGTCGTCTCAATAATTACATTGTTTATTTTGGTTGTTGATTATTAATTGGGATTACCTTTAAATCCATCTTAAGAGACAATGGGATGAGGTGTATGTTTGTAGGAACTCGTATCTTAATTGTGCATTATTGATAATAATAAAGAATTTTGTGAAGGGATATTCACTTGAATGAATATTCTCTATATCTCAATTGAGAAATGGTCACCCTTAGCATAAACGGGTTTGCGAGGAAGAAAATGTTGTCATTACACGTCAGAAAAAGTTTGATTTTTCGCCGGTTTAAGTGAAATTTTAATACGTTCGTTTACACAAGCAAAAAAACAATCTCGTTAAGAAATGAAGGCGTGGTGATCAAGAGTCGTTCTAGACTGGTGTTATATATATACCTTGATGTTTTATATCACTTGAATGTCTTTTCAAAGTTGAAGCGTGGTAATAGTGTTCTAGTGCATATATTCTCCATTTCCTTCCTTCCATGCCCCGAGAGTGCTATCAAGAGTTCGTTTTGAGATCCATACCACGGCTTGCGTTTCAGGTCCATCTGTTTTATCAAACAAACTCTAACATGCGCCAAATAGACCATATGGTGTATTAAGCTAGATGTACGTTAGTGTTGTTTTTAATTTTGTGGTTTTTCTCCTAAAAAATAAAAATTGTGTGCTTCACGATTCAACTTTGGTTATGAACTGGTACCAAGATCGAGCCCTAGACAAACGGACCTAATTTTAACAGCCGGTATAGTAACAATAAAAATGGTGTCTTCTTTATTTAGTAAGAATATATGAGCAAATGGCGGACCTAAATGGCGACCCACTACATCCCGAGAAAGTGGGTTCAAACTGCTGATTTGTTAGCCCGAGAGGCTAGGACTCACTTGGATTGTATTGATTTTCAGCACTTTGTAACCCCCCCCCTCTAGCTATTCATATATTCTTTGATGAACATGGTATTTTTGTTCCCCGTTTCAACCTTGGGGAGGATATATATCGACCCGGGTCATCGGGCGGTGGAAGTAGCTCTGACCTGACACTAGTTTGTAAGAGCATCTCCAATGCTCTTATACGTTTATCTATCTATGCCACCTATTTCAAAAAAACAAAAACAAAAAAAAAAACTATTGCTATGGGAGGGTGCGTATACAGTTATACACATACGCCTATTTCTGATCTTTTTACCTCCCCATGCATAAAAGCCCCTAAGATAATGAAATAATGTTAATTATCTTTTCTTGTCATCGTCGGTGCGTAGACGATTCCTTGGACGGCTTAAGTGTAAATTCAGACTATTGGCATATTCTTTAAAGTAGGACACGGAATCTAATAAATTAAAAGAAGGGTCAATTGTTGAATTGGCAAAACTATATTAGTAGTACTCCGTAGAACTTAAGAAAGAAGCTCTCCGGCCATATAATTGAATTGTAATTATTCCATCAAATGATGCAAAGTTTCATTCTTGTTCTTGATTGGTAGTAAGATGGGTATGTATCTTACTTATAAAATACTATTACCAACTACCGATTAGTCATACCACTCATAAGTAAATACTAGTATACTACTATAGTACTATGGGGTATTAATTTTCATAGCTGCCTTTGAATAATGATACATCTAGCCTATATGTGGTGTGTGTGTCTATGCTATACTCGAAGCTCCAACCCATTTTCATTTTTGCTTAATTATCTCTCCATTTTATTAGATTGTTTGGTGATCTAGTCTGTTCGATCTATTGGATTGTTGAATCCAACCAGGTACTTTATCTTTGATTGGAATTATTCTCATATGTTCTAACAAAACATTGTTAAGAATTAATCTCTTAAAATGCAAACTCAATTCTCGAATTAGAGACACGAGAAATACTTCTTTTGATAAAAGAAATGCGCACATATTTGATTAGTGTGAAGCAGACACTATCGGGAATGATAAGATCGTAAGTACTAACTACTAATTAAGTTGAGGGGAGGAGCCCGGGAGACCAACTGGTTACATGATTTAGATGAGCTTATTTATTAGAGTAGCTAGAAGACTTTATTTCATATGGAGTTTTTTTTTTCTACGAGTATTTGTCAATCTTTTGGCTTGATTTTATTTTTTTTTTCTTTTGAAACTTCTCTTCAAATGTTTTTCACTATTCTCATTTCATTTATTTAGCTACCTGTCCCACCCTAGTACTTTGAACTTTTTAATATCTTGCTTAAGTAGTATAACAATTTTAATTAGTTATCATTTTGAGAATAAAGTTTTAGTGGTTGTCGACTTGTCGTTGTTGGTTATAACTGTTGAGAAAATTCCTTGAACGACTCATACCATTTATACCATTTGGGCATGTTGTAGTGGTGACCGAGAAGGGAGTTCGGGACGTGATCCTATGACGTACGGGTGTTGGGCGAGAATCGGATTAAGGAGGTTTGATCGAGAGTCGCGCGGGCCGCGGCATATTTCATAAGGAGGACGCGGAAAGGTCGGCGCGGACCGCGGTGCAGGTGGCGCGGACCGCGGCTCTGGGTGGCGCGGACCGTGGCTCAAGGTGGCGCGGACCGCGGCTCCTTTTGGCGAAAGTCGGTTGTTTTCTTTTGGCCTTACGCGTTTTTGTTTCCTAATCCCGTTTCTTCGACCCATTAGGTTTATTTGTATGAGGTGTGCTATATAAACACCCTAGCCTCCTCATAAACTCCCTAAGACACAATTGAGTGATTCTCTTGTAATTGTGAGTACCTAGAGTCATAGTTGCGGGTTTTCTCAAGGTGTTGCTTCTTTGTCAATTGGGTAGATTCAAGGGCGTTCGTTTGGGTTCTTGGTTGATCGCAAGAACAATTTGGCTCTTAGATCTCGTTCATATTTGGTGTGTTCTTTTCGGACTGAACTCATATTTGTATTGGTGCTATCTCCATATAGTGAATATTTCTCCTCTGTTTGGTGGACGTAGCTGGCACATCGCTGGTGAACCACGTTAAATCTGGTGTCTATTTCTTTACGTTTATTGCGTGTGTTATTATTGATACCACGTTTGTTACTACATCTATTCACGCCCAATCACACTCAAACCGTTCGTTGTTGAGATTGGACGCCTCTGTCACAACAATAACACTTAATTGTTATATTGTTACTAATCAAACAACTTACGCATAACTACATAAAGCACCTTTTCAAAAATTAAAATTCCATAACATTTTTGTTGTCAATTATCAATTATCATCACTTAAAATAAGCTAACTTAACTTCAGTAGCTAATTACAACCAAACAACCTAAAATAACAAATAACGAGGATTCTCACCATTCTAGTTGTAACTAACAAAATATTTCACCTTTAATTTGCATGAAGAGACAAAAGTACAAAAATTATATAAAAAATATCCATGATACAATTATTATTCCAAACTGCCCACATCATCCTGATTCAATTAGTACTTTCAGTCATTTTCAGGGTGATCTGATCAGGCCTTAAAGCAACACTTTTTTCAACTATAAACTAGGAAGATTACAAAAGAAGACAAAATTTGTGGTATTCAGAGATTGATCAGCAGCTTAAGATGATGATAGCCTTAAGAAATTAGTGGCAATGCATGATGTTGGACCAATTTAATTCTTACTAATTAAAAGTCAACTTCTTCTCCTTTTTGTCTTGCTATTATTATAATTTTTATTTTATTTTTTTGTATTACGTTTGCAACTCAATATAAAAGAATCCACAAATTGTCAACATACATCCTATATCCTATGTATCTCTATATAAAGTTGGGTTGAGACGATGTGGTAAAGTTGCTTAGAAAACAAGTAATTCCATGTTCAATGATCTAACTTATGTTCATACACTATATATCAAGTGACATTGAAAATTGTGCATATTCGAGAAAATACATGAACTTGGAGTCAAAGAACACTAATAAACATGAACTAAAATAAATGTAATAAGTTAATAATCAAATTAAATATGTATGCATTCTCCGAGGGTAAAAGTACACGGGTTCACGTTGTGATGTTGGTAATCATATGCACTAAGCGATTGTATGTAATTGAGTCTATAGTCTTAAATGATGAAGACAATACATACATGTTCAAATTAAGATATACATTACCACTATTGTAATATTAAATAGGTTTTGACACTATATTTGTAGTTAAGTATATGCATATAATAAGGCCGTGAATACAATAAATAAGGGAACTTTTAATTTCCTCAATATATATTAACAAAATACACCATGTTCGTGCGAAAGACGAGATACTTCGTAGATAGTGAACTAGTAATTTCTAACACTTCGTAAAATCTTGCAGAGTGAGATTTATTGAAAAGAGTCGCATAATACAATTACTTTATTTACGAGTAGATGTAATTGAAAGTAAACACGATTTCTCATCATGATAATGGAAGGATGATGATTCTGCCTAAACTGTAATAATAACTACTGTCAAGGGTATATTTATTGAACCTAGTCCAATAACGTATAACTACATCTTTGCCTTGAAATGTATTGAAATGGCTTGGCAAATCATTGCCGTAAAAGAAATAATTTAATGTAGATGTATCTATAAGGCTATAAGCTAGAAACACAAATCAAAGTATTGTACTCGTTAGGTGTTTCTTATCCTTCTTAATCCATAAGACAACAAATAATTGATAATCCAATGATTTTATCGGTATAAAACACGTGTAGGGATCCTCTAGAGTTGAAAATGAACTCTATTTGGTAGAATTTACCTAAAAAGGTAAGAATAAATAATTTAAGATTTTTATTTGTGTCTTTCAAAATTCTTTCATTTTGTTTTATTACTAGTTTTAGTAAACTCTATAAACTCCACCAAAGAAAAACTCTAGATGATCCTTACTCATAAAACACTACTACTTATCACTCCATGATCAAGATGGAATAAGAATCACATTTATGCTGCAACCACCTCATTCCCAACATATCCAGGCCATTATTCTTAAAAGTCTAAACACAATTATTGAGGGCTTTGAGTATTTTAAAAAGGATCGATTCTATGAAAGTCAGAAAGTTGAATAGATAAGAGCAATAGCAATGGATGGTACCTATTTGAATATCAACCTTTGCCACCTCATATTTTGTCAATTCTAATGCACATGACACCCAAATGATTTTTGAACTGCAATGGACAACCTAGGTCATAAAGGGACCCACTTTCTACTATCAATTCTATTTAATCAAACACTTATCATTTTCTAACTTTAATTTTCATTGTGATTTTTTTTTATTTAGACAATTTAATTCGTTAAACTTTATGTTTCATATGTTGTTACAATTTTCGGTTTTAGAAAAAAATTCATTAATCTTTTTTTACCGTTATATTGATTTTACTGTTGCCGTATAATCTAGCCCATTGATTTGGAAGACGAAATAATATCAACCATTGGATTAAAGCTAAAAAAAAGTTAGAACAACTTTTTTTTAAGTCAGTAATGCAGGCCCCACAGTTTCTCTCTCCTGAAAATTGTTCCTTCTTTAATTATGCGCGTGACCTCCACCCCACTTTCCATATATTGCGTGAAACCCACCCCCACTTTCTTCCTCTTTTTTTTTTCTTCTTTGCTTTTTCCTTTCTTCCCCACGAACTGGGTATCATCTTTCGCAAATGTGTTCGTCGACGAACGAACAATCGGCCTTTTTCAGTGGTTGAACTCCATTTTTATGGTTCTTTTTTTGACAATCTCAATGTTTGATACCCCCATTGCTATTGCTCTAAGACTCATAATTTTCGTACTACCTCCATAACTAACTATATGACGTTTTCGGATTACGAGGTGAGTCTTTAACTTGCGATTTTAGAGAGAAATACTTATCGAAAAATTGTGAAACAAATACCGTTAGATTACTAACGAAAAATCCTTCGACACAACTAAAGTTTCATAAATTTTACTAATATATTTCATGAGATATTGATGGATAAAGGGGACGCCTCGAAATGTGAGAAAGTCATATATAACTTTATGGAGGGAGTACTAAAATTTACACTTTGGTGTCAATAAATATTAATCACCTCACTTCAATGGCATGCACAATTTACTCGAAATACTATGGTTTATTATAGTTCAAAATTTATTGATCTTGACAATTCCCCAGTCACTACTCACTAGCTAGGTCTCTAGTTATTTAGCGCATACTCATCTGATTCTTAGGCTAGGTTTTATCAGTAGTGTAATGAGCTTCCATGGCACTCCAAAGGATCCCCCATACGTGTGAAAAAAAAATAATTTAAAACGAAAATCAGTTTGCACTTCTTTGGCACTGTGTCTGCATTTGAGTGGTTTGTTTATTATTTTTTGGAGATAATTGGTGGTTTGTTTATTGTTTTTGGAGATAGTGGAGGGTTGATGTATGGTGAAAACTTACCTCAGAAAGTTTTGAAATGGAGTGTTTAAAAAAAGACACCCCGAAAAGGAAACTGGGGTGTTTAAAGGGGGATGGAGGGAGTAACAAAAAATTAGTGACACTAATGGATCTTAATAATCCATATTTGGGTTCTCAAGAAAACTCTAGGTCCGAAAATGGTCCAAACACACAATTGTTTCAAAATTTACAATACAATATAAACTCTCAAATTTCTCAAGACTCCCAGAACCATCCAACTTTCCAAAGTTTTGCGGAGTTCCAAAATAATCAAAACCCTTCATTGTATCGTCCCTCATAATTTATTGACTTATCTCAAATTCCTTTAGATACGCAAATCTTCCAAATTTCCACTCAAAACATTAAAAATCCTATCCAAAACACACTCGAAATTTTGAGAAAGAAAGAAGATAGGAAAGTTTTGGGGAATTACCAAATGATGCTAAACCACAATACTTGGTAAGGAAAACTTATCGGAAGAAGAAAAACTATTAAAGACTAAACTCATATCCATTGTATTTTCAAAGTGAATTATTGTGTAATTTTTGATAATTATTCAATCTTGTATTATTAGTGCATTTTTTTAGAATAGTTGTGTTTAGTGCAATTGTTATGCTTGATTATAATTTTACTATGTTCTTCTTTCTTATTAAATTACTATTCTTGGATTTAAATTTTCACAGCAGTGTATACTTTTTTTATATTTAGTTATTATTTCGTAATAAGTTATTAATAAGATCAGACTTGTCTGCTCGAATCTGAATTGTCTATTTCCAGCATGTCAATCATACAATTAAATGTGTATGAAAATTGACCATTCAATTAAGTCTGGTCATATCAATTGTAGTATTGTACATCAGAAAAAACAATATTATTACAAATTCAATTATTTTGCTGAATTATTGAATTTGAAATTGGGTTGTTGGTAGTTATATAAAGATATAGGCATACCAATATCAATATGCATCTCAAAATTTTTTAATCCTCTAGTAGCTCAAAAATACTACCAATATGTCATCAGATGAAAACTCCTCAAGTTCCGATTTAGAATTAACTAGTTTGAGTGAAAGACGACTAAGAGATTTCAATGCATGTCAATCCCGCAATTCATAACAAAATAACATTATTGATGATATGATCATTAATATGATGATGGGTACTCCTAATCCATTTATCCAATCACCACATCAAATTCCTAAAGCCCCTAGGCAGTACTATGAAAGGAATGGTGAGCAAGGTCACGAGCGCTTATTTGCTAATTACTTTGCTAATAATCCTGTTTATCCTCCACATATGTTCTGCCGTAGGTTTTGAATGCAGAAACATGTATTTCTTCGTATTGTAGATTCTCTAAGAAGAATTGACCAATATTTTCAACAAAGACCAGTGGGAGATTAGGATTATCATCATTGCACCGCGGCGATAAGAGTTTTGGCCTATGGGACGTCAGCCGATGCGGTCAATGAATATCTTCGAATCAGTGAAGCTGTCACAAGAAAATCTCTTAAAAGGTTCGTGGAAGGTATACTTTCTAACTTTGGTGACCAATACCTTAGACGACCTAATGAACAAGATATGGGAAGATTGCTTCATATAGGTGAGCAACGAGGATTTCCAGGTATGATGGGTAGTATCGATTGCATGAATTGGGAATGGAAAAATTGCCCTACAACATGGGCTGGGCAATATGCTGGGAGAAGTGGAAAAACCACAATAATTTTGGAAGATGGTGCATCATGTGACCTATGGATATGACATGCATTTTTCGAAACACCAGGTATGTGTAACGATATCAACGTACTAGATCGATCCCCGGTTTTTGAAGATACTCTTGAGGGTAGAGCATCAACAGTTTATTTCACAATTATTAATGGTCATCAATATAACATGGGATACTAGTTTTTTGACCCGTGCAAATGCCTGGGAATTACAAATGTTTTTCTAAATATAATTACTTATGTCATGTAATATAAAATTGATATGAAAATGTTTAAAACAAAACCATTTTATATAGTGTTTGGAAATTGTAATTTGAAATTTTTGGTAACCATTTTTAGCGTTTGGTAAAGTAGAATGCGGCTCGGGGGTTGTATCTGGTGTACACATGGGAATTTCGCTTCAAATTAAGAAATACAAATTCTCTAATAATTTTTAGGATTGCCAATCATATGATTTGAGTAAATTTTTTATTTGAGAATAACATTGCCAAAGCACATTCTTAAAGAATTTTAAATCAAAAATCATGTTCAAAATAAGAATTTAGGACCCGTATGAGAAGTCTGACCTCATGCCAACGAACCACCTAATGAGTATGCTCCACCCCTCAATAACCACCCGTCGACTCTTGTATGTATTCGACAACTTTTATCAATTTTGTTAGGCGCGGCTCTCTCCTGTGCCAAGTTCCCTAGGCGCCCTCAACTTTCATGCATGAAATCGTCTACGAAAACCACCAATCGACAATCATCACCCTACCCACTTCCCTTTCTAACACCCACCACTTCCATCCTCATTCCTGACCATCAACACCCAACATCCAACAATATTTTAGAAGACATTTTCTCACCCCTGGTCAAATTTTTTAGTCGACCCATTCCTCGTCGATCTCTTACATGACCTCCCTAACCGACACCTTTACACCTATCAAATTATCTAACCGGTAGTCGCACCCGCCTCCTACTCATTATATTCCCCGCCTCACGCTCTACTTTACATGAACTTCCTTACCAGGTCAATTCCTACTGTGATCCCTTCACACCCGCTGATTCCTAGAATCGAGTCATTTGTATTAACATCTCCTATCAACTCATGACAACACATCGACTCTTTTGCGCGACCCTCCCACCACTAAATTTGAAACTCGACCCCCTAAATGAATATTTTCCTTTATATGTATATGTTAACCAAAGTTTTTATATATTTATCTTTATTTTTGAACCCTTCCAACTAATTTATATGTAATTGGTACCAGTGCACATATATGGGGATTAATAACATTTTTTGTAGATAGTCTGCACCCCTCCAAAATTTCTAGCCAACTCCTAACCCTGTCGATTTTTTTACCCGATCTCAATAATTAAAACTAATACCCTCGTCAAAATATCTTGCTGACCCTCAACCCTTATCAGCTACCCACCTTCCTAACATCCATACGATCATACCTGACACTCCCACCCGTGAAATTATCTAGCCCGTACCCCAACCATGTTTAAATTTAGTCGACGTGTAACTTTACTCAAACATGTCCTACTTTGACGTAAGATCGATACATGTCATAAATAGATTAAGTAAAATCATAAAAACTTAGATAAGCCTAATTAACACCAACGTATTAGTTTGACCACATCATCTATTAATATAATCATGGGTCCTCACTTTTATATTAGAAATGATTATAATTATAAAAACAATAAGTACCTTACGACCATTAGCATATAAGAATAGATAAGTAAGGTATAAAATATAAATTCCTTTCGTTGTGTTATTGTCCTTATTGAAAATGATTTTTTTTTCTTTTTTGTAAATGTTTTAAAAACGTTGTTGAATTCACGAACCTAAAACATCTTCCCTCCCGTTATCGCCTACCCAAGAGTTCGTGACCATTAACCACGAAGGTCTAGGAATCTAGGATATCAAGAAAAATGAATCTTGTAATACGATTTTTCAATCATGTCATCATCATTGATTTTTTCATCTAAAATTGCGAAACACTACGGTCGAATCATTAGAATTTTCTCATATTCTGAAAATGTTAACTTTTTTTAACTATAGTCCATCATCCAAATCATTCATGATTTGAGATGTTGAGGTTCGAAAATTTGAATGCTTAGTGTTAATGTCTTGGAAACATTAATCGGTCAATGTTAATCTGATAATAAATTACGACATTTTTCTTTTTCTAAAGTTTTTTTTTTTTGGATAAAATGTGAATTTTATTAAAATTGAGGCACACCTTAATGACCCTGAAATGAGTCAATCAACAAAGTTATAATAGACCCTCAGCTTGAAGCCAACTAGTGTCTTTGGCAGAACAATTTTTTACAACAAATCTAATTCTAGTTTTCACTTCATGTCTAACCAAACTATTGATTTTACTCGGGTGATACATTATCTGTTCCATTCTGCATTGGTTCCTAATCATCCAGATACGATAGATTAGGCTGCACAAGACTGCTCCTGCTACCAGTCGAGCCAACTTGCTCTGCATCCTCTTCTTTGCACATGTACACCAGTTAATCTTTTTCTAAAGTTGGATAAGCATTTCTTGCATTAATCAATACAATGGTCCATTTTATGTTGATAGTTATAGTTAGGGCTGTTCAAGAACTGACCCGGACTGAAGACCGACCCGGAAGGACCGAGGACCGGACCGGACCCCGACTGAGCCAGACCATTCGGTCCGGTCTTCGGTCTTCAAATTTTGGCTTTTCCGGGTCCGGTCCGGTCTAAAACCCGGTGGTCCGGTCCAAAACCCGAGGACCGGTAGAGCTTGCTTTTATTTAAAAAAAAAAACAAACCACCAATATTTCTACCCAAAACCACGCGCAGAAACCCCCAAACTCCAAAAATCCCCAATTTTTTTCTCTTTCTTCTGTCTCACACTTCCCATCTTCTCGCCGACCACCCTTCTCGTCGCCGTCGCCGACTTCTCTCCACTCTGTTAAACTCGCGGTCTCGCCCACTTTAAAGGGGTTATTCATTTGATTCTGAGTTATGATTTGATTAGCAAAAACATTGTAAAATTCAAGTAAAGTTATCATTTTTTCTGGGTTTTTGGGTTTGATTCAATCGATTTTCTGGGTTTTTAGGTTTGATTCATCAATTTTTTCTGGGTTTTTGGGTTTGATTCATCAATTTCATTTGTTTTTATTCAATCGCAATCATCAATCACGATTTTCTGGGTTTTTGTTTAGTAGATTGATTTTAATTTGCAAATATGTTATACCAACAATCGATTATGATTCATTTCAAAAAAAAAAAAATGGTTGTGGTGATTTGCCTTCGTTTCACAGGAGTATGTGATTTTAATTTTTTTTTTTTCTTGAAGTTTGAATGATGTTATTCTGCCTTTCGGTCTGGTCCGGTTTTAGACCGGATTTTCCGGTCCGGTCTTCGGTCCTGATTTTCTGAAGGATTCGGTCTTCGGTCCTTGCGGTCCGGTCCGGTTTTGGACCGGTGAACAGCCCTAGTTATAGTATGGTGTAATTATTTTGTTTCCATATTTGGGAGTGAGTAGAATTTATTTTTTTTCAATATTATTTTTAAGATTTTGAAATTCTGTTCACACTGAATCACCATCAGATTTGTATTGGATCTTGCGTTTTTATATAATGAATAGTAATAATGTGCATAAAGTGGTAAACAACACATTGGTAATGTGATGAATAAGTAATTGAGAGGTCAATGGTTCAAATCTTGGCTTAGACATTTTTTGCCAAGTTTTGCCAATGGGCATATGACGTGTTAAATGATTGATGGCATGTCATTTCTATGCTGAAGCTCGCCAAGTAAGCTTTTCTTGCACGCAATTATAAAAGTAACTAGCTTATGAACCCATGCCATGCACGGGGTTCTTAAATGTTTATGTGAAGTAGTTCTAATAGTGCTATAAAAATACTCTCTCATTCTAGGAACATGTGACATTTTTTTTAGGTTAGTTTTATTTTTTATTTAACAAAAAACTAATTGGGTTCATAGGGGCAAAATAAAGTTATTATATTCTTAAAGGTTCGGAATTAAGAAATACAGAAATAAAATTATAAGTGATATAGTATGAAAATCACAAAATAGGTAGTCTTACATAGGCTAAAAGTGAGAGGGAGTAAAGGCTATATGATAAGCGAGTTGCAAACAAATCGTACAATCAAGTTTGGCATCCCAATTTTGCCTACTAAAACATAATATGTGATTTTATTTCCGTTTCTTATTTATTTAGCATATACAGTGCATGATAATTATGATAATATTTCAAAAGATTTTGATTTTATAAATTATATCTGAAATATTTTATTGTTCGATTTTTCCTGATTGAATTTCTTACACTACAGCAGAAATTGATTTATTTACTATATTATTGCATTTTTTAGGGTTGAAACAACGATTTTTTCTTAGATTGTTTGATTACTTAGGATACTCCCTCCGTCCCGGTTCAAACGCCCCATATTCCATTTTGGGACGTCCCACTTCAAACACCCCATCTATTTCGGGACATATTTTTCTCTCCTACTTTTATTAAATTATCATATAATCTCTCAAACTATCTCTCCTACTTTTATTAATCCCCACATTCTATCTTCTCGTCCTTCTTAATATTACCCCACTCAACTTATTATATCAATTTTTCTTGATCCACTACAAAAAACGCCCGGAGCGTTTGAACTGGGACGGACAAAGTATCTTTTTTTTAGGGAAATTTTCCAATATACCCTTGAGGTTCCCGAAATTTTCAGGTATACCCCTCACGTTACCGAGCTCTCCAGCGTACCCCTGAGGTTTGCGAAATGGTTTTTTTTTTGTGTTTTTGACTAACGGACTCTAACACCGTTGGCCCCAATAATAATTTGTAATTAGTTACTATTATTTAACCCAAACATCCTCTAATTTTCTCTCTCCACACCCAATTTCCCCTCCCCTACCTGACACCACCCACTCACGCCTACCACAACCACCACCGCCCTCACCGACCACCACCAAACCGGTTTCCACCACGACCAGCCCTTTCGCCGTCCTCCGACGATCAACTATCCTGTCATTCTTCTGCCTTTAGATCTTGTACAACATCAGATGATCAGATCCCCAATTTTGACATTTGGGAGGAATACAACGGCATTCTTTCGACCGAAATTCAATCCTTCAGTTTTAGACCGATCAAGGGCATGGTTGCGTACATCGTACCACCCCGACCCCCACTCTGGACAAGAGCCTAGTGCGGTGAGCTGTGTCATAGTACAAACAGGTGGAATCATGTAAGTCATTCTCTTCATCGTACTCGTATCCTCTGCGGGCGTCTCTTTTTTTTTTTTTTTTTCTACAAGCTTTTTGAGAAAAGCCTTCATTGGAGAAATCAGAATTGCACTGATGTGTAAGGAGCACAACTGTAATGATCTTATTTGTTGTCAAATATTCACATCAGTGTAATTCTCATTGATCCTAATGACAGGGATGGTGGGGTTATGTCGTCGGAGGACGGCGAAAGTGTAGATTCCACGGATGGTCTCTATCGCGGCGGACGCGCAAGTCGTGCGATGATTGCACTAGGATAGGAGTCGCCACCAAACAATAGTGGGGTGTTTGGAAACCATGCAATGGGATCTTGTTCCTTGTTATCGAGGGACTACGTAAACGCCTGTACCCATTGAGCATAAACGCTTGGGGAAGCGAGTCATGCCAAGTACAATACACTTTTGCGAGTCGTTTACCGAAAGGGACAAAACCGAGGGACGTAAGGAACTAAGTCGGTTATTTAGCACATAAACTAGATCTTAGCTCGCAACGTCGTTAAGATTGATTAACGGTCCCTAGCTACCAATTTGTCCAAGCGCTTTGCGCTATGTGTGTTAAGCGTGATTCATGTAATTTGTTTTAGATCTAATATTGGTTAGGCAAATCGAAAGCAATAAAAATGCGCACGTAAAGTAGGGGTAGAACATCAGAAAATGTAAAAAGACAAGTTTAGAAAAGAGGGGGTGCCCTCAGGACTTACGTGTGTCCGCGATACCACTATTTGCTCTACTATGCTTCGAGATCGCTGTGTTGATCCTTAGTATGCGTCGTAGGGGCTAGATGTGTTCTTGGAGCGATGCGTTTCTCTTCGAACGTGGTGTTTGAGAGGGGCTTTATTTGTGTTGTATTTGTAGTGTTGTGTTTGGGGGTGTCCTAGAGGTGTAGGGGTGCTACTAGGGTTTTGGTGTTGTAGTTGATAGGGTTTTTGTATTATAGTTAGGGTTTTTGTGAGAAGAATTGTGATGAGAGAGGAGTAGCATTTCAGGGTGGAAAATGGTGTGTCAGGCTTGTGAAATGGGGTGGAAATGAGGGGTATTTATAGTGGTCGTGGGCTAGGGTGGCCGCCGTCTAGGGTTTCCGTGCGTCATGCGTGGGGGGGTCGCGCAAGGCGCAGCCCGGCTTGCGCATGGTGCACCCGCGCATGCGCTATGGCCTCTGCGCGCGCGCAACGATGCGCCTGCACCCTTTGACGCACCATAGAAAATTGTATTTCTGGCCTCCTTATGACATGAGTATTGTACATGTAAATTTGGGTGGGCAAATGACGTACAAAAACGTGTTTTGTTGATGATTTTTAGCGGTTTAGACACGCGAGTCAATCTTGAGTTAGGCCAGGTGTAAAAAGGGAGGAAAATGGTTGTTTTTGGCCTTGTTTTGGGTGAAGACGCATTTGCTAACGGATTCACGACAACGGTGGTTCTCATAGTAGAGCAAGTAGACGCAGTTCACAGTTATAGTGTCCTTTCATCATCGGGCATTTGGGAAGGGACAAATGCAGGTGTCTACAGAAAGGACTGGTGGTGGTGGATCCTGGTTTGGTGGTGGTCCGTGAGGGCGGTGGTGGTTGTGGTAGGCGTGAGTGGGTGGTGTCAGGTGGGGGAGGGGGGATTGGGTGAGGAGAGAGAAAATTAGAGGATGTTTGGGTTAAATAATAGTAACTAATTACAAATTATTATTGGGGCTAACGGTGTTAGAGTCCGTTAGTCAAATACACAAAAAAACCCCATTTCGCAAACCTGAGGGGTACGCTGGAGAGCTCGGTAACCTAAGGGGTATACCTGAAAATTTCGGGAACCTCAGGGGTATATTGGAAAATTTCCCTTTTTTTTATTTATTTTCCAGTTGTACCTCGAAAAATCAAATTCACATTATTGGTTTCCTATTTTCTTTAACAGCCAATATAATGCCAATTAAATAGCATGTCGAATATTTTGTTCCTTCTTTTATGAAATTCGACTGTAAATTTTGCCAAACTTTTCGGCTAAAATTTTTCTTAATTAGGTTAGTTGACATCACCATTTTCAATCTAATTATAGGGTGTAGTATATTCTATCAAATATTTGCATTTTTACAAAATTTATTTGGACGGTTTATTTCCTTTTTATAGCATGGTACATATAAATATGCATGAAGTAATGGTTAGCACACTGGTAATATGGTTAAGGCCATGTGCGATTCAACTTATTCATCGGTGCTTTCAAATCAGATCAGATTTATTCAAATCAAATCAAATCAGATCAGTTTTATTCAAATCAAATCAAATCAGATCAGAACTATCCAAATAACAATTAATGAATCTAGTCTATTTTTAGTTATTAATTCGTCTAATTGCAGTTAATTTATCAATTTATTTAATTCTGTTCAGATCAAATCAGACCAGTTCAATTCAAATCAAATCAAATCAAATCAGAAAAATGCAGTTCAATTGCACAGGGCCTAATAAGTAAGTGAGAGGTCAAAGGTTCAAATCCCGATAAACACATTTTTGGTTTATCTACAATGACCATATTGACGTGATAAATGATGGCTGACATGGTACTGACATGTCAATTGTTTATCAAGCTCGTGCCACATGAGCTTTATGGCACGTCTTTTTTAAAAGATATAGAATATAGATAGATAGATAGATCATCTTACTGTTGGTATATATCCACCATGATCTGCATTACCTAACATTTTCTAAATGTCAAGAAAGTAGTAGAAAAGACGTCGAACGTGATTTTGGAGTTTTACAATCACGATTTGCATTTATTCATGGCCCTTGCTTAATTTGGGATAGTCGGATCATGGGGAAAATTATGATAGCTTGTATTGTAATGCAGAATATGATAATGGAGGATGAACGAGACACGTATCAAAATTATGATGATACTGCAGAATTCGATGAAGAGCGTCTTGCATAAAGAAGAAACATGGTTAATGAGGAGGGTGAAAATGATGAAACTTTTCAACACTCGAGAAGAAGTACTAGTCTAGAGGGGTATATGAATAGAAGATCACGTCTCTGCAACAGAGAAACTCATATCGCTAAAAAAGATGATCTGATTGAGCATATTTGGGAAAAATATGGAGGTGATAGTCAAAATATGTAAACTCTTGTATTTTATTGTTTTTTCTTTTTTTTGCAATGTATTATTGAAATTTCCAATTTTGGTTAATGATTACCCAATTAACACATAATTAACGTCAAGGCATGTCAAAGCTCAAATTTATATAATTATTTTTGTAAACTAATTTTTTAAGTTACACAAAAAAAAACGATGTTGACATCCACAATTTTTTTTGGTAAATTTTAGATATGTACAAATATCATATTGGATAAAAAATATAAAATGTTAAAATAGGAGAGAGAAAGTTGAGTGGGGTATGAAAATTAGAGAAATTTGGGTGTCATTGATAAACAACAAAAAAATCAAGTTTGATGCCATGAAAACAAGTGGGCAACAAATAGTGAAAAATATAGTTTTATATATTGAGTGCCAAGAGATTGGATACAATGGATAAAGTGAACCTTATGATTATTTATCTCAGGTTTGAATTACATGAGTCCTTGATGAGTTTATGTTCCATTAGGTCAACAGGCGATTGTTTTACTGCTTTGATGAGCCTAAATTGGCTGAAAACATAAAACGTGTGCAAGAATGTCCAACTGTTTTGTACCACAGAAATACATTTGCCTACGTCCTCTCATTCGCTTAATCAATGGCTTCATCATTATTAATCATATAATGTTAAGATTGCAATAATAAGATCGTTTAGCGTCAGATACTCAGATAAGAGGCTTAGTAAAATTACATGCAATTATAAGATAGTTTACTAATCAGTAACTAATCAAAGTTCTATAAAAATTACAAAGCAAATCAGATAAGACGCTTAGCAAAAATTTCATGCAATTTTTTTTGAAAGTTTGATTAACCGTTTAATGTTCACATCCTCTTTAATTATGCGAATGTATTTTCAATATGGTGTGTTTAAACTCGCACGGAGAGAGTATGTCCATTATCAATACCAACATATCCCTTCCATTCACTCGTTGTGAAATTAATTCCCTAAGATCAACGCAAGAAGGAGTTTGACCAATGACAGGCTAGAATGTGAGAATAGAAGCAATGTAAAACTTATAAACTGTTTCATGATGAACAAGATTATGTGTAAGACATTAATTATTTTAATTTTGCCATAAGAGGCTACTACCCTCCGTTGAAGGCATTTCCAATGCCAAAACCAGAACTGCCATACAACCAATCAACCATGTACTACAGTAGGATGAGAAGGAGGAGGACGAAATAGAAGTCATCCAAGAACTCGAAGGGCGTTAGGACTGGTTCAGCCCATCGTCCATCCACGAGATCAGGCCGGGGCTTCCTCTACAAGATTAGCTTAGCATCCTTACCTAGGATCATGGTAGTTTCATCTATCAGACCTGTCTGACATTCATTCGATAGTGGCTAGGTTGGCATCTATTCACAGGGTCAGCTTGTCTTCCATCCATGAGATCAGGCCAGAGCTTCATTCACCAAAGACCCGAGGCCCACATAGCTTCTGAACAAGGTGATTGTCAAAGGTCACGACACATCCGTTTAGGGTACAACCCTCACGAGAGACTTATTCGCGAGCTACAAAGCCTAATGCAAAAGAAACGCCGAGAAAGGTAGAAACTATGTCATCGTTGCATGACGGTCACAAGTATGCACATGCCTTCGGACATGGTTATCAGATCGGAGTCGTATACACGTATACAACTACGATGGGGACTATTGTTAGGGCGTGTAAGTCCGATTAAACTAATTGGGCCAAAATGAGACAAAGAGCCTAAAGGCCTAACAAGGGTCCAAATTGCCAAAGACCAACACGTGCCATACACGGGTCATGGAGACACTAGCATGGAGTAGTATAAATATCCCCATAGGGGCACACAAAAGAAGGTAACACATTTTAGGTGGAGATTACTCACTTTCACTCTCTACAACATAAAATACTACATCTAACTTAGGCATCGAAGGGGTCTTCGTTCCTCGGATACACCCCTGAGGCTAGCTACATACGTTTCTCTAGCAAGGGTCAAACCAAGGGCCTTCATCCCGAGACAAGCTGGCGTCTTCCCTTCCTTCTACAAATCTTGATTGTCCATATTTCACCAGAACAATAATAATGATGACTCATGGTGTTATCTCACAACCAATTATGCAATGTAATTTAATAAATTTCTTAATTATTCCATTAATGCCAGATCCTGATATTAGTCGATTAATCCGTTTTTGTGGGGAATTTGAGCAACCGCTACCAAATTCCCCTCTTTTAGTCCTAATTTGTCCAGAGACCACTCAAACAAATCGCAATCAAATGCATGAATAACAAGGATTAATAAAGGAAATGGAACAACAAAAAATAGTATCTAATTAGCCGCGACTGCGACACTAATCAAATCTAATCTATTATATTAGTTGCCTAATTAATTCCACAATCACTAATTAATAGCAACCGCGACATTAATCATGGAAATTTGCTTCCTTTTTAGGCTAATAATCAAATGCCACAAATTATCAACAAAGCATATGAATCACCCAAGTCCAATCTTGTAGCTAATTAGGATAAACAAGGATAAATCATGCATTAAAGTACAAGGGATTACTTAATATGATTTAATGCAAAATTAAGGGAAAAAAAATCCTTACAATAGCATAAAATGATGATTGATTGCACCATGAGTTTAGTAAAACTCTCTCTAGAAAATAGGACGGAAATTATACAAAATAATAAATTAAATGATTCTAGAATTTTAAAATTTTGAAAGATTAATGGATGACAAATGAGGGGTTCATGCCCCTTTATTTATAGTCTAGAATAAATTACTAAAAGACAAAAACCAAAGCATAAAAAAAATCCGGATAAAACTTGGAATATTCCAGAAAGAACCGCCTCTCGAGTCGAGAAGACGGTCTCGAGACGAGATATCGCATCTCAACTCGAGATACTAACTTCTTGAGTTGAAAATTTGTGCCATTTTAAAACTCCACCCTGATAATCGGTCTCGACTAGAGAAGGAAGTACCTCGCGTCGAGGAGAGCCCATCTCGAGTCGAGGATATTGTTCTCGAGCCGAATGCGCGGGATGATTTTTGAACGAGCATAACTCTCAATTATAAACTTCATTTTGAGCTCATAATATAACCATGGAAAGCTAAGACCATGAACTTTTATCCCCAATTTGAATTTCTGCAAAATATCATATGGATTAAAAGTTATGATCATTTGAAGTTGAAGGTGATGGTGTGTGGTTTTTGGAGTTTGGCCAAGCTAATTTATTCTTCGTAACTAACTCCAACTCGTTACTCGGTCCTCTACTCTCGTCCAAGAATCATCAAGGGAACTTGAGCCACTAAAACTATCGTAAAGCCATCGATTAAGCTCGAGTGACTCATATTGATGTGGTTTACGATTTGCAATAAAACCAAACTTTAAGACTTTCACGATGATGAAGGAGATTCGAGCCGCTTTGTCGTACTCTCCAACGAAGACTTAGTGATCAACTTCATTTTGCCAAAACTTGATCTGAATGATGGAATGAACATCATCGGCATATGTAGGCGATGGGGAAAACTATTAGCGATGAAGTTCTTGAAGCAAAATGAAAGCTTCGTTTATAGGAACTCTTTAATCTACTATTTCCAGAGCATATTGGTCTGGATGGTACAAAGGAAAGAGGGCGATATATTTATATGCACCTGTGAAATCTGGGGTGGCTACGCAAAATTTGGTGAACAAGCGTACTAGTTTGGGGCATGCAGCGACGATGAATTTGAAGGAAGTGAATGTGAACGAGATAAGTTTTATAGGTTCAAGAAATATCCAACTCAATTTATGCCACGACCTAAGCTAACTAGACTTCAAAGAACACCTAAGAGCAACAAATTGACTCATATCGCGAAAGAAACATGAAAGTTATGTGTGCATCTTTGAAAAATACCAAGTCTGGACCAGAATGGGAACCAATTAGAAAGAACAATCATCTGATCTGTAATACGTAATATTTCATTCAAATTAATGAAAATTTCCTTAATATTTTTATTCAAATTTATGAAATTTTTTTATGTTTAGGCTTAAACAGTATCATTTTTCATGTTGTTTCAAGTTTCAACAACACAAAAAAAGGGTCAATTGTTGATACTATAAATGTTTTTCCCATAACAGAATATGTCTATGAGATAAGACCAACTTATCATATTTTGGGCCGCAGCGCCACAAGTATGAACAAGCCCAATAAGACATAATTACGAGTTTGGGCCAGGTTTTAAGTCCACAAGATTGCGGTGGAAGAAGCAGAGACGTTGACGAGCTCTATAACCATAGAACTTGTCGCATTTCTGGGGAGCAGTTACAATATTGCAACCGTCGGTTAAGCAATGGATATAAAATCGCAAGTCGGGACTGAAGAAAACAATAATAATCAACCAACAACACAAATACAATTTCATCCCTTAAATTTCTTTCCTTTTTAGGACAATCCGCGAAATCTCGCCCCGTATCACAAGCATTTCATGTATTAGGCGTAGATCGTAGACTTTCAATAGTGAAGACATAAGGCTTGGAGGTAATTGTCCTAACCCTTCCTTGACTCTTCATTAGCTGCCTGAGTTCTTGCAATTATCGTCCTTGTAATTAAGTTTGTAAGAATTCTCATGATTATGCAATAACAAGTGCTTTGTGTTCAATATGTCTGCTACATAGTCTTGTGATTTTCCTCATTTAATTCTATTAGATTTGCTTACTTAGCATGAAATACTCGGATTGAGCGTTAACCCTATATTTAGATAGATGCAGTCTGATCTCGACATAGGTGAATTAGTATAAAGCCAATCATCATCGCTTAGTAAATCTCTCGTTAGAATATTTTTATAATAGTCATACAGAAAATGAAAACTGACAACACTTTGATATTAAAAAAAAAATGAAAACAGAAAACGATACCAAACAGAAAATGACTAATTGCTAAAAAACTTGGAAGCCAACCCAAACCCTATCGAATAAAATCAAAACCGAATAGCAAAAAATCAGAACCTAGTGACAAAAGATCTTTCCTACTACAAGAATCGAAATCTATATTGTAACGTTGGACTACGGGCCGAAATTTTGCACACAGTGTGCTGTGGAATAGTGCATCCTACGCTAAAAGACAAAACGTTTTTGACCCAAGCCATATACGAAATTTCAGGCCACTGTGAATACTAGCAATTGGACCCAAAGCAGATCCGGTCCAAGTCCGACCAAGCTAAGAAAATAACTTCACACCGCAAAATGCAGCATAAGCCCATTCGATACCGGCGTTCCGATGTAAAGGATCCTCTACAATCTGCCACCTCTTCTTCAGGTTTCGCGTCGATGTTGATCATATGCGACATTCTGCGTACTATGCCGAAACCATTGGGCTGGAAGTGTGGATGATGTTGCATAGATAATCGATACTCTTATCGTATTATCTTGGAAGATCATAGATAAGGTTCAAATCGACTAGCCCTTGTAGCTTCTCCATGTTTTGCTTCGACATCGATCCTATCCAAGCATTCTTCTAACGCATCAAGCCTAAAGCTTGACCTTTGATTAGTGTAGCTCTGACTGATGCATCATGCATCATCTTATACTATCCGGAAAAACAAAGCAGTACAATCCATTTAACAGAAAGGAAAAACAGGAAGAATGGAAGCAAAAGGAAAGACGAGGGCTAAGGAGACGGGAGCTCACATCCCTCTCAATTTTCTCCTCATTTGGAAGTAAACAAAATTGATGAGGATTCGATTGAGGGGGCTGTAAGCCTTCCATTTCCGTCCCAAGCTTTTCCGGTTTGTTTATAGTCTTTATACACACAACAGACACGAACACCTTTCTTCCAGTAGTCGATCCATATCAAATACAAATCGTGACATCCAAACGATGTGGGTTAGTCTCGACATATAACATGATAACCAGTGTTGGCCGGAGGTTCTTGCTCTTCTGATTTATAGTGGTAAGGTTTGTTAGACATTGTGAGCATGACACAAGAACCTTCTCTTCCGAGGGACTTTTTAAGAGGTGGATGCTTCTGCCTCATCGTTCTTTGGTAGGAAGAAGCACACAGCAGTGCAGTCATCAGGCTTGTCATGTGGAACCTTGATCCTCCATGCTGCAGCAGCGGCATTCACCACTGCTTTTGCAGCCATCTCTTCGCTCTCTGCAGAGCAGACAATTGACACGACTTCCTCGTTGGTTAGGACGTCCCATATCTGAAAATGCAAATACAAAAGACTAAGGATCACTTAATATTTCATGTAATGTTCACTTCAGTTAAATCTATATAATCGAAATCAAATATGTAAAATGGCAATGCCTCTTGAGATCAAATTGTTAACCAGGCTTACCCCATCAGAAGCCAGAACAATAAACAGATCGTCAGAAGTTACGTGATGATGAGTGACAACAGGTGTTGAGATTATGCCGTATTTTTTCATGACAAAGTCTCCAAATGTGCGAGACATGGCAATTCCTGGACTATGGACGCGAGGCAACCATGCTCGTTCAAGATCTGGCTCTTCTGGTAATGCAAAAACTCTACCATTGGATCCTATTATTCTATTAGCTTCATCTAAATAAAACAACGATATCAAACAATTAATGTATTGCCAGAGTGCGTAGAGAAGTCTATACAATCAGACTGAATTTCAGAAAAATTGTGAGGTTACTCAAGTACCAGGTGAACCAGGCTTTAAATCAACGGTCAATTGAACAGCCTCGACTGCAATATTCACTTTCTTTCCCAGAACAGCTCTCGAATCTCCAAGGTTAGCTACGATCAGATCATCGCCCTGCCCAAAATCCTCGTCAGTAAAAGAGAAGAAAATGCGTACTATTATATACTATGCAAAAGTGTAAGATACTTCTAGTACCGCACCTGTTTTAGTATCACAACGGCAGTAGTTCCACTGAAAGAAGCGTCTACCTTCTTCAAATTTCTAATTTCTTCATCCATTTCCGTGAAAGCATTCTCGCATGCCCTCTTCCATTCACGGTATGTCCTATTTGATTCTAATTCGCCATCATCATCTGCTGCTATGTCTGCATTTTCGACAGCTTTCTTTTCATTGAGCAGTAGCAAGGGCAAGCGTTCTTTAACATTCCTGCTCACAAAATGACCATTTCTTCCGTGCCCATCAAACACTCCACCGAATACCCCATCTTCTGCTCCATAGCCCTTCAGAAAAGTAACACATACGTTACAGAAAAGGCCTCCTAGAGGCGGTATAATCAACCAAAGTACTACATAATTCCGAGCAACTACAACCAGGCTAAGACTTAGCAAGATCGAATTAAGTATGGCCAATTCTGGAGTTAAATTTGCAGGCGCTAGATGAAATATATATACACTGAATAACAGGCCTGTGCAGTTCAGTAATCAGTATTAAAGAATACAACCATTAATTGAGCCTCAAACGTCGGTTAGACTTTTGGCTGAAACGATTCATTCACATTCATATCTAGTGTACAACATTTCGTGGCTCTAGTCTGACTCTATAACTTTCAGTGGAAGTATCAAACAAAAATATTTGAAACAAACATATATTTGCAACCCTTCAAGTTTCTTGCATAAATTGTCTACGTATTTTTCCATACGTATACAAACCCGAAAATTGTAGTACAACATCACTAAAACAAGAGGTAGAATACGGAAAGCTATTCTTAATAATAGATCATGAGATATGAAACAACACCAGCATAAGGAACCCAGACATGGTTAACAAATTACCTGATAGAGGACAGCAGAATCCTGGTTCACACTTTTACCGCCTCGTTTAGAATGCAAACAACCCACAATCCGTTGATGCCCCTGATCGTGAAGAACACTGCTTAAACCCCCTGGATTAACTGCAGCTGCAGTTGATACTCTAATTCCCATCTAGCACAAAAATGCAGGTTTTGTTTTTTCACTTCTCACAAAATTGTATCTTCTTCAAAAAGTCTTCCTTTTAAAAAGTTCCTGTAAAAGCAGATTATATAACAAAAAGAGGTGACAAGCTGACAGCTGAAATCTTATTTAGCTTGAAAAAGTACACTATTTAAACAATCAAGTTGGATTATTCATATCTTTTTTTTTTTTTTGTGGAAAGCTATATTTGATGGCCCATGATATCCACACCCCCAAAACTTAGATGATGTGTAGACATGTAGGATTGATATGTTATATAAATACAATAATATCCATTTTACCAGTTTATGAGTCCTGGGTTTCTATAAGAAATGGTCTCATTTTAATTGATAAGAGAAAAGGTCTACCTACCAATTCTTGTTGCATGCCAATTCAGGGGCAACCATAAAATTAACTTCACCTCTTTTAGACAAGCTAGAGACACTTTACGTCGGTGATGACATCGATGCTCGTTTTATTCTACGAGTGCATATCCGACTCCCCTTTATCTACTTGCAGCGATTATTTGGAGGCACCTAGGTGATGACAATGACGACTACGTATAAGTTCGGTAGTAAACTTAGATAATATAGTTTTCATGTAACATGTCTTAGCTTAAGTCCACGAAGCAGCCTGCAGCACAGTGAAAGCGTCAAAGATGTTATACAAAAATATGTCAATGATTGGCAGATTGGTAATTGACAGCTTCATCAGAATATTTTAAGATTAGAAAAGTCCAGAACAAGTAAAATAACTGTCAGTAGTTATACCAACTGAATACACATGAATTTAGCTTACACGCGAAAGAGACGATATTATCATCGTTATATACGTATTAACGTACCAATCGCACTTAGTTGAGTACTTGGAAGAACAGCTGCAGCTTCCAGTCTAAATGCAGCTTATAACAAACAAAAACATGTCAATTTGCACAACATTAGAAAATAAAGACGACGTGATATATTGCCTATTGCGCCCTATACTGACGCGAAATCTTTTTCAAGATGTACGCAACCTTAATCTTATTTAGAAAAGGGACCTATAGAGATTGTTTCTGAAAGCTATAAAAGCTATTATCACGGTAGTGTTACAAAGCTGAAAATATACAGCATTTCACGCCATATATTATATATAAGCTCGAAATTCATCATCATTCCCTTAATTCTATTACCCCATACCAAACGATCCATGAATGTCAATAGTGCTCTCGGTTTTCAGTAGTGTGCAGCTCTAACAGCAATATTCTGCTAAACCTTGCTACTAACTTGAATCAAAATATTTCTAGACGTACCACCATGTCAGCATGCGACTACTCTCCCTATCATTACCACATCCGATTCAGAAAGTTCGGGAAAACAAGAGTGCCTGAGGAGAGAACAGAACTCCTGAACCCGTAAAATCCAAGCGAAAATTGGAGGTGATCAATGTCCTTTACTAAGGTATTTTGGATTCTTGCCTCAGAACAAGTCCATAACAAGTATGAACACATGGAATAACATGTGACAGGCTGATGAACAACAGCAAAAATTTGGAACAAGAGAATTTTTCTTAACATTATAAACAATTCTAAAAGTCAGAACATAGATTAATTGATTCTATTTTACAAATTTGAAGTACGTGAATAGGCATGCTAATGTACTGCACATGCTATTAGTTTTGGACCTATTCCATAAAACAGAAATCTTATCCTAATGTTCCGAAATATAGCCACGACTGCACCAAATGATCTAAAATAAGCACCAAACAACAAATTGTTGTTTTGTTGAATTTTTCTATGTTTGTTATTTCCTGCAAAAATCAAATCCCAAAACAAAATATTTGTGAACTTTAATGGCCAGACTTTTCTTCATGTTCCATCTAGATTAACTAGCCCCGGGAACACTTTGTTTTCAAGGTCACAAGCAATGAGGTGCAACGCCAGTTACGCTGAAGGGGCGGCGAATTCGTTCTTTCATATTTGCAACAACCACATGGCGAAAACCACCTTTTTCTTTTCATATTTAGGGACATAACTATGGTTCTCTAATGTCCTTTCCCATTAGTGATTACTAGTTCCTATGGAAAACTTGAATAGTACGACAAGAACTACTTGCTTCAGTCTCGATAGTTACAGTTATTTGAAGAGTAGTCTCAGTCAGAAGAACAAGATTAATTTCTTATACAAGCACGTTTGGCCTTTCACAAGTACCAAATTAAGCAAATGCAAGTGGTCTCATGTAATTTTGGCTGTAAGCCAAGTGACAAACTAAAAACTATGACTGAAGCAAACGTGCGAAAGAAAGAATTTGGACGAATTACGTCCATCTTTCTTCCGCTTTCAAAAGCAAAGCAAACTTATAATGAAGTCGTAATTAAACAAAGGCAAGTACGACAACAAAAATACATGACTTACAAGTTAGTCGTCAGTTCTGAAGAAGTGATTGCTTCTTAGTGTGCAGAAATGCAACAGATATGGCTAGCTACGTGCTAACCGGTTCAGACTTCAGATGCAGAGGTAACAACCTTAGTATGCATTTCTGATGTAGCTTCCTCTTAACCAACATTGCTCTGCACACCTGCATCGAGAATTCAACCTCAGATGTTCAGTTCACAAGAATAAATAAATAAAAAAGAGGAAGAAAACTTCAAGCTGTATCCACAGGATGACAGGAAAAACAGCATAATCTCATTTACATGAGCTCTGACCATTTCTTTCAAAAACTTGGGCATTTATAGTAAAACTAGGAAACAGAAGAACCAGTTTCAGTAAGTTGTGCTGTGAAGTGAAGGTAACCTGATCCTGCAGTCAGGCTTAAATCACATCTACATCTCTGAGTAAAGCTCAGATGCCAATAACAGGTGATCATACTGAAAAAGAGCTATACTCACCTATAACAGCAACAACTGTGAAGCTACAACTAGCATATAACCATCAGAGACACCAGATCTGGTTGCTGTCTTGTTGCAATGTAATGCAATCACATCGCCACATCATACAGAAGAGTCTTGACAGCAGCATAAGATTTCTTGAAGAAATGACACAGTCATCAAGTGATTCTTTCATAGGACAAGTTTCATATGAAGCAGCGCCATCTGGTAGGTCAAGGCACTTATAGTAAGAGGCTTAGAGCTATTTCCCCTGTATTGCATTATGCATCAGAACAACTGTGCCGTAAAGTTTTACTAGAAGATGGGACATAATGCACTCAGAAGCCACCAACCATCTTCCCCAAGTGCTACTATGGTCTATCAGGACATGATAATTGATGAACCCAAGATTGGAAGGAAAAGCAAAATGTAAATATTATCTCCGAAGCAACACGAGAGTATCAGAATCACACCTGATAAACTAGAAAGAACACTTGATTCTAATATATTAGCTGGAGTTCATCCCAGTAAAGATCCAAAGTTTACAACATAACAAACTAAGCTGGAACATGGCCACGGTTATCAACCTCGTACAGAGGAAACAAAAGAGAAAACAGTACATACAAGTAAAAAGAAAGCAGCAACTGTTGCTTTTCAACTATAGTACAATGTTGCAAAAGTAAGTAACCTTGAGAAGTCGCCATTCTCATTGGCTGGAGACCGTGATAGTATCATCACCTGGATTAGTATCAATTGCTGGGACTTTCTTTGTCAGGGCCGTAGGTAAACCAAGGTCATCTTGCATGCATCGCTGCTGAGGATGAGCCAGCAACAAGCACATATGACGAAAAAGAATCCTTTGCAAACCCTGGCCAGTTTCAAAGATGTACCCCTCATACTCAGTAACATGCTCAAGGGCTTCCACTAGCGCATCATAAACTTTCTGAGGGCAATTCTCAGGTCCTGGCTTGTCATGAAGGTAAACCACGTCCAAAGTGAAGAGCTTCTGGCTGACAGGCCATTGAAATTGTGGTTGAACAGCTGAGCGGCAGTACAACAAAATCTGGGCGTGCCACATTGAAAAATTAAAATATTAGACAGCGAGGAAGAGAGGGAGGGGGGGGGGGGGTTAAAATGGTTTCTGGTGGTCGTTGTGAAAAGAGCAGAGATGAAGTCAATGATATATCCTCCGATCATTGTATAGTACTAAAGTGCTAGCATTTGATTATAAAGATGCCACACTTGCCAGAAACAATAATCATCCAACTATACGAAAGCACAGTCCCGAAGAACAAAAACATGAACAAGCATCCCAAATTTCATTACTCATCACAATTGTATGCACTACTCTCAAACACAGAACACGAAACCTTTACTTGGAGTGCACCCACATAAGCACTCAAGATATAACGATAAAATAATAAAGAAGAACCAGAGACTTTCTGGCTTGGAGGAAGGTTCGAATTTCGAAAAACAAAGATAGAGAAAAAAAAAGGGAGGATCCAGAGTTCACTTACCACTCTTAATATTCGATTCTGAGAGCGAGATTTTTTCGCTTCATGGGCAGCCATACGAAATAGCTGGGAAAGATCAGCATGACCACCTGATGCATATACAGACAAACCCCGAAGTGCAGCAACTGCAGCATCAACGTCACTGCTGAACTCTTTCCGCTCCTTTGAACAGCAAAACCAGAAGTAGATTAATCGCTAAACTGATAATGTAAAGTGCTGAATGAAACCAAAGCTTGAAGTGCATTCCGCTTGCCAAGAAAGTAAGAAGGAACCAAAGAAGAGACTATACATAGCCATTGTCATTGACACACAGTGGCTACCAATAATCTCTTGCACTCCCACATTAGAGAATGTAATTTCCAGTGCTTTCTCTCATAAGGAGGGAAGAATATTCCTAAATGCCCTTAGCTACTCGCATATTAACTTATCCACATCCCATAGAAACTGTAAGCAAGAGTTGCATTGATCAACAAATGTATAGCTTCCAAATTAGAGTACCAAGGATTAATGTCAGTCGCTTAGGCCACATACACTGTTTAAAAGACGTCAATTACCATACCAATTAAAACTAAAGTTTTAGAGAAGTACTAGCAGAATATCGTTTGAAAGCATAATTAGAAGACACCATGTCTTCTCTCAGTCTAATTTATAATCCACTGAGCGGGCCTATCACATCTCACACCCTCAAAAAGGCTCACAAGATGAATCACAATATAGGACAAGTCACTTCCGTATATAGTTTCACACTACTGTCTTGAAAATAGCTAGAAAGCAAATTATCAACATTCGGCTACACATCCCAACTCTAGACGAATGACTTAGTACCATGGCCCACTAAATCTAAGCTCAAAATCTCGAATTATCCTTCATTGTCGAAATTTCCTCTAAGACTTTCCAGTTTTCCTTAAATGTTGATTACCCAGGTTAGTGATGCATTTTTATGGAGGCAAAACAAACTTTTGCACATCTCAACTTGAAAAAGACTGTATGTGTATTCTTGACAACATATACACTTGAATGGAACAGAAGTAGACCCCAGGCCACCTAAAATCTTCCTTAACTACAATGTTGATCACTGAAGAAAATCGTGAAAGATTATGGAGATGCCTTAAATATCCTACTTATTACCTGCTTTCAGAATCGTCACCAAAAATTCAACTACATCACCTACATATTTAATGAGGCACATATCTAGAGAACCAAGAGGCTAGAGTACGTAAGGAAAAGCACAACATTATATCTCCACACTTCAACTCCATGCTCCTACGTCGAAACTATTAGGGAGTGCTTTTATTCCAAAAAATAAGCCTTCTCATAACAGTCGCCTATTATAATGAGGATTTTAGCTATCACTTCCTTAGATACTGCATTTAGTTCCTCAATCCTTTTTCAGAAAATAATTAAGGAAAGTAATCAAGACATCATTTTCTGGAGACAGAAAAAAAATCCACAAGAACAAAAACAAGCCTAGAAGAGAATCCGGGCAACATCATTATCCCGCATCCCCATTTAATTAAACACATATATTCCGTCTCATGCAGCACGACACTAAAAGCCTTGATAACCTTATGAAGAAGATAGGTGACATTATCCCATCACATTCCATATGCAGGCAACAATACATCATCACAATCCGGTCAATACAGCGTGTGTCGTGTAATGTACTCCTAATCATCAACTTTCCCGCATCAAGCTGAATTATGAGTTCAAAAATCCAACTCCCCAACAATCAATCATACGGGCCTAGGGGCAAAACTAATACATTCTACAAGAAATTACACACATCATCTATCAATTCAAACAAAACTCAATACACCAAAACAAATCCTTCAACCAAACAACATAAATGGAACCATCAATATCATCCCATTCTATTATACACAAAGATGCGAACTTTAATTTTCCAAGTTCATCACAACTACAGCAACAATCCCTTAATTCGATTCATTTGTTAACGTTTGATTTCAATTCCTCACGCATATTCAAACGAAACGTAAACAAATGAGAACTAAGGAGGGAGTAATCCACTAAATTGACAAATTGGAACAAATCATCAAAATCCCAGATATAAAACACCAAATTTTACCCATAAAAACCACCAAAAAAAACACAAAATTTAATGAAATAATTCAAAAAAAAAAAGAGAGAAAAGTTAAGAGAAGGGGGTACCCAAGAAGCAGAATTGGAAAGGTGGGCGAAAGCGAAACGGTGATTAGGGTTAATGGTGAGCTTGGAATGGATGAACAAGAGGATGGATTGTTTGATAGAGTCAAGTCTAGTGATGGGTCTGCCATTTGGGCCAGTGTTCTTCATTTCAACCTGACATTCTGTGTCAACATCTACACAAAACACTATGTCTTCGTTGCTGTATTTCTTTGATCTCAGTCTGTACGGTGGTAATCCTATTGCGCCACTGCTTCCACCGTCCACCCCTTCCATCTCTCTTTTCTTTTCCGGCAAAAGAGTCTTGTGGAAGAAGACACCAGGTTTGTTTGTTTGTTTGTTGGACAAAGTGATCAAACGCGAACAGTGAGGTTTGGTGGGAGTGTTTCAGCAGCTCCCCATAATTAGAAATCGGCTAACTTGGGGGAACCCCGTAATTTGGATCGAATGTTCGAGTTAGCTAATTCAAGTCAGATTTTTACAGAGAGTATCTATTCTAGTTTTCTTGGTCTAACTATTTCGCATCTTGTTAGTCTTGCTCGATATATTCCGAATATAATCTCCTAACATTCCCTATATTTTTTTCCCTGAAGTTCAAATATATAAGTTCTAAACGAGCATCTCGTAACATTGGCAATAACATCAAACTATCTTCAATTCCTCCAATTATTGATATTCTCAGTATCTGGACAAGTTACGTTGACAAAACAAGGATATCTTTAACTACCACAATGACGTGATATGTGTTGCACATGATATAAGGCTATAAGCGGGTTATCGACTAGCTCGTAATGACTAATAGTAAAAACCAAACCGAAGAATAGTCATGTTAATTTCACACTAAAAGCTAATACACCAACCGGCAAAATTACGACGTACAATCAAACCGTTTCCGCGAAATGAAACACCGTTACCAAATAGAGAAATTCTAAAATCCAAATGGCCTACACAAAGATCAAATTAATTGGGCTAGTGATACATTTGGGCACACTACCAAATCCCCACATCCAAAAAATTGATCGTCTGAAATAAAACGGTGCGTTCTCAACTTATGTGTACGAACATTCCCTTTGTATTCTTTGCTTATAAGTTGGGAAATCTTCTGAGAAAAGCTTCATCTGGAACATTCACTAGCAATTGAAACACACAGAATTCAGAGAAGAGAGAGAAAATGGCATGTTTGCATGATCATAGCTGTGAAGATCACGATTGTTCATCTAATTGGTCTCTTTACAAACACATTGACATGCCCAAGGTTTATTTTCTCTCTCCTATTTTTTTCCGGGTTTTATTTTTTTTATTTTTTTACTTACTGTGGACTTGTAATACTAGCGTAAAGCTGAAGAACCCAGTTGTGATTTTTTTGTTTGTGATGAGTTTTGAGGGTTTAAGGTTGCAAAAATGGAGTACCCAGATGAAATATTTTGACTTGATTGTTTCATTTAAGTTGAAATTTTCATCAATGAACCGTTTAGAATTATTGGCACCGTTTAATTTTCTTGTTGTTTACTTGTTTGTTGTTATGGTTTGATTGATGTTTATGCTTGCCAACTTCTATTAAAAGTGTGATGAAGAAGATTTTTGAGTTGAAACCCAGAATTGTGGCCCTGTAAGTGGGTTTAATGTTTTGAGATGGAAACCTGATGTATGATGTGGGTTTTTATGTTTTGAGTTGAAACCCTAGAAATGTGTTGCGGGTTTAGTGCTTTGAGTTGAAATTGGTGAATACCCAGATTGATGTTTGAACGCCGGAGTGTGTGATTGAGCTGTAAGATGTTCAAGAACTTAGTCGATTGATGGGCGCGACCGCACAATGCATCTTTGATTGTGTTAGTGGAACATCGACTTTGGTTTATGAGTAGCTGTTTGTATACTAAGAGCACTGGGATGTTTGGTAGGGCAGTGGTTTATGTCTTGCATATACTCTTACTTCTGAGTCACCGGTTGTGTTTGGGGATGGGATTAGCGGTTTGATGTAACTTTAGGCCTACATAATTTGAGGGCAGGCGATACAAGTTCTTCTGCATTTTGTGCGCTAAGTATTACTAAACCCATTTGTTCTCGAACTTACTGTGGCGTTTGCTTGAGCAACTTCTTCCCGTTTTGGAGCTTCAAAGTTCTGGAGTGTCATTTGAGGGTAGAATGGAAAAGGAGATTAACCTACTCTTTTAAAGGAACTGAAGAATGTATAAATTGGATTGTAGTCTGGGGAGGGATGTAAGGTTTTGTGACAAGATTCAATATGGATTTGATTGCTAGTCCACAAGAACGTAGCCCTTTTTTCTCTCGGTTAAGCATATACTGGCATTTAGGAAGACTAATTATGAGACGATGGACTAGCTATGGACAAATGAGTTGTAGGTTACACCAACATTCTACACAAGGAACATATTGCATCCTTGTCATGTTTGAAGCTCTAGTTACTTTTATTGTAGATTGTTCAGGTGAAATGTAGGTTGTGAATAAGGATGATGCAGCTTTTTTCTGTCTGTCTGGACCTTCCTTTGGGTTAGGATGATGAAGCCGGAAATTCTGTAAATTAAATCTAGGAGGTACTCTGATAACTGCTAAAGGAATATGTTCTTTTAGAGTTGTAGGCATAGAGTTTTGTGATTTTTCTGTATGGCAAATGGACTTGTATGAGTGCGGATAAAACTCCCGCCTGTGAGGTAACTGGGGGTTGGATGTACTCAACCTTACCGGCTTACCTTTATCTTAAAACATAAAGAGACACTTTTTGGATACCCAAAATGAAATTTACGTCGAAAGTTCATCCATTGTAGCCAGGTTTTTTTTTTTTTTTCATAAGTCTATTGGCATTATTTGATGAGAGGGGGTCATTATCTGATGTCCGTAGTTGTACCTTCACTAGTAGTGCAAAGACAGCCAAAAATCAGACAGTTTATCACATTGTGATTGCTAGTTGGTGGACATAACAGTGTTGTGAACTTGTGATACCTGCTATATGAGGATATATGTAGACTGCCCTCTCTGCTTCCTTCGTCTTTGTCATAAATTTTCTGATCGTAAATATGAATTACTCCTTCCAAGTTTTGAGTCATAATTACATTTTGGGTTATGCAGGTCTCTGCCTTGAATGAAGCTGTTACAGGGAGTGCAAAGTCAGTTTTCAGATCTTGGGAGGAGCGCCTAAACTTTACAGCGGTACATATATATCAACTTCAAGCTACATTATGAAATTTGGATGAAATCCTTTGTCTGTTTTGTTAGTTCATTTAGTCTGAGCTACAATATATATTGTGGCTAATTCCTGTATGTCTGCTTTGTTGATTTGTGCCAGGAATTCCTGAAAAGCAATGAAGATGACCCTGAGCTCATTGTTTTTATCCCGTAAGTAGCGTGGGTTTCTAATTCGTATTGGTTTTCTTTTAGACGATTTATGCTAATTTGTCAAGACTTATGTTTCAGATTTACATCTGATGTCAAGATCAAAAGCATATCAATTGTGGGTGGCAGTGATGGAACAAGTCCTTCAAAGATGAGAGCGTAAGCGACTGTTATACTTTCAGTTTTACGATTCCCCTTATTCTTGCGTATATTTTACTGTCGGGATATCTTTTTAATTATTCAAAATATATGAATTTTTAACTTGTGTGAGATTAACCTGTTTCAGTAGAACGACATAGATACAGGACAAAGTTTAATGAAAGTTGTGTATTCAGCATAATATTTTCTATTTTCATACTCGTTGCGTGGTAAAAAGCATCAGTATCTAAGATAGACAACTTGCTTTAGTCAACCAGTAAGCAAGAAATGGCTTTGGAACATGTTGGTATGTGGTAATGAGTCATGAATTATGATAGGTTTGATCTTATCAAAAGGTTGTAACAGGTTTGTTTATGGTTAGTTGTGATCGATACAGTAACATAGGAAAAGCACTTATATTACTTCGTGGTACCATTTTCATACAACCACGTTCTATCTTGATAATAGGATCGTGTTCTTCAATTGCCAATACAAAAATACAATTCAACAAACTAGAGAAATCAAAACTACACAGAGACGTAGAGAAAAAAGAAAGAACCACAGCATCCTTTCAGCAGATTTGTTACTAGGTTTAATTTGGTAGGGGCAAAACGAAAAGAAATTTTCTACAAAGTTTGACCATAAGAACTTGCCTGGAAAATGTTTGTACCCAAACCAAATTGAGCTTTAGGCTTTTAAAAAGAAATCCTTCATAGATACTCCTGCGTCCGAGTTTAAACACCCCATACCCAAATGCCCCTGTGTTGAGGAGAGTATATACACTAATCGGTTAATCAAATTTCCAAAAAAAAAGTTATTTAACAAGTTAAATAAGAGGCTTAACGAAAATTCCATATAATTTTTTGGGAACTTTGATTAACCGTTTAGTGTTCACACCCTCCTTCGTGAGGGTGCGTTTTCGAAATGGGGTGTTTAAACCCGGACGGAGGGAGTAGTGTGAATTGACTATACTTGAGATTTTGTGTGTTGGCTCATGCATCCTGATGATTGTTCTTGCTCTTGCCTTCGGCTATCTAAGTAGATATTCTCGACCATAAACTAGTATGAGTGTGATTTAATGGCTTGCTGAATGCCAGTTAGTCATAAGATTGTAACTATTTGGCCACTTCATCAGTTAGCAAAGGTACAAGTTTGAGTTCTCTATTGTGGACTTGCTATATATCTGGTTAACGTGTACATCAATCCGATAGTTTCATCAAAAATTCAGGTGGCTTCAGCGGTATGAGATCAATATTGTTTTGTTTAGTTTTGAAAAGCTCAGATGGTTTCATACTACACCTTTTCTGTAAGTTCTCTCTGGTTTTTTCTAAAAAGTTGAAACTTCTGACCGTTTTTTTCACCTGTAGATTCATCAACCGTGAGGGCATTGATTTCTCTGATGCACAAACTATGCCAGCTGTTCAGGTATCCTTTAGCTGAGGCCAAAAGTTCTTAGTTTTGTAAGTTTTTGCTTCATTTCATTATGACGCCTCGTCTCGTCTCCAGGAGTGGGATTTGGCTGAAAATCTGCAAGGAGTATTAGAATATCAAACAAGGTACATGCTTTGTTATTTCTGCCCTTTGATATAGTCAGCAGTTAATTAGAAAGGTGCAACACAAGATTTTTTTCGGTCTCTATTTGCTGACGAACTAGTACCTCCTACTTACTAATCTCAGGTCTTGCATCTACACCCTTCAGAAAATGTGCTTCCCGATTCTAAAGACCCCATTGTTCCTTATAAAGAAAATGTCATAACTTAAAATCTGCAGTATACTTTCTCATTTCCTTATTATTTAGATGATAAAGTTTCCTCTATATTATGATACTCAGTCTGGCTGGTTAGCCTAGCCATGAACTGCTCGATCAAACTGTGTTCAAGTTTCAACTGTAACTGCCTTAGTGGTGCTATTATGATCATGAATTCTCTTTTGCCACTTGATGGCATCTGTGAACTGCTAATTTCAGTGTTCTTCTGTTAATTATGTGAGCTTGGCTTGGCTTGGTTAGCTGGTGGGTCTTTCTGATCCCCCTTTAGGTAAATACTAAACTGACGAAAGTCAAACATAGCAGCAGTTAAAAGCCAGACCGAGACGTCTTCCTAAAGGTCTACTAGGATGATGAGGAACACAAATCTAAATTTTAGAAAGTGTTCTGATGCATATCCTTACCTTCGTTTTTAAGTTCTCAACAATGTTCTGGTTAATTTTGGGACCACTTGATTTGATCTCCATGACTGATACTTGCTTTTTCAATTTCATCATGCTGTCTGCTTGATTATTTTTCAAATTTCTGATGTTGCATGACGTTTTCTGCGCAGATACTCTAAATTTCAGGGTGTGGGCAACCTAACTCTGCATTTTCCTGATAGCTTTGGTGCTGACACATGCCAGATACATTACATTGGCTTAAAGGGTGAGGCAACCCAGGTATGGTGATTACCCTACAAACGAAGCATTTATCTGTTTACTTTAATGTAAGAACCCTGCTTGTCCTAGCTCCTGCTTTAACACCGTTTTATTTCTTTATGGATACTCAGATGAAAAGGGATGTTGTTGCGACAATTGTTTATGAGGTGATGCCAAATCCATCTGACCACAAGTAAGTCCTGCTTCCCAGTTGTTTTTGAGATCGTTTTCTGCTAATGTGTTTGAATTTCGCTCCTAAGATGCGACCGTAACAATGTGTCATAAAACCTAATCTGGTCTCCTAGAGTCCTGGTCCCCTGTCAACTAGAAACTGTTTGTTCCTGTAAGACGTGTGGGGTTCTCTTAGACGCAGTCTACAGTGGGCGGGAAATGGATGTCTTGGACATTGTTCGGGTTTTAATTTGGATTTGTTTCAAACACCAAGTTACATTTGCAGAGAAGAAATTCTGTGGTGCAAGATTTGTGACGATTTCGTGTTTCTGATTTTTCAATTTCTATACAGGACCCATGCTGAGACAGGAGGGGGTTTTGCATCAGTGGAGTAAAGCTAATATGCATCTAGATGCTGTTCGTGGTGCTCTTTGCTTTGTTCACCGCAGTATCTCAACACAAGGGTTCATACATTTCAGTAAAGATCATAATTATCGACTTCTAATGATCGTTGCACCTCTCCTAGCTTATATTGTACATTCTTAATCTAAGAAGGGTTGGGATATGGGCGATTTGTGCTTAATATCTATCTCGAATCCTACCTCCCGAGAAGTACTCAATTCCAACTAGTTATCTGACCCCTCTCCTCCGATGAAGTACTTCTGTTAGCAAGCTCCGGCTTCTGTAGCGTACATGCTCAACATATGATTATATGAATATAGCTGCTTAACGTTCACTTTTATGCGGATTCGTTTTTTTTTTTTTTTTTGTGCAAGACAGGCGGATTCTTGATGCTAGTTGTATCAAATATGAACCAAACATTCCCTAATTTCAAGCTTTACCCCGAATCTTATCAAAGACTCTACCAGTCACCACAGTGCTTGTGCATGCGTATGGAACTAGTAAAGTAGTAGCAAAAAGGGTTATTTAAAAGAAATTCTTTCTTTGCCGTAATAAAAGATGTATATGAGATTTAATTTCTTATCGTCACGTTTTTGTGAGACAAATTTAACTTATCGTAGTTTGACGCAATCATGCTCAATCTTATGGTGAACTCATGTTTATGCCATTAAGTACTTATAATTAGAATATTGTAGAAAAAGCAAAATCCGCTAAACATTGCATTAAAAAGTACTCCCTGCGGTCTAGATTCAAATTCTCATCCTTTTTTTTAGGGTTTTGACTTTGTCTTCCCCATTCCCAGTGGATAATTAGGGAGGCAAGATGAAGATGTTGGTGATAATTAACTTTAAAACTTATTTTCTAAATGAATCAATAAGAATTATTTATTAATTTTCTTTTTAAAGTGCGCAAAAGGGAGTGGGGAAGTTTAATCGGGACCGGATGAAGTACATTCTATTCATTTCGACTCCACATCCATTGTCGTTTTTAAAAGTACGGCGTAGTAGGATTAGTAGAACGCGATTGAATTCTAGCTAGATCGAAAATCCTAGACCTATGAGATCGTAACAATTCTAAATTATTTTTTTAATCTTTTTCAATTTTAGTGCAAGTAAAATTAAAGCCGTGTAAACAGCGCGCAATATTCGATTAAGATGGTTTAGGGTTTTAAGACACTTTTTTGAAATATAAACCCTCTTATTTGTCTCTGTCTTTTCACCATTTTTGACACTTCTCCTTCACTCTCAAGCTCAACTCAACCCAACCCAACCCAACCCAGATAAACAAAAAGTTTCAATTTTAACATGCAATCAACAGCAGGAACAATGATGGGTTCAATTCAAAACCCATGTTTTTATTCTAATAATAATAATAAAATTCCTTGTTCTCAAATTTCTGCAAAATTTATAATCCCATCTTTTTTCAGCAGAAATTTTGATAAAAAAAATTCCATTTGTTATTCAAAGCCCTCTAAATCAAGTGTTATTACGAATAGTTTGGTCACTGGTAGACCACCTTCTTCTGTTTCTGTTCCTGCACCTGGTGATGGAGGTTTGGCCCTTCTTTTTTTTTTCTAATCTTTTCTTTATTTTATTATTGTTTTTTTTGTTACTGTTTAGCAATGATTTTTGTTCTTGCATGTGTAATATATCTGTTTATATGACTGTTTTTTATGTTTTGTAGTTCATGCAATAGAATAACAGTGATGGGTTTAATGATAAGTATTAAAATTAATGATTATATTATGTATTTGGGATGTTTTTGGAGATCTGCCCTTTGTATTGTTTTTCCAATTTGGGATTTTTTGTTGTATGGTTATTAGTTCATAATGATGAATTAGTAGGATGGGCTGATAATTAGTTGTTGAAAAATTGCAACTTTGTGCTGAATTTTATGTTTGTGCTGGTAAATGTTTGATTGTTCACAGTAGACCTTTTTCATGTGAAAGGATTGGCTCAGAAACTATTGAATAGGACATGTAGGTGTAGGTGTCTCTTGTCAGAGAAGCCATGAGAAGGTTTATATGATTCTTTTTTTTTTTTTAGGCCATTATGATTGTTGTCTAAGTTTTTTACTTTGTAAGCTTAGCTAGATTTATGTAATTCTTGTGTAGGTTTTACTTGGCATTGTTGATGGTTGGGTAATTGGGTTCTTACATGAGTTTGATGCTGGCGTTTGTAGTTCATGCTGTTATTTAGTTGAGTAATGAACAATGATATTACGGGTTGGTCGAATTTACGAGTTATTCTAAACATGGAGAACAATTATGAAACTCTATGTTGGGATGTTTCATATCTTTTCAGTACGTCTTCTATTGCTGAATCTTGTTATTCACAGGTGATATATTGTGTCCATGGGTTGGTTTTTTTGTTTTTTTTTTTTTGGTCTACTTGTGAAAGACACTGAGATATCATAATCTGTTATTCGTATCTCGAGCTTTCCTGTTCTATAGTTGTTCATGAACATCTGTATAAGTTGTTTTTATGGTGATGCCTGACCTTCATCCCAAAAACTTGAACTTTGAACTTTCAAATCATATATTGGTTATTTTGTGTATGTGATTATTGGTGAACTTGTTGGGTATATAAATCTGTAATTAATTTTCTATTACTTTCTAATGAGTAACTTCGATGGATTGTGAATCAAGGTTACACTTTATCCTTTTGATCCTTCTTCGTGAAGTGAGTATGGTTGTTTCATGAGTCCTTGTAGTGTTGTTTTAGACCCTTAAACTAGGATGACGCTAATCGTAGCGCTCCTCTGACCTTATTTTATCCATTACTTATGTAAAGTTCTCTTCAGACATTAAGGTAATATTGTGAGAACTGTTGTGAAAGTAGCTAATCAGCGGGTAATTATTCTATGGATGGGTTGTTCTAAAACATGTAGTTCTTGTGCCTTTCAGGTGATGAAAGTAGCTTCAAGGATTTTGCACTTTGTGATTCTGATCCAGAAGTGCATGAAATCATTGGAAAGGAAAAACAACGACAGTTTAGAAGTCTGGAACTTATTGCCTCAGAAAATTTCACATCTAAAGCCGTCATGGAGGCTGTTGGTTCCTGCCTGACTAACAAATATTCTGAAGGGTTGCCTGGTAAAAGGTAAAGCTCACGGCGATAGACATGCAAACATGATCTTATGGTGTATGCCCTATCACATGATGTTGTCTCTTACGATGCTCTCTATGTTAGGTACTATGGAGGCAATGAACATATTGACGAGCTTGAAATTCTCTGTCAGAAGAGAGCTTTGGAAGCTTTTCACCTAGATGAAGAGAAGTGGGGTGTAAATGTTCAGCCATTGTCTGGTTCGCCTGCGAACTTTGAAGTTTACACTGCCCTTCTCAATCCACATGATAGGATCATGGTACAGCACTTGCCCAGGATTTTACCTTTTCTACAACTATCTAATTCTTAGGTTTATGCCATTGTTTTTCTTAGGTTTATTTATTTGTTTTCACACGATTCCACTAATCCAGGGCTTAGATCTACCTCATGGAGGGCACTTGTCTCATGGCTTTATGACCCCTAAACGAAGAGTTTCAGGCACATCAATATACTTCGAATCTATGCCATATCGTCTAGATGAATCTACAGGTTTGCTATCTTTCATTTGGTGTAACTGCTTTTAGTCTACTTCATGTTTGGCTTTAATTATGTTTCTTCCAACAACTAGGCCTGGTTGATTATGACATGCTTGAGAAAACTGCTATTCTGTTTCGACCAAAACTCATTATTGCTGGTGCTAGTGCGTATCCTCGAGATTTTGATTATCCTCGTTTCAGGAAGGTATGTTCTTATTGTCCAGTGAAACACCACCCTCCTTTAGTTTACCCTGTAATTACTGCTGAAATTGTTCTATCAAATGTAAGATTGCAGATGCTGTTGGTGCTTTTCTTATGATGGACATGGCGCACATAAGTGGGCTTGTTGCTGCTTCTGTGGTTGGTGACCCATTTGAGTATTGTGATGTAGTTACTACGACTACTCACAAGGTGAGAGCCAATGATATTCTCCACTTCTGTTATATGATTATTTTTCACTTTTGAACCAGTCAATACCTGAACCAATTTGTGGTCAAACGCATAAGCTATCTGCAAAATATCGCATAAACTCTTTTCAACATTTTTGTTCTCTTGGACATCTTCTGGTCATAGTATGAAATATGTGTTTGTGAACTATTTCTGCATTTAATTTGAATATAAGAAGTTCTTGACTATACTTTGTAGCATAGAGATGCTGAACTGTTACAACCAGTAAACCAGCTACATGTTGGAAATGTTATGTAAAAAGTAATCTTAATTTAACATCTCATGGCATTTTATGGTCCTCGACGAGTAGCTTCTACAGTCTGTATAGAAACTTCAAAAAATGAGTTTAGAGGAAAACAGGAGTTTCTTAAATGTACTCAGTTGTGGTTGTGGAGATTTAAGAAGTCTGCTATATACAAAATAGTAAAATATGGCCATTCAAGCAAAATCTCTTTGGGCAATGGCGGTCTGTGATAAGAAGCTTGAAGCTTCTATGGTATGAAAATTCGAAGAAAATTTCAAATGTTAGAAAAGAGGGCAAAGTAGGATTACACTTGTGGTTGAGAATGTCAGATATTAAAAGTTTACTCTGGAAATCATTTCAGCCTTTACAATCACATCTTCTTAATCCGTTTGATACGCTACTGTGCTTGTAAGCTGTAACTGGACTTTTTGCTGTATCTGCAGTCTCTACGAGGTCCTAGAGGAGGGATGATATTTTACAAGAAGGGTACAGTTTTGGGAGTTGATTTAGAATCTGCCATTAATAATGCTGTCTTTCCTGGTTTACAGGTATGGGATTAAGTACTTTACACTTCTGAAAATTCCTCCTCTGTAATGCCCTGCTTACACTTATTTTCCCTCTGAGTGAGCGAGAGTTATGTTTGAATTCCATCATTATTTTGCAGGGTGGCCCACATAACCACACCATTGGAGGTTTAGCAGTTTGCTTGAAACATGCGCAATCCCCAGAGTTCAAGGCTTACCAGAACAATGTATTCTTCATGTTCTATGATTATCTGACTCAATATATGGTCTATCTCACATTAATACTGACTCTGAGGGTCTTCTGCATTACAGGTGGTCTCCAACTGTAGAGCTCTTGCAAGCCGATTGGTTGAATTGGGTTACAAACTAGTATCTGGTGGGAGTGATAATCACCTTGTCCTGGTAGATCTGAGGCCACTGGTGAGTTGAAAACTTCTTGATTGTACATTCAAATTTTATTTGTATTTGAAGGTGAACTTTCTGATTACAAGTCCACTTTTTTTTTTTTTGCTTGTCGTGTTTTTACTGCTTTTAAAATCTTGCTCGCACCGATCTTTAACTTTTATGGCCTACACAAGACGGCTACAAATGATGATACATGTTAGCCAACCTCAAATCATTTTGGGAATAAGTCTTGTGGTTGTTGTTTTGACTTAAATTTTTAATCTAAGGGTTTTAGACATTCAGTCGGTTTTTAAGGCCACAGGGGGAGAATTCCTCTGTCAGAGGATTGTAACTTCCCTTTGTCCTTGACTCCTTGTTAATACAACACTAATAGATAATAGTTGTGGGAACATCCCAGTGGTGAACGATTGGGGCGCTGTATATTCTAGCAATTCACTGTTTCTAGATCCAAAAAGGCAAAAAAGGTGGAACTCAATGCTTTAATTGTGGTGGTGCAGCAATCGGAATATATCCATAATTGCCCCTTGCGACTTGGCATGTTGCAACCTGGTCTACCTAGTGAATTAGTGATTGCTTATTACCAGCATGTTCGATCAAGCATATTTCTTTTTCCTTGTTTCTTCTGGAACCATGGACAGCTTACTTTGTCCCTTGTATGGCAACTTACTATCTGACTGAAGAAACTTCAGTTTTATCGTTATACATGTGACTTAATGATCTAGTATTTCTTATTTATCAGCTTTGACATCTTTGTTTACTGATTGCAATCAATTTCTTTTATGTAGGGACTTGATGGTGCTCGAGTTGAGAAAATTCTGGACTTGGCTTCTATTACTCTAAACAAAAACTCTGTGCCTGGTGAGTGTTAACTGAAATCGTTCATATTTACATTCCGAGCATTGTGTTCTCTCTGTTGCCTCACTTGGTCATTGTTAATCTTTGTGCTAAATTGCTGATGACGGGGTTCACAGGTGACAAGAGTGCCCTGGTACCGGGTGGTATACGTATTGGTGCACCGGCCATGACAACCAGAGGGTTTACCGAAAATGAATTTGTTGCAATTGCTAATTTCATTCATGAAGGTGTCCAAATAACCCTTGAAGCAAACAAACATGTTCCTAAAGCAAAGCTCCAAGAATTTTTGAAATTTGCGGTATCTCCAGATTTCCCCTTGAGAGATCAACTGTCCGACCTTCAGAGGAGAGTTGAGATTCTGACCACCCAATTCCCATTGCCTGGAATGTGAGGCTGTTAGTCTCGAACTGAATCTGAATAAAGGATGTAGATTTTACTTTGAACATGTCGTTCCAAAACAATGAGAATGGGCTTACTTTGTACCATGAGACCTTGAGTCGAGTTACTACCGCCCTCCCAAGTCCAACATCCGAGGTTGGACTTGCAGGTGGGAGTAACAATGACTTTCAAGTCTCTCAGATCATACTGTATCACCTCATACCAAAATCGGATATTTTACTTATACCATTTTCGTTATCTCTCTCCACTTTTGTGAGGGGCGCACAATCCCTGACAGTCAGTTATCAGGGCCATATTGGTCATTTTACGCCAAAAAAGGACACTTTTTGGGGTTAATTTTGTCAATTCAGGGCACAATTTTTTCACAACCAGTTTTCAACCTTCTACCACTAGTGAACAACCCAACCCACCTGAAAGCACGAACTACTACCCAGAAATCCGACCAACCTACCCAGATTTTCCGACGGCTTCGCCGTCGGAATCAAACGACACCCTAAGATGGGCAAGGTGAACCCCTCCCCTCCCCCAAAAAATAGAAAAAATTAGATTGTGAAGGGTGACAGAAAAAGGGTTTAAGGTCCCACTTCCCGGCGCCGCTACCGCCGGGAAGTGGGACCCTAAACCCTTTTCCGGTGTAACCTTACTGTGGTGGTCGACAAGGATGATGCATAAATCTGGGCGATGCAACGGTCGGACGGCTACTGCTCCACGGCTTAACTGGGGCCCTCAGGCCGGGGTTGTTGTTTTGTTGTTTGTTGTGGCTATGGGTGGTGGTGGTCGGATACAATGATGATGGTGAGAGATGGTGGTGTATGATAATGATGATGGAGAAAATATGATGGTAATGGGGATTGGAGATGAATAATCGGTGGTGAAGAGAGAGAAAGTGAGGGAAGAGAGAGAAGGTGGGAATTAATTTGGGTGGGAGGTGAATGTTTTCTGGGAAAGAGAAAGTGAGGATAGAAGAGAGAGAAGGTGGGGAAATAAGGAGGATGACCGGGTAATTGGGGGAGAAAATGAGTAGGTCAAATTTTTTTGTCCTTTTGCTGTGAGGTGCACTATTCCAAAAATGACAGTGAGGGATTTTTCGTCCCTCCACTTTTGTATTGCAAAATCCTGGGCCAAATCACAAATTACGACCTCCAGGCTCGAGATTAGGATAAGTAACATCGATTTATTTGGGCAAATTTAAAGTTGGGTACTTATAGGAGAGATCAAGGTTTCATTCTCTTATACAAAGATACAACGTTCATATCCAAGTAGATCGCTAAATGATATGGTCGAAAATTTCAGGCGAATAGAACAAGAAGATACTCAAAAGACCATTTACAACTTGTAAATTACAAGAGAAGCTGTTTAAAGTTGAACTTCCTAATTTGTGGGCAAGCAAATTAAAGAACACAGGTGAGCCACATCACTTGACACTTTGACAGTTGAAAGTTGCCACCAAGTGACTAAAACCAAGTAAAGACGTAACAAAAATAGACTCGCCTAATCCACAGCTCGCCTTCCTTCTCTCTCCACCACCTGCTATTTCACAACAGTAAGTCAGTTTCTTTCTTCTTTGTCTTGTGTATTACTCATCTTTTTCTGGGTATCTTTTGTTAATGATTTCATTTTCAATGTTGTGTGACTTGTACTATGTACCCATAATAACCACTCTCTCCGTTCCTTTCAATTCTTTACGTGTAGTTTGAGTATCTCTGGCATATTCGTAAAAAGTTCTGTGAAACGGAGGATTGAATTTCTCTTACTTATGCACACCTAACGTTAACAAATGAAAAGAACTGAAGGGGTACAAGAAGGTCCCATGGTTGTGCTGTTAAGCTAGTAATATATGATGTTAACTCTGCTGATTAGCCTAGGAAACTTGTGTTGATCTTTTAGGCTGTTGTTGCTGGTTGAGGGACCATCATAGTTGATTTATTGAGGAATTGGTAGGATTAATGTGGTGGCTAGTTGTCCCACATCGAAAGATTAGGTCGCCAGGACGAGTGGCCTGAGTAGGTAGTGCATGTCTATAAGTTGGTATTCCGGAGCCTATGTATGTTTGGTACCATGTAATCAGCTTCGTAGTGTAATGGGATCTTTTTAGTTCAAAGTGCCTAGAGATGAAAATGGAGGGTGGATGCTAACATGAAGGTCGACGAGTTTTATTACTTGAGTTGGTAATGGCAATTGCATTGGTTTTATGTAACAACCACCGTTACATTTTGCTTGAGGTAATGGGAGTCCATCACTTGTATGGGGCGCTTGGAATGGGGGTAATCATTTCTAGGGTAATAGACCAAAAACAATGCTAAAAATGAGAGAAATTGTGGGGTGGAGGGAGGATAGGGTAATAATTCCCCCTCCACCCAGCACCCCTTTGCTCCTCCCTCCCACCACCACCATTTCTCTCCTTTCCCTTTTGTATTTGACCCTAATACCCTAGTAATGATTACCCCGAATCCAGGCAAGCCTTGTTGGTACTTATTACATTTCCATTTCTCTCTTAGTATTCCAACTATTTTTTGCTAAATGGGTTCTAAATTATAATGGTGATTAGATATACATGCTCTCCACTAATCACGCCCCAGTGATTGTTAAAGGATTATTGTTGTAGGGGTTAGGCTTGCGTACATCGAACCCTCCCTACACCTTGCCCTCAGCTCGTGTTTTTTAAAGGGGGTAATGTTGTTACCCTGCTGTTCCTCTAGGTATGCGGAGTTCAATTTGGTGCTTCAACATGAACAAAGTGGCTTTCAAAAACTGAACAATGAAAGAAGCGTCAGCATGTGCGTGCTTGATGTCAGAACTAACTCATAACAATAGCTGATCCTAGTGAACTGGGAGGGAATAGAATTTAAGGAAGGATGATGTTCTGATAAAAGTAATCGTTTGAGATTCTATTTGATAGAGAGGCTATGGTTTAGCCCCAGTCCGGACAAATTTCACATTTGTTCGGCTCACATTGGGAAAGTAGGAGAGAATTGTCGACTCTATAAACCGAGTTACCCCTTCTAATGTCAATTGATTCTGGGATGAAACCTCACTTGGGGTGTGAGGTTCCGTCTCATTTATGGGTTATGCTCAGGCCCATTTTACAATTACCTTATCATAACATGTGAGATAAGGAAAAAAAGAGTAAAAGCTGGTTGCATCAGCAAATCAATTGTTGCAAATTTCTGATTACTGTAATAAGAGGATAGAAGTAGGTTGTCTGGTGCTGAAAGTTCTTGCATATTTTTCGTTTTTCATCAGGGTTCGTCATTAGTTGGGCGGTTTGGAATGGCCATACAAATTTCTTCCAACCTGGTCAGCCTTCAACGACTTCCTAAAACTTGGGACTCTTGCGCTTCTCCCCGGGTGCTCCTCAAGTTTCCTATTGCACGACAACTGATTAAAACACGGAGATTACAGACTGTTGCTTGCCAAGGCGACACTACATCGGAATCTACACCTGTAACGGTATGTCTGTACTTTTATGTTAAAAGATGGGTTTTTGTTGGTCATCTGCTTGTGATATGTTAGAGGCCCAATAGCCTGCCATGTCTTTTGGAATGGTATCTCATGTTCTCAACAACTTATCCATTTCCAATGGAGCCAAAGACTACTTATTCTTTGGTTTTTGGGATATAATGGAATAAAGCAAAATGGCTCATAAAACTGTCTATGCTTCTTATTTTGTGAAGTAATAGTCACTCGGTGCGATTCTCGACGCAATTTTCATTTTGGGTCATCTGTGCGCAGCCTCTCTGTGTTTCAATAGGGGTAAGGCTTGCGTGCATCCAACCCCCCATTACCCCACCTTATGGCGGGAGCCTTTAAGGCACTAGGGTTAAAGATGTTCTATCTCAAGTTCTCAACAATAAAGATTTGCATCTGTCTTAAGATGAGAATCATATTATCAAAGGATGTATGCAAGCTTTAGTGCTGCAAACAGCAGACTTGATGGATGACGGATTTATTGCCTCAGAGTCTCGGAGTCATCGTAGGTATAAACACGTGACAGTGTGACACTTCATTTTAGGCCAAAAACATGATCACTTTTCCAGATAATAGGGGAGTCCACAGGCTAAATGCATGCTCTTCTGAAATTGGGAAGTGGCAATTCTCAATTCCATTTTTCAAATATTAGGCATCAGAGGGCATTTGGGCTGAGTCAATGTTGTTGGTGGAGTTGCGTTAGGACTGTAGCAGATTGTTGAGATGGAAATGGTCTGGGTTATTAAAGAATAGAATGTGGTTCGTTTGCCAGCCCCACCTGTTTCATGTCCAAGCCAAAGTCCCCAACGTCCCAACCAATCAAATTCTTGAGCACCTACGTTGTCCTTCCTATATTATCTAAAAAATAACTTCACTACTGGTTTCTGTTCATGTGAGAAAGCGAGGAATGCTCAAGCTTGGAAATTAAATTTTTTGAGGCTTGTGGGTATTTCAGGAAGTCAAAAACTTGTAATTGTGTGGCCTTTAGCTTCACCAGCGATAGTTCTGTTGGAAATTGATCTGACATTCTTTTTCACATTTGACAGTTCGTCTGCTGTCTCTTTCTAATTTCTTTTTCTCTCATATAATCAGTCTTTCTCCAGGAGAAGCCACCTACAGAGCCTGGAATAGTTGATGATGCTAAACCTGGTCAATCTGCAAGCTCCTCTACAAGTCCTAGCTTTCCTGAATTTCCAAACAAAGATGTTAATAAGAGGATTGCTGTGCTTTCGACTGTTGCAGCAGTAGGGCTGTTCTTATCAGCGCGCTTAGATTTTGGGGTTTCACTGCGAGACCTAACTGCCATGGCATTACCCTATGAAGAGGTAAGTCTTATCTCTTGCTGTTTGCTCGTTTTCCCCCTTTTAACTTCTATAGTAATAGTAATATTCAATTATTCGTCAATGTGGTTAATTATAAGAAAAGATGTTGACGTTGGTATAGGCTATGACAGTGCTACTACTTGCTGCAGATTAGTATGGTTTATTGAAATGATCTGGTGAATAAGATCAGGCAGATAATTTGTTTACATATTGTCTTTCATTATATTAATGGCATAGTTAGACATATATTTATAATACACAGTTCTCTTTGAAAATCTATGCATTGGTATGTATTTCGTTTGCTTTCAGCAGTTGATGCGACATCTGTGTGCTTGTGCATTGATGTTGTCTAGGCTTTATCAAATGGAAAACCAACAGTTGTGGAGTTCTATGCAGATTGGTGCGAAGTATGTAGGGAGTTAGCACCTGATGTGTACAAAGTGGAGCAACAGTACAAGTAAGTATTTCCATTGTATCTGATTTTGTTAAGTTTCATGATGGATTAGCCATGAGCAATGAAGACCATTATCGGTTTGCTTTACTGTATCCTGTGAAGAAATTGTGATCAACACTGAGATTGCAAACCATTCATAACCGCTGTCTTACAGGGATCAAGTGAATTTTGTGATGCTGAATGTCGACAACACAAAGTGGGAGCAAGAGCTAGATGAATTTGGTGTGGAGGGCATCCCCCATTTTGCATTCCTGGACAAGAATGGCAACGAGGAGGGGAATGTTGTGGGAAGACTTCCTAGAAAGTTTTTGTTGGAAAATGTGGATGCTCTGTCTCGTGGTAAGGAATCCATTCCCCATGCCCGCACTGTTGGGCAATATTCGAGTGCAGAGTTCCGTAAGGTTCACCAAGTTGCTGATCCAAGAAGTCATGGATAGTCCTAAATCACAGTGTACATTCATTTTTACCTGCAGTAACAAGTAGTGCACTGCATTATTTCGACTTTCTGCATTATACGGAAACAAACCGTATCAAAAACAGCAGAGCCTTGTATCTCAAAACAGCTGCACACTTGTTTGTGCAAATGTTTTTACCAATCTCACCGATTTTGCCTGAGATCATGCTTTTTATGTTAGCTTGTACAATCAGAATTCAGAGAAATGGCGTACATAACACAGTATCTTATCTTCCTTTTCTTTCTTTCTTTCGACAAATATAATGATGCAGATATCCGACGTTGAAAGACACTACAAAAATTGCTTTGATGCAGTTGCGAAAAATTGGCAGTAAATCTGAACAGGTCTTAACATTTAGACATCAAATATCCTAACTTCATAAGTAAAACTCAACATATTTATTAAACTAATCTCAGTATTATGACTATTCTGAGTGGCCGGGGTCATCTAGTCTCCACAAAACAACGCAAAGCATGCAGCAGCGAAATTGTCTAGCTAGCTAAATGACAGCACCAATTACCATAATAATTGATATAGAATGATAAAAGTCTAAAAAATACAGCTACAGACTAACATACATTATCCTAACTGGTACTCCCTCCGTCCCACTTTATACACCTCATACCCAAAATACTCCCGTTTTAATGAGGGTGTACACGCAAATCGGTTAATGAAAGTTCCAAAAAAATATTTGGTGAGTTAGATAAAAATCTTAGCAAATATTCCATGCAATTTTTTTGGAACTTTGATTAACCGATTAGTGTGTAGACTCTCCTCAATAAGGGTTCGTTTTGGGTATGGGGTGTTTGAAGGGGGACGAATGGTGTATATAGTAATGTGCCACACATCTTCAGTATTTGTTGTATGTTATTCTAATAATGTTGTTCAACATTACTAATGACTTAAGTGAGTGTGACTTTGAATGTTATTTTACGTGCACTTTATTACGTTGTACTTGTAAGATGGTTGTTACCTTATTCATTATCGTTGTTACAGTTTTTCTAACATGTGACCAGATGACACATGTTAAAACTTCATTTCGTTTTTTAAATTAAGTGTTATCTTCTTGAATTAATCACAAATTTTCATATTTGATTTTTTCGAGCGAAAGTGTCACCATCATTATTATTGTTGTTATTATTATCATTTGATTTTTAATTACTTAGGTGCTCCACCTAGTTACATATATAATAATCCTTCTTTTCCTAAAAGAAAATACATTTACCACATGTACAATATGACTATACGAGTACATACATAAGAATATAAGATAGTTTCCTTTAATTTCAACAATTAAAAAAGTACTAGAAAACTATGATATTTCATATTCTTTCCTATATAACACGACATCAACGTGAATCTCAAACCTCGTCTCCTCAAAGTTCATTCGTCGAAACTGTAACTCGAATTATAGTATCATACAACAATACTATGATCTATCCACAGAGCAACGAGTACCTCCCGCTCTTGTCAGTGGAAGATTACGGGTCGGAGCTATCCGGGTCCATTAGTACCCAGTTGGCTAAGATCTCCATTGGACCATCACCTTTCAAAAAAAAAAAAACAATACTATGATCTATGAGCCAATTAGTAATCGATCGTTAGTTACGATTATATTTGCAACCGAACTAGCATGATTTATAAGACCATGAAAAATAAATCAACCTCTCCAATTTGGGGTCAATTACCGTCTCTTCCGGTCCGATCGGGCAACTTCTTGCACACTCCTCGACCTCTTTATCCGAGACCCATTGAAACAAAAACTAGCGGGAGTATTTAATTATTTACCATCCCCTTTAAAAAAAAGGTAAAAACTTTTCTCGTGTTTTACATCAGACTTGTTCGCTGCCCCCTCCGTCGTCTGATCCACCAAGCCGCCGCCGCTTCTCTGCTGTTCACGTAACTTTCTCCTCACTTTTACTTCTTATTCTCTCCCAAAATTGGTAACAACTCGTAGTAACAAGTGTAGCTCGAATGGTTACTTTTCTCATTAATTATTGAAATTAGAATGAACTAATTTTGATTCACGCAGTAATTTTGTATCTGGCTTCTTTGATACGTTACACAGTTCATTATGTCTTGTTTTCTAATGCCCAATATCAGATATTTGAAGCTCAATTTTGATTATTTATCGAGTATTTCTGTATAATTTGCAATGCCTACCAAGTGTTTGATGCAATGATTCTTTGAACATTGGTGGGTTTTTTTTTTTTTGGTTGCTTTTCTCTGCCATTGTACTGCTATTAAATTGAACCCTTATCATTGGTGTGAGCCCAAATTGTAAATTTTCGCTTTGTTCGGCGAAATTAGGTCGAAATTGAGGATTTGTACTTGGAGGGATCTCCTTTTTTTGGTTGGTCATTGTTAAGGTAGTTATGGTGAATTTATGAAGGTATTTATCGGTCTCTATTGGTGCAACGAAGGACTGTAATGCCGAAAAATTTGGCCTTTGGACACATGACATTTCGGAGTTTTATCGATTTAGGGGATGATCGTCTGTTTGAAGTGATGTGTATGTCATAATGAATGGTTCTAGACTTATGCTTCTTTCTATGAAGTAGAAGGCATTTTGGTCTTTATTGATTCACTTGCAAAAGCCCCTTGAAGCTTCGCCACCCTCACTTTAAGGATAGCGGGATAGGACTAGGAATTTAATCAGTTGATACTAGATATGTTGGAAAGGTGAAAAAGACTTGGGTTAGCCGACGGGTATTAGACATTAGACTATTAGTTTCCAGTGAACTAGCGTTATTCCAAGAATGAACAAGAAAGTAAGGAGCTAGATAAACTATATTAGCAAACCGGCATACTTCAATCAGTTTAAGTCAGCAATATCTGGCAGCTTAGTTTTTTTTTTAGAGTAGCTTAGAAGAAGAGGAATTTGGTCAAGCCTGGCGTTCATCAGTTTTTATTATTCAACTGGGCACTTAATATAAGGAGGCGCGAGGCGCACCGAGGCGATGGGGGGCCGTTGCGATGAGGCGCGAGGCGCAAGGCGAAGGCGCACGCCTCATGCACACGAGGCGCACTCATTTAGCGAATAAAATTATATTTTACGAAACCATATTTTGAAAAAAGAACTCTTTTTTTGGTATTTAAAGAAGGACAATGGGTAAATAAGTATAAGCAAGGGATTAAGGGGCAAAGGGAAGTGTATAAATAAGGTTACAAGAGAAAGAAATTGAAAATTGCACACTTGTGCGCCTCGCGTGCGCCTCAGTGCGCCTCAGGGCGCCTCAGGTGCGCCTCATGCACACCAGTGCGCCTCAAGCTTCTGAGGCGATTGCAGCTGCGCCTCAGGCGCGCTTTTTTAAACTAAGACTGGGTGTGGTAGTGAATTTTTTACTTTATTGTCACTTTGCATTAGGATTGTAGAGCTTGAACAACAATTGATTGCCTTTGTCTTTTCTCATTACTTCCTCAAGTCTGAGCTCTAGGAAATTGGTTTGAGCTTATCTACACTGATACACCTGCTGTTAGGTGTGTCATGTGAGAGATTACCGGCAATCGTAATATGCTAGCTTATGGCTTGACCTATTGTTTGACAATTCAACTCTCTCTTCTGCCCTCATCTTGCCTATCTTCTTGCCTCTGCATATGTTTTGTCTGAGTCACTCTCTCTTTCCAATAGATATAGGAAATGTGCTGATATTAATACTCCCGTTGGTGTATTCCTATCTGTGACCCCTGCCTTCCATAACTTCTGTGGCACACTGGCCCGCCACTTGAGGCGATTAATGTTGGAGCTCCCATGTGAGCTGAGTGATTTACATATGGCTTATATTGTACATTAGAGCCTTAGATAATGTAATTTCACTTCCAATGTACCTAAGCTCTTGATACACTCTGTAGCCTGTAGTAGAGTGATCCCTAAGACCGTGACTGATTTACTGGTATGTCAAGAAATACTGTACTACCACCGTCCTTCACTCAGTCATATCAATGTCTGTATCTTATTGAGTGCCAAGACCTTGATGAAGAAGTGAAAAGAACCTTAGTGAACGATTTTCAGGTACCACCACCCTTTTTTCAGTATCATAGTCCCATGTTGCCACACTTCAGAAAATTGTTTGAATTGACAGCACCCTAGTAATATTAAAAGCTCTTACTTAGGATCAGGGTTTCAAACAAACCTTCCTCGACGATTCCAGTGGAAGGCAATCTATCCCTGAGCTGTAATAGTATCACTCAAGTCAGGTTCGCTTGGTTCAGTGACATAACTTATGCATGGGTTTCTTTCCTTTAAAAAAAAATGAGTTTGATTTTATGATATGAACATGAGATTAAGCCAGTTTCCGTGAATCCTTAATTTCAGGATATATTAAAGTGTTACTGGTCGACCAATAGTTAACTGCATACTCAGGGCATTTGTGAAGATGCCCAAGAAGACTCCTTCTAAGATATCTATCGCGGCAAAAGAAACGTCTGATGCTGAGCAACAAAAGCTACCTAAAAAGACTGGTGAAGCTCCCTTCAAAAAAAAAAAGACTGGTGAAGCTGATTTAAAGACTAAAAAGTCTCAGCCAGAGAAGTCCGCTAAGTCTGAGGGCTCCAGCGATCACCCAAATAAAGGAAAGCAGAAGAAGACTGATGAAATTGATGAAATATTTGCGGCTTTGAAGCGAAGGAAGACTGACCAAGCAAAGGTTGATAAGCCTGGGCACAGTAAAGACAAACTGAAGAAGAACAATGATAAACTGACAAAACAAAATGACCCTTTTAACACGGTTTTGAAGTCTAGAAGGAGAACAAACGATGGCTTTGTTATATACTCGGAGGATGAGCTGGGAATTAACAGGAGTGACGCTGGTCAGACCGCACTCTGCCCCTTTGATTGTTCTTGCTGCTTCTAATGTCCTCCTGAAGTCTTTGGTAGTAGTCGTCCAGCATTGGCATTAGCTTCGCAATGTAGCACATCCTGTATCTGTTGTGTTTCAGTTGAAGTCTGTTTGAATGATGAATATTTTTGTGATTTGACAGTCAAATCCATATTAATATACCAGCAGTTTCAACATCTTGATTTTACAGGATCATTGGTAGTTTACCTCTGCTTAGCTATTAGCCTATTGCCCTGCCCTCAAATTCACATCACTTCATATCTTTTGGAACTTACAGGGCCTTTGTACAAAGTCGAGTTGCATGCAAGGACATGGGTTAGTGTCCCAGTTATTTCAGGGGCATTGGAGCTGCAAGCGTGAGTAGTTTCAGTGAAGTACAACACAGAACCAACCTGCCTTCGGATATACAGTAGTTGTAAACTTTGGAATTTCCTTTTAGAATTGGGAATTGTCTCGCTCAATTGTACCATGCATTCTTCCAAAGGGCTTATAACGAGCGCAACAGATAGAAGTACTGAACCAGCCTTCTATTTTAAAACACCAAACATTGTATTCTTTGGTTAGCCTTCCGATCCTCTATGTTACTTGTACCATCTAGTAATTTTGTAGTTACTAACAGATCATGATTATTATAATCCCTTGAAGTAGAGCTTCGTCGGGCCTAACCTGTATGGCTAATTGGCTCTGTCTCTCTTTGGTGAGTCGGTCTACACACCAGGAACGTCGAACATTTTGGAAAATTTCATACTACATTGTATTGAGGACTTGAGGAGTTTACAAGTTAAGAAAACTCCTGATCAATTATCTTACTGTACTATTTTGGAGAACTAGTATTGGACAAGTTTCCTGGAGAACCAAAGGCAAATGATCAAGTCCTATATCTGCAACCAATTAAACAACAAATGGGGTGGTGGCGCAGTTGGCTAGCGCGTAGGTCTCATAGCTAAAGTTGAGTGATCCTGAGGTCGAGAGTTCGAGCCTAGATACCTAATGAATATGAGAAATTATTACGATATAATTGAAACATAAGGTATGATCTAATTATCTACGTTCAATACATAGTCCGACTTTCATTTGAACCTTTTATTCCTTTCACATATTAAATCAAAACATCGACAAATTGGGCAATGAAATTAAAAGAATACAACATGCATAATTTCATGATTTATACGGCATTAAACTTGCCAGTTGCCACAACAACATTTATCAGTGTCAAAACATCCACCATCGATGCCCTGGCGATATTGAGAGCATGCTTGAACGCAACTTTGTTTTGTACAGCCCGCGAGCTTAAATGGTGCAGGATTGCATATGGGTCCGAGTTGATCGGTGGTAGTCTGTGCCTCTCCAAATGTCACCATGGATCCTAATTATGAGTCATTGTTAGCATTAATCTTTGGTAATCAATCAATTACAACAATACTGTAGTATATATATACGAGCAATAATATAACTTTAATGAGATGGTAGCCATCAACTTGCAAATTTTGTTCAACAACAAAAATGAGACCAAGCAACTTATGTAAGACCGTCTGACACTAATTAAAGCGAAAAAGTGATTAGCTTACGAGTGAAAATTGAACAAAATTTGGTGTGACAAATGAGTGTTGGAAACTTTACCAAGTAATAATAACATGAAGAGGATAGAATTTAGGCCTAAAAACGATATTTTCTTCATTATATAGATAATCCAACAACTTTTGATGAGGGCACTAGTATATCAACTTAATTCTTTTTCTTTCTTGTTTGATGAATGTGTAATGTGTTGTATTTGCAATTGAAAATGATGTAGGGTGCATTGATATTTATATTGGCAAGATTGAGATTTTTTGACATGAACAAACTGCGAATCATACAAAAAGGGTTAGCAATTAGCATTAGGTTCTTTGCATTTGGTTTGAATCTGTGAGGAGAATTCAAAACAAATGCAAAGAACCTAATGAAATTGAGGGAATATTTATTATCAATTGTAAATTAAAATAGAAATGTATCTTCTAAAAAAAGAAACAGCAAAATCAGAAGTAATCTTTTTGCTTTCATATTACAGTCGGTATATGTGGATTTATTTTCCAACTGTATTGATTTCTATTCATGTAATTGCGATAATTCCAATACTATGCATGTATTGAGGTACATTTATTGGCTTGTTTCTTTTTAAATAAAATGCATGAATTACGAGAATTAGGAAAGAAATTGCCGTACTTGATGAGTAGAATTTAGATTATTGGAGAAAATATCAGCTCAGTGTAAGATTAGAATACTAACATCTGAAAGTCAACAGATTGGGGTGGTGGCGCAGTTGGCTAGCGCGTAGGTCTCATAGCTAAACTTGAGTTATCCTGAGGTCGAGAGTTCGAGCCTCTCTCACCCCAACTCATTTTTAATTATTGCCGTCCTCAGTTTTTCCCATTTAATCAGCTTTTTATGAGAGTCTGATGGACATGTAATACAGAAGGCTAACTATATTTTAACATAAGGCGCATATGAGTAGGAAGTAATTCTAACTTCCCAGGTTATGATATCTCTTCATCATCCAGTTATAAGGCACCTTTAGTATACTGGATCACAGGATCACGTATCGTACCGCCTCCATTACCGACCCAGACAATATGCGGAAAAGAAAAATAAGGTATCGAGGCCTCGAGGGTTACTGACTAATGTCATGTCTCAGAAATCCTGAGTCCGGAATGTGACTGTCTTAAGTCCATCAGCTGAGTTCTGACTTATGAATGTGACTGTAAGTCCACACCACCTGATTTTCAACCTCAGTATAAGGCATGTTCTAGCCGTCAGCTGTACTGTATAATTTACTGTAAGCTTCATTCAGTACTTTTCACTTGACTGCAACTACAGCCTGAGAATAACATACGGAGTAGTTCCACTTCTCATTGAGATTCAACGTCTGATAGCACTGGTGGTTCAAAACTTTCATTGTTGCTACAGTGTTACTCGTAGCATGAGAATATGAGATGTAACTTGAAATGATAGTGCTTTCAAAATCAAAACGTGCAGCTTCTCCATCCCTTGAAACTTCATCAAAGTTTCTTGCCACTGAGTCAAAATACTAATGTCTACTGAAGCCGATGGAGGTCGATTCCAGAACGACCATGTCAGATACTCGGCACATCCAACTACCACATGAGAAGGTCCTCTGAAAGGGCATCGTAGCGTAGACCACGAGCCGCACCATGTCCCCTAGTAAATTCTCCAAAAGAGCTCCATCACCGCCTATGGAGTGATCCATGTCGAGATATGATCCTCAACATATCCGGATAGATATCATGCCGCGTCCGAAAAGGTGTCCCGCCACCTCCGGAAAGGTCTCCTGTCGCGTCCGGAAAGGTCTCCTGTCGCGTCCGGAAAGGTGTCCTGCCACCTCCGGAAACGTATCCTACCACGTCCGGAAAGGGGTCCTGTCGCGTCCAGCTAGCTATCCTACCACGTACGGATAGAAACCTCGACATATCCGGAGAGACATCGTGCACCGAATGCGGTCTAGCACTGAGATACGGGATGTAGGAACGGAAGCCCAACAGTGACGTCATATCACTCATCAAGTGACGTCATCAGTGACTTCATACCAAACTTCTCTATAAATACCCCTAAATTGCCATAAGGTAAGGTAACCAACAACGGAAAAAACTCTCTCTCTACTTTCTCCTTCCATCCTGCTCTCCGGATCACTCTCTTATCCTTCCCGGAAAGGTCTTCCCGAAATAAAACAAATTCTTAATTGTTGGTATTTTTGACCCAAACAGAAGCAACTCAAATTCTAACCCTCCGGATTTTTATATTTTGACTATCTTTCCAAGTTCCAACTATCTTTGCCAAAATGCTATTGCTCTTCTTTCGACTGACTAATCTATAGGCTGTCGCTAGTCGTTGCATATATATATTTGTATAATTGTATCGTCATTTTGAGCTCATTCCCAGCCAGTAGAGAGAAAAGTCGAACATCCATGTCTCAAACGGAAACTAATTGGAGTATTTCAGTCAGTGACAGTTTGAGGTGCGATAATTGTGTGATTAAGACTATACAAGAGAGGAAACAAACAATGACCTGATCGAGTACCAGAACATGAAAATTGCAGTACTCTGTTGATCATGGGGTATCATTCAAGTCGCAACATTGAATCAATAATAGAGGAAGCAGTAGAAGCAATTACAGTATTACACAAATTTTTCATGAAGATGTAGCGCAAAATAACGCAGGTTGCTAACTAGCTCAACTTTTTATTCATTTATCTTAAATGTAATTAAGAAAGAAATTTACAATCTCGGATACAACAAGTTGTGAAACTTGCAAAGGAATTTACATTTTCCTGTCAGATTACTGGTACATTCTACATAAAACTCCACGGCACAATGTGCTTCAGAAAATGCTTGAATTTGGTATTCAAGAACTTCAATGCAGCAATCGCACCAACAGGACAGCCCAAACACGTTTAATCTCTTAACAGTCAGACCGTAAGCCATAGTAAAAATGGAGGTCACATTCCAACAAAGCAAAAGCTCCACTCCAGTGTCAGTCGAAATTTCTTGCAACCATTTCAGAATACATTCTCAATAACAAAAACGACATGACTATGTATACCGAAAACGTAAACAACACATCACAGCCAAAACAGACTGATGCAATTTATCTCCAGTTAAATGCTGAACTAACATAGAAGACAGCGCACCTCGAAAACAATTTTCAAAAACGAGTGTATAAACTATGACAATCATTCAATGTTAAAGATCTAATCCAATGACATAAACACATAACAAATATATACAATGGTCATCTCAGAAGCCAAGCGTTAACAAAGGTATTGCACCGAGAAATCCGTCACATAGTCAGATTCCTCTTATATGTTAAATCCTCATCACTGATGACACTCAATTCTCAACAACAGACATACAACGTATTCAGTACGCAAAACACAACAATGCAAATAAATACATATCCGAAACTATCCAGGAAAGGAATGGAATCAAGGTGTAAAGAAAGCATTCCTCACCCTCAAACCGTTTCGACCAAGGGGAGAGTACTAAGTACATCCCCATTCATTTATAAGCCTTTGTCTGAACCACACAGTATTTGCATTATCATCTGGTTATTCGAAGGCTGTGCACAAGAAGAGTAACAAACAAGTTTTACATATATATCCAAGGCTGCTTGGGAGGACAATTCATATTGAATAAGAATAGTCCCCTCAAACAGGCCTAAGCAACAAGATCAAACAAAACATTTGATCCCAAATTACTATATGCCCCTTAACTAAACCAATATGAAACCTCATGTTACACAAGACATTCAAACGGCTACTCTAAAGAGGCAGCTTCCACAATACGACATCACTACCCTAGCCTCTATAGTAAATTAAAAAAAAATGGTTGGTAAATGTGATTCAATAAAATTGTAAAATATAGCCAGATTTTGTGCCAAGAAACAACAGTGAGTTTCAAGATATCTTCCACTGACTGATTTTAATATTGGCTCCAAGCGGCAGTCAAGTTGCCATTAAAATGACCCTTGCTGTTGACTCGTATAGATGAAGCCATTCTAACTAAATCACAACAATACACCATTCTTCTCAATACACTCAAAATAATTATCATATCAGGATAAAGATTGAATCTTTTGCAATTAGTCTAATCATAGAGCAAACCCAACTAATATTTCAACAAAATAATCACAAAAATTGAGAACTAAATGGACCAACTTCAAGTAATTTATGAAACCAATAGATCCAAAATCGTCCCAGTTCAAAATACTCTAACAAACCCACAAATTATTCACCAATAAAAATAAAGATAAAAAGAAAGAAAAATATAGCTGCTTTACATTTGAAGGGGGACTATGAGAGATCCCTCCAATCGTGATTGAGAAGCAAACTATATAGGCACCGTGCAAAAGGTGATTAATTATTGAATCAATCAACTAACACCCGTGTCTGAAATGTGCCCAATTTATTTCCAGACAACAATTAACATGATTTTTTTAGAGAGTTAGATGATCAGATCTGAAAAACTGAAAGTAATTTGGGGTTTTTTTTTAATTGATGAAATTGAGGGGAGATGACAATTTTGGGAGGCAGGGAGGGTATATATACTAAAATAAATTTTGGGGGGTTAACCCTAGTCGTCAATTTCGATCTCAGGCTGAGATTGAAAGCCATAAACCCTAATGGACTTCGGTCTTTTGGGCTTTTTTTTTTTGTGTTATATTTTATGGTTCGAACTTAAAAGTTGGGCATGTTTGGTATCGTTTTCTGTTTGCAGTTTTTTTTTTTTTTTAAACCAAGGTATAGTTTTTGAAAACTAGAAAAAGTGGTTTTCAGTTGTCAGTTTTTCATTTTTTGGTTCGAACTTAAATCGCTCGATCGACGTTTAAAAGATCGATTTCCTATCAGTTTTTCCACCGGTTATCTACACGAACGCCCCGTTTAATAGGACTGTATTTTTGTGATATGATTTGATCTGATTTGAATGAATCTGAACGGATCTGAATTTGTTGAAAATTTGATTAAATTTCAATGAACTATGATGTGGTGTAATGGAGGTGTGCTAATTGGGTTGAATTAGGCGTTTTAGGGAGTTGAATTTTGGTTTTATCGCAAATCTACACCGCATCAATATGAGTGACAAATCTTGATCACTGGCTTTACGATAGTTTTGGTGGCTCAATTTCCCTTGACGATTCTTGAACGAGAGTGGAGGACCAAACAACGAGTTGGAGCTAGTAACGAATAAGAAGTTAGTTTGGCCACACTCCAAGAACCACGCACCATCATATTCAACTTCAAATGATCATAATTTTTTATCCAGAGAATATTCCAGTAGAAATTTCAATTTTAGATGAAAGTACATGATCTTATCTTTCCAACGATATATTATAAGGAAATTTTCCAATATACCCCTAAGTTTCCCGAAATTTTTAGGTATATTCCTCTGGTTTCCGAGCTGTCCAACGTGCCCCTCAGGTTTGCAAAATTGGTTTTTTTTTGTGTTTTTCACTAACAGAGTCTAACACCGTTAACTATTTTGATAAAATTTGAATTTTTTTTAACAAATTGACCAATAATAACATAATCCAAAAAAAAAAACAATCTTCTCTCACCTCCCTCCCCAACCCCGCCACCCACCCAACACAGCTCATGCCCCACCGCACCCCATCACCGACAACCACCTGGGGCACCTCCACCACCACCAGAAAACGCGAATCCCTCCCGCGACCACCCCACCACCGCCATGTGGGTTGAGGATGCAGCCTAGGGTCGAAGGCGAGCTTCTTGCAGACGGCGGAGGCAGGGGCGACGACGATCTCTTTGACGACGGTTTTGGCGAGGACGGAGGTGTTGCGGCCGGTGGCTAATTGTTGAAGGGATTGGAGAATGGCGCCGAATTGGCGGAGGGCGTCGTTAGAGCGAAGGTCCGCTTGGATCTGCGCGAAGAGGATGTCCATTCGTTGTACTTGACTTGTCGAAGAGGAGTGAGAAATGGCTATGGCGGGATCATTACTTCATTACTTGGAGTTGGGGTGGTGGTGTAGTCGCGGGAGGGACCCACGTTTGGTGGTGGTGGAGGTGCCCTAGGTGGTTGTCGGTGATGGGGTGCGGTGGTGAGGCGGTGCGGCATGGGTTGTGTTGGGTGGGTGGCGGGGTTAGGGAGGAAAGTGAGAGAAGATTGTTTTTTTTTTTTAGATTATGTTATTATTGGTCAATTTGTTAAAAACAAATCAGATTTCATCAAAATAGTTAACGGTGTTAGAGTCCTTTAATGAAAAACACACAAAAAAACTCAGGGGCATATTGGAAAATTTGCCAATATTATATTATAAGCTCAGGTAAAGTTCCCATGTGAGAGTTATGTTCGTCCGAAAATTGGCTTGTACACAGGCTCTCGACTTGAGGACCTGTCTCCTCGACTCTAGACAACTTCCCCTCCGGTAGAGAATTTTGCAAATCTTGACCCGAGATAACCACATCTCGAGTCAAGATTTTATGGGTATCCCGAGTCGAGATACGCACTATCCGAGAAGCTTTCGGGTTTTTTTTATTCGGATTTTCTTGGAGCCTTTAGGTTTTGTCTTTTAGTACTTTATTCTATTCTATAAATAATGGGCATGAACCCCATCAAATTATATCATGCTTTCAGGAGCATAAGGAGCATGATGGTCCTTTTCACAGTAAATGAGTAGGGATCACATTTAAATAGATTTTAAATTATTTTAAGTGTGGTCCCTACTCCTCTATTGTGAGAACGATCACCATACTCTTTGTTCTTCCGGAAGCATGGTATAAGAATTGATCAATCCCTCATTTGTCATCTTTTACTCTTGGTTATCCTTTATTTTAGATAATTTTCTAGAGAAAGTTTTTTATTCAGATATTAGAAAATTAATTATGTGTTTTAATCCCAAAACTAGTGTAATAATTCATATGTGAGGGTAATCTCCTTCCAAAACTTATGGTGTAATCAATCTTCTTTTTTTATGCTAGTATAAGGATTTCTTTTCCCTTAATTTAATTTCATAGTAATAAAGACCTCTTTGATAGAATTGCATCTTTGTGAACTGGTCTTATTTAATCTGATTTCAGTGACTCTGAACTGGTCTGAATTTGTTGAAAAGTTTACTGAATTTCAACGAATTAGTATCGATTTATCCTTGTTTATTCTAATTAGCTACGAGATTAGACTTGGGTGATTCATTTGCTTGGTTAATCAATTGATGGTATTTGATTGTTAGCCAATAGGAAGCAACTTTCCATGACAAATGTGGCAGTTGCGGTTAATTAGTGATTGTGGAATTAATTAAGCAACTAATATATTAGAATTAATTAGTGATGCGGTTGCAGTTGATTAAATACTACTTTGGGTTGTTGTATTTCCTTTATTAATCCGTGTTCTTCATGATTTCGATTATGATTTGTTTGAGTTGTTGCTAGACAAATTAGGATCATAAGGAGGGGAATTTGGTAACGGTTGCTCAAATTCCCCACTAAAGCGGATTAGTTGACTAAAGAATAGATCATATTATCCTAAAAATCAATAATAATTTACAATAAGTTGGTGGGGAGCCGAGATACGATCTGAGCCCCCATACCCTTTGCTATGGAATAACCAATCCTAGTAAAAATATGAGATGCAGTCTGCGCATCGATATTCTGTGTTTTGGAGAACTGCTAGATCCCCTTAAGCAGAGCAACAACTGTGGCCTCCAAGTCCCTCAAAGAGAAGAAAGAGAATGGAAGGAAATCATAACCCAAAGCAGCGCATCTTGCCTCATACTTAGCACGCTTACGATCGGCCGCTTCTCGCACCACCTTACCTACTTCAAAATCAATCAATCTTGTCTGAGTCAAGGGCGACGATCTAATCAAATCGACGCAAAAGTAGCGCCCTCTTCCCAAGAATAAAGCAGCATGTCTGCTGGACGAAGAGGTCGGCCATCAGCACCAGGCCAATCATCAAAACAAAACCCCTATTTTTAATTGCTTCGTTTCTTATATTTATTTCTTTTCCACATAAATTCTATATTAGGTTATCCACTGTTCAAGCGCAAACTTGAGGAGCACCATCACACATCTACTTAGAATGGTCTTATATGTAAAGGGACAAACTGAAAGGTATGTACCACGTGAATTACAAAGTAGAAGTATTATTTTTGAATTGTTTTCTAGAATTACTGACTCTTTACTCCACCTATTTGGTTTACAGTTGATCCTTTAGCTTGAACAATATTAGTACTGGTTGTTCAAATAAGTTCTGAGAAAATTTACATATGAACTCAGTTAGCCCATATGTTAAATCTTGCGCCGGTGAGTTTCTTCCGTGTTTGTTTTTTCTCTTAAGTTTGCATTCGCAAAAAAAAAAAAAAAAAAAAAAAATTCACAATAGATCACAATCACTTAGCGCAAAGTAGCGTAGGTAGCATGAAATAATGGAACGTGGCGTAGCACTAAATGATTCATAAATAAATCAGTAAACGTAGAATGACTCATTGATAAAATGAGTGTTTGGACATTTTAGAGTTGTCCATTTGTAAGTTTGTTCTATTTTCCGCAAGTGTGGATAAATAAATCAATAAAACCATTAAATCTGAAAGGTGAAAAATAAGTTGATTAGCAGAAAAGTATTGGGTTTTAGATCGATGAAAGTGAGGGACATGATGATTCTGAAATTGCGGAGTCGAAATCTCTACAAAATCACCTACCACTAGTCCATTCATATGTTCTACTCTGAACTCGTTGGGTGCCTTGGGGGATTCTTTTCAACATCAGGAAGATCACAAGGGTCTAGCACTGTAGGGCCTACAAAAGGGATTCACCATCGCGTGGGAGATGAGAATATTGAGATATAGAGTATGACATAGTGTATTTATACAAAATATAAATTGGGGTTAAAACCTTATATTGAGATACAGAGTATGACATAGTGTATTTATACAAAATATAAATTGGGGTTAAAACCTTGGACACCAATTTCAATCTCAGATTGAGATTGTGAGCCTTAGCTTAAATTCTAATGGACTAGTGTGTTTTGGAGTAAAGCACCAATTTGATGACCAAAGTTTCAAGTCAATATTCGAGTCGGATAATTATTAGATTTTGCTAGTTACAAGATCCGGGTTGGATCATTATTAGTTTTGTATAGGTTACAAGATTCAGGTCAGATCATTGTTAGACCTGTAAGTACTATTTACATGTTTTTCCAATTTGGACTATCGAATGGAAAACTTGAGGTAATAGATATCGAGTGGGAAAAACCTAATTTCATTTAGTCTTTTGATTCTTGCATTCTGATCCTTATCCATTTGTCTTTATGTGCGTTTAGGTACTGTTCAAGGGGTACGCATGAAGTTCCAGCTTTTACCCATTGTACCCCCGAACTTTCTGCGTTTCTCCGAATGCCCCTGAACTTTTCACTTACTCTAATTGCACCCAGATTTCTGTTTTTCTTCTAACGCCTCACTAATCCCTCTTAACTTCGTTAACTCCCTCTCTTCTCCATTGTCTTCTTCTTCTTCTTCTTCTTCTTCTTCTCTCTCCTCCATTGTTAGACTCTCTTATTTTCTTCTTCTTCTTCTTGTCTCTCTCCTCCATTGTTAGACTCTCTTGTTTTCTTCTTCTTCTTTCTCCTCCATTGTTAGACTCTCTTGTTTTTTTTCTTCTTCCCTCTCCCCCATTTACTTTAGTGTCTTCATCTTCTCCTTCTTCATTTAATACTTTCATTCAAGAGATCTTTTGTAGTGTGAAGTATGAAGTGGAGAGATGTAAGTGCAAGAGATGACAGATCTAAAGATTTCTGATAAGATGTAATTAGCGTTGAGTAAGATAGTTGTGTTGTGTGTTATTAATGAGGGGTGAACCCGTATTTATATCGTTACAATAGCTTGTACCGTAAGGCGGAGATCTACTCCTATTATTCCATAATACTATTCCTACCATAAGTCTAATATTTTCTAATCATATTCCTAATACAATATAGGAATACTTCCATAATCTCTAACACCCCCCCTCAAACTAACCGTAACTTTGCAAAAGTTTCCATGGGTTTGAAAATTACAATAATTAGGTAACAAAAAAAAGTAATATCCGTAGTAGCTTGATCGACCCGCAATGCCTCGTTTATCCTTGTTCAGCAACAATTTGAGACGGTTTAGTGGACACCGAAAAACAAAATTTGCACGGTGTGATGGACACCGAAAAACCAAATTCGTACGATTTACTGGACACCGAAAAATCACATATTTTGTTTGTCACGGTCTGATGGACACCGTAAAACCAAAATTTGTGCGGTATACTGGACACCAAAAAATCACATTAAGACGGTTTATTGGACACCGAAAAACCATATTAGGACGGTTTACTGGACACCGAAAAACCACATTAGAACGAAGGAGTCGAAATTGGTTCGACAATATTCGTGAGAGGCTCGAAATTGGTTCGAGCGGATAGTAGTTATAGTAGAGGTTGAACAAGGGGCTTTGGGTTTGACCGTACAAGGGGGTTTTCATAGAGTTGAACTTTGATTTGGGACTTTTGGTTGGGAATTAGGGTAGACTTACGTAGGTGGAAGGTGGAATTGAAAAAGGTTGAACGCAAAAATAGAAAACTAATTGGAAAGCTTGGTTTAGATCATTATGATCGGAATCCCGCCGGTGGGCACCATAAATTATAAGCCCACCGGCAGGTAGCGAAAGCGATTTTGCAGAGTCCTTTAGGAAAGAGGCTCTGATACCATGATAAAATGTAATTAGGGTTGAGGAAGATAGTTGTGTTGTGTGTTATTGTTGAGAGGTGAATCCCTATTTATATCGTTACAATAGTTTGTACCGTAAGGCGGAGATCTACTCCTATTATTCCATAATACTATTCTTACCATAAGTCTAATATTCTTAATCATATTCCTAATACAATATAGGAATAATTCCATAATCTCTAACAATTTCAAAGTTAAAGGACAACCCAAGTAGGCTATACCACAAGAGAGTCTAGCAATGGAGGGAAGAAAAGAAGAAGAAGAAGAAGGAAACAATGGAGGAGAAAGGGAATGAAGGAGAGAGGGAGAACAAATTCCTTAGCGCTATGTTTGGCAACAAAGAATTGGAATTCAATTCCAGAATTCAATTCATTCAAAGCGTTTGAGAACTCCAAGAATTTGGAATTGAAATTCTCCCAATTCCAATTCAATTCTCAACAAGTACAAAAATCCCATTTGTAATTTCCCTTGAAAAACATGTCATTTGAAATTCTTGACTCCTTTTCTCCCTCCTCTTCCCCCTCTCCACCCTCATACCTCCTCTAGTGGCCACGTTAACTCCACCCCACCGTGACCTCCGCCTGCTCCGACCACCACCGCCCGAAAGCCGGCCGGCCATCCGCCACCCCAACGCTTTTTTAACCCTTATCGCCACCAAGTTTTCTCTCTCCTTTTCCCCCACTGGTTCACCTTCTCTCCTCCCAACTACCACATTCGCGCGCCCACACCTACACTATTAGTCCGATGATATCGATGATATGGTGGCGGTGGCGGTGGTGGTCTTGACGGAGAAGGAGGAGAGATATCGGGTGAAGGAAGGAAATGAAATGGGAGCATTCTTTTGGCTGACTTGTGGGACATAGGACGAGCAGCAGCGGTGGTAGACCAACGGTGGTGGCTATGGTGGTCCGTTGGGGGCGCCTAGGCAGGGGTGGTGGCTGAGGTAGGTGGTGCTTGGGGAGGGGGAGGGGTGGTTGTATTTATAAATTCAATTGCAAGGTTCCCCAAACACAAACTTGGAATTGGAATTGGAATTGAAATCCTAATTCAAGTAAATGAAATGAATTTCGGGTTCCCAAACGCTACCTAGAAGTAATTGAGTTTAATAAAGAAAGCAAAAACAATTAGGATGGTGGAAGTTATAAGGGGAAACAGAGTGAGGATGGAGTTAACGGAGTTAGAAGGGGTTAGTGGGGCGTTAGAAGAAAAACAGAAAACTGGGTGCAATTAGAATAAGTGGGAAGTTCAGGGGCATTTTGGACAACACGGAAAGTTCGGGGGTACATTGGATAAAAGCGGAAAGTTAAGGGGTACCATAGATAATTTCCCTTTATTCAAACGTACGGTTTAACTTCCAAACTCTCTAAAAATGGTCTCCATTTATTGGTTTCTCGTGTCTTCATGAGCAACATGCTTGCAAAATATCTTGCGACCGGCTGCTTGTGTGTAGTGGTCATTCTTTTTCTTTATTTTGGAAACATCTTCATGATCAAAATATTAAAGTAGTAGGCTTTAAGGTGGGCCATGGTCGTAAAAAAAAAAAATTTGAGTAACGCCTCTTAAAAACTGTACTTAATAGGTATGATTTGACGATTGAAAAAAATAGTATGCCTTTGGAATTTAGAACTTAATAGGTATGGTTTTGTAACAAAAAAAATATTACAAAGGATTTCTAGTCCCTCATTCTGATACGAGTACGAATGCGTGCGGAAGCTAGTTGCAGTACAAAACATGAATCTATAGAATGGAACTCTGGTTTGTACGTTAGAACAGAACATGAATCTGCTCTCTGAAAACTCGTGGGTACAGGTCTGACTGCTGGTCTGTGCCGTTTTGAGTTTAGAGAATGAAAAATAAAGATATGGACGAGTGAATCTCAGCCCTTAGAGACCCAATCGAACTAAGCTAATCCCTAAACAGTACGGTCGTCTAGTTTTAGGCCTTGACCTTTAGGACCTCTAGCCGATCAACGATAGAACGAGTGCTTTCCGTTCTGTGTCTTGAGTTCAATTACATTTTGAACTTAAAACGAATGCAAAGGGGATGAGAAAGCCTTTCTCAAACTCTTTTTTATGGCTTTTTTTAATTCAACGATACATGATACATAAAACAATCTACACTTGTTTAAATAGTAAAAATAAGCTCTAAAATCCTCCTTAACTATTCTAATACGATATGGAAAATAAGACTCCTAAGGAAATAAGAATACTACTTATCCCTTAATTTTATTCTAACAATAAGGTAAATAATACTAGTTTACATTATGGAAAGTGATCTCGCATTACTCAGTTCCGAATATGCGAAGTACTCCAACGCCTAGGTTGACACGAGTATCTGCGTACATACTAGACATCTGTTCTGTGTCAGTGCGATACAGACTAGCCATCTGTTCTGTGCGAGTGTCAACAACCTGATCAAGCGTACTTGCATCACATTCCCCAATTAAACACCCAATATATAAGGCATTTTGAAATGGCATAAAAAATTACGTTTGTGTCTATAAAATCTTTCATTAAATTAATTTTTTGGTAGAATTTTTTCTATATACACGTAAAAAGTAAGGGTTAGAGTGGTTTCTTCGGTGGTGTGCAAAGTCAAATGGGGTGTTTAATTGGGGAAGAAGGGTGAAGGGAGTAGAAATAACTAAATATTTCAGGTAGGCACGTGAAAAATATTAGTTGGTGGAAAGATATAGAAATTCAATGTATTTTGGTTTACAAAAAGAGTACGAGACATGAAGAAAAAAGGAAAGAAAATGGAAGGAAATCTCCCTTCATAAAATTTTTAGTTTCTTTCCACCAATGGTTGGAATAGAAGGAAGTTTCCTGACATTTACGTCCTATCCAACCAAACATTCCCTTCCCTTCATTCCCGAACCTAGGATAATAATTGTATATATTTTCATTGTTATGTTTACAATGAGTATGGGCGTATGGCAAATGCGAAGAAAACAAAGGAAATGGAGGGAATGCTCCCTTCATAAAATTCCTAGTTCTTTTTTTAGTCCCAAGTAGTTGAAATAGAAGGAAGCTTCCTACCATTTACGTCCTATCTGACCAAGCATTCCCTTCCCTACCTTTCCCATTGCTTATAATTCTAATACCAAACAAACTGTAAAAGTCTATATCAACTCTCGATACGAAGCAATGACTTTTCAAATACAAAAAAAGGTCAATCAAATTGTATTGTGTTGCTCTTCAAGTTCGATCATACCAATGTCTTTGTGGATTAGAGAGGTTGTCAATACCCCTAACAAAAAAACGTGCAATGTTTTGTGATCAGGTAAAAATTGGTCAATCAAATTGTACTGCTTTTTTAATTCGATCATACTAATTAATGTGTTTTAAGACAGAGTTTGCCAATACATCCAACAAAAAAATTGTGCACTTTTTTTGTGATCATTTTAATGAAAGTAGGGGGAATATAATTTTCTCATCCCTACTCATACAAAGTCATACATACTCACATGATATATAGAGTATTGATGTCTCTTGATGAAGAGACACCTTAGGGAGTTACTAACTAACCTAAAAGACAAAACTCTGAATTGTCGTTTAAATAACACGTGAATTGAATTACCACAAAAGTGTAATTTCTCATGAATTGAATTTCTATTGTAAAATTCCGGGGATTTGTCTTGAAGCTATTGTTACCATCTAGGAATTCATGGGGTTTCTTCTTGGTAATTGTTGTTGGGAAATATGACCAATCTTCCACGCGTCGCGTCAGCAAACCAATCGACAATAATAAACAAAAGTAGAAAATACGCAAACTAATAAGATAAGACACATATTTTACGGACTAAACTCAGGGCAAAACCCTCCAACTCTAGAGGTAAAACCCATCAGCAAAACCGCTGAATTCCACTATATAATATAGCATCAGTACAACCACCGTCTCGAATTACAACACCGAATTCGAAACACGCTACTAATAAGGAACAAAGATAAACTACCCCTACCTTCCGAGAATAATTAATAATCACCAATTACTAATACTCCTAGAGATAAACACATCTAAATAGATGTACTACCGTCCTGAGATGGTAGAAGAACCGTTGTACTGCCCGTACGCTGCTGCCCAAATCAATCACCAGATTTGTTAATCTCGCGAACGTTCTACGATACAATATCCGATCGTCTATTCGCAGTACCGCGTACACAACGTACAAGAATTGAGCCCTTAATATTTTCGCTCAACTTTACGTACGTGCCACACGAAGACCAAAAGACTTAATTGTCCGCTCTTAATTCTTGTTGTGCATTGATCATCCAAGAAATTCACAATTTTTTAAGGCAAATTGTTGAGACGATCTCACATGTAAGACATATCCAATAATAAAAAGCCCAATAAATTACACACCATGCTCTCAATTATTTTATCTCACCATATTTCTCATATCTTTTGTGCATTTTTATGGTGCATTAAGTTAACTCAAATATTTGCATTAACTATTTGAGAATTTATATTATGAGTTCAAAGATTTATATAAATGTAAAACTCAAAGATTTATAACGAAAATTCAAGGTTTAAAGTTAAATTAGAAATTTACATAAAAAAACTCAACCTTTTAAGTTCAAAACTCAAATATTAGCATAAATATTTATAACTTGTAGTTTTGATAACAAAACTCAAGGTTATAACTTATTAACTCCTCTTTTTTTTTCATTCATGAGTTATCTTCTTTTTGGGTCCGTCTCACAGGAGACTTGCTGCTTCCTTAAATACCATGGTTTTAGCCGACAGTCCACTTTCCTTAACCAATAAGATGGCCCATGTTTAATAAACAAACCGACAAGCTAATTACCAAACTTTGGGCTGGACTTGGGTAATAACCCAATAATTCCCCCCTCCAGCCTAAAGGGTAACACCGAGGAATTAACTATTGGCCTAACGTTATTACCAGCTGCACACCTGAGTCTGATCCTCAACCTAACTCACTACCACGACCAATGCACTGTATACAACCAAACCAGTCAAATGCGTCATTTGACTCGATCCGGAGAGGGACCTCCACCCCTCCACTCTACCACTAGCAGGAATTTTTCAGCCCTTGCCCTGTCTGCAACCTGGAAATAATTAACCTTCGTCGCACTCACCGCAAACGAAACACATTGACGTCTTTTCTTAGCTCTGTGGGGTTTTGATGGTAGAACCACTCAGACGGTACAAACCACGATTCAACTCCCCCTTCATGAGGACCACTGGATACTTAGTCACCTCTAACTAACACTCCCCCATGAGCTTTGTACTCATAAACTTGGGAGTCCAACTGACTAAGTGAGATTAAATTCTTCCGCAACTTTGGAACATATGCTACCTTGTCCAAAGTATGCGCCACTCCACTACCAGTTTTGGTTTTCACCACCTCAACACCCATGACATCAATTGTTGAGTTATTCGACAAACTCAACTTCCTAATCATACCTTCTTGGAACTCATCAAAACAGTTTTTCCGAGAGCAAGTGAGCAACCGTGATTGACACTAGCAGAAACTAACACCCAATCTTCCCTGGAACATCGCACTCATCCGTGACTGCAAGTAAGTCACCACTAGGCGTGAAAGAAGAGTCACCATTCTCTTCACTCCTAACCAAGTTGGTGTCGCCCTTGCTGTTACCCTTATTAGGACAATACCGCCTAATATGCCTAAGGTCACCACACTTGTAACACTCCACCTCATTGCGAAAGGTGTTCCTAGATCGAGACCTGCCACGATTCGACCTAGCATCCATGTTAGACGATCGACCTCTCGCACCACGAGCAATTGCAAACCGTATCCGAGCTGTTGCTACGTATCCCAGCCTTGTCCTTCTTCCTCGCATCAAAAGACAATAAAGTTCCATTGTAATGGTATCTTTCACGCACAATATAGTATCCACATAATTATCATATACATCCGGGAGAGAATTGAGGAGTAACAACGCCTTGTCTTCCTCCTCAAGTTTCACCTCGATCTTTTTCAACTCATCTAACAGTCCATTGAACACATTCATGTGTCCAACCAGATTTTCATCTTCGTCCATCCGTACCCGATATAATCGTCGCTTCAACAACAACTTGTTGGTCAAACTCTTTGATCTATAGATTTTCTCCAACTTATCTCATATCTCCGATGGAGAGTCCTCATCAACTACAGAATTGATGACTGTATCGGAGATGCACAACCTAATGGTGCTAGCACATTTATCGCACACATCTTGCCAGCAGTCAGCACACTCATCGTTGTCGGCTTGCCCGTAGCTCCTTTCAAGGCTTTCGATAAGCCAAGGTGTACCAGGAGATCCTTCATCCTTCTTTGCCAAAGGGTGAAACTACTTTTACCGTCAAACCTTGTTATAGCAAACTGAGACCCCATGTTTGACATCCTTGCCGAGTAAACCACATGAACCTAGATTAACACAAAACCTAGCTCTGGTGCCACTTGTTTGGAAATATGAAACCAATCGACAATAATAAACAAAAGTAAAAAATACGCAAACTAATAAGATGAGACACAGATTTTAGGGACTAAACTCAGGGCAAAACCCTCAAACGCTGGAGGTAATACCCACCAGCAAAACCGCTGAATTCCACTATATAATATAGCATCTGTACAACCACCGTCTCGAATCACAACACCGAAATCGAAACACGCTACAAATCAGGAACAATAATAAACTACCCCTAGTTTTCGGGTATAATTAATAATCACCAATTAATAATACTGCTAGAGATAAACCACACATGAATAGTTGTACTAACCGTCCTGAGATTGTAGAAGAACCGTTGTACTGCCCATACGCTGCTGCCCAAATCAATCACCCGATTTGTTAATCCCGCGAAAGTTCCACGATACAATATCCGATCGTCTATTCGCACCAGCGCGTATACAACGTACAAGAACTGAGCCCTTAATATTTTCGCTCAACTTTACGTACGTACCACACGAGGACCAAGAGACTTAATTGTCCGCTCTTAGACCATCTTCATTGGGGGTCTCAAATGAGTTTCAAAGTGAAAAAAATGAGTCTCAAAAGGGACTGCCAATAATGTAGATAAAACGAAAGAGTCTAAAAAATAGAGACGGTCTCAAAAGTCTCAGGAACTAATTGTGTGGAGGCCACTAGTAATGAGCATTAATTTTATATTATTTTGGCTCCAAATAATAACTAAAAAATAAATATTTGAGATCCAAAAATATAAGTCTCCCCTTTGAAAAGTAGGGTGTCAAATTGAGTTGCATTCCCTATTTGATATCAACATGATGTAATTATGACATCATATTGGTATTTGAGACCTAAAGCGAGTTTCACCAATAAGGATACTCTTAATTCTTGTCATGCAGTAATCATCCAAGGAATTCACAATTCCTTAAATACCATGGTTTTAGCCGAAGAAACCAATGCAAACCCTGTCCACTTTCCTTAACCAATAAGATGGCCATGTTTAACAAATAAACCGACAAGCTAATTACCAAACTTATCTTTTGGGCTGGACTCGAGTAATAACCCAAGTGTAGTAGTCCATGGGGATCTCTCTACTTATTTGTCAAGGTTATGGAAATTATATCAATGTTAATGAGAAGGATGCCAAGATCTTCTCAAATTTCTTTTATCCGTAAGTGCAATGCTTATACCATGTTCTCGTGAGCACAAGGACCATAGTGGTCTTTCTCATAATGGAGAAGTAGGGATCACTCTTAAAATAATTTAAAATCTATTTAATTGTGACCCCTACTCCTATATTGTTAGAAGGACCACCATGCTTCGTGTGCTCACGAGAGCATGGTATAATTTGTGTCGTAAGTGTATAAAGTTCAACTTGGCTCACTCGGTGTTTGATGCTAATCTTATGATGTTTATGAGGGGTAACATATCTTCTAGTATTGCTACTACAACACGCCTTAATAATTTTGCTAGCATTTTTGGTCTTTAAACTGATCCCATCGTAACTTAAGTTTATTTTGGAGGTGCATTTGATAATCTAAGCAGAAGATTCTTGATTAGCCAAACAACTTTAGACAATATGGTTTTTAGGGTCTCTGATAGAATGTTTATTAAGGTCAAGCTAATTTGATTAGTCTCTCTTTAGAACTCGTTCTTTTCATTTTCATTTAGAAAAAAGGAACAAGTTAAATTCATTGTATACCAGAGCAATTATTATTCTCGACTTTCCGTCCTCAATATTTGACCAAATCTCCCGTAATTTATGAGACGACCCTAAACAACGACGAAAGTAAACCAATTAGATGCCTTAATTTAAGTCCAACTGCTCTAGTGTCCACCATGTCTACGCAAAGAATACGAAATGTCCTACAACTCCCCCCCAAATGTCAACCGAACCTTCCTACCTCTGGAAATTCTTGATACACGAATCTTGTTCTTGAATACTCCTCCTACTAGTTAGGTGCAGACTGCAATACGTAGACATTTTTAAGCAACGAATCATTGTAAAACCAACCACCGTTGTCGAACACGTACGTCTTTTTCCTTTCTTTAATTCTTTTGTTGACCAACTCCCTCTTTCTCTTCGATTTTTAGATTTTTTTGACCCAAAAAGAAAGTCTCAATCTTTTCAAACACGCCATTATAAACCCTTAAATCCCCCCTTTCCAATTCTGTTTTGATCCAGTAAGATTGCAGCTTTGTGGGTTTTTTTTTATCTCTTGAATTGGCGCCATGGATTCTATGACTTCTCAGATGAGATTATCGTCTCCTTCTCTTAGAAATTTCAGGCACAAATCCCATGAGTAAGTTTCTGATCAAAACCCATTAGATTTTTTTCTTGGTTTATACATGAAATGGTTTTTTTTTTTTATGATTGATATGGTGATGTATTGGATCATGTTTATGTCTCCCAATTTTGATTGTATTTGTGTATTTTTTTTTTATAATTGATTGTTGATTTTGTCATTTTATTATTATTCGTGTTTTTAACGTAGTAGTAAGGCTTGCGTACATTTGACCCCACTTTACCTCGCACATTGGCGGGAGCTTTTGAGACACTGGGGTAATGTTGAAAGAGGTGGATGAGTAGTATAGTAAGAATTGTGGGTGTTTATGTTAGGATACAATCACCATTGACCCAGCCTGCTGTAGGCCTGTACCCTGCCATGTCATTGGGCCTTTACTGACAGTTGCAGAAATGGGCTGCGGAAGCGGCTATCACGGTGAAACAGGAGGGTGGTAGGTGGTGGAGATGGCAGGGTAATGGGGTGAAATAAGGAAGGTTTGTTGGGGTGGTCCCTGATGCTACTGAGGTTGGTGTACGTATATGTCTTGTTGTAGCTGTTGCTTTGTTCTTAAGTTGGAGGGGGCCGGAATACTGGTTTTAAAGCTAATGGCCAAAATTGCAATCTACATTGTTTTAAGCAACTTTCCAATGAAAGTTGTGCAAGTTATGTGGTTTTCGATTGCTGGCAGGGGTCACTGTCTACTTTTGGCAGGCATGTGGTTTTGCCCTTGCCTTGTGTGAGGCCTCTTTTTGCGATTTCTACCAATCATCACGATTACTTAGCTATTTGTTAGGCCAATTGTACAATGGGGAGGGCGCGTTTGTGACAAGAAAACATTTTATTGTGTTAGTGTTAACGAGGTGTTAGGTTCTGCAGCTTGACTGCAAATTTTTACACAGAGGATCATCAATTGCTTCATGAAATGTCCATTTCTTATGACAGATAGCCTTGTCTCGAAAGTGCTAGGGGTGGGAAGGGGGAGTGGGGTGAGACCTCAGTAGTACGGAATAGCAGACAAGAGTGAAATTCTGTTAGTGTGGCTGATTATGATAAAGTTGACACTTGACAGTATATGACATTGCCGAAATCAGGGTACAGTGGGTAGTGTTTGAAGTAGAAGCGACTGCCCTAGTGGAATCTATCCAGGCAATCTAAGGAACATGTGCCCCTAATGTCCTAATGGAATTCCAATTGCAATCTTTTAAGCAATGTTGTATTTTTGCATTGCTGTCCTGTGCTATTCTAGTGTTCCGCTAGAATGCCATCCTGTCCTTGTTGACTTGTCATCCTTTGTTTAGTACACATGCCTCCTAGAATAGTCACATTTCTTACTTATGTCTGCCTTCAGATGCCAATTTTTGAAGTAGCTATGAGTATGAGTTCAAACTATTATAAAAACAACAAAGTCAAGTGTACTGTGTTTGATCTCTGTCAAAATAAATACATTTGATGGCTCTGTGGTCATGCTCACTACTTACATGGTCTCTTGTAGATATAAATGTAGCCATTGTTCAAATGGTGTGTCGTTTGGTAAATCTTCACCTCGACCCTGGAGTGTCTCATCTTCTCGCTCAGTTGAGGGTCGAATTAGACGTAACAGTGTTGGGCATTCAGCTAGTTTGGCTGACACCTACACGGGCACATATGGTGAGGTGGAGGCTCCTTCTCATGTTGCAAAAGAGAAAATTGGTGTGCTGCTTCTGAATCTTGGAGGACCGGATACTCTTAATGATGTCCAACCATTCTTGTATAATCTATTTGCTGATCCGGTATGCTCTTTGTCTTTATGCACCAATTGTCTAAGGCAGATACAGCTCTAACCATTCAGGTTGATTCATTGATTTATTTTTGTTTTTTATCAATAATCAATTGTGAACAGGACATCATCCGCCTACCCAGGTTATTTCAATTTCTGCAAAGACCTTTGGCTCAACTTATTTCTACACTTAGAGCCCCCAAGAGCAAAGAAGGGTATGCTTCCATTGGAGGGGGTTCCCCATTACGAAAGATCACGGATGAGCAGGTCAGTGGGGTTTCCTTGATCACTTGCGCCTTATCTTATATCTTTGGCTGTTTTTACTGGTGGTCCTTCTTAGGCACCTGAACTGTGTTGCTAATTTTATGTTACTGACTCTATCTATGAAGGCAAATGCACTGAAGCTGGCATTGAAAGAAAAGAATAAGAATGTGTCGGTCTATGTTGGCATGAGATACTGGTATCCATTTACAGAAGAGGCAGTTGATCAGGTTTGGTTTCATTGTCTGTGTCTCTTGTGTGTCACGTATTTTAGGATATATTCTGACTCATTCATACACGATGGATCTGCTTTGAGATTACCTAGTGCTTTATTCTTAGTGTCTTATGTCCTGGGAACAATTTATCACTTTCAACAATGACCACACACACAACCAAAAAAAAAAAAAACTAAAAGAAAAAATTATTCGGGTGAAATTGTGACCATGATGCAGTCTTGCGAAATTTCAACTCTATTAGTGTATGTTACCCCTTCTACTTGGAGAATTGAGGTGAATGGCCCCCATAATAAATTAGAAGCAAGGATTAAAATTGGATATCACATTAATCTTACTGACCTTTATATAATAGGATAATCATATGACGGAGCAATTTGTCCGGTGGCAGAAGATTGTAGAAAACTGGAAAGGATTGGGTAAATAAGCAAATCTTATAGAATAATACGTTTTAGTCGACCTTTGACAAAGCTAGGCTAGATAGATCAATGCTTGCATCCCTATAACCAAAATTTTTCTATCAATAGGCGTAGTATGATTCTCTTAGTTCAGGGTTTCCGCTTCTGTTGCCATACTGAAACATGGTTGGCTGGGAAGACACAGAGGTAGGCAAGGCAAACCATTACAATAAGGGTGGATGGAGCCATGAATAAGTAGATGCTGAGTTCTTAATTTTTTGAAACAAAATGCAATTAGAGACTGTGGAAACCGTCCTGTTCAGAGGCTTTCTTCTGGGAACATCTTACAGAGAAACTTTGCCAGTTACTGTACTGAATATTTTATACTTCGTGTTCTGAATTCTAATTGTTATTTTTTTTTATATTTTTCTTTGGAAACAAATGGGTGAAATTCAGTTCTTTTTTCTTTTACGCTGTCTTTTTATCAATTTGTCGAGGCAATGTGGGTGACATCTGAATGTATCATTTGTTCATACAGATTAAGAGGGACAAGATTACAAGGCTTGTTGTTCTCCCTCTCTACCCTCAGTTTTCTATATCTACTACGGGCTCCAGTCTCCGAGTTCTGCAAAATATGTTCAGGTACATTTTCTAAAGCATACTGCTATAAATACATCATGTAAGTTTGTAAGCTTACTAAAAATCATATCAATCTCAGGGAGGATGATTATCTATCTCGTCTGCCAGTAGCTATTATCAGATCCTGGTACCAACGACAAGGTTATATAAAGTCCATGGCTGACTTGATTGAGAAAGAGTTACAATCTTTCTCAAAACCAGATGAGGTGCGTACTTCATTTAACTGTCATAATGTAGCTTTCTGTTTTGGTTGTTGACTTTTTTGTTGAAGTCTTTTTGGGATCTCAACTGATTGCTATTCTTGTATTCAATATCTAGGCTATGATATTCTTCAGTGCCCATGGAGTGCCAGTTAGTTATGTTGAGGATGCTGGGGATCCATACAAAGAGCAGATGGAGGATTGCATCTTCTTGATTATGGGAGAGTTAAAAGCCAGAGGAATCAACAATGACCATACGCTTGCTTACCAGGTTTGAAATGAGTAAATCTTTCTCATTTGCTGTTTCTTGACTTTCTGTCTATTGTAGCCAGCTTATCTCATTCCTCACTTTTACAGAGTCGAGTTGGTCCTGTGCAATGGCTGAAACCTTATACTGATGAAGTTCTAGTTGAGCTCGGTAAGAAAGGAGTCAAAAATCTGTTGGCTGTTCCTGTAAGGTAAGTTGTCAATCACGTTTAGTTCATTTTTTGTTTGTGCTGTTGTTAAACAGTGTTGCAGTTGTCCACTGCGTCTTTGTTGTCGTCAGATGTTGCTTTAAGTTTTAGCTATATTTTGATGTGTGAAACTGTTACCTTAAATCGTGACCGTAATCGAACCTTTGGACTAAGGCTGGCATGTAAAAGACTAAAAGGGGCATCTTATACCCTTCTATGTGATCTCGAACATCGTCATTACATAATATTACCCAATAGCCTCTTGGGGGGATGTGGTTGGTGGTGGGGCGGTGACTGCCGGTGTTTGCGGCCTTTGCGCAGCCCTACTCCCGTACCCTTGTGTGATGGCTGTCTTCGAATGACAAACTGCCACTTACAATTAAACTTATACTCCGTAAAGTGTAGTGAGCCGTTTTGCTTTATTCCCTAGTCAATGGCTTCACTGGAAATGGAAATTTTACATCCTTCAAGAACATGATCGGAGAGTGCTTTTAGCCTATCCTTATAGGCCTGTGACTAATATTGTTGACCTCCAATTCATTCGGGAAAGGCATGGTAAGGGGTTTGTTGGATGGAAAGGCAGCACCTTCTTCCTTTTCTTGAGATGTAACTCTTGAGGTAGCAGATGCTTTTAAGTTACAGGCTTGGCCTTATGCCCGACTATTGCTTTCGTTACCCCTATTTTCCTAAGAACTTTACGTTGTACCTGTACTGTGGCTTGTTGGTTTGAATTATTATTATTTTTTGTTTAAATTATTTGAGGTCATTAAATTTTAAACTATGGCAGCGTTGACATTGTATTCTCATCCAACTTATCGTAGCTTTGTGAGTGAGCACATTGAGACTCTTGAGGAAATCGACATGGAGTACAAGGAGTTGGCACTTGAGTCTGGCATTGAGAATTGGGGTCGTGTCCCTGCCCTTAACTGCAATGCTTCTTTCATCGATGATTTAGCTGATGCTGTCACTGAGGCTCTACCTTTAGCAACCGCAATGTCTACAGACGCTTCCGAAGAGGCCGACAATGATCCAATCAAACTATTTGTCAAGCTTTTCTTCGGATCGATACTAGCCTTTGTCTTGCTTTTGTCCCCAAAACTGATATCAGCCTTCAGAACCAATGTGTTGTAGAGGGGCATGATAATCATGTTTACCGAATTCCACAGGACTTCTACGACTCAAAAGATGTCATAGCGATCAAATTTTAGTATTTTACGATTTTGGGGTTAAATACTCCTCAGATAGATAGTATATTTTGTATTCTACATTTTGCAGTCATAGCATATTAGATGCTCGGGAAACATTAAAATTTCATCAGTGAAAAGAGCAGGATAATATATACTCCGTATACTACTATATTTCACGAAAGCCTTGCTAACTCCAGCAAAAATAAAAATCATATTCTACTTTTGAGTCTCTCCGTTCCAGCATATATGTTTATTTCTTCAAGGGCGAAAAACGCTCCTCCAAAATCAAAAGCCGATTCCAAAATAAGGTTAATCAGTTGCACAGGAAGCCAAAGTATAAAGCATTATGTGTTACAATGAGCCCAAATGGCTGACGGGGGGAGCCAAACAAGCCGAGGTTCAGAAGCGGAAAGAGGCATCCCATATTGCAACAAGCCCCTTTGGCAATGCTGCATGTCAGAGAAACAACCGACCAGATAACAGTAAAAATGCTTAAATAGATGTCTCCGATCAAAGAAATGCTCAAATACAAAGACTGTCCGACAAAGGAAGACCACAGGGGGTAACGAAACTTTACTATAATCTTATGAAAGAAAAATTAAGACAAGACCTCAAGGAAAAGCAAACATCGAAAAGATTTAACTGTCACCACAGATGTATACAAATCCTAACTTGGACCTAGTACAGGAACAATAATGAACTCAAGACTTGATTCCTCGTCAACACCATCTCAGGCACAAATCGACTCTAGGGTGATGCTTTGGCTGGACCAGAAGGCTGAGTAGCAGGTGAAGGTGTAGCAGCTGTAGCAGCGGAACCATTACCTTCAGTTGGATAGGCAGGAGGCTGGGAATATCCGCCACCATAATAAGCAGGTGGCTGCTGCCCATAGCTTGGTGGAGTGACAGGGGATACACCGTAAGGTGGAGGATAGGCACCAGGTTGAGCTGTTGAACCATAGGCTGCAGCAGCAGGACGAGGGGCACCAGCATCAGACTGACTGTAACCTGGTTGAGCAGGTGCTGCTTGTGAGGGGGGGTATCCAGGCTGCCCAGTCGCAGGTGGAGCATAACCTGTCTGCGAGGGTGATTGCTGAGGCTGACCGTATGCTGGAGGATTCGCTGGTGGAGTTCTCTGTCCCTGAGGTGCCCCATAACCAGATCCATACGCTCCCTGAGCTGTAGTTGGAGCCCCATATCCAGGTTGTGACGTAGGAGGCATCCCATAGCCAGGCTGCCCCATGTATCCTTGTTGAGCCTGAGTAGGAGGAGCTTGACCCGCCTCACCTTGGGTACTGTAGGAAGAAGGGTTGCTATCTTGGGGCTGGGTGCTTGCAGCACTGCCATAGCCAGGAGTAGAGCCATAACCACCATGCTGCTGATCATACCCTGACTGGGGATTGGTAGGTGGCTGACCGTAGCCAGGTTGAGCAGTTGCTGCCTGGTATCCACCTGCGTATCCTTCTTGGGAATACCCTTGTTGACTATATGCTCCAGATGTTGGTGGCTGACTATAGTTGTAACCAGAATTGTCAGTTGGGGTCCCACTAGGCTGTTGCGGCTGCTGAGTTGACTGCTGTTGCCCATAATAATCATACCCCTGGGAGGCCTGCTGTGTGTGTTGAGCACCCGACTGATCCCAATTTTGTTGGTACCCACCAGAAGTAGCTTGGGGAGGATAACCCGAGTAAGGTTGTTGATTGTACTGAGATGGTGCACCAGGATAAGCTCCAGGTTGCTGCGTGTAGCCATAACCACCAGATTGCTGCGCTTGTGGAGGTTGAGGAGCCCAATTAGACGGTGGTCGTGCTTGGTAACCTTGCTGAGAATAACCTCCAGCCATTGCTGGATTTCTATTGCGGTTCTGCACAGAATTTATATTCTAATATGAACCTAGGTAACATCTAACATTAACATCTGCTGCCAGGTTGTGAAGGCAACGGCAAAACAAGGATGCATATAGACCCCCAGGAGCAATAACAAATCCAAGATGCAGTAATATAGAGCAACATAAAACATAAGGCAAAGTGCAGACATATACAGAAATATACAAAAAAAAAAAACAAAGAAAACGCACGCGAAAAAAAATAAACAGAGAATAAAATAATTGATGGGACCTCCACAAGGATTTGTGCTGCATATCTACATATCAAGAGGGTGTTCAGACGCCTACATACCGTACTGGTTTGTGCAGGTATGAATTACTCCACAGCGGATGCCCAACCTCTTCCTATTCAAAGTACAAGGGTACAAAGCAATACAAACAAGCTACAGAAGTACTGGGACAGGGATATATAAATTACTAATGACAATCACTAACCCAACATCGCACAATAAGATATTATCTCGCACTTAATGTTAGAATGACTTCAGGGACAACAATATGTTTAAGGTTTGGGTGAGATGATAGCTTGGCAACAACGAAGGAAAAAGCCCCTGAAAGAGTCAACTGAGGATGCTATATAATACAGTATAGAGCAATGATGTAATGGAAAAGCCATCTGTTTAAAGCATAGGCAGAATAAAAGAGTGACACCAAAGTTCTACTGCCGATAAATAGTCAATAAAGATTATTTCAATATTAAAACCAATATTGAACTGTTTAGAGTTAAAAATTAAGCCAAGACCAGTAACACCCCCCTGCACAGCATAATTCTCCTTGTAGTCGATATCCTTGATGAAAATAATTTATAAAAAGCACTCCATGTATCAATCCATCTGTTAGTCGCCAAAACAGACAATCCTGGCAGCCTTGACCATACAAGATTAAATAAAACCAGGTACTGTACCCCATACATGAATATACTATACCAAAGAGCTATGCTGCAGAAACACGAACCTAGGCCTTTCAAGTCGGTGCTAGTATTGATATACAATAGTATCCAATCAGTTTAGGTTATATCAAACACTGCTACCATACTATAACAGTTAGCCTATATTTAATATAACCACCACAATTTCTATCAGACAGATAAAGCTGAAGTCAGACATATATACCTCAATAAGCTTATGGGTGTTACTGCCCAATATCAGTGGAAAAGAGCTTCCAAAAACTGTCTGGTTTATTACAGATCTAATAAGCAGTATAGTACTTGAGGAAACTACTTACAGAAATCAAAATGGCTTCGCTGACAACCGACACAAGTTTCTCATGAAGCTCTCCAAGTTATCAAGGACAAAAAAGGTTGCCAGGAAAGTACTCGAGGCAATCTGTCTCAACATTATATATACACAAAGTACAAGAGCTGGAGGCATAGCTAAAAATGTATTATTTCTGCTAAGAAACATTGACCACTGACCCACTGTATTAATTTTACGCTCTTAAACCTTTCTACCAAACCAGTCATCTGTTAGACCATTAATATGAGCAAACACCCCAGCATCTGAAGGACTTCAATAACTAGACATAAGGCCGCTAGATATTTATAACTTTGGTCTCATAAATAAACAGTCCAGATATAAGAAACAGCCAAATAATCCCAAAAGTATAAGTGGAACTTTGAAATTCAAGAACTTAAATAGAGATTCACAAAACATTCATTTCTTAAAAGCCATGTAAGACCCAGGTGAAGAATACTGTCAAGTAACAAATAAAAAGAGCTTGCACATCACTGCATGCGCTCCTGGTGTTAGAAATAGAAATAAAGACATTTGTATTCCACAGGGCTATGTGATTGGTAGTGTTAACTAATTTCACCGCGAATGAGAAGAGCAACAATTGGGTAACCAAGGGGAGGTAATACATAAAAAATGTTTTCAAAGTAGAGCACAGCAGCAATATTACTACCAACCAGGCAACACCCATAAAAAAAAAGTAAGGTGATGATGAAAAAGAAAGTGTTCAGAAACCTAGTTTACAAAGTTAGCCACCACCAGCAAACATATTGGAACTGCAGCACAGAGGTATAACAGAGGACAGTTTAACTAAAGCAAAGCAAAAGAGTGCAGAATATACATAAGCCATAAGGTTACTAGGTTAGAGAACAAGACATAGAAATACAGTCGGATGGATAAACAATTTACAAAGACAGGAGCAAGAGATGGTTACTGCTCTATTTTGAGAAAGCAAAAGGAAATGAAACCTCTGGCATTGGGGCCATAAATTCTAATCACCCACATGTCGTCACATTGTTTAAATGGAATGGTGGGAAAAAACAATTGTCAACTTCCCAAGGTTCTCATGTGCCAAAAATCAAATCAAACCGCACAAATAACTCAGCTGATATTTCAAGTATCTCCGAAGTTGTAAAATACAAACCGATGAGAACATCACCACATGAATCATTTTACAATCAATGAGGAAGACTTGAATCAATTAGATTAACCACAGAGAGACTCTCGTGTTAGTACAGCTTCTAGACAGTCAATAGTACTAACGAAACCAAATCATGCAATAAGTATAGAACATTTAAAAAACAAGAATCTCACAAAATATTCATGCAGGGCAAGATGAACATAGATCTAACCATCAATGCAAGCATAACATGGAAGTGATTGCTAAAAGATGATTGCATTCTCCCTAAAAGCAGCATATAACTTTCCAACTACAAAAGATAGCACGCATACCTCGGTCACTTCATAGACCATTTGCTTTGCAATCTCAATTTGCTCACTTGTGCCATCAATCTGCACAGTCCTTTCCATGGACATATCTTCAGGAGGTGGGTGCAAAGGTATTACCTGCAAAGAACATGCGTAACAAAGCATGGGGGTTAGTTCTTCGATAGGCAAACTGTTTGGAAAATAAAAAGCCTAATATAGCAAACAAGAGCATCAAAGGGTTATGTTCAATGACAAATGCGAAATACAAGTTTGTCATCAGAGAGTATGCATAAGCAACACCCAAATTCCTAACAAAGAAGTTCAGGGTACATAACATAATTGAATATAAGGGTACACAATGGCACAAATATCAAGCAAATAAAAACCAACCTGAACTTTAGCTCCTGACCTAGCTTGTATGTTCTTTATGGTCTCACCTCCTTTTCCAATCACCAACCCAACCTGAAAAAGATTGATACTTCATATAACATTCAACCAAAGAATCTTCACCATCACCAATAAAAAACTACACTAGTATTACCTTGTTGCTAAGAACCTTCATAACAAACTGTTCAGTCCCCGGTGCCGCGGGCAATTTCCTTGAAACAGACCCTGGGCCTCCAGTATCAGCCTGGAATCAAACCCCATCATCAAAATCACAGCACTATCAAAAAGTTCTTAAGCATAATTGTACACAATGTGCAGGCATATATCAGCACAACTCTAAATACCTCAGCAATAACTTCATGAATCAGCTGTTCAGCCTTAGCAATCTGATCTTGAGTACCCATTAGTTCAACTGCCCTAGTAGTTGAATGAGGGTCATGCTCTGCGTCTCTTGTGACTTGAATCCTTGCTCCAGACTGATTTTGAAGATATTTGATGGTTTCCCCGGCTTTACCGATGATAACACCAACCCTTCCATTGGGTATTTGGATCTTCTTGCTACCGGGATTAGAGTAGCCCTGTGAAGGGGGAGCAGATGAATAGCTTCCATACTGATTGCCTGAGGGCTTCTGGTCTGCAGTTGATGCAACAATGACAAACACAGATATATTAAGTCAAAGAGTACGGAAAAAGATTTAACAATAATCAGGACCAGATCTAAAACCCAAAATTACATAGGCAATAAAACAAATTACTAAGCAAAACTTATACAAATAACGCAGCCAGCCGAGCTTAATTTGTTAGCACTAGGGTTTTTAATAAATACCTGTTAGTTCATCGAATAAACTACCGGGTTTTTTTTTATACAAAGATTTAATTCGTGTCCAAGGACTCACAGTTACTGGAGTTCTAAGACATCCGCCATCATCTATCCGTAGAAGCCAAGTTCTCTACATATCTAAAATTCCTAAGCAGCACCTTGCTTCATAATTACATCTAACTTCACCAGTACTAGGAAAAGCCCGTAAGTTCCACAAAATTCAAGCAACTATAATCTGGGCCTCGAGCACACCTCTGGAAAGCTATTTAATTTGCTATAAATTTCCAGTAAGTTCTCCATCAAGCATCGACTCAAAATCAAAACCAAAACCAAAATCTCGGAGAAACCACGAGACAAATCAGGCCTTTCATCGTACTTAAAAGCTGATCGCTTTGATCATAAAACAACCTCGAATATTCTTTTCCATTACTATCACATTCTATTAAGTACGAGTACTTGAGCCACATCAGATTCATAATTCCAATTCATCCTACTAATCCAATAATACCTAGTCCTTACTTTGTCTGTATTCAACTAAGAAGATAAATTGGTGACGAACAAGTCGATACTCCCGATTGTTTAAATAAACCTCGAATTCACTTCGATCGCTATCAGATTCAATTTCGTACCCAGTACTCAATCAGCTCAAATTCACACACTTGCAGTTTTTTTTTCCGGCGAAACCGATTACTTCATATTAGAACAAAAACTCGATTCCATTCGATTCGCAGTAAACACCAAAAACAAAAACCTAATACTGATCAATCAATCAATCAATCAATAAATAAACAAATATACGACGACGAACAGTATAATATAAGATATCTAGGTTTGAAACAATATGATTGAAAAGAAAAAAGGACCTGAATAAGAGTTGTAATTGGAGGAATAAGACGGCGGATTATCGTCGAACTTGGACCGCTTAGCGTCGCTACTGGTGTTATTCGCGGCGGCGGTGATGTTACTGTTACTGAGAGCGCGAGAAGCGAGCTGTTGGAAGTTCTGTTTAATCGCCGCGAAATCGTCGATTGGTCCCGACGGAGGTGGTGGAACGCTGCCGTACTGAGGAGGCGGCGCTTGAGCACCGGTAGGTGTAGGTCCGTCGGAAAAACCGGTGGCACGGCGGCGAGGTTGCGGTGGTGGTGAGGTGTCCTCGTCATACTTACGCTTGTGTGTCTCCGCCATCGAGAGTGTGCGGAAAATAAAACCCTAAGGAGAGAGAGAGGAGAGAGAATTTGAGTCCCGTATAATTTTTGGGGTGGAGAGATGGCTAGAATCAAAGATTATGGTGACTTTTTTTTCTCCTTTTATACTACTTGGAAAATATTGAGTTTTTTTTTAAAGGAAATAAATATTTAATACAAAATATTAATTAAACAAAAGGAAATAAAACTAATGATTCCAATGAAAACAAATTATTGTCCAAATTCATTTAAAAAAAAAATTGGGATCTTCGAGTATCATGTAGGCAGGTGTGGATTACTAATTGGGTCATAACTAAAAGTTCATCAAATATATACGAGTAAAATTAAATTTAATAGTTTTATATATCTTGTTAGATAGTCACTCGTGAAAGGTATGATTGAAGTAGAGTTAGAACTTAGAAGTTAGATCCCTTGGATAACGTATTGATTTATGAGATGTAGTATAATGACCGTGTTGCTAATCGTTTACATAAGGTGAAGTCATAAAGTATCTAAATACACAAACAAACTATGACTATGATAAATCAAAATTAATATGAAGAAACTATACTAGTATCGAAATGTGTAGAGATCCTCTAGAGTTTTTTGTTGGTAGAGTTTGTAGAGTTTACTATTAATGGTAATAAAAGACCAGTTCTATTCCTAGTATCGAAATAGATGTCTTTATTATTATTCTATTCCTAGGTGGGAGAAAAGACCAGTTCTAGTCGTACTCCCTAATCCCTATTGCTTAAAACCAATTGATTTAGAGTCTCAAATCGCACCCTCCACACATAAGAGTGTTGAGCGTTCACACTAAAAAATATAGTATGAATTTAGTAGACATTAAGTTGAGAGTAGCAAAAACGGAGTACACCATTTATTATGGGCGATGATAATGCAAAAGAGGAAGGGTAAGCAGTCTAAGCACTGCTTCACACGACCCTTTCTCAAGAAATAGGGGCACCTTTATTATACTCCGTTTAAAATTCACTTGAACAAGGGAAGATCGAAATGCTTCGCAAGATGTTTGTACCACATCCATGAATCATGATCTATCAAAGTTAGGAAACAAAAAAATCGCATTTCGCAAGCTTGTACGGTAAGTGTGTTGTTCGAAATGGCATAAACAACGAGTGCATTTGTAGCGCGCCTTATCCCCTTCTCATACAGTCATACTGGACGCCTATCCCATTCTCATACAGTCATACCGGACAACAGGCGTCGCTTCTCTGATACACTAGATGATAAACATTTTGGTCTAGTTCCCCTTTTGTAGCACACGGGTGACGCCGTGACGGGCATCGTCTCATCAACAATTTCCTAGCAAACTTCCGATATATGTATCATATAATCATCTTAAATGGTGATGTAATATATTGCAACCGTGCAAAGACAGCCAAATAGATGATACTCCGTATATATGATGAAGACACAAAACTACAAATCTCTTTATTTAATAAATTTGATTTTGTAGCTTCCACAGTTCCACTTAAAGCTCAAAATATGAAAAAGGCGAAAGACAAAAGAAAATGGCTATATTTCGGCCGAAGAAAAAAAAATAGATAGGAATTTGCTCATGCAAGAGCTGAAGTACATAACAAAAAAAAACATACTCCGTAAAAGCTATCATCAAATACAAATAACAGACCATACATAGGCTTAACAGGTCAAGTAATTCAAAAGGCTTCTTCCAGAAATCACAAGCCACCATAGTACACATTATTTCCGCTTAAACAGAGCCAGGTCGAAGTAATAAAAAGCTGATCGCGCTCACTTGGTCCACCAGTGTAGAAAGTCCTTGCGCCTGTTAATTTTCTTCTGGAGCTGTAGAAGTCCATAAAGCAAGGCCTCAGCTGTTGGTGGGCAACCTGGAACATAGATATCCACCGGAACAATCCTGTCACAACCACGGACCACAGAGTACGAGTAGTGGTAGTATCCCCCTCCATTTGCACAGCTTCCCATAGAAATAACCCACCTAGGCTCCGGCATTTGGTCATAAACCCTACGATATTGCAAATGTGTAAGAGCTACCAGAACCACAAGAACTGCTTTTAATAACAATAAGATTGTATATTATTGACTGCCAACTTTTGCCAACAAGGGTGAAGCGTCTGACAAAGTGAACACTCCAACCAGAAAAAATAAAAAAAGGAAAAAAGAATGATAAGCCAATAAAAGCAAAGAACATCTGCACACAACATTTCCAGAAAATAGATACAAAGTCATGACATGGTGGACGGCAACACACAGATTTGATACTCATCCAATGTCCTATGATCTGTAGACAACTAGAGCCCATTAGGATGCAAATGTTTATTTCACATTTACTCAAATAGGTTAAAAAATGTACCACACTACACCATTCAGATTGCTTCTCTACAGTTGAAATGTTCCTCTACTAAAGTTACTTAGATGGCATCAGGACACGCGTAAGTACAATCCGAAATGTATGCGTAAAGAAAAACTTCAACGAAAAAAAGATAAAAAAAAAAACAAAACAATTAAAATTTAACAGCTTCACCCCAAAGTTAAGAATTTATCATAACCAGAAGTTTGAGGTGAAGAGAAGAGAGAACCAACAAATTGCCCAAACCATTAGCACATTACACTAAATTGGAAGACTCGAAGGTTTATAAGGAAAGAGGATTGGAGCCATTTGTGATATCTTACCACAAAATTTCAACTGCCTGTTTTTTTTTTTCTTTTCTTTATGATGAAAAAGTATAATTTTTAAGAGTAAGAAAAATACAGGAGTCAGAATCCTCAGCGGGAAGAGAAGAAAGCTAACAAAACAAAACTTTATCACCAGAACCTTTCTTGAGGCCTTTATTTGGCCGTAGTATTTTTTTTTTCTATCACTACTTGAATAACTGAAAGAAAAACATGCCCTAAAATCATACATTTCATCAGACATTAATGCCACAATAGGGGCCATAATATTTCTGAGACACATTCCAAAACTTCTCCAATACCAATATACCATAAACAACCTTTAAGCCTTCAACCTAATTGGCCAAGCTTATGAAGGACACCAAACTCACAGAGAAATCGATCCACCAGAGGAAGAGAACTATCGTCCAAATCACCAACCATTCCAAGGGTAAGCTTATCAGGTCCTAGAAAACTAAGAAACAATCCTCGAAACCAGAACCACAAGAAAAATGACTCAACTTCAGAACTGAACTCTAATAGACGCCAAGCAAAAAGGCCCAATGATATAACCAGCAAAGCCTTACTAAACTTCACACGCTAAGAAATCTCTGGTAAACCGATTTCACCTTCCCACTTCAGCAGACAACTAGTCCTTCTAATAAGGGGAATATAATACTGTAAATACATGCAAATATTATTTACATCATCAGTATCGAGCACTAATCCTCAAAAAGTTCGAAATTAACTTAAGAGTATACAACCAACATACATGCAATTCAAAACTCAAAGAAAAAAGGCTCACTTGTTAACCAGTCTCTCCACCTTCGCAAAGCTCAACCATACGCCCTCCCAAAATTTGAAAAGGAGAAAGAAAAAAGAAAATATATTCATCACAAACCTCCAAGCATAGAGTGCATCCCGAATTTCCAGAACTTCGTGTATCCTTACTTCTACCCTTCCCTTTGCCCCTTAAATCCCTAGTTTATACTTCTTTACCCATTGTCCCTCTTTAAATACCATAAAACGGGTAATTTATTTTTTGCAAAATATGGTTCTGCAAAATAGAAGTTTGTTCGTTAGATGAGTGCGCGTCATGAGCATGAGGCGTGAGCCTTTGCCTCGCGCCTTGTCGCAACAGCCCTCCAGCGCCTCGGTGCGCCTCTCGCCTCCTTCCAAAAACCATCATGGCATCACATTCCATCCTCTTCATCTTTTTCTTTCCATATTGACTCATTTTATATTTTGGGTCATCCGTGAGCATCCTCTCTATGTTTCAATAGGAATAAGACTTGCGCACATCCGACCCCCACTTACCCCGCCTTATGGCGGGAGCCTTTAAGGCACTCGGCCACTCGGGTAAAGATGTTGTTGTTGTACCGACTCATTTTATATTTGCAAACCTCTCTAAACTTAAGCTAAATTCCTCAAGCTCCAATAAGGCAAAGCAAAGAAACCTTGTGTATAAAGCCAAACAATCAAAAGCAACTTGAAAGAGAAGTTTCAATACAAAAGAAAGGAAAATCACATTGAAGCAGCTAAGAAGACAATGTTCCAACATTCTTGACAGTAATACTAGTAAGTTCAGGAGCAAGAGAAGGGGCCACCACAGAACCAAAGGATACACTACTACAGTGAAGTGAAGGAATTGTTCAAGTAATTGGTGAGAGCTCACCTTATGATTTTCCATAACATATTGCATTAAGATCTACAAAATCTGGATTGAAGCACATAAAATATAACAAAGGTGTGGCTACATGGCTATAAAGATCTAAGTTCTTAAGCATGTACGATTAGTCCAGAATTAGGAGGTGAAACCTCAAGTGTAGGGCATTAAAAGATCTTAGAAAGTCAGTAAGTTGAGAGGTGTGGATAGTTGAGGATAAATTTTTCATTTTTGTATGAGGATAAAGTTGAAGGGTAAGTTTTATCGAACGGCAATTAGGCCGGCACTGTTATATGGCACGGAATGTTGGGCCGTGAAACAGTGTCACGTTCATAAGATGAGTGTGACGGAGATGCGCATGATACGGTGGATGTGTGGGCATACAAGACGTGATAGGTTAAGAAACGAAGTTATTAGGGAGAAAGTAGGGGTTGCACCCATCGGGGATAAGATGATGGAGAACCGACTGAGATGGTATGGTCACGTGAGGAGGAGGCCTAGTGACGCGCCGGTTAGAAGAGTAGAAGGGTGGAGAAGTGGTAATATTAGTAGGGGTCGGGGAAGACCTAAGATGACTTGGATGAGGGTGATTAGAAGTGATATGAGCTTCCTAGGGCTTGAAGAGAGTATGGTGTTGGATAGGGCGAGGTGGAGAGACTCTATACATGCGGCGGACTTAATCTGACTCCTTTGATTTATTTGTTTGGTGTCCCTAACTCTTTTCCCAAAACTTACTTTTTTTTTTTGTAAATCTTTTGAATTTATTTTGACGACTTTATAAAACTTCCTTTGAAAATATTTAATTACTCCAAAAAGGTTTACAACGTTTTGGAATTTCATGGCGTACACAAGACGGTTACTAGATGACGATTCATGTTAGCCGACCCCAAATCATTTTGGGAATAAGGCTTGGTTGTTGTTGTTGTTGTATGAGATGCTTCAATGAAGTTCACCAATCCTATGCTAGTTGACGAAATTAACCTAAACAGTGTTCACCTCAGCCAAAAATCATGTTCGAGGAATGCTACTTGGTAATATGAGATCATGCTCCCCAAAAGCTAAGCCTTTCATCTCAGAAGCTAACTAAAGCGACTGAAAATACCCAATTATTCACAAAACCTCCAGCATTATAATGTTTGTACCTATCCTTGAAATCAGCAATCAATACTCAGGCAAGTAGCCTGTCTCCACTTCTCAATCTCTACACGTCAGACAGATGAGCCCAAATACATCTAGTAAAGAAAGAACACTACTAAAACAAGATCCAATGTACTACAATTAAGTAAGTAAACAAAAGGTGGTACAGAGAGAGAAGTACATACATGAGACAGAGAATGAAATACAAACAAAAACAAGAAAATAAAAACAGAGCAATTAAAAAGAGCAGTCTAGGTTACAAAGGTGCAATCTTGAAAAGCCTATGAGCTATTCGACGAGATCGATATCTGGGAATATGGTGAGAAAACAATTGCTTCAGTATTGTGTTGACGTTGTAGAGACGGGACTGGGGAGAAGCTGTGAGACCGGTGTTGAAATGTAATCTCATCACTATGAGTCCAGTTGGCTAGTAAATGGCAAAGGAAATGTAAAGGAGGTGATTTCAAAGAGCCAAAAGTTTTCATGAGAATTGTATAGATGTCAAAGAACCAGAGGTGAATAGGTTTGTTGGAGTAAAAGTTAACGGGTGAAAGTGATGGGTGAGAGTGCCAAGAGTGCTTGGTCTGGGGACAGGAGTGGAAGAGATGTTCCAAAGTTCTGTTTCTGTTATGACAGTCGGAATTCAAGAACATTGCTGAGAGATCCAATCATCCCTTCATGGTCAAAGCGAGCCTCTTCAGTCTGAATTGAAACCAATAAACCATGTATTTGGATTTTTCTTCAACCTAGTTGGTAGAGGAGACTCCGTCAGAGGCATTAAATTGCAAGCATCATAATACCTCATCCACCAATGGCATTCATCTAGAAATCATAAACTAGAATTCTCCACAGCACCAAGGACACTCTTCCTCTCCATCAGGCCTAAACCAACATCCTATTGCTGCCTCCTAATTGCACACAAAAAAAAGGATGCAAGTTTTCTCTTTACAATCACGGCCTTCACTTCCTCAAAATTTTAAACCTCACCATACCCATTCTCTTCACAATCATGACCTTCATTTTCTCTCTACACACAAAACCTCACCACTCATCAAGCCATTCTCTTCACACTGATTTTCACCCACGACCCAAACTCTCCTCATTCATCAAAAGCAACACTTTTGAAAGCACAATCTCTAGTTCATTCCTCAAAGCACCATCCTCAAATCTCCATTCCACAACCCCATCCCAAATCAGCCAAACACTCACATTCTAATCTACTTATGCATCACAAGTTCAGCCTTAATCCTTGTAAGCAAACCACACCATGTCATCATCACTCCCACACAAACTCCCTCGTAATTATCAACCTGATCATCTCACCACACACAGACTCGCAACACTCTTGGTACGCGATTCATCCACGACATACAAAACCCTCCATTTCCAATCCCCATCAACTACCAAAAATTCCCACTAATCCTAACCCACAAAACCAACAAACACGAATTCGCCAATTTTCTCACAAACCACAGCCTCATAACTCCCAAAATCAACATAAACCTCCCAGCTACCACCCAATTCAACTCGACTACGACTTTGGTGTTATCGTAATCAAAGATTCCACCTTTCCCACTACACAATACTCTTTCTAACTTCTACAATTATCTTATCAACACACAAACCCAAATTCAGAATTACAGGCACAATTATCTTAAAAAAAAAGAAACAAATCAAATAAATTCAAACGTATGAACAACAAAACCCAGAAAAATACGAAAAAATAAAAGGGGGGGGGTTTGACGAGGAAGCGTACTTGCGAAGAGCAGGGGCCATCTTATTGGTAAGAGTGCCAGCAACAATCATACAGTCAGACTGACGTGGGCTGGGCCTGAAAATAATCCCGAACCTGTCAAGGTCGTACCGGGCAGCGCCGGTGTGCATCATCTCCACGGCGCAGCAGGCAAGCCCGAATGTCATGGGCCAGATCGACCCGCGTCGGGCCCAGTTCATCAGGTCGTCCACCTTCGAGATCACGTACTCCGCCGCCTTTGGCATCGCCGGGGGTGGGGCCCGCGTGTAGGATGTGGGTTGGGTTGTGGCGGTGGAGGATAGGGCTGGGAGGGTGGTGTGGATTGATGCGCTGGCGCTGCGGTATGCGGCGGATGTCAGGGCCGCGTTGCGGGCCGCTGTTCGGGCCAGGAGCGCCATTTTTTTTGGTATGAAGAGAGAGAGAGAGAGTTGATTTGGGGGAAATTTTTAATTTTTAGGGATCTTTCCGTAGGTGTGGGAAATCGTCAGTAGTACGAGTATTTGGTAGGAACTCTAAAATGTGCGGATTTGCGGTGGTAAGGACGGCTTCGTAGCCGGTCTTACATTAGTCGGTTCTATAATTTTGTGTGAGACTCTCTAATTAATATAGTACCATATTCGTTCGCATATAAACGCGTAGGGTCAAAACTCGGTTTTTAAAAAAAAAAATGAGTTTTAGGGTTTATTTGGTGTAAAATTACAACAAATGGATTAAGGGTGTGCCTCACTTGCATTTTCAATAAACAAATTGATAAAATAGCGGTGTTTTGGTCTTTACATGTACAAATAAGGAAATTATCTAAGTAATAATAAGTTTATACGCGAACGGACGAAGTACTACAAAAGATGCAATTTAAAAAGTTCGGTTTTTGGTCGAATTGTTGCTCCTTTGGATGTGCCAGATGTCAATTGGTTGTTTCTGACTTTGTGATACATACTAATTTTCTCATTGATTGTCATTTTTAATTAGTGTAATTTTCATGTTGGCAATTGAGCATTAATGTAGATGGTGAATGTTGTGACAAAGAAGAGAAATGTGTAAGCTTGTCTCTATCATAAGTTGTGAAGTAGATGGAATTATCTTTATACAACTATTAAAAGGCAAGCAAAAATGATTTTCTAAATCCACATGGCATCTTTAGATTGTTCAAAAGCTTACTTGCTAAGCTACTATCTCTTCACTCATAAATTCACAACTGCAACTCATCAATTGCCTAAATAACATCCTTTCATCTTCCTTTACCCCTCATCTTCCTCTACCCTTCCCCTTCCTCAAAATAAATAGTCACCATCAACATAAAAGGTTCTACCAACCACATCATCTTATCATATTCAAATCGTGAGGATTGTTTCTAATTTGCTTCGAACTTTGGTTCTCAATTACAATCCCTTTGTCCCTATTGTATTTGGATTGTTTCTTGTGTCATATTGATTATATGGTATTTGTTTGATGATTTAGTATAATTATAAATGTTCAATTTCATACAGATTCTTGGTAATTAATTTGGATTGATCATATTGCAGGTTTAGATATTATGGAAGCAAATTGGAATACATGAAGCTAAAGTATGACAAACTTTTCTCTTCCACCGTCACTTTTTCTTTGACATTTCACTGTCTTCTTTGTTTTCGTGGGTTTGAATTTTTCTTTTTTTGCTGGATTATTGGTTAACATGATCACCTTTTTTTTTAATAAGTATTGTACGGAGTATTATTTTTTGGATTATTGGATAATCTTCATCCCATGGATTCCAATGTTCCATGTACCTTATAGAAATCATAACCTCACATTCTCTGTTCGATCCCCCAAACAATTATATATGCGATGTGGAAATGTCTCATTCACTTGAATGATCGGAAAAGAGTAGAAAGACGGGAGCGGAAAGTAGTAGATACGGAGTATATGACACTAGATGTGCTACAAATATTGTGCGCCGTGTTTTGCCTAAAATTTTCACGTGCCATGGCGAACTTGCTTTAAACCTTTGTACAAACCTATGTGGATTCTATTTTGACAAGTACCTTTCGTTTTAATCTTATTTCGACAACTTTATTGAACTTTGAGTATTATTCAATTAACGGTTCACAAAACTACCCGTGAATTCACGGGCCCTAAAACTAGTATAACATGAAACGTGTATATAGGTTCTATTTGGCCAAACTCCAACTTATTCAGGAGTGCTCCTCAGAGGAGGAGCTCCAAATTGGAGCTTCTATTTCTGATAAACAAATTTACACTAGAAGTGCTTCTCAAAAACAAAAACAAAAATAGTTTCTCAATTTTGTGTGATTGGCCAGTTTCCAATTTTTAGGACCCAAAAACAGTCCAGAAACACTTCAGAAGTTTGGCCAAACACACGCGTAGTCATCTAGTGATGATTTTTCTAAAAGTATTTAGTGGACAACTCGCGGATCTAAATTGAAATAGACAAATGAAACCCACAACTCCACCTTGAGATTCGGCTCGATAAGGCACGAACTAATGTAGTAACCAAAATCGACCCAACCTAAAAACATATAGAATCCATCCATAATTGTGTGTAGTATGTTTCAATAGAAAATAAAAATACGCAATTTCATTAAACCGGCCTTAAGTTTTTGTGGTTAGCGTCCTTCTAAGACAGATCAAAATATTTTGAGTCTAATTGGGTCATATAATCCCAAAACATATGTTGCACGAGTACAAACACCGACACGGACACAAGGTCACCACATTCTCAAAATCTAGGACACTGACACCACTAAATTATTTAATATAAATATACAGAAAAATAAGTTAGATATTATATTTTTTAATAAAATAATACGAATTTCTAACTTTAAAACTTCAAACAATTTCAAAATGAAGATATGACACACATGATATTGAATATGAGAAGAGAATGGTTTAGGAATTTGAGATTAAGAATGCCTATTTTGCCCAAATGCTAGCTTAATGTGTGTTTTTGTGTCCTACAAGTGTCCGAGAGGCGTCTATTATGTAAAAAACGAGTTTTGTATCTAAGTTAAAAAGAATAAATCAGACACCGGACTAATCGCGTCCAACACGTGTCCAACAATATAGGTGTCCATGCTTTATAACCCAGAAACATGGCCCATGAGGCCATGACCAACAAGTCTCGATGTCACACAACCCGACTGAGGCCTGCGACCAAGCACTTGAAATAACTTGGATACGACATGAAAGAGTACCAATACGAGGCCGAGATATGTGTTGTGTTTTAGATTTACAAAACCTAAATACAAAAGTAAAAATGTTAAATGTCACGATTACAAAAGGGTCGGTCTAAATACAACAATTAAAGGGTTAAATACAACAAAAGGTTAAACATTATTCCCATAATACCCTTGTATAAAAAAATACAAAAGTACCCAATTTAATTCTCAAAAATCTTCAACATGGGCGTGTTCGGCGTAGCTTTTTTATTAGCTTTTAGATGTTTGACCTGGTAAAAAAGCTACTTATTTAAAATTAGACGTGTTCGGCACAATAACTTTTCTATTAACTTTTTTTAACTGTTGGGGGAGCTTTTTCCAAACATTACTCTGAGTAACGTTTGAGCAATCATCTAACTTTTGTTAATTTTCATCCACTATTACCCTTAAGTAGCCATTTAATAATAACCCACTCCCCTACCTTTTAGCACCTTAATAATTTATACTCCGTGGTCTCTTATCTACTTTCACGCCTTGTTGGGTGTTTTTTTTTTGTTATATGTTTAATTTTTAAAGTATCTTACATGAGGTAATTAACATAAAGTAAGTCTACATAAAAATCTTTGATGTATGTGATTGTTTTATGATGTTACTTATTTTGATATATACGGACTATATGGAAGAATGAACTTTCGGACTACGCCAAAACGAAATTAATTTTGTATTAATGATGAAAGTTCCTTTTTTGTAATTTTGGTTACTCAACAGTTAGTTGCACCGAACATGTCACATAACTTATTTATTAATAGCGGTGTATTTAAAACCTTTTAAGGATGTCCATCTATGATGCTGATGTCAAATGAAAATATCCATAAATACCACTAATATGTTAACACATGACACATGCACACTTAAGCAAGACACACACACGCATACACAAGACACATGCACGCAGTATACGTTATTATGGTATTAATATATTGTGTTGTTATATTTAGCACAATTATACAATTATCAGCACTAAAATTGGCAAGAATATATACAATAAAAATGGCAATCATGCAAGAATTTTGCCATGTAATAATCATTTAAGATCGTGCATGGAAATTTAGGATACAATAATATCTCCAATATACAGTATTCACGGAAAAATGACAGAAATATTAGTATTTTCGCAACAATATACACAGCTATAATTTATAGATAATTTGGCAAGAATATTAATGAAAAATTCGCATGCAAGAATATATTAAGCTTATGTGCAGCCGTAATTTATGAAAAATATGGCAAAATTCTTAACGTAAAATTGGCAAGAATGGGGAAGAATACATGGAACATCCAATCTTTTTAAATAAAAAATATACCTCATATAAATCTCTAATTGCTCTCAATTAGATGAAAATATCTATATCTCAATCTATCTAATCTAATCTAATCTAATATATATTATAAAAGCCGAGTACAGCCCTTCATTGATGGACACTTGCCACAATCTTATTGGATGTGAATAAATAAATATTATTGATTATTAGGATATGGAAAATTACATGGAACATCCAATCTTTTTAAATAAAGTATTAAAATATTGATAAGGAATTGAAATTAATAAACAATATAAATATCATAATTAGTTGAAAATTTAGATTATTTTAATTTATAAGAAATTGGAAAGTTTTAAAAATTTTAAGATTTGAAATATTGAATGGTTGAAACAGCCGAATAAAATGATCCCCAATCTAGGTTAAGTATATGATTCTCTTCAATTTTAATTATGATATTATAATTGTGGCACATTTCATTTTCCAATATATCTGAATATCCTGCGGAAAAAAAAGTCCAAAATAAATGTGCAAATCATAGAGAATTGGAGAAAGTATAAGCCTTAAGGACGTTAAGGTCAATTATTTTTATACTCTTTTCATTTTCTTTCAAAAGTTTCATTCATTTTTAAGAATCAGAATCAAGTTCAGGTTAGACGTTATTCTGTTACGTAGCATTGGTTCATGAATAGGGGTTCATGAATAAGATCGAGCTGACTCAAGTTATACCACGCAGAGTTTTTGAATGTAATGCCACATTTGATACAAACAATTAAACTAAATTTACTTTGAAATGATGACCATATGATAGGTTCTGAAATTTATTTATTTACATTTATAGTGTAACAACTAAAGTGTATTTTTTTTCAAACATATAATGAGGGTCAATACGTGCATTTACAATGCAACATCATAATCAAAATTGAAGGGAGTATAAATCGTTAAGTTAGTTATTATTCTTAATATATATTAGAAAGTTCTCTCTAACTATTTACTATTCCGTATGGTAATTTATTGTTGAAATAGATATATTTCAAAAGTTTCAACTAGATTAAAAGTCGGCGAATCAGGAAAATAACACTTATTAACGCAATTAAATATATAGTTTATGATTTTGTTAATTTTTGTAAGACGATGAATAACGTTTATAAAGATAATGATGTAAATTACTAAGCGAAATATGTTTTCTTTTGGTAAGATGATTACGTATGTGTAGAATTATAGGTTTCTTTGCAATCTCAACAAAAATAACAATCCATGAGTAATGCAAATAGAGTTGAAAATTACGAGGGTTAGATCTATTTCCCGTATGGTAAGAGCGGGCTGGGTTATATTGGGTTCATCTCATGTCGGGTCCACATGAAATTGTACATCGAGTCGATTTTTTTTCAAATAGCTTTCAATCAAGTCGCATATTATAAGGTTAATTTTTTGAAAGTTAGGTTGATTTTGATTAAGGTCCTCATAGGATTGGTTACAAAATCTTTTTATCGCATTATTTTGAGACACTTCCTTTATCTATTGAAATTTTATTCATGAAAACATACATATGTAAAAATATTTTTTGATACGAATCCCACAATGTGCATTTCATAATTTATTTATGAGTATTTATTCTTATATTTGTAAATCAAACTCTCAACACATCATCTTTTATGGAGGTAGTAGTAATCAAAATTTTATAACGGAGACCTAATACTTTTTAAGTGATAGGTGACACTTTTATTTTCATACGATAGATAATGTTCAACATGTGACATTTACGTGTACATTAATTATCTAACAATGATTTTTTTTTTTGTGAAACGACTATCATTAATACAAGTAGGAAGCCTGTGCGCGGCACGGACACGCAAACTAGTTATATAAAAGGGGAGCAACACAAACTCATCCACATTGAATCCAAAGCAACCATAGACTTTTACGCACAAAGCAACTTAATGAGTACAATTTGCATGAGTTAATAACTATGTGACAGTTTTTTTTATAGTAGGGGACTAAAATTCGCTAAAATAAACAACGGGTACATGTCAACAAATTTCTTATATACGTAAATTTAACTATTGAAACATATGCACAGTTTAGAATTACCAGCACTTATCTGCGAGTAAACTCTTTACTCAACCACGATTAAAGTCTCCAAATATACCCATTGGCCACTACATCTATGAGATGCATACATGATGGAGCGGGAATTTCATGAGTGTAAGTAAATTCTAATTTGATTACAATCCACTATGAACCTGTTTTGGGTTTGCTTAACTATGGATTTTATACTACTTTTGTATTCTTCTAACACATTTTGGCGCCATTGGCCTGAACTCAATCACGGTTCCACGGGTTGGGTCAGATTTGACCCAAAGATATCTGTGTCAAATTAAAATGAGTTCGGATAGATATGGGCCATAGCCCATAGGTCATAAAACACAGTTTCAAAACTCAAAAATAATGAGTTCATTACTGTAAAGTATAGCAGATCATGAGTCTTAAGAAGCAAATTCGTGACTTAAAAAACAATTAGTATAACATGTCGTGCAATATTGCACGGGCTAAAAAACTAGTTAGTTGCAGTTACAGCTACAACTACAGCTATATTAATTTAACCATTAGCCACCCCATTAGCCATTAGTTAGGCTATCCACGTTAGCAATGATGTCATCGATGACATCAGCACTGATCAACACTCATTTAATGATATCACTGCTGATGTCATCGCCACCTCATTATTGTATGTGTTCATAAAAAATGAGCTTGTGAAAGTTTGAACCTGTAACCTTAGAATTACAATTTTAACACTTCAACCACTAGGTCAACTGATTTTCTTGATACTTTTATTGACAAAGTTATATATAAAGGATTTAAGATTTTAGGAGATAATTATGCAAACAATTTTGGACGAGATAATCTGAATCATATCAAATCATTTTATTTTTGGAGATAATTTAGGAAGTATTATATATAGGCACAATATATTAGAAAGTAACACATCTTCGATTTGTTTTGTGTCAACGTGTGGGGTCAGAGTTTAAAAAAAAGTGTGTTAAATAGTAGTTGGGGTCAACATGAATTACAGTTCACAAAAACGCGACATGAAAATAGTGGGTCACGGGTCATAAATTGTAATTCGTATATAAACATAAAGTACTGAAATAAATTCGCTATATTTATTAAATTTTAATTATAGAAAAACTGGCAACGGGCCATCCCAAGTTTAGCCTAAAAGAATATCGGTCAAAATAGGTTCGAATTATCAGTGGCCAGAACTTGATTAGGATAAAAATGGGCTATTAACCTTGAACAACGAGTCACATCTGGTCATTTAAGTTTTTTAAAGTCCTCCTATTTTGCGTTAATTGTGGGTAATAAAATAGAGTTATAACCAAGTTCATATAACAACCCGTGCAATTTTACACGGGCCAATAAACTAGTTAGAACCGCTACCAGCTACGTCTACAGCTACCGCTAATTTTGCCGAACGGACCTAGAATCCATGGCTCCGTCGTCGTAAATGCCCCCGATCTTTTCCTCTATTCATTCAGCATTTGTTCCCGTGTTCCCATGAAACTTGACACCCCCACCAACCCCGTCGACCCAGAAAACCAACCCCCCACCGGCCATCCCTGTCGACTTGAACAACCACCACGACTTACACTTGGTATGAATAAGCTCATCTCATCAGTAATGAAAATAGGCCAATTGCTTCATTAATCTTTCCACTTTAACTCTTTAACCTGCAATATTTTCGTCTTTTTTTTCCCTTTTACTTTGCACGCATAGTTTTTTTTTTTTTTTTTTTTTTTTAGTGTCACACTGTCAGTCAAATTGCACGCTTCTACATATTTATGATGCTTATATGTGATTATATGTTGCTTCTTATGAAACCCTTTTAGTTAAATCTTCCCTTCAAACTTACGATTCCTTAAATTTTGATGCAATTGATTGTGGTTAAGGAGGGTAATAATGAAGGAGATACACAGAATTCTGAAATTTCTATGTAGTATAGACTTTCTCAGAATGAGTGTGCTTTGGACACTGTCTCTTATAATCTCTTACTTGCGCTTGTTCTTCGACCGCCGGAAATACCCCGTTTATTCCAGGCAAAGAGTTGTACCAACCTCGGATTGTCCGAAACCCGTGTGCATTGTTACTGGTGTAAGTGTTAAGTGTTTATCAGCTGCTGCAATGGGGTTACTGATTTTCTGTTGTGGTATATTCTTTCATCTTATATGCTTTGTTTTTCTTTGTGATGTTGTTTGTAGGCGACTTCTGGGCTTGGAGCTGCATCTGCCCTAGCTCTATCTAAAGAAGGCTTCTTTGTTATCTTGGGTATACACCTCCCTAACCTAATCTACTGCCTGTTTCAGTTTGTCATTACTTTCTAAATCGTCGTAATTGGATTTTTATCAGTTGCGCGTTTATGAATTACGCTAGGGTTTGGTTCATAAAACTGTATGTGCTTCTTATTTTGTGAAGTAACAGTCAGTCGGTGCGATTCTCGATGCAACTGTCATTTTGGGTCATCTGTGCGCAACCTCTCTATGTTTCAATAGGGGTAAGGCTTGCGTGCATCCGACCCCCCCTATGGCGGGACCCTTTAAGGCACTGGGGTTAAAGATGTTGCTTGTTGCGCGTTTATAAATTACGCTAGGGTTTGGTATTTGGGTTGTGTAGTGATGGGAACAATAAATTAGTTCAGTGTTTAGGGATTGATCAGTGAAATATTTTGGCTGTTGTAGATAGGTTGTACCCCTGTGGTACATTGTTGATACCTGCTGATAGTTTTTTTGGTTCTTGTATATACTTGTCGACCTCCTAAGATTCGTTAGTAGGAAAAGCTCATTAATTATTCAGCCGGAAAATATAGGTGATCTATGTAATCAGTTACAGTTGTGTAGTTTTGTGCATTGGGAGGAAACACGCTTACAAGGGTTTATATGTGATTGAGTTGAACCCGTTATTTAAAGGGCCTTCAACTCCCCTATACTATGTGGATTTAATTTAAGATTTGTGTTTGCAGTTGGAAGGTCAGGCTCCTCGCTGTTAAAGGTTGGCCTATGTGAGATGTTGGTCACTTTCATGTTCTAATTTTTTTTTGTTTGTTTGTTATCTTCCCTTCCTTCAACACATACTTTTGCGTGTCAGACTATGGCAGAGATCCGTACACTTAACGAAAACACCCAGCTTGAAGCTTTCGAGGTTGACATGTCATCCTTCTCCTCTATTATGAAGTTTAAGGATTCCATACAGCAATGGCTTTTGGATAGGAACTTGCATCCTTCTATCCAATTGTTGATCAACAACGCAGGAGTACTGGCCACATCATACAGAGTCACATCTGATGGTTTCGATGAGTAAGATTGTCATCTTTTTCGCCGTTTGATTTGTTATACAGCTGGTTAGCTCATGTTTGGACTCTTGAGTAATTGATTTTGTATTTGATACTAAATTGTTAGGGTACTTTGTGCTCATCTTAAAGGGGTTAAAATTATCTGATCTGTGTAAACAAGGACTCATGCTAGCTCAACAAGCTGAATCGTGTAAGCCATGTCTTTGGCAGTGTCTTCCCTCTCCAAACCGAAAAAGGAATACTAATTGACCTTGTTCCTGCATGGTGATCATTGCTGTAGACTTGAAGTTACTATACACAGCCTATGTGTTTTCCGTCTCTGGATCTTTATCTTCTGATCATTTTTATCAAAAGTGTTTGTCTCTAGTCAACTATCATACAAGAAGACTAAGTGATATATAGTCATGTAGGCTATAGCTAACCTCAATTGTAAGAAACAATGTTTAATGGTATTGTGTTTGTCCATTGTGTTAAACATGCTACATATCAAATCATTCAAATTTTTTAGACTTGAAACTTGAGGTTCTCAGTGCCTATGTGTTGTAATCAATGTTCTCCACTGAACAAAATAGTGGTGAATATTGTTAATTTCAGTCTGGTACTTTAAATACCCGCCTGATCCTAAATTACCCCATCAATGACAATCTTACTTGCCGATTTCTACGTGGGGAATTTTGTTATTCCTGGGGGTTTACTTAAGTGGGCCAATCATCAGAAAAGAGCAGCCTTTTTTCTTCTCCCTTCCCTTCCCTGATTTGAATTTATCATTTGCAACTAGTTTCAATAATGAGGCGCAAGAATTTTGTATTTTGGATTACCCTGGGGTATCCTGAATTATTGTCAATGGGACTGAAGTGTGAAGCCTAGAACACAGACAATGTTTTAGATTGATAATAATGATATTTCATTTTGTACTAGGATGTTGATGTCAAACTACATGGGTGCTTTCAGTCTTACACAGCTTTTACTGCCGTTACTGTTCAACAGTCCTATTCCATCACGAATTGTAAATGTTTCATCTTTCACGCACCGATGTGGTAAGGCCATAAGGTTTTGTTTCCTTTGACACCTTTTTATTTTGGTTTCTTAAAATAGGTATTGTAAGTAGTCACGAAAGTTTCATGTTTCTCTTATAACTTTTAAAGATGATAAGAAGTGATATGGCTTAGTTTGGCAGAATTGATACTGTAGTTTTGTACTTACCGATTCCTTGTCTTTTTCCTTGCTCAGTTGCTCATATATTTACTATTATTGGGGAGACTTTTGTACCTAGTTTGATGTAGATCACTTCCCACAGAGTGATGATTCACTGTTTGTCCATTAAGAGTTTTAATCATAGTATGCTACTAATAAAGTTTGGAAAGGTGCTTACTCTTGGGGCGTCTAAATCTTGCAGGGAGTAACCCTGTAATTCTCTAAATCTGACTACTTTTTAGTAGTTTGTAGGCTATATGGCCTTCGGACTTCTTGAGCCTTTGCTGTACTTGTTTATTGGTTAATAATGAACGTGACTTACATACGGTGGTGCATTAAGGCATGTGAAATATATCTTGCTTTCTTAAATTGCTAGCTGGTCAGTAGTTAGTGTTCACTTATTAGCCTACTCATCTGTTGATTCAGTAAATGACATACAGTAAATGACATAAAGCTGGATGAGGAATTTGTTTCCGGAAAGTCTTTTTCAAGTTGCCAGAGCTACCCTTTCGCTCAAATATATGAAAACTCCAAGTGTAAGCTATTCTTTACACAGCCTCTTGCATATTGTCTCCGTTAGACCAGTTCTTTATGATTTTCTTGTTTTTTTTTCATTGGCAGTGTGCACATTACTTTTCTCATATAAGCTTCATCGACACATCATTATCATGGATAAAGCATCTCAATTGTCTGTCAAGTAAGATTTCTTGCTCCAATCACTGAAACACCGAGATAGAAACATTATCCTTACTAAGTGTTATTGTAGTAGTTCAGAGATTGAGCGCGTCCCTTGGTCCAGCAGGCGGGATGTGATGGTAGGTTGTAGGGTGGTGGTCTGACATAAAATGAAGGTTTTAGGGTATAGGCAGGATAATGACTATACTACTTTCAATGCATTTTCATGAAGAATATTGAGGTTGGATAAAATTTGTATCATAATCTAGGTAGGATTATTCATTTTGGTATCATGTTCTCACAACTTTCAACTTTTCTATTGCTCACATATGACAGTGTCATTTAAAAACTCATGTTAGCCAACCCCGATTTATTTTCAGACTAAGGCTTTGTTGGTCTTGTAGTATATAGGCGGGATTATCTGTGTAAAATCTCGTAAAGGGACTTTTATAGGCGCAACATCTTCGCGGATAAGCTCATAGATTCTTTAGCTGTGTGATAGCTTCCGGGGTGGAGAAGATAGATGCACTTGTAAAGTTGTTAATTTGTTATTCGCCTTCAGGATGACCCGATTTAAATGCGCAACATCTTCGTCTATCAATGAGAAACGAAAATGTTATATGTTCTGTTCCTAAAATTTCTCTTCCAAAACCAAGAATGATTATGCCACTCTTTTACGAATAATACACGCTGCTTTCATTTTGATTACTTCCTGACTTTTTGATAATACCTTTTTAGTTTGATGGTGGTATTTTTGTTGATTTCTTAAACTATGTTTATGTTGTCGCCTGCTCTTTGTATGCATACATGTTCTAAAGATGGCAATTTTCATCCATTTTCTTGTAGCTGTGAAGATTGTGCTGTAGGACAAAACTAGACGTAACAGTTGCTTTCATGCTGTGCTATTGGTTGTCTACACTCTACAGTGCTCTCATTGTTATTTCTCATTTCTGACTCCTGTCAGTATTGCTGATCCTGGAGCTGTGAAAACCAACATCATGAGGGAACTACCATCATGTCTTTCCCAACTAGCATTTTCAATCCTGAAACTAATGCGACTCCTGCAGTACTCAGAGGAAGGGGTCAACTCGACTCTTGATGCATCTCTTGCTCCACCTGTAAGTTTTTTCCTGCTTTGGTTCCTCATGGTTGGAAACTTGTTCTTTCTTCAGCATAATACTAACTAAAATTTTAAAAAAGAACATATTATACAGTCAACGGAAGATGATGTGTCCTCTAAATGTAACCTATATCAAGCAAGTTAAAAGGAAACGCTAAGAATGCCTTACCTTTTTTTACACGATCTGTACAATCTGTATTTGCTGTTGAGCAAGGACTCATACACGACTTCCTATAGGAAGTTTTTAGAATTATCACTCTCTCAGAGACTCAGGTCTCAGACAGTCAGATCGTGACAAATCTTATTTGCAAGGCCATGGTGGAAGTTGGATATGTCCGAAAGCTTTTATTCACCTCAATTGAAAGGTGCAAGACAATGTAAATACAATTTGATCACTCTTATAGAACATAAAATATGCTTCAGAGTATACTTACTGTTTTGTGACTGTATTTCTTCTGTTGTGATGTTATTTACCGTTTGTGGATGAGTCCATCTTGAGCTGTTGGCTAACAAAAGCCTGTTTTAGTTTGGATATGGAAGGGTCTGTAAATTTGGAACAAGGCATTGATTATTAATAGATAGGTCAAGAAGTAACAACACCGCAACACCCTCCCAAATTTTTTTGTAGGCTGACTATGAACTGTCATAAGGAATCATGCGAACTCCAAATTGAATCTATCATCTTTGTAAAAATTGTGAATTACAAAATTAAATAGCACAAACATCATCTTAGCAAATTATTAGCAAGAAGATGAAAAGCGGTATGCATTGGTCCATAAGGGGACCGGATCAGAACCTGATTCTAGGAAACTGCAGGACTTGGAAATGGACCGGTAGATGCGCACCCTGATCAATCATATGGATGAATTTTCATCTGTTTCAAACACATTATAGATTTCCTGATCGTGGTTGATTTTTCAGATGATTACTAACGTGCACTAAAAAAATATTTTTCATCTTCCCCCCTTGAGTGACTGAAGCTTGTAGGTTCTTTTAGCTTAATTTAAATAAAACCTCAACAGGAACCCCCTTGTAGAGTAGAGAAAAGAACTGTCCTTCGCATTCAGCATGGTATAGGAAGGTCAAGCATAGGTTCAGTACAGGCAGGGGTTGCGGGAGGAACCCAAGATTAGCTGTCTTATGAAAATTAGCCGTGAAAGAGCTGTCAAGTTTGAGAACTACAATAGGTCACAGGAGCAAATTGTTAGGCAGGATTGTCAAGTTTGTTAGAATGAGCTTGTTTTAACGGACTTTTGCAGGAAATTTTTAGGCTTCTGTAAGGTGGTTAGTTTAGAGAAGCGAGACATAGAGGCAACGTCTACACACTGCTCCTACCTTCGTTTTCTTACTAGTAAATAGAACTCTTCCCTGATGCCTCAGAAGAAAGAAGCGGCGTAGGGACGCTACTACTGACTAGCGACTACAATATAACTCTGATTATTAGGGGTTTATAAAGTACTCCTCCCTGTTCATCTGCTATGTTCTAGGCTTACGAGTTTTTAGCTTTAACTTCAAATGAAAAACCGTCTCTTTAATCTGATAGGATGCAAATGATGTCTCAGGGAACTTCTGGAATGTATTTCTTCGGAGGGAGTGGCAGGACGATGGATTCTTCGTCGCTGTCGTATGATGCTAAGCTCGCGGAAAAACTGTGGGAAACTTCATGTCATCTATTTTCAGAGTTGAAGTGTTCCTACGAGAAGACTGTCTGTACGTAAGAGTAGTCCGAATTTTAAGTTTTTGTGTTACATAAGTTTCTTTGATCTGTCATCGTACTAATGTTTGAAAGTTCCCCATTTTTCTCATCTGTTGGTATAATTCTGAGTGCACTCAAATGGGGCACGCGAGCTATGTTTTACATTGCTTCCATTTTGAGCCTAGTTTTACATTTGGAGTGCCAAGAACGAATAATTCATCGGAATTCAAGAAATGCTTGGTGTCTTTTGTCAAGCTCCAACTTCTTAATCGGAGAAGGCCAAGAAGCACAATGGTTGTAAAACAATATGCATATTGTCCTTTGTTATCATCCAATAAACACAAACTGACCACGACCCGACGACTGACGACCCTATCGTTAAGTCCCTATTCTCACCACCAATTTTTGCCTAGAATCCCAACTACGGCTGTGGGGGTGATCCCCCGAGGTTATGTGATTATCGAGCTACATATGTTATCAAAGGAGGAGAAACGGGAAATGCCATTTATAGCTTTCTGGCCTCATTTCAAATCCTTCAATGCTTAACAACTCGGTTCTAGTAGTGTGGCTAAAGTGACTTCAAATTAGATACTCCCTATGAGCTTGAATCAAGTCGCTTACCACTGTCACCTTGTTTCGACTTACGACAGATGTTTCTTATGTTGAAAAGTTTTCCATTTCATAGACGGTATCTTCCTTCACAATGATGCATCGTAGAACAATTATACTTCAGTAAATGGGTAAAATATTATGCGAAAACTAGATCACAAACCTTATCGGTAAAATCACTCTATACCAAAGAAAAGAAAAGCTAGAATTAAATTCACGTGTCATAGACCAATTCTTTTTAAGTAGTGATAACACCACCAGTGTGGATCACCTGTCCCATTTTCCTATCCCACTCCGTGTACCCCTTCAATCACATTCTAGCATTTTAGAAATCTTTCATTATGAAATGTTAGAATGTGATTGGAGAGGTACACGGAGTGAGATAGAAAAATTGGACAGGTGATCCGCACTGTAATGCCACAACATGAATCGACTGATCCACGCTACTTTATGTGTGACGCATACATAAACTTGCGCGAGTTTATGACACGGTAGAGTGTTGGACACCGAGACGTGGATCAGATAATTCATATCGTGAATTTATAATTTTACACCTCTCTTTTTTTATGTTATACGGAGTAACATTTTGCTTTTGCTAATTGCTATGCTCGCCAAACACACATGGCACCAAAAAAGATTCAAATTCTTGCCCGTTGTCCGTTACAGTAAAACCCCTCTCACACTTTTCCCTCTTTTCTTCCCAGAAAACACACGATTCCACCAAACTAGGGTTTCATATTCCCCTCTCAAATTCATCAATTAAACTCAATTCCACCCCTAATTCTCCACAATTCCCTTCAGTATCTTCAAATTCACGCAAAACCCACAATTTATTTCCCCCAATTTCACCAAAAAATGGCTGCAATAAACCCCTTAAACCCTCAAGTTTCAACTTATGCATACTACCCAATGTTGCAAGAATCAACCCAACATTTCTTCACCCAATTAAAATCTGGAATTTCTGATTTTTCCCACTTCAAATTAATGTTTTCCCGCTTAATTCAAACTATGCCTTCACCCCCAATTGAGATTATTTGGTTTTACACTGCTGTAAATTATCACACCCACAAAAATTTAACCAAAGCTCAAGATCATAATAACTTGGGTCAAATTCTATGTCTTGAGGAGCTTTTTCAATCGTTAGTGTCTTGTTCTGGGTCGTGTTCGAGTAGCGTAAATCGAGTAGCGGTTTTAGCACCACTGGTTTATGAGTTGCATTGCTTGATCATTGAGTTGAAATTACCAAGTAAAAACAATGTAGTTGGTAAAGAGATTAGTTGTTTGATAGATAGGTTAGTGAGTTACATTAGCTTGTGTTGTTGTCAAGGGGTGGATGATCATGATGATTCTCCGGCTTTTTCGCCGTGTTTTGTGGAATTGGTTAAGGTTTGGACTGTTGGAAGGAGGGGGAATGGGTTCGATTTCAAGGATGATTTTCGGGTGTTTTTCCCGTTTGTGAGTGATCAGGGTCGGAAAGAGCTTTGGTTGGGTGGTGGGGCTGGTTTGTTGGCTGGGTTTGTTATGTGTCAAGTGTTTATGCTTAATCTTTGCTTGAAGTTTAGTGTGGTGGAAAGGTCACAGAAGCTGGAGGAAGAGGTCATGAATTTGGCCATTGAGACTATAACTGGGTTTCGGAGTTGTTACTTCTTTGGTAAGATTGGTTAGCACTTGCTCGAGAATCCTTAGCTTGGCAATCACTATGTGTTGTATCTTGATTACCCTTATTGTATATTTGTTGAACTTTGTATGCTTGACTGTTTTTGACCATGATTGTGCTATAATATGTCAATTGATGTGTTGGACGTGTGTTTATAGTTTCGATTTAGTTAATGTGCATTGCATAACCTCAGTTGGGGGCAATATTTGTTTTAATGAAGCCTTGAATGCTATTCTTTGAGAACATTTATTTGGTCGCAATGTGAAAATCCCCTACCGGTCTTAGAGAGTGCTAGTTTTGCGACTTTAGTCGTGACTCGTTTCCTAGTATATACTAGTCTATCTATTTTCAGTGATTAGGGAAAATCAAATGGATGGTTAGAGACTTTCTCATTGGTGTTGCTATCCACAAGTAGATAGTGGTCAGTTGATAGCCTCAGCTGAGATTTGCTTATGTTCAAAAACTGTATACATTTTGGTTTAGTACAGTCATCACGGGATTCACAGCACTAAAATTATCTGGCTAATGATCGGTGATACAAATATTGTATACCTGACCTTGATAAGGAAACCTAATGCTCTAGGGTTTGTGAGCTTGATCAAGAAAGGGGTTCTTCTGCTCAAACCTGTCCCCTCTCCCAATATGGATTGATTAGAGATTTTGCCAGTCTCAAGTGGTTAGGCTATATGGGTGTATACGTGTGGACCTCTTTAGAGTTAATAAATGAAAGTATCCAAGGAGATAGTCTTGTTCATAGGGTGGATATGTTCACTTTGATACTTTCGCCTGCAGATGTGCATAGTTTTAAAATTTTCAATCTTTGTCGTTGTCGAGATTAATGTTTGATACATAGAGTGTGCTTCCCTTGCATCTTCGCATTTATATTCAAGCTTTCTGGAAATGCTCTTATTTTGCGTTCACTTCATGTTTCCTTTTTCCCCAAATCATTTTGGGAATAAGGCTTGGTTGTTCATGTTCATGTTTCCATTTTCTGAATTAGTAAAAGGATGTAAATTTTTTTTGGTGCACCTTTGCTAGATGCTCTTCTGAAGATGCTGTTGGAGTCCAATCTCCCTACTACCTCCCTTCTGGTAAGAACTGCACCTCTTTCTATTTCCTTAGATCATTCTCAGCCACCTTTTTTCAAAAGAAAAAAATAAAATTATATCACAAACTTAGTTTGCTTGCCAGAAGGTGAAGAGTTTTCACCTGCCTCGTGCCACACAAATTTAGTAGCTCCATAGCTAGTTGGCTATTAGCTTCTCCACAAATGAACAGCTAAAGGAGTTCTTTGTGGACTGGATGCTCCGATTATAGGCAACGCCCTCATGTTGGACCTTTCTGCTGTTTAAAAGGAACATATGCATGGGTAAACTATCTCCTTTAGTTAGAAGCTACATATACGAGGTTGAGATAAATATTTAGCGTGGATTATTATTGGTGTGTGCAGGCTGCTATGGATGAAGTTGTGCTGCGAGAAGCCCTATTTGCCGCTGTTGTCTTGGTTAATTATCCATTCTTCAACCCAGCATGTGGGATTCGTCTTTGTAACCGTCACTTGAACAGTCTTGCTTCAACGTGGTTGTTTGTGGCAGACAGAGCTATGCAGTTTGCTAGGTGCGGGGATTTTCATATTTTGTTGTCAGAAGTGATATTAATGTCATATCTAGGATCTGATGGACTTTTAGTTGCAGGAGTAATGGTGGACAAACTAAAGTCATCGTGTACATGAAAGCTTTCTCGAGGTCTCTTATATACTCTCAGTTAATGAGGTGGGTCTCTGTTCAAGTTGGTATGGTGGAGGATGCAAATAGACCAAACATGTCAAGTCCAGCAGCTTTTCTGGGTGAGTAGCTGCTTTCTGGCATTCTAGTTCCTTGTCGATAGTATTGGCTTCAGGCCATCTTCAGCGATGCTATAATGGATGAGACTCAGACAGCTTTTTCTGTCCTTATGAGCTCTTCTTGCAGCCTTCTAAACGTGTAGACTGTCTAGTGAAAACAGTTGACCTAGGCACTATCTGACAACTGCGTCATAGCGTGTCGTTGTTTCTTGATTGGCGCTCATTTCATGTTTCTCAACTGTTGCAACTCTTTGATTGTGGTATTGTTGTTTCAGAATGGCTTGTGCAATTCAGAGATGTTGGTTCGCAGAGCTTTGATAGCGAGTTCTCAACGTTTCTCGACAAAGCAATGCATTACAAATCAGAGATGACGTCCAATCTGCCATTTTTTGAGGCAGATGTGAACAAGGAATTTTACCTTGATCAAAAACTTGGATTAGATAATGGATTTGAAGGGGATTTTGAGATGATGGATTCAACAGATGATGTTAAATCTGCCTATCAATCTGGATTATCATCAAACGAGACATGTAGAAAGCGTAAAGGAGAGAAAGATGAAGACAGCATACGTGCTAAACTACTCAAATACCACATTCAAGGGAGTCCAATCAACAACCATTCGGCTTTTCAAGCGGAAATTGGCTTGGCAAGGAGAAGCTAAGCGAAGATTTCCATTCCCACTGAGGACACAGAATTTCTTCTTCAGTTCTGAGACCTGAATCACCTGATCAGTCCTGTCTATATGCTTTCTGCTCTCCTAGGCAAGTATGTTCCTGACTCTGCTACGACTCAGAAATTCTTATCTGCCTAAATGCTTGGGATGTGAAATTTTGGTCTTAGCTTATCAGATGAGAGGGCAGAAATGTGTGTCATTAGTTAGAATTTGTAGTTAGCGAGTTAAGAAACATATTACCCTGTTGTTATTCCTGTATGGGTGTATGTAGTCTAAGCTCCGGCTCCCTTATTAATGTTGTAATCAACTCCTATTTGTCGAAAATGAAATGCAGAGTAGATTTTCCCCTGTTTTGTTTTTACTATTCTTCTACGATTTTTGCAGGTCACTTCATTTGATACTTGATACTGGTAGATAGTATAACTGTATAAGTTTACCATAATCTTTTTTTTTTTTTTTTTTTTTTTTTTTTTTTTTTTTTTTAATACTATAGTCTTCTCATAAAGCTAGTTCAAAATTTTTTAATCCTCCCAATAAAAGACAATTTTAATTGCCATTTAAAAGTCAAGTTGGCGTTTACGCCTAGTAGTGTTACTGTGAGTAGTGATAAGAGATATTGTCAGATATCATGAACTTGAAAGTGAAACCAAATGGTCCAACGATATAAGATAATGTCAAATATCTTGAACATGAAAATGAAACCAAATGGTCCATCATAAATGCCCAAAGGTCAAGGGTTCGAGCCTTACTCGAGGCAACCTCTCCCTCCCCGGCTCCCCCCCCCCCCCACCTACCTCAGTGTGTGGAACCGCTGGGTCCTCCCGCGACTAATTCTCATACTATATTATAGCATATTGGTGGGTCTGTATGAGCCGGTGCAGGCTTCCGGTTAAAAGCATTTTGCAAATGGTCCGTCCATCATATAAAGAAACAAATGTATTTGATTGTATGATTGTCATATCTTGCCCTTAGCTTAATACTCCTAATCTGATTATTTGGTACTTAGGTAGGATATATCATACACTTTAATCTGCTGAGCGTAATGTGTAGCTGTGCCTTTTTACTGATTCTTCTCGTTAGCTTTTATATTGTTTTTGCTCGAATATTTTTTTTCAAGAATGTTGAAGTTCCTGAAGTAGGTTTTTTTTGTGCTGGAATAAGTTGTTGAAATTCCTGAATTCGGGTCTTACGTCTCGAATAAGCTATGGACCGAGATGCAGTTCTGGTGTTGAAAAATGAAAACCGTGTCAATGAAATGCTCTATAGTTATCCTGAACTCGTCCTCCATCGCCACTGGTTCACAAGCTAGCTCCTTTGCGCCCTGGTTTTGGGGTTATCTTTCTACTCTTCTAGCTCATTTGTATAGAAAATAATTAGTTTTGCTTTCGACTTGTAAGATTGTGTATTCTGTTATCTTGGTAGAGTATCTGTGAAGTAGAAACTCTGGTGTTGATGTCTGCGTATGGACGAACAAGTTCTGCAGCTATCGATTGAGGCTGTTTACCCAGGCAGAAGCACAAGGGATGTACATTTCTTCTTCAGGTATTTTGATTCAATTGGAGGTTTTTTGGTGGATTTCGTACACCTTGCAGTTGCGAATGGGTCTCCTAGTCCTCGACTAAAGTAGTTATGTCTATTACTCGTAGCTTTTTTTTTTATGGGCTGGCTATGTGTGGTAGCATATGCCATACGTGGGCGCTCTATTATCGTTGCTACCTTGATGTTTCTGCCATTTGTTCGATTCTATATAGTGAGCGAGTTAAGAAACATGTTATCGTGTGGTTACATTCTTGTATGGGTGTATGTTCAGAATAGATTTCGATTCCCTGTATTCGTTTTCTCATTCACAGATCAAAGTGCCTGAAATTCGGATTCCTCACAGAAATACCATAGTACAGACTACACAAATGCATGATGGTTATGCAGAACTTTGGTACCTCTATAATGTGATGATATTCATAATTTCATTTCATAATGTATGTACCGGGCATATGTCCTGGGGTTTTCTCTTGTGCAGAAGACGACCTTTTGATGACCCCACAATTACGCTAACCTTGTGGGCCATTTGGCCTAAGGTTGGCTTATAATTGGCCTACTATCATTGTGTTTCTCTAACTGGTTCAAGTTATGGACTGACCACAACAATTTCTATCTGAAAATTAAGCTCTGTTCTTACTTTTTAGTGAATGTTATTTTTTGTCAAAAAAAAAAAAAACTCCATGTTGGTACTTGGTAGTGAATGATTGCCAAATGAAGTCACTCGGAAGGCCCACAGGGAATTCCGTGTAGTTGATTACGTCTAATGACGCTATTATATTACATGAGTTTAGATTAGACGTTGACGAATACTATATTGAAGCTCACTACAATCTCGTGTAGATCGTGTTCAAGTATTCAACCAAACTAAGCTTATAATGTAGACACAATTAGCACCACCCTAGAGCATTAAGGTGTCATGCGGCTTCAAATTTCCGAGCATCCACTAGACATTAGTAATCCAAATTTCGATTCGTATCCACAGAATGTGACTATTAGCCATTATACAAAATTCAGTAGGTTTTAGAATCGCCGATTCCGATTATGATTACTCGTCCTATCAAAAGAGAAAGTGTAGCATCCGATGATTAAGGATTATGTTTCTCATGATGATTAAGTACTAAGAAGTGGCCAAGGCTCCACTAATTAAGTGAGGTGGAATCCAGGTAGACTCATTTTCAAACCACAGAATTCAGAGTTATAGACTTAAGCACATGAGAAAATTTGAAAGCCGAAGTTTAAGCAAGTCTCGTTTGGTACTACACTACTACTACATTGAAATTCAGATGCTAAATCTACAAATAATTCTGTGCCAATTTTCAAAGTCACGTCCTTACACGCCGCAGCTTTTATTCATGTGCTCTAATAAAATTCAGGTTTAATGATATCTATTACAATGTAAACCCAAGTCCCACAGCGGAAGCTTTGTTTATAAGCAACTAGATGTAAACCCAAGCCCCACGTCTTTTAAAATGATATCCAATAAGTTGAAATTATAAATATTTTACCCTTATATAAAAACTATTACAGTATTACTTGTATTTTACTTAACTGGTAGACAATTATTTTCATTATATGACCATCATTTTACAAACTTGTTTAATTGTTTCGCTACTTCAATGTTTTACTGTTGTAATGAACTAATGATGGATACTACTTCAGACAACACTTAATGCTAACATTTCTTCTAATAATTTAGCGAATGAGTGTTATTTTCTTATAAAAATCATCATACTTCATGGGTACTATGTACACAAACATCCGATTGTAGATGCCATATAAAAGGGGGGAAATAGATAGTGAATTTCATTTTCAACTCAAAAATATTTTTTTATAAAGTATATTATCTGTATATTCTGTAGTTGTAAACAAATTAAATAAAAAACTATATATATGTACGGAGTATATGTTTTTTCCAACAAAGCACTACATTTAACCCTGTTTTTTTTAGAATTTTTTTTCGAAATAAGGCTCAAAAAATAAATATTAAACAAAATGGGTTGGCTTGAAAAATGTTCAATCTTATGGGGTGGACGTCACCCCATTTCAGGTCCGGGACAAAACCGCCAGTGCCCCTGGCGGTTTTAAGTGAAGAGAAATCGCCACCCTCTACGACGGTTTCTTCACAAAAATGAGTATACAAATCGAGTGGGTGATATTTTGGCCAAGGGTGAAACCGCCACCCCCCATGGAGGGTTCATCCTTGGCCAAAATATCACCCCTATATAACGTCAATCCAAAAAAAAAAAAAAAAAAAATTGAAACCACCACGGGGGGTGGCGGTTTCACTTAAGTGAAACCTCCACCCCCCATGGCGGTTTTATCCTAGCCAAAATTTCACTTCCAACCTTATAGCTACTGTTCACGACACTTAAAACCGCCAGGGGCACTGGCGGTTTTGTCCCGAACTTGGAATGGGGGTGACGTGCACCCCATAAGATTGAACATTTTTCAATCCAACCCACTTTGTTCAATATTTATTTTTTGAGCCCTATTTCGGAAAAAAATTCGTTTTTTTAACACTAACACTGACATAATTTATTATCTTCATTTATTCCAGTATAAACTACCTTAACTTTTTCATCTATATATGCCTCTATCCCCTCTCTCCACATTTTCCTAAAACACTACATTACAACTGATAGATGAATGTTGTATTAGATTGACATATACTAAAACAATACCGAATGAGTATTTAGTTATGAAAACAACCTAATTTATAAGAAGAGCTCGGACAGGGTCTCAATACGTTCATTTTCTTTGTGATTATTAATTACAACATAATGCCAAAAACAAATGTTTTTCTTTGAAAATTAGATGTCAATCTTAATTTTAATGGATTCCTTACAATATTTCTAATAAGTAATCCATTACTAACTTTAGCTTGATTACGCACTATGTGCCCAAACAAATGAGTGAAATCTTCGATCGGTAGATCAGCAAGTTTAACCTCACAATACGAACCAAAGGAAAATAGAAATTAAAAAAAAAAGCTAGAATTGTTATATACGCCTAGGTTTTTGTACACTCGTATTCATATTCATAGTTTTATCGGTCGATCATGTTTGTAAACAATAACATCATTACACCAAAAATCAAAAAGTTACAGAAAATATTCACAAAGATATACGAAATATCCAAAAAGTATAGAAAATTGTCACTGTAATATATAAAGAAAAGTCTGTGCGGTGTGCATACACTCGGGGTGTATGGTACACATTATAAAAGAGTTTGTAAGAAGAATAATATCAGATTCAAGTTAAAGTATTGTCTGTGAAATCGATTAGTGACCATGTAAAATACTAAAATTAGTATTGTTTTTTCACGATTGTGTTCTTTTTTTAGTATATGTTACTTTGATATCATATATGCAGACAATAGCTAACATCGCGACACAATGTGCTATATACAGACATATACTCCGTATATGGTTATTGTGCATACAACTTTTTCAATTGATGTTCCATGGTAGTGAATTTTACTGACCATACCATGTACCACTCTTCCATTTTTTAATTATCATAACATGTATATAATTCTTATTTAATTATTTATCTACTTACCATATCATGTACAATTCATATTTAATTATTTATTTGTTTTACAATTTTAGTTCTTGTAGGTTTTAAGTACAATTTTTAAATATTTAACATAATGAATAGATAGTAGTAGTATATTATAACTCGTATTGTATCACTGTATACTTCTAAAGTGATGTAGATTAGGATAAGAGTGTCATTAATTATAAGTTTGTTGTATCATGGTATACTCCTAAAGTGCGTTGATTATGATAACAACTAATAACAACTGAAACTCTAATCCTATAAAGCTACGGATTCCTTAAAGTATAAAATTAAAGATAACTTAAAACTCTAATCCTATAATGTAAAAGACAATTCAAAACTCTAATCCTATAAAGCAATGAATTCTCTTAAATACAACTAATTACAACTCTAATCCTATAAAAATGTGGATCTTTTCTTACTTACTATAGAATTCATATATAATTATATATCATGTAAAATTTATATTTAATTGTTTATTCACTTACCATATCATATACCAATCTAGTCGATGTAAAATTAAATTAATTGTTCACTTACCAAATTATGACTTAAATATTCAAAGGTCCATATAAAATTGGACTCTCTAAAATCGCTACAAACTTCCCTATATTGATGTAGGATCCAAATTGAAAACCGTAAGAAAAGCAAGAACAATGTCTACACTTGCATTCTTTTTAGTCGCCAATACAATATGCATGCATATACTTCACGTCCAAAAAAAAAATCAATCCAATCCAAAATTCTAATAAAACAAACAATAATAATGTTTAAACTTGCCAATCAATACTTTAGCAGCTTATTATAGCCAGGCGAGTATATATGATCAGACATTATGATTGTGAATGTTGATTTGGGACTTCAACTATTTATAGATGGCTGATTGTGTTTAACTTCGATTAGGATTAGAAATATGATAGACCTAAATTAGGAAAATATACCATAATGATAGATTAGTTATATAATTTATCAGTTTAACTTCGATTAGGATTATAAATATGATGGAACATAACTAAAATAATATAATATTCAACAGTCCATGAAAAACCGGACTCTCTAATATCACTAGGTCGTTGTGAGAGCTCAAAAAAAGCCTCAAATAATAATATAATATTGATGATTTAAAAACCGGACTGGACATCGAACCGGTAGCCTCGGGAGTTCGATGGGTCAAGGGGTTCGACCGGATCGAAAAATCGAATGATGTCATAAAAATAAAAATATTTAATAATCAAAAATATTAAAATATATACAAAAATGGCTCAAACCGGTCAAAACCGGATTGAACCGCCCGGTTTTGTCCGGTTCTTGACTGGTTATAATAGTTTAACCGTGGTTTTGTTCCAGTCAACCCGGTTTTGACCACTCCCGGTTTTGTACGCCAATCGGACCGGGCCACTGCCCTAATTCCGGTTGAACCGGCCGGTCTGGTCCGGTTTTTAAAACACTGTTTATAAGTTATCACCACACTAAGGCTATGTGCGACTCAACTTATTCAACAATGGTTTCAAATCAGATCAGATTTATTCAAATCAAATCAATTCATATCAGTTTTATTCAAATCAAATCAAATCAGATCAAAAATATCCAAATAACAATCAATGAATCTAGTATATGTCTAGTTATTAATTCGTCTAATTGTAGTTAGCTTATCAATTAATTCAGTTTAGATCAAATCAAATCAACTTTAATCAAATCAAATCAGATCAGTTTAATTCAATTCAAATCAAATCAAATCAGATCAGTTTAATTCAATTCAAATCAAATCAAATCAGATCAGAAAAATGCAGTTCAATCGCACAGGGCCTAATTAATGTGAGGCAGTTTGGGAAGGAGTCCAAAAACAAATCTGTGAGGGTTAACCCCAAAGCAGACAATATATTCAATATTATTAAAATTTTATATATGTTAAGTGACGAAAGAACTTAATGTGAAATCTATATGATATGGTAAGTAAAACATAATTAAATAAGAATTATATCCATGTTATGGTAAGTAAAAACAATAATGGAAGAATTGAACAAGGTATGGCAAGGAAAATGCATTACTATGGGATATCAATTGAAATAAATGAATTTTTTTTATATAACTACTCACTCTATATTGTCATTTTATAGCACTAAAGTGAGGACCAAAGGTTTAATCTTATTTTGCAAGGTCCCACACTACTACTTTAAGCAAAAATATAATGATACAATTACACGAGTAACTTTAAATAGCATATCATGTCATAACATTTTCCACATTAGAACCACATCTTTTACCAATATAGTTCTATATCTTAAGATTGTAATTAAGAGTAATATCGGTGGTTTTTTATATCGGTGACGTGCATCCTATTTGGTTTAATGGTTTTGGTTTAACCTCATTTTGTTCAATATATATTTTAAACACTACAATGAAAAATCGTCCACACACATGACTACATGAGTATGTATCAAATCATAAATTGAGTTGGTACGTAGGAATTGGTTTATGTCACTTAATTTAGTGCATTATGAAGCTAACTTCAATCATACAATTTAATTGTTTGTTAATATCACTACACATTATATGTGTTCAACAAATGTAGATATTAGTAATTAAAACAAGGTCAAAGGTAGCCTTTTGTTGGGAAAAAACATATAAAGGTATTATGTTATAAAGAAAATTCTATTCAAAAAAAGAGTTTTTTTTTGTTCAAAATTGAAATCGAATTACTATCTCTTTGCCCCCCCTTTTAGAAGGTATTTGCATTCACATTGTGGGAGGGTACCCACAATCTTTGATTTTTTTTTGTAACATAATACATTAATACTTATTTGCTAAATTCTTATAGGAAAAGTTATCATTAAGAGTCAAATTATGAAGTTAGTATTTATCATTGCATCAATGAAACGTTTAAATAGTGAAAACAATGTGAAATTAGAGTTTAGTGCTTCGAAAAAAATATTGGACACATGGTTCACAAAAATAAAACTTCAAACATACACACAAACATGAAGATGCAGATATCATGAGAAAAATAAATTAATAAGGGTACTGTGTAAATGTTCCTAAACATTAATTTAATATAGTGTTTTTGAAGAAAATTTTAATTTAAGTTCTAAATTATTATAGGGTGCTAATTTAAAATTTTATAATTAGAGACAAATATTTTATTTTAGAATATAGTTTTTTTTTGTTCAATAATGTGACCGGTGTAAACAAACATGGAAATATGGGAATCAAGTGACAAATAGAAAGACAAGCGCACCATGTGAAGGTTTCTAAGTAATAATATTTATTTAAGATGTTAAGTAATTAATAATCTTAAAGTAGTGCTTTTGAAATAAAGTATAGTTGTAGTGACATTAAAGGGGCTGATTTGAGAGTATAAGTTCTCAAACTTGTAAAATCAAGTTCATATAATGAAAATAATTGTCTATACAGATTAGATAAAATTCAAGTAATATATGGTGTAGTTCCTATATAAAGGCGAAATATTTATCAATTCAACTTTATCATCATGTTTGGATATTATCATTAAGAGACTCGTGCAATGCACGGGCTTACATCTAGTATCATACTAACTTGGATCGATGGTTTGCAGACGTAGGGGTCCAACAAGTGGTATCAGACCCAAGTTAGGCGCTATGTGTGGTATGACCTGCAGTTCATGTATGACACGTTGAAGAGCATTGTTCGAGACTTGAAGGTGTGTCATACACGCACAAGGAAAAAAGCCCAACCTAGAAGAAATAATGGTGAGCTGGAGCCAGCCCCCGTGGGACGGGTGAGAAGACTCTTTAGGTGCAACTGTAGCCTGTAGTCCCTGAGGGGAGGTTATCAAGACTCGATATTGCTAGGGGGTGCCTGGTTGTGGGGATTGCGATCCCCATCTGTGGAAGGTCTCTATAATGTGGGTGTGTCCTCTAGCATGGCCTAACCTCGCGAACTCTGGCTTTCAAAGATTGGTCTTGGTTTGAGGGGAACATTGTTAGGGTGCAAACCCAAGTCCCACATAAAAGAAATAAGGAACGAAAGACCTGTGTATAAGTGATCACCACACTAATTAGTATAAGGCATTTTGGGAAGGAGCCCAAAAACAAATCCGTGAGGGTTAAGCCCAAACCGGACAGTATCATACTAAATGGATCGGTGGTCTGCGGATACAATGCAGAGGCCCAATAATATCAAAGTTGTCATAATATGACACTCGTCAGGAAATCAACCTGCATACTCAGGGGTTGTCTTAGGAAAAAAAAAATTACATATCCCCGAGTAGCCCCCGGAGGGTTTGAAATGCTATACGTCGCCCTAGTTTTACTGTTATCGCCCAAGTTTTCACAACCTTTTCCAATTATACTATTTTATCTCATACCCAAATTTTCATTCCTCTATTTTTCCCATTCCCTCAAGATACTTATAGGAAACATATCTAATATTCCTTTGGAAATTAAAAAAAAAACTATCTTCAAAGTTTTACCTAGTACAGTTATACTCCTCTGGTACTATTTAAACTTTCTTCTCCCTTTTTCAGGGTTTCGCCTTTGTTCTTCCCACTCCCAAAATATTACGGTTTTTGTTGAGAGAAAAATTAGAGAGGCAACATAAAGATGTTGGTTAAGATTAGATTTTAAATTTATTTGCTAAATAAATCACAAAGTATTATTTATTATTTCTTCTTTTGGAGTGCGTAAAAGGGAGAAGGAAGTTTAAATAGGACCAAAGTCCGGATGGAGTACATCTCTCCACCACTTTTTACACCACCACCATAGTTGTTCTTTGTGCGTTTTTCTCAATTCGGAATCAAAATCGCAATGGATCTTAAAAATTTATTCAGATTCTCAATCGGTATAGTTCAAAAACTATAACTTGTACATTCGCTAAAAAATCGAATCTCGCTCTTGATGTAATATCAGAACTCTTGTCGCCGCCATTAACGACATTCTATTGAATCTAGAATATAATGACAAACTCACTACCTAAATAACGTCATTGCTGCACCGTTGGTATCGCTTACTATCGGCGTTAACGTGCCTTGTTGTTGTCTCGTGATGATCGGCAATTTGGTGTGAGTTGTCGGAAATAAGGTAGGGAATCGAGTGAGTTTTTTTTTTTACAATCTGAAATGGAGTGAGTTGAGGTCTTGGGGGAATGCGAATGGGAATGTGAAAGGGAAATGGTCTAGTTGGTGGTCGGGTTTATCACAAAGTAGATATTTACTGTAGTTTTCAGTAGTGGTACTATGGGATTATGGGAATATGGCGGACGAAAATATCGGTCGGGCGACAAATAACACCTCTCTTGACTCTCTATCATATTCATTTATTAAATAAGATATTCGCCCACTCTAAAGCCGCCTAAGCATTGGAGTTATGCCTCCAAGTTGGATCACCTCGGTTCGAATCCTCCTATTTTAACTAGTCGATCACCTCACAAATTTAGCTTAATAAAGCTTACATTATAAAATTTGGGAATAATGATGCATAGTTTAGGTGTGCCGCTAGTTGCAAATGGGATTTCGCAGCTTCAAATGTTCATGCATGAGGTCAACCCCATAGTTTATTCCAATTGGATTCTTTGTTCAGGTTTTGCATGTGTCCCATGGGCATGGCCTGTGTTAGGTCTGAACGACCTGATCTAATTCGAATGTATTGAAATTCAATGTGTTCATGGACTTAGTTGCATGAGTTGTAACAATATATGTTACTCTATTGAATTTGAGATGACTTGATTGGAACTAAATTTGGTATTTATTTTCGTAGTTGAATGTAGGGATGGCAATGGGTCGGGTCTGGGTCGGGTCCGATAGGATGCAGACCAGGATCCGTGTCTTTACAAGTAGACCCAGATCCGACCCGGATCCATTGGGTCCAAAATTTACAGATCCAGACCCAGATCCGCCAGGATCTGGTGGGTCTGGATCGGGTCTGGGTCCAAGATGGGTCTTTCATAAAATCAAGTTTTTCATGTTTTGCACTTGCGGTTTACGATGAGGTTTACGATCGTTAATGCGTCAATGTGCTTTGCGATCGTCGCTATGGTGGTCATTCCTCATCCATTTTGTTTTACTTAGAACTTCCGTATACTAAGGGAGAGCGACATTGAAGGATTTTGAGGCAGTGGCGAAGGTTTTTGAGGCCGTGGAGAAAGATTGGGCATGAGTGCGTGACTTATCATGAGAAGACTAAGAAATGAAAATGAAAGCGGAAGGCTAGGATCGCGAATTCGTGATAAATTAGGTTTTTTTTTCTATATTTTTGGCCGGGTCCGCGGATCCATGGGTCGGGTCTGGGTCTCAGATCAAAGACCCATATCCGACCCACATATTTATCACCGGGTCTGGACCCGACCCAGATCCATTGGGTCTCCAAAAAGTGGACCCAGATCCGACTCAAGTGGGTCGGGTCCGCCGGGTCTGGGTCGGGTCCTGGGTCCATTGCCATCCCTAGTTGAATGCATTGCGATATTACCGTTTTTTATTTATCGTATCCTTTAAATTATGATATAAAATAATACATACGTTAACACAAATGTTTTCTTTTCCTTGGAACAGTGTAGTAGGGAGACATGGAAGGATCTAAGAGCCTAAAACCCATGTGTGCTCATTAATGTGGATCAAAGTATCATTACCAACATTTAAATTTAGAACCTCTGATCTTGATATGAGATCATGTTTGCCAAATCAACTAGTCTTCTAGCTAAAACAGTTGATTTAGAAAGATGATTAACACTAATTCATTCAAGATTTCCCCTTCTTGTTGGTAGTTGATACATTATTAAAAAGTGAATTAATATATTATTGTTGCTACAAACAATTTATTAGATATCAATGTCCAATGACATAAGATAGTGATTTAACTTCAAAATGAATTAAGTACGAGAAAAGCAACTTTTGTTCTATAGCGAGTGAACCACTTTATTTGTCACTTCTATTTTTTTAATTTTGTACTGTAAGAGAAATAAATAATGGACAATAAAAATACAGTATTAATTTGTACTGCGAAATTTGATAATGATTTTTACAGAATTAAGTATGTTTCAATCCAATATTTATTGGATAGAGTTCTTGTTAGTTGCTTTTGGCTTACGATTAGAGAATGTGATGTGAGTACCATTTTGAATTTGTACACAAATATATAAATAATTGATATGAAGTAATTTACCATTTACGACCTTATGATTATGGTTGTAGTGGTAATGATTTGATATTCGTAGTTGATTCTCAAGTTTTGCACAATCATGATTCATGTATTATTTTGTACGAGTAATGTGTAAGGGGAACATTATCATTTCACAAAATGAGAAATTCAAGTCTCTTAAGACTATGTTAATATGTTATCACAATTTTCTGAAGGCGTAAATGTTATTGCCTAAATTCCAAAAAAATGTTAAACTAGTACTTTAATATAAAAAAAATGCTGCAGATTTCAAGGGGTAGATCGAGTGTAGACTAACATAGGCCTCATTTCATGAAGAGCTTCATAATTTAGAAATTAGAACTATATATACATATATATATATGAGTAGTAACTTGGTAAGTTTGTATTACAACTTACAACGACAATGAACTTGGTAATAATTAAGTTAGTGTTACGACGACTATGAGCGGGATAATGTTAGCCATTGGGGAAAGGTCGAATCAACGAATAAGCTTTTAATTTCGAATTGGTTACAACGAGGTTATCAGCTTAATTAACTCAATGCCAACTATATTTTGAAATTTAGCCAAGTGAGTTTCGATATTCAGAATGAGACCAGAATGATTCAAGGTCAAACAATGGTGAATTTAAGATCCCGTCATTCATCATTATAGTTTGATCTTGATATACACTTATCATTTCTCAAGAAACTATCAACTTTAAGCCTTTGGTTTGGTTGGTGCCATACATGATTACATGATATATACATCCCTTCCTAATGTATTTGCTCTTTTATTGTTGGCACTCGAATTTTCAAGTTGGTAAAAGTGAGTCCCCAAGCACAACCTTCCCATAACATACACATTAAGAGCAAAAGTATATAGAATAATTTAATTTGTTGTAGATAAATTTGTAATTGAGATTTTGAACAAGTCTAGAAGAATAATTCTGCATGGTGAATTTGGCCGGCCGGTCAATGGAAGAAATGGGTTGAATGCTAAGGACATATACCGACTCACTTCGACCCACTATATGCATGTCATATGTGGTCATGTGGATTATATAAGCAAGTGATGCAATGTCAACATGTGTGTCTATGATGAACTACTCGTAACCTAAACTTTTGCGATGTTTCAACTGACCGATTGAACCTTTGAAAGGTCACTATTCATCTCTTTTATGCAAAAGTAAGGTATTGTAAATTTGTAATCTAATTCACTTTACCAATCTAACATATTTCGGACTCGAAACTGAAATAATAATAAAGGTAGGTTACTATTGTCTATTAGTACATACTACATAGTAGTTTTAAATGAGTTCGGCTCATCAACAGTTATTATGAGATCGAATATATCAATTCTCAATATAAACTAGTTTGCATGCATGACTCGCGCCCGGGTCTAGCTTGTTATATTGTTTATAGTCGTTTTATAAAATTGCAGATTCATTTTGTTATAATATTACTAGCAACAATATTTTACATTACTTTTTTTTTTTCATTTTCTGTCACTCGTCATAGTATATTATTATTTATTTTTACTAACTCATTGTATTTTTATTTCCTTCCACTTTTACGTTAACCGTTATATTATTTCATATTCCGTCACCCATTATACTATTTCATTTTCATTTCATTATCCCATCACCATTTATATCAGATTATATTGCAATTTATTAACATAAATTAGTTTTACTATAATTAGCTAACTTTCATCATAAATTATAATGTTTTCCATAATTTACCTAATAACTATCATAATATATAATTTCATTGTGCTACCCAATTAATAAGTGTCAAGTGTTGTCCTATGATAGACTTGATTTCAGGTTTAAATATATAGTATTAGATATGCAAGTTTTTAAGATAAAAGCTGGGTGTTCAAAAATTGCTATTAAAATATTTTTATTCTTGATCAACACTTCATGTGTGAATGTCATGGTTTTATTGGCCTAATTAAGAAAATAACTCTCAAATCTCAATGCAAAATGTAAGAGCAGGGCACGAATGCCACTTTATTGGCCTCGTGAAAATAGTTGCTTCATAGCAAACCAATTTCTAAAAGATAGTAGTAATAGGTTTACTCCAATATTTTGATGGTAGATCATTTTGTGCTATCCACTTTGTTGCTCTTTTGGAAAAGAAAAGGGGAGAACAACAAAAACCACACCCCAAGTCACCAAACAACAATGATAGATTTTACCACTTTTTACACCTTTTTTATAATTTTAAAAAATAAATTCAATGAATTAGAAAGATTTGGGAGCTTAAACCTCAAGATCCACATGACTATTTGACCAATCATAATTAATAAGACTTCCCACTTCTCCTAACTAGAAAACTTTTCCCTACACTATTCCACCTCATCAAAAAAACAAAATTAAAAACAAAAACCATACCCCTAAAAAAAAAAAATCAAAAACCTCACAAATTCCCCAAAATTACCCCTACAAATCCATCATCAAAGTGACATCACATCAACATCAAGCCCACCACTCTACCCCATCCACATATGCCCTTTTTGGTCATTTCACAAGACTGTCGGTCCTTTAACCCTAGTTAACACCCCATGTTAACCATACTAAAAATTACCATTCTACCCTCATCTCCTGACTACACCGTCGGTGACTCATAGTACAGAGAGCTTGCAAACTCACTCTCACAAAAGAGAAAAAAGATATTATTATAATATCATACCATTATATTTTATCATATTGTATTATATTATATCATTATTATTTTATATTTATATCATATAATAAAATGTACACAGATATATAAATTCCACCGAACAACCCTCCATTCTCCTCAGAATATTTATAAGAGAGAGAAGATCAGAGGAGAGAGAAAATAAAATAAAACTCCAAAAAAAAGGGGTTAATGGGCGATTCTAATTCTGTTTATGTTAATATTGACTCCATCTCCATTGATAGCAAGGTCCATTTCTTCATTTTTTGGCTAATATCATTAATTTTTTTGAGCTGCATTTTTGTTATTATTATTATTGTACAATTTTATAATTTTTTTATTATGCTGTTCATATGCTACAATGTTGGTTGTATTTAATAAAGTTTCTTTGGTAAATGTTAGTATAATGAGGTGGGTTCGTGTTTATTCTCGCACCCGAGTTGTCTATTCCGCCACTTAAGCCATAAGGATTGGTTACGAGTTTAGTTCAGAGTTCGAGAAGGGGGTGTGTGAATAGTCGCTCCCTCCCTAATCGTAATTCGAGTGCGTTTTGGAATTTATTTTGTTAATAAGTAAAAAAAAGGGAAGGAAATTCTGAAAATGTGAAGAATACAAAGTTGTAGTGTTGAACTTGCTTTATTTGCACATTTAGTAGTTGTGTTGTTGAAGGAAGTATTGGCTTGTTTGCATTAATAAAAAAGGATTCTTACTCAATTGGAAATGTTAATTTTGGAAACCCAGTTTAATTTACCACTTTTATGGCGATTCTGTCGGTTTAATTGGCTAGATTTTATAGTTACTTAACTAAATTACTAACATTAGGAAAAAAAAAATGAAAGAAAAAAGATAATAAATATTAATTTTGATTAAATTTTTGTCACTGTTTGCAAAAAATTGGTGGGGAAATGGCATTTGTAGGTTTGGTGCAAAATTTATCAATTGAGAAATTCAATTAGGCAAATTTTATTTTATTTTATTTTTTATTTTTAAATTTTGGTTGGTTTTATCTGCAATAAGCTTTACAAATGCATAGAGTATCATGAAATGTTGATTTTAGGTGGTGTTTTGCAGGAATACTATGTTAAAACGGGCACGGGTCCGGTCTCGGTTGCGGTATATGGTGACCAGGATAAGCCTGCTCTTGTTACCTACCCAGATCTGGGTTTGAATTGTGAGTAGGATTATGGTGGATTATCCCTTACACTTTTGTTTTCTTCATGTTACTTTCTGTTTTGTTTAAGTATAACTTTTGGGCTATGTGGTTGATATTCTAGCTTGCTAATAACTTTGTACATAATAATTCTTACTAAAGAATAATGACCTGGATCCACTACCATTAAAAAACCTTCAGTGTTGCGTTAGGTTTAAGGGTGTATTATGAACTAGCATGATATTTTTGATATCTTAAGTTTGGGATGTTTAATCATGTATTTAATTATTCTATTGATTGGCTGGCCAGATGCATCTTGTTTTCAAGGATTATTAATGTGCCCGGAAGCGTTATCGTTGCTTCTCCATAACTTCTGCATATACCATGTCAGCCCCCCTGGACACGAGGTCAGTGACTTTAGTGACTTAATTGTTGGTTTTTCAAAAGGATTGATCTTTGATTTCTGTTTGCCCCAAAAGAATTGATCGTGTATACTTTGTAAAGTGCAAATGAGTGTTCTCGTTATACCCTCAATTGAATGAAACGAACAAGTGCGCAAACAAATTTTTGGATACTTGCTGTTTTCTTAAAAATTTAAGTGTAGAAGTAAAAATTAAGAAAGTTTTCGAACAACAATGTACAGAACATGAAGATTTGGAAAAAATACATCACTTCTTTTTGGTAACAGATTTGTTGTGTACTTGTGTGCAAATAATCTCAGGAGAATGTTGTTTGGAATTTATTTTTACCTTTAATCTTAAGATGACTGAGGAAGTTTTATTTTCATATTAACTTCTTGTAGCTTCTTGCCCACTAACGTACAAGGATCTGGTTTTGGTTGGCTTCTAATCCTATAATTATTAAGTGCTGTTTCAGTGGGGAGCTGGTGCAATGAGTTGTGATGCCTCTTCGCCTTCTGTTGATGATTTGGCTGACCAGATAGTTGACGTTCTGGACTTTTTCGGGTAATCTGTCTGTTACTTTGTCTTGCAAGCATATCTTCTAGTTTAGATGGCATTGGAAGTTTTTTATGTTCCTATAGTAGAGTTCCACTCCGGTTAAGATATGAGTGAAAATACAGGGTTGGACCTAATCCAGGACGCATAGGCTTACTATGTTTGTTTTAAAAGTTAATCTAATCATGTTTTTGGGCTTCATTGGTTGCAGACTTGGAGAAGTGATGTGCATGGGTGTAACTGCTGGAGCGTACATATTGACCTTATTTGCTGTAAGTTGCTCTTACTGATACCCAATGAGAACGATGTTTGAAGCTGTTAATTGCTCATTCCTTTCCATTTCCGCTCTTTTTGTGCAGATTAAATATAGGCAGCGTGTCCTTGGTTTGATTCTCGTTTCTCCTCTATGCAGAGCACCTTCCTGGACAGAATGGCTGTACAATAAGGTCCCTTTTCTAAACCTTGCCCACTTGTCGTTCAAAGGAAAAAACATAAATCTCACAAAGTTCTCCATTTCTTCTAGGTAATGTCAAATCTACTATATTTCTATGGCATGTGTGCCATGGTAAAAGAGATGTTGGGCAAGCGGTACTTTGGTAAGGTACAAAATCTACGTTTGTCTGGTGTCCACTGTGCATCTGATTCCATGTGTGATATGGTTTTACAATCTTCATATCTGATTGCAGGAAGTTCGTGGCAACTCTCTTGTATCAGAGTCGGATATTGTTCTGGCATGTAAGAAAGTGAGTTCTTGGCCACATGCCCCTCTGTTTTTTTTTTTAAACCTTGGATGTTCAAGTCTTGATTATGTTTAAGTAAGCTTTCATTTGGGGCTGGATGATTATCTTACTCTTTTTTTTTTTTATCATCTTGTAGTGGCTGGATGACAGAGAAAGTATAAACGTTATGCATTTTCTGGAGGCAATGAACAGGTATTTCGTGTTTCTGTATTTGTACAATGGATTGTAGCTTTGTACACAAATGACATCCTTTAGTTCACTTAGCATGTTGATAGCTGTATAACAATATAGATGAGTGGTGATCTGCTTAATATTAGCAACATAACCTCATCGTCTAGTTTCTGCTTTGATAAGCTGTACAGTATTTTAATCAGTATCATCCTACGAAACAGCAGTTCCTGTAAGACTGTACCCTCTTACTTTGTTGTTCCGTTCTTTGACTGGCCCTAGAAGGCTTAGGAGGGAGGAGAACCCACAACGAGTACATTTTCCCCCAACTAAGAGGGTTCCAGGGTTGAGAATTAATTACCCTCAAGGATTAGATGATTGAGCCCACACTTCATTATGAGAACTGAAATTCAGAACCATTATTTTGTTTTGTTTAGTTTTCATGTTTGTTGATCTCTACCCCTGTTCAATTTGTGGTTTAATTCCATTCCCTCTTCGTCCTACCCAAAGAATGAGATTCTTGCCGTGCTTCAACCAGTACCAAATGCTTGATTTCATCTGAAATCGTCGTGCACTTTCTTAAAATTCATGTTCTCATCTCCATCTGTTTCCTGTTTACCCAGGAGACCAGACATAACTCAAGGGTTGAAGAAGCTGAGATGCCGTTCTCTTATATTTGTTGGAGAGGACTCATGTTTCCACTCAGAGGCAGTACATATGGCAACAAAGCTAGACAGGCGATTTAGTGCACTGGTAGAGGTACGGCATTGTTCTCACCTGCCTTGCCGTATCATCTGGAGTATATGTATTTCATGCTCATTAGTAAATTTCCTATTTGAACTCGCAGGTTCTGGGTTGTGGCTCTTTGGTGACTGAGGAGCAACCTAATGCCATGTTGATCCCTTTAGAGTATTTTCTCATGGGATATGGTTTCTACAAGCAGTCGCACTTGAGTGTGAGTCCAAGGAGTCCGTTAAGTCCATCGTTAAGCGGCTATTGCATCTCTCCTGAGCTGCTTTCACCAGAGAGCATGGGTTTGAAGTTGAAACCAATCAAGACTCGTACCTCATTAGAGGTATAGTAAATTTACGGCTTAGTAAGAACGTCTTTCCTGTAATCTTATATACTTATGAAGCGTCAAGGGGTGGTGGGTTGTATTTTTTTTTTTTCCGACTATTAGAAATGAATTGAGAAAGTATAGAAGTGGTGTAGATACAAAAAGGAGAAATAGAAGATAAATTATAGGAGACAAAAAAAGTGCTCAATATTTAGTCTGGAAAGGTGGATAGGGTGGAAAATTTGTTAATTTTGTAATCATGCATTTCTTCGGGTGAGCTCTGTAAATTTTTTGGAATAATCAAATATGATTGGGCAAGAAATTCCAATAAGTGTGTAATCCTTTGACAAAGAGCCAAGTATGTCTCTTTTTCATGCACAAGGTGCAGGTGCACAACCATTCTGCAGGCTTGTTTAGTTGTCTCTGGCTATTTTCTTTTTTTTCTTTTTGCCTTCACCTTGCTCCACTAGGAAGGTCTCGCGTTTTTTCCGCAGTATTGGCGTGCATATACTGAAGGCCTGTGTGCGTGCCTGGATGGAAGTTCACCGGACATTTTCCGGTGGATCACTTTGAACATTACTGTTCCTTGTTAAGAATGTATGATGATCTTTGCTTTGCTTGTAAAGTATCAACAATCATGTAATTACTCTGAAAATGAGTCACTTGAGCAATCAAACATAGACTGAACTGTCCACAGTGACCTAATGCGCGCCCCTTCTTCGCGTGAAAGTGGCAGCCTATGCAGACTGTAAGTCGAGTTTGATTTTGAAAGACACAGATGACTACACTATCCGGTTATTTTCTCAGTTTCTTAGGGTTGTGAAGGCCATGCAAACCTACAAAGTATACAACAAGTACCATTTTACTAATGGTGAACTTGAACCGTCTTTTGGAATGATGCCGGCACAGATATTTGGCTGGCCTGGGGCTTGCAATCAGTTAAGATTAGGTCCTCAACAATTGGACTGTGATTCTCTTTAGTTGTCATGGCAGAAATCAAATTCGTTAGCTTCCTCTCGAGCTCTTCACCTTCGCTCCATTCATGTAAGGCTGCCTGGACCAGGGTGCGGTTGCTGCAGATTTCATCCCACAGCTGAAAATGCTTCCTAGGCATCACATAGTCTCTAGCTTTCAGTTTTAAGCTAGGGCAGTAATCATTCTTTCCGTCACCAATGTAGATGAACCTCTTCTCGGAGGAAGAAGCTTGAATTTTTGTTATCACTTGTCCCTGTAACAATTAGCAAAATGCTTCTGATGTTACTATTGAACAAGGAACAAATTGCGTGTTATCTGATCGGGAAGTCTAGTACAATAATGAAGCATCAAGAATCCCTACTCATGTTCAAGCCTCAAGTATGCGGCATAATACATGGAAGAGAAATGAAGAGTATGAGTGACATAAGACGATCCTAAAGATCTATGACTAGGGTATAGTACCTTGCAAAGGTTGGGAGGACAAAGGTTGCACCCGTGGGAAGATGATCCGAAATCATGGCAAGGCGAAATTTTAATCCTGCCATCCTCATTTACTGATGTTGGATTCGTATTGATCTCAGAGAAGCAATGTAAAACTCCATGATGTTCCATAATAGTCTCGATGAAGAACGTATTTGCGTCACTTAAAATCCTCAAATCGCACCTGATGAACATGCAAAATGGAGAACTGTAACTTTACGAATAAGATCAAATGCAAATCTCTACTAGCAAACGTTCTCTAAATGATTTTTACACTCGTCATTGGTCGAAATGGGACCATTGTCAAGTAGTCTCACATATATGAGCGTAAACATGAATTGTGGGCGTGTAAAAGTCGCCTTCGGACTTCACTCTTACACTTGCTAACAGCTAATACCACTACAGCAACTCAGCATGCACTATTATGCTAAGCACCTAATAAGTGCAAATGATCGCTTCAAAAAAAAAAAACAAAAAAAAAAGTTGCAATTGACACTCTAAATATATGATATATCACGAATTCGGTTCGATTACTTACCCAGAAGCATGGGCAAACTTTATGGCAGAGATGATATTTGGTGACAATGAAACCTTCCTCAAGCAATCTGCAATCTCTTGTATTGTTATACCTCGTAAATGAAGTTCTTCCATCATCTTGTCCTGTTTATGTAACAGAGTTAAAATTGGATCATGATAGTAAATTAGCGATTGCTTGTGACACTCGTAACATAACTAGTCAAATACTACAAAATGAACTCAATAACCATATAGAACCGAGGGATATATGATCATACTACTGAACTTTTCAGCGGAAATTTTATTTTGAGACCGTCTCAAAAGTGAAACATCTGTTCATTACTTTCTCACATGGTTGGATAAGAGTAAGCCCTAGAGTCCAGACCTTGGGGTTTTGTATAAACTTTCGCTTCATACAAAACTTAATGGATTCTAGGTGAGAGTTCTAATATTTATTTTTAAAGACGTATGTTTTTCACCTCCAATGAAGTCAAAGGCTAATTATTGTTTGGCTATGGGATAAAATAGAAAGGTCGTGTGTCCTTATATTGTGAAGCAGTTGCGAGTCGGTGATACACCTGAAGCAATTTTCACTTTGAGGCGTGCGCAACCTCTCAATTTTATAATAGGGGTAAAGCTTGCGTACATCCTATCTCCCACTTATGCGCCTTATGGCAGGAGGTAGGAGCCTTTAAGTTGTTGGGGTAACGATGATATAACGGTAATACTGATGTTGTAGACTTGTAGTACCTAAGAACAACAATTTAGCTTGGATGATTTTGAAAATACCTCACAAAACAAACCTACACGTCCTTTAGTTGTCCAAAAATTGTCTTCTTAGGGTTCCATAAAGTTCCCTCGGATATCATCACAGGTGAGATCGTTTGAGACACTAGAATAATGTTGGTCACTATCATAATTCCAAAATTGTATCATGCAAGCTGACTCCGTCATGTACAAACTTGAAACTACATAAAACCACAAGGTGGTCTTGAATTCGACGGGGTATAATATAGGGAAAGTCTCATACGAGACGCTGGCAACATAAAAGTTCGAGAAGTACTCCTAAATCATTTTCATTTGTTAACATTTGGTATAGATTTCTCGCACGTATTTAAAACAATCTTACGCCAACAAATGAAAAGAGTGTCTAGTAAGGCACACTAGGAATTAAATTGAAGAAATTAAGAGATACCGAAAAAGGAGAAGAAAACTGACCATAAGAAAGTTGTAGGGCAAGGTAGGAAGGAGGGTATTGAAGAGCTGGGTCAGCCCAAAATTCTGAATAACCCAATCATCACTATCAAAATCTATAATTGTCTTATCAAAATCAAGTATAATCACCATTTCTTCTCCCATAATCTCTGATTAATTATTTAATTCAATTAAATTAGATATCTAATTTGAGATTATAGCGAAATAATAAAAGGGTTGTAATTTGGTGCAATTGATTGTAAACTTGTGAATCAAACAACTTGGGAAGTTGTGGTATTTATAGAGGGGATACTTCCGTGATCACAATCGTAAATTGTAAGCTTTTCTTTTTGCACCTGTACTCGGTTGCCTTTATCATACGATGACAGTTGTTTCTACCTTCTTGTCTTCATTTTCTTTAGAAAGAGGTAAGGGTGTCACACTTTCATTTGGACTCTCTTTACGACCATTAATTATATTATTGTGATAATGGGTGAATTCGACTTATCTCATTTGACTATACTATTCCCGAGTACTTCAGCGACTAGAAGGTCTCGCGAAACCAGGGGGCAAAGGCACACGAGTGAGATAGTACTGCCTTAAAACATAAATATCAAAACGTGATAGTAAACCTCGTAATGTCGTGTTTTTCTAATCATCTTTGTTGGGTAAAGTAAGGATCGGAAAAGAAAAGAATATTCCATCAAGTTCAATTCCTTTTGATCCATCTTACAAAAATTATAATGGGACTAATGTCACCCTTTTTGGCAAAGAAAGCCAATTTTAGAGGACTCATACATGAGTTATTATGCTTGATGAGTCATGTATCTTTGTTTTGTTCTTGCCTAATCTTTTATGTAATGCCGGAATATCCACTTATTTGGCTCCAAATGCTTCGCAACACACACAATGAAATGTGTCAAGTGCACTGTGACGTGAAAGAGGCATCCAATATGACACTCGAACCATATGGTCCGAATGATCGATTCGTTAGTAATTGGTTATACGACATCTGCAATATCGTGTGTCAAGTTGTCGAAACAATTATTTTGTGATCAATTGAAATGACATTATAAACAGATCAACATACGTAATCTTGCACTTGAGCTAGACATGAACATGTACCAAATCACCAATCATTCACATCATTTGCAATAGTGTACGACTTTTGCTTTAGGCAATGTATTAGCTTTTGTTATGGTATGTGAGGAGAGTTTGGACGTTTTGTGCCCAAACTCGAGGAAGGGCAACGAGGTTTGGTATTCACCGTCCTTGATAATCAGTATAGGCGACGGGCACTTCTTTGTCGCACATGTATGTGCGACAAAAGCCGTTGCCCATAACAATCATCATCCTCTGCTAAATTTGAGTAACTAGTGAAGTTCACATTCGTTAAAAAAAAAAAATCATTACGGGATCATCCAAATTGTTCTCAATGGAAGGCATCAAACTAGCAGAGCATGATCTGCTGGTGAATTCGCGAATAAGCTCGTATATGTACACTTGCTAACATAATGTACTACGACCCAATTGATAGTTTGATTCTAAAGGCTACAAAATATACATGCCAATAAACATGGAAGTTTCAGGCATTTACTCTTTAATTGAAGTCATAGATACTCAATTGGCTACTCATGTTAGTACTGTCATTTCTTCCTTCGTCGTTTTGGCGAGTGTTCTTTCTTCGGTTTAGCTCTGCACACATTTCCTCCACCAGTGGCTTCCATAGACGAACCCTGGCGTTTATAAACCAATTTGAAACCTGTAACATTTACATCAGTAGAAGAGTTTTAGCATTGAATTCCAAACCAGACAATACCATTCACTGAATATGACCTAAACTCCTAAAGTATGGTTTTGGACTATTTTAGCGTGCCATATGACTCCCCTACCTCGCCATAGGCAAGAGCGTTTAAGGCATCGGGGTAATGTATGAACTATGGTAGTAGAGAAGCTCCCGTACTTGGAAGATGGCAATTAGTGTGCAAGTGACCAAGTACATGAGGTTCAGCCAAAGTGAAGTGAAGAGCATCAGAGCATGAGATGTGTCATGACTCATGTGTGCAGGACAAAACCCGGTATATGTTTCGTAGGAAGTTATACAAGCAGTACAAAACCATTCAGATAGTTTGTTACGATACCTGGCTCCTTGACAATCCGCTTTTAATTGCAAGCAAATGCTTCTCTGCGTCTTTAGGATACCTGAGATAATCAAAAATCATTTTTATTATCAGTATGACAAGTTTACTTGGATCAACCAAAGTCGCAAGATTGGATTAAGAAATGAAATCAAATAAGGTCAATTTAAGCGTGATACAGAAGTGTGTAGATGTCAAATAACTCACGGGTGAAGAAAGTTGTCGAACATCCATGCTCTTAAAACTGAGACTGATCTCTCAGGCAAGCCTCTCTGAGGTTTCCACAGTTGTTGATCTTTCTTCTTTAGTTGCTGGAGTGCCCACTGTTTTTGAATGAAAGATTTCTCGAATGATCTACTAGAGTCTCCGGCACCTTCATGACCCATTCCCATTTCAAGGATTTGATTACTGATTCTTTGTCTAAGACTTTTGTAAACGAGAGAGACTGATTGAAGAGCAAAACTAGCGTGTAGTTGAGGCTCCAGCTCCGTTGCAGCATGGAATGCTGATATTACAGTGTGTATCTGATCTAAGCATCGGTTATATTGATCATCCACCTGTATACATACAAACATGAATATCCGAAACATGCCAGCCTCTCCATAAAAATGTATACAAGAAGTCAGACTCAATAAGCTTGATGTAGTTTCTGCAACCCTGTACAATTTCAATTAAAATTTGCACAATTTTTAAAGACTTTGAGGATCATCAGTGATAAATTAAATTGAACTGAGACAGCATACCACTTGTAGTAGAGACAACAATTGCGACTTCTTTGACTTGAGTTCCTGTTTGCAACCCGAACTTCCTCCTGGGGCTTCAATAGACCCCTCATTATCATTATACCCATCAGTCCCAAACTGATCTGAAGAAAATGGAATATTTGAACTAGAGCCCATGAAATTGCCAGCAGAATAATTGGTATGGTCTACACTGTCGAGAGAATAGGTCGAGAGTTCTGAAAATATTTGTTTGAGTACAGCACGATACCTAGACCCAGATATCAGCTGCGGAAACTGAGCAGACTGACTACTAGAAGCACAACCCAGAGAGAGCTCTTTGATGCACTGAGAACGTTGAGAACTATGTTCTGTACCTACCCTTCTTTGGGACTGAGAACCATGAAACATACTGGAGTACTCTATCTCAGAACATTGCTCTTGAATACTTTCCGGACAGGGGAAAGAAGGCCCAGCAGTAGCCAGACTTAGAGACAGCTCATTTTGTGATCTCAATAATCCATATGCGTGACTTGAGCAACCGGTTGTTGAGTTTGTGAAATCCCACTCATTTGCATCTTGAATCTCACTATATCTTATTGGTTCTACTCTAGAAGTTGATGTTCTCCAGTTTAAGTCAGATTGCATCAGAAATCTGTTCTGGTCCCATCTGCTGTTTGCATCACCGACTAAGTTGTCATATCCACAGGGTAGAGAAGAAGGAACTGAAGAACACGGGGCATAAGAATCGCTGCTCGGGTACATTACTCTAAAAGAATCAGATGCAAGCTCCTGAAGAGGAACTAAAAATTTATTCTCATCACTGCTAGGTCCATTTTTGCAGGTGAGGAGCATACCCACGGAATCAGAAGAGAATGATGTACCTCCCGAACACAGCTCTTGATAATTGAAGTTATCTCTATTAAGTAGTCCATCATAGCTGACACCTTTGTCAGCATGAAGATCTTTAAAAGAATTCCCTACTGGGAGTCCAATCATCCTATCATTCTGACTATTCAGTTGAAAGAAAGTCGGCCTGAGATGTGATTCCGATAACAGTTGAGGAGACGTTCCCTCAATGACAACAGGCATATGATTGTATAGGTCTAATTCCATGTGTGGCTCACTCTCCATGATTATCTGCAAGAGAGAATACTGATCACAAACATTACAAAAGCAAAATTTTACACTCCCACACCCACTTAGCGACTGTTAGACATCAGAATCAATATTGCCTCATTAAATCACCATCTCCTTAATTGGATGGTCCTTTCATAATATTCACCCAAACAACAAAGAAGTCGATTTTTCCTCAACAAAAAAAAAAAACGGCCACACAGCAAAGCCTGCCAAAAATGTTTTCACACCAAATACTGAATGTTCTATTCAGTGTTATAAAAGTTTGACTGCGTCTTAAACCATAATATTCAACGATGAACACGAGGATTAGCCTCTAAATTCTCAAATCAAGAAGTTCTACTAATCCGCACAATGCAGCTTCCTTATGTCAGGAATACATTAACAAATTAAGTGCAAGCATCTTATGTTTCCTCCTCTGGGCTTGAAGGACATAGCAAAGCATCTTATGCCACCGTCTTTGGTTTCCACAATGAAACAAGGGAAAGACATGGTTAATTGACCAATAACCAAAAATCAGTAACCTGAAATGGTGTGTTCCTCTGCTAATACTACCCTTAAGGCCTTAACCCAACAATGGACTTGCATTTAGATGAACATAACTTGCCTTAAAACCCTAACGAAAATCCTCACTCGAAACATTTACAGTAGTTTAAAATTAGTTTAGGTTACTTGGGGACAAGTTCGGGAGAATTAAGCCAATTTTGAAGACCACACTTCCTCAGCAGGTTCAGAGACCTGCCATCCTGGACTTCAGACCTTAATAAGAGAAAGCGCAATGCCAATTACCAAACATAATTTCCATGCATTAGCAAGTTTCAGTTGTGTAGAGAAGCCAATTTGGCCTCATTACGTAATCTAACCAGAGTCACCTAAACTATACTCGTACATCAATAATGCCGAAAGGCAAGGCAAGTCCAAATTTTTTTTCTTATGGACCGCAGACATCAACAACAAACTTACACTAAACTACAATTCGACAGCAACACTGGGTATGCTCACACAACGGGGTGGTCTTAGACGGTCAGATGTACGCAACTTTACCCCTACACATCTACGATGTCAGTCCAAGGGCTGGCAATAACTTTCTTACAGCCAAACCAAGTGTAAACTTCAAAGTAAGAGTACTGTCGTAATGTTCTCAAATGCAGCATTTTGGAGATCCCTAGAGAAATGCAACTGTACACAACAACAGGGTAATCTAGTTTAAGGAACAAACTGTCACTAAACTAGCAGGATTAAGAACTAAACACAATAAAGAACAGTAAAGTTCCAAGCACCAAATTTTCAATAAGAGAAGGTTTAGAATAAAAAATTGACATGAATAATAAAGTTTAGTATCAAATCATGAACATGAAAGTAAGAGAAATAAATCATACCTTTGTTTTTTTTTTACCCCTTTATCAAATACTAAATAATATCAGCTTTCTCCCACTCAAACCTTGCCAAAAGTAAACAAAACAATGAGGAATGTCAAGAATAAACTCAATCAACCCAAGACTAAGACTTGATTGATTTTGCAGCAAATCAAAAGAAACCCTCAGAAATGTATGATAGATTTGAAGTGAAGGGTTTGAGTAGAATTGTTTGTTGGTGTGTCCTGTTTTTTTTTATTTAATATATATATACTGATATGATACAGGGAAACAAACAGCACCCTGCAGCACACATCAGCAGCTCAGCTCTTCCCAAATGTGTTTCCTCAGGAACACCCCAAAACAAGAAATCATTGGTTTGCTCTTTTCTCCCCAACAGTGCTACAATTCAATAATTCACCCAAGTGAATTTTTTTTGCCAACTGCCCCCCCCCCTTTGACATAAAAAGCTAAAAAGCACAAGGTGAAACCAATGTAGACTAGTTTCACATGCTCTACTGAAACCCAACAAAACAACAACAATATACACGTAAACTAGGGTCGGTCAACATGAATCGTGATTGTTTATACTTAATGGTACTCTTATGATTGAAATTTAAAAAACACCCCAAGACTAAGAAATGTATGTTTACTTGAATGTATGATAAGATAGAATCGGCATAAGTTAGGGTCGGTTAACTTGAACCGCTGGTGTTTTCATGTTTATATAGAATGATTCTCGATAAATGAAAACCACCCACGAGGTGAAGTCGGCTAACATGAATTGCTGGTATTCTATAACAAAGAAAAAAAAAACACCCTCAAATGAATTTTTACTATTTTGAACACGAGCGCACAGTAAATTGACAAGCAGCCCACAACATCAACAAAACAAAATGAAAGGAAATAAAAAACACCCAACAACTAAATACTAGTAAGAACAGTAAAAAAACACAAATATAAGTCCAAAATAAAAGCAAGCAGAATAAGAGAAAGGGCCAAGTAAAAGTCAAGAAAAGAAAGGGGATTCTGATTTCTGCAATGAGGGAAGAAAGTTAAGGGGAAGTTGGACCCATCAATGAAGATAAAGAGGAGAAGAGGAGCCACATATACACATTATGAAACCTTATGATATACGAGTACTACAAAGAAATCAAAAAATTTACCTAAGGGGAGAAAAAATCACAAAAAAGAGGGAAAAGTTTACAAACTATACATAAAACACTGATAAGTGATAACAGTAACTTGGTGCAGTGCCACTCATTTGTGTTGCAGGTTTTCAGGGCCCTCAAATTATACAATAAAGTTTTGATCTTTTTTTTTTTTTGAGGTCATTTTTAATCATCACCATGATCAAAGATATTAATAGGGTAGCTGTGAAATTATAGGACTTAGGGTCTATACTTATCATGATATCATATTATTATGCAATATGCATACATGTATATTATCTGGTAAAAAGTCATAAAAACTTGTGTGTAAATCAGAGGGTTCCCTTTAATTTCTCAGGTATGCTATTAGATTTTGTCATAAAGTTGAAAGAGAATTTGCTTTTTTTAGTTCAGGTTTAGGGAGAGATAGGTTAGGTACAGTCTTTTTGGGTTTGGAACTTTGGATCATAGTTATGTGTGGTTAGAAAGGTGAGAAATTTGAGTAAGTTTTAGAGTGTGCTTTAACTTGAGGAACTTGGATGTTTCAAGGGTTTTGGGTAGTACATTGGGTTTTAGATTGGAATGGGTTGGCACTTTGTATGACACTCTTGTTACTATGTGGTCTAGCTTCGGAGGTAACAGGGTACTCTGATTTGTGAGTTTTGTACCAAATGGTATGATTGTTGGGGTGTCAACCCAAATTTCACATTGAAGAAATAAGGATCACAATTCTTATATATAAGTTCCACCTCCACGTTATATACTATGAGACATTTTGGGTTGAAAAGATACACATGTTTAAAAACCGTGCGGGCTTGTCACCGGTTCAAAGCGGACAGTATCATACTAATTGTGGAGGCGGTGATTTGGCAGTCCACAACAAGTGCTATCAGAGACATGGTTTAAAAAAAAAAGTTGTGGGCAATGATTGCAACTAAGAACTTTAAAACAGGTAGGTCGGTTTTGCTTCGCTAAATTCAAGTTCGGAGTGAGGATTGGGTATGAGTTGTTTGGGTGAGGGGGTTTGTAATTACACAGAATCGATTTTTTTCTTTTCGTCTAACTGTGACTCGATTGGTGCCTTAGTTTTTGCAATTAAGCCTTTGTCTAAATTCTGATCTAAAATGTAACATATGTAGTTTTTTTTTATTATTATTATTAGTGATAGTTTAATAGAGATTACAAGGTTGTCCTCATTAAAAGTTTACAACTTCATACTCCATTTACATTTTGTCATCATGTAATGATTGGAGTAATATTTAACATCCATTCTAATTTTAGACAATCCAGTTTGGTCATTAACTTAGTGCCGAACGTATCCATTTTTTTTTTTTTGTGAAGGCAAATTGAAAAAGAAAAAAAAAAAAGAAACAAGAAATACAACAACTATACGAGACCTAAACTAGATGACTAGAGGCATCTTCGTTTAGCCCCACTCGTTGTATAGTCATTACTTCAATGTACGAAAATTGTGATACAAATATTTTGATGAGTCAGCGAGTTAGCTATGACGATCCGAATGAGTCAGCTAAAATCAGCGAGCATGTAGAGTAAGGACGGGTAACTGTTACTTAGTAGTGGTAATGGTATCTTCTGGAGGTGTCCTCTTTTCCAAGGAGCTCCATTACTAGTGTTTGGCATAAACAAGGATTGTTAGCTTAGTCATTTGATTATCTTGATTTGTTGTAAACTCTAATTCGTTTCATCCCCGTTATAACCGTCAATCCCAATCCCTACTTGCTTGTAATGCCTTAATCCCCTTGTGTAATATCCTTCAATTATCTTTTGCCAATTATTTCGTTTGTAACAAACTGATGCATAATGTAAATGGCATCGAAAAACTAATCAACTGCAACTCCGCAATATAAAACTTATATTAACACCTAAAAAGTGTTTTGGAATAGGAGGGGTGAGGTAAAGGCTAAAAGAGAGCGAGAAGATGATGAAGATGATGCAAGCAAAGGTTGGGAAAAAAGCAAAGAGTCAGGAGATCTTTTGGCGAATTTATTTAGGGATGCAAATAAGAGAAAGATGGGTTTCTGGGTTTTGTACGGCTAAAGTCATGGACTTGCCTTCCTCTTTATTTTGCAGATTTCAATGCAAATCTCTCTCTCTACATACACTGAGCTCTACTAAAGCTAATGCATATATACTGACTACTGAGTGACCCTATTTGTGTAAAAAGCTAGCCTGCATGCTCAGACACCTCGACCTTTCAGCCAAATTATGCTCTATGTCAGCCTTCACTCTCCTCCCTCATCTTTACTCTTTACAAGTGCACATTTGTTATTTACTCGTACTATTTACTTCACTAATTACGCTACGCTATTATTATTATTATTATTATTATTTCATTTGTTAACGATTTGAAACCTATCACATATTCAAACTACACATTAAAGTATTAAACAAATTAAAAAAACGGGGTAATAATATACTAATCTACTGAGATTGATTTTAAGTTGTATGACAAAGGAATTGCAATTTTAACTTTGATTTTCGAGGTTTTGGTTAGATTTATTATTGTAAGGTTTAAACTTTAAATGGTTAATAATTGACCATTGGTATTTTCAATGGCATTTTAGAGGAAACCGTGAATCACAGACATTTAGGATGCTCATGAGTCATGACTTCATGAGGCCTAGCTTGTTTGAGGCTTGGAGCCTTTAGGCCTGATTTAAGCCGGATCATAAACGAGCTAGTGGGCTTCTATTTCCTTGGACTGGCCCAATAAATTAATCAAGGTTGTCCTATTAAGTCGATGATTTGGGCCTGTAATTGATACCTCCTCCAATTCAAAGACAATTCTAAGTTTCTAACGAAATGAAATTCTCGCTTGTCTTAAATTCAAGTGGAGTTGGTTTAATGCAATGTAGAAATAAGATATGTACTACTTTTACATCAAATGATTGATTCATTTGGTTTAAAACTATCAACATGGTTGGTCTACAACCCACAAACATGTTCAAATTAAATGCGAATAATCAAAAGAAGAGGAGTGAACACAAATTAAAACAACCATTTTCATTCGTAATTGTAACTTGTAAGTGTACCAGTATCACTAAAGTATCAAACTATAGAGACTAGTGTATCTTACATCAATCACAACTATTAGAATGTCTAGCCTTGTCATTAGCCTCTATATATACTCTGCCGAACAATTAACAATTGCTAATCCCTTGAGCACTTGGTTGATTAGAGGGGAAACTCAATGAGTTTAACCATATACTTTTATGTCCGTAGTACCTTATGAATGCAACAATGCAAATAACATGTGGGGCGGGGTGTGTGGTTCGTATACGGTATAGTCCGTACAACTTGACTCGAATTCGAACATAGATGGATAATGTTATTTTATGAGTTCACAAACACAAAATGATCCAAACATAGAAATAGCCTATAGAAAGTACAATGTTTTGGAAGGTAAAAAGATGGAATAATCACATAACACATTGCCCTTGCGAGGTACCTTATATTAGCTTCATCGTATTCAATTGAATTCCGAAGCTGTTATTTCTTTCTATGCCGATCAATAACGAGTAGTCCTACACTTATATGGAGTCATGGGCGATTACCTTCCCAACATTACTACAGTAGTTGTTATAACAATTTATAGTAAACAATCGCGCTAACCTTTAATTACTTGCTCGTTTAAAAAATGAGAATACCCACCACTCATTCGGCTACACGCCTACAGCAGCCAACTTTGTATACATTTCAAATCTACAAATACACACATTATTAAAGCTTGAATTGGTGGAAAACTATTATCCACAATCAATATTGGCAGATCGACAACAATGTCAACATGAAAACAAATTGAGGATGGATCGTCAAAGATAAATTTTGTCACATGTTTCTCAAGTATTTTTCACAAGACTTTTGCAAGCATGCACATATCTTTGTAGCTGGCGGCTTCTTTTTGTTGATGGGGTTGACATTTTAATATTCAAGGGAAGGTTGACATTGACATCTTTTACAAAAGGCTGCGTGTATACTCCGTACTTCACCAATATTTCCAACAACTTCAGCTAAATACTTCAATTTTGCTCTCCCCGTTTTGGCAGTTCCTGCAACTTGTTAAATACATAATGAGTTCTTCAACTTTCCTGTTTCTTTCCACACGCACTTTGTACGTTTGATGTTATCCCCTCGTATATTCAAATTAAACGTAAGGTATTATTCCAACATAAAGGAGGTAATTCCAAGAGCATGAAAAAGCTATATCTAAGAGCTTCATACCATCCTCACTACCATATATAGTTTTTGGCTAAGGCATTAATCTGAACACTACTAGCAAGTGAATGTAATCGAATCAATAAAAATAACAATTTTTTGCCAACGTTTCTTCTACGCATAATTATTGTAAATGTTGTACACTCTCTCCTTCTCAAAATATATGTCTTTCTCACATTTCGAGATACTTTTTTGACCTTCGATATCTCTCGAATATAAGGGTAAAAATTGTGAAATTATAAAATCTTGTGAAAGCATATTTCACATCGAATCCAATGATATAGTTTTTTTATAATTTTTGACCAAATATATTTTTATGAAATTGAAAGTCAAAACTTGTCTCATAACTTATAAACATCATATATATTTATGGACAATGCTAGAGGTCTACAGTGTAGACACCAAAAAATGTCTACAATCAGCAATAATTTTAATACACCCTCAAAATTTTACTACTCACACAATTAATTTTACTAACCTGAATTTTTCATTATAATTAATTTTACTGATTCAATCTCAATTTTACTACTACTAACTCAATTTTACATTGTAGACAAATTAATTGTGTCTACACTGTAGACCTCTAACAATTTGCTATATTGAAATGGAGAGAGTATAACTTTAATAAAACCTCTCATATTCTTCAAGAAAAAAAAATTATGGGAGGAGCTAAGTGCTCACATTGTTGGATTATTAGGTACTAGAATACAAATGATTTATAAAATAGATACAACAGTTAATCTTAGCTAGTGCAATAATCAAAATTTTGGAAACATACATCATATAGTGACATATCTAGAAATTCCCACACTCAAAACCAATCAAAATCGATGGATAATTATACCAATAGACAAAAGCGTATCGGACCTCAGCTAGAAAGAGACATAATTAAACATATGGAACTTGGTACCTAACCATTATTATATTTTGTTTTCGTCATTAAATTTTATTTTTGACACTATATAACTCACATAGTCACATGTTTATTTTCCTAAGTTCTTAATATAACTCTACTATTGAAATGTTAAATGTAATTTTGGAAATTTCAGTGATTTTTCTGAAAAACGTTTAATTTAATTGAATAAGCCCGACAAATTTATCAAATTTTGATTGTCAAATTTATGAGCCAAGATTCAGAATTTATATATACTTTGATAACTGTTTTGTCATTAGTAATGGTATGTAACTAATATACTATGTACCATTAACATATTTGTATCATAAATGAAAAAAGAAATCAAATCATATATTGATTCGATCACAAACCTTATATGAATAAGACCCTGCGCGATTCAACTTATTCAACATTTTTTTCAAATCAGATCAGATTTATTCAATTCAAATCAATTTAGATCAGTTTTATTCAAATCAAATCAAATCATCCAAATAACAATCAATGAATCTAGTCTATTTTTAGTTATTAATTTGTCTAATTGCAGTTAATTTATCAATTAATTCAGTTCAGATCAAATCAAATCAAGTTTATTCAAATCAAATCAAATCAAGTTTATTCAAATCAAATCAAATCAGATCAGTTCAATTCAAATCAAGTCAAATCAGATCAGGAAAATGCAGTCCAATCGCAGGGTATAGATTTGTACTATTTACATTTATTTTCGATTGATTGACCAAATATAGATGGAAAACATTAAATCAAGTTGTTTAGCTACTCGTTTCATGTGAAAAATAAGAACATTATGCCATATAATGTACTCACTTTTTATAGTATGCAGAATCAAAATATTCAAGTCAATTTAGTACGGTTCTATTTGGGTTCGAGTGATAATCAGGTCGGGCTAGTTTAGTTCGGGTCATTACGGGTTCGGGTTAATTTCGGGTTAGTTGACTTCGGGTGATAATTGGGTTCGGGTCGGGTGTAACCGGGTTCGGGTCAAATACGGGTGATATCATTTCGGATGAAATTTGGGTTCGGGTAAAAATTTTCGGGTCGGATTTCGGGACACTTTTGCCAGGTATAATCTGGTCCATGGATTTACCCAGTTTGGGAGCCGACAAATTTGACTGAGTGTTGACCCCACAAAGAGGTTTCGCGAATTAACCTGACCTGGGCAAGGGCGTTTGAAGAATTTAATGGGCTCACATGTGAGAGGGGGGGGGATGTTGGATTGATAACGACCCACATGTGAGTTGTGGGAATAATATCCCATATTGGAAAAATAGAAGAATGAGGAGTAGTTTATAAGGTGGTGGGTTACTCTTTCTATTGCCAATTGGTTTTAGGATGGAACCCCACTGATTTGTGAGCTTGTCTTCCACGAGGGGGCTGATATTAGCCCATGAAGACTCTGACACAAAGCATAAATTTTTATATAATCTGATCAAAGCACACATTGCTGTATAATGGAATTTTAATGTATTAAGGCCATCCGACATCTTGTTTTTTAGTAGCTGGCCGGGTAAATTGTTTCGTTTGTTGTTACAAGTTTCATGTATTTTATCATTTTGCCTCCTATGGAGGATGTAATAGACGGTAGTTTGTTTGGGTTTCTTTTCTTTGTACCAAAAAAAAAAGTTTCATGTACTTCGATATTTAGTGTACACATGCATCTTGTATATAACCGTACCTTTGAATTCCTTTGTATCTACTAAATGATGTATAACATGTGATATGAATATATATAATTATTTCAAGGGCTGATCTACATGCGACGCACCACTACGGCTTAAAAGTATTGTGCCATATATATTTCAGTGTTGGTTCGATACCCCATACTAATTAAATCCAAACACCGAAGCGTATTCCCATTAGTATTTAATTTCTTCACAAAAAAAATGTCAACTATATAGGTTACCTAATTCCCCCCCCCCCCGAAGAGAAGGTTACCTATTAGTTTAGGAGGATTATAGTATATATCATTTTACTTTTTAGTCTTAGCTATTTATTTTTTTCTACAATCAGAATTATAGGCATGAGTGTATCATTACTCCAACTTGGTGATGCCGAGTTGCAGATAATTTCGTCTTATTTTTATATCACTTAATTAAGGAAGGAAATGAAGTTTTATCATGTGCCCTATAGGCACACGTTAGAAAACCCGATAAATAAAATAATTAAACAAACTACATGTAGAATCTACATCTTTAGAAAAAAACAACATGTATATTGGTATATAAAACAACAATAATAGTCCTAATCTCTGTATTTTATTAAATTTTCAAATGGGATGACTGATTTAGCTCATTTCATTAGTAAGGTGAGCTATATATATCAATCCATAAAAAAACCAATGAAATAATACACATATTATAACAAGAAGTACGTAAAGTAAAAATACTATAAATATATACCCATTCATGATAAACTAATTAATAACCCCAATTATCAACTAATATGTCATTGACAAAAGTAACTAGGGAAAAAAACCCAATAAACTACAACAATAACATGCAATAATAAGTAATAAATTAATAAAAATATTAGGAAGTCCAATCTGGTTGATCCGCACAAAAAAAAAAAAAAAAACACTAGTGGACTAAACAGAAATCTTCAACAAAATAAAAAAAAATGTTGTTCAATTGATTATTCAATTTTCTTGCATTTCAGACAAGGCAACAACACCAAGTTTCTGAAGATTAAGCTTAACAACAGTGTCAACAAACATCTTAGTATCTTCAGCAGTGTTTCCATGAGGAATGTCGACAATATATGACTCCAACACTATTGTATAAACATGTCCATCACTTTTGCTCGTAAACTCGTTCACTGACGTGACAGACTTGTAGTTTCGAAGGCGGTGTTCGCCACCGACCACCTTGAAGCTCAAGACACGGTGATCATCGTCTAAGAATTCGAGGCGCTCCGTGCTAGTGGAGGCAGGGAGGCCAGACACGACTGAGACCTCCCTTACGCTTCCTACGGATGTGCCCGTGCCTTGGGTCATCTTGCACCCTTTGATGAAGTGTTTGTACCGTTGGGGGTTGTCGAAGCTCCGGACGTACGGCCACACGTGTTCGGCCGGGGCGTCGATGCGTTGGGTGATGAGGGAGGTGGTGGTGTTTGGTGGTGTGGGTTGGAAGGTGTGGTGGGTTTGGATTAAAGGGTGTAGGGTGGTGAACTCTTCTTTGGTTAGGTTCAGACTCTGCTGTGTCTGTGTCTGTGTCTGTGTCTGTGTCGGGGTCGCTGGTGATGGTGGTTGGTTATTGGTAGTCATGAAATTGAGCTTAGAAGAGGTGGGAGGGATGGAGGGTGGAGTGGAGGAAGCTAAGGTGTGAAGAAATGGAAATAAAGGTTAAGGAGGGTTTGGAGGAGAAATGATGACTTGTGAGGTTTTTTAATAGGGTTTTCTTTCTTTTCTCTTGTCTTAGCTGTTTGTGAGTGTGAGTGTGAGTGTTAGTGAGAACGTGAACTTTGAAAGGGTCTTGGATGTTGACATGTATGGTATCTTATTGTAGTTATAACTTATATAAATAGACTTAATTAGCGTGCATTATCAATATGGACAATGCTAGAGATTTAAAGTGTAGACACGCAAAAGTGTCTACAATCCGTAATAATTTTACTACACTATCAAAATTTTACTACTCACACAATTAATTTTACTATCTGAATTTTTTACTATAATTAATTTTACTATTCCGATCTCAATTTTACTACTACTAGCTCAATTTTACATTTTACACAAATTAATTCTGTCTAAACTATAAACCTCTATCAATTTGCTATCGATATATATATGTTTCATATATAAGCTTTATATATGATCATGTCAACTTGATGTAATGAATACTCTATGGTCCTTTTGACCTACAACTTACCACATTTGGATATAGTTACTCAAATGGTAAATCTTGAGAGGGTGTGAATATAGTACAATATGGAGCGGTAGACTAAAATATATGCGAGTATAGTCGTTTCTTTTAGTTCATGCCTCAGTGATTTTGTCGAGAGAATTAAATTATTTTGTTAAAATAATCGAATTATGCTCCCCAAGAATATAGCCTGCTATAGCTTAGCTTGTTGGTATGCTATAGCTTGTAGGTGTTGGACTATTGGTACTTGGTAGTCTATCTGGTGTAGCGCAAATTAAAATAGCCAGACTCCTCATGGAAAGGGTGGTCCAAGCATCGAGTTAGAGAACCAAAATAGCAGATCAAGTATATAATTGGGATATTGCTATTAAGATAAGATTGCTTAATTAGGAATAACGCTTTGTTTAACGAGCTATTAGTGGATCAGCAAGAGACCAATTGTGGTAAGTGTCAACCCTGCTGTAATTTGATAGTGATCGATTCTCCTAATTATCTGTTTCTGATATAATTAAGTCATTCTTAATGTTTTTTTTTTATGTGGTAAGAACATGTACGCAAGCGTACCAGATCAGGTAACCTTTCTAGCCATGGTATCACCTAATCTGTCAGCAGACAAAATATAAGAGAGATGGCAGGGGGTGGCAGGGGTAAATCCTGAGTCAATAGGATGTTGAGACCCCATTTAGCCACCCAATCAGCCGCTTGGTTAGCTTCACGGAAAATATGCGAGATCGTGTAGTGACGAAAATGGTGTAGCAACTCAGTTGCATCTCGGATAAGCGTGTCGGTGAGCCAAGGACAACGAAACGTTCCTCGAAGGTAGTTGATGACAACGAGATTGTCTCCTTCAATGTGCAGTTCCGCAATGTTGAGTCGTTGGGCAGCAAGAATACCATTACGCAATGCAGTGGCTTGTGCGACCAGAATTGAACAATTTCCAAGGTTCGTGGAGGAGATATGAACGGGGGCACCGGTGCTATCGCGAATGATGACTCCAGCAGCCGCATTACCAGGGACGAGTGAATCGTCAAAATTTAATTTGAATGCCTGTGCGGGGGGTCGTTGCCATGGGGTTTGACGGTCGTGCTCTTGACGACGTCCCGCTCCGGAGGATAACGGGGAAAGCGTAGGCTGCGGCTGCGATGATTGCTGCTGATCGATCGCCACTCTGGTTGTCCATTCTTCATACACCGACCTACTTTTGAATACCACCGTTAGAATGTTGAAATTAAAGGGGAAGAGCGGAAAATGGTAGCATTCCGACCTTTCCAAATGAACCAGAGAATATAAGTGAGACGTTCAAACTGTGTTTTAGAGAGGCGAGTACGGTTGGAAAATAGGGAGGTTATAGTAGTGGTTGGGTTAGATGGAGATCTAACCAAGCTCGAATTGTGGGGTGAGCCCAGATCAATTTGACCACCTGACATTGCAAGAATAGGTGATCATCAGTTTCATTTGCGTTATGGCATAGAGGGCATATCGGGGAAATGTGCGGAATGCAGTGTGCTAAACGCTGCCGGAAAGGAATTCCCTGACTAAGAAGCTGCCACAAAAAAATGAGAAGTTTTGGAGTGACGCCGAGATTCCAAATCCATTTAAACGGCCAAGGATTCGTGGTTGGTAAATCATGAGCCATCCATGTAGCTGATTTGATAGTGAAGTCACCGTTGGAAGAGGCTCCCCAGCAGAAAGTATCAGGGATAGAGGTAGAAGGAATTGAAATGCCTGAGATGACTTGGACGATAAATGAAGGCAGAACAGAAGCAAGTCCTCTTATATCCCACGTGTCAGCCATAATAAAATGGGACACTCGGAGGGAGAGATCCACCAAAGATGCAGGAATTTGTAAAGTGTGGAGTAGGTTTTGTGGATAACACCAATTATCAGACCAAAATGATATAGAGGTGCCATCACCAACCTTCCAACGTATCCTTTTGTTGAGAAGTTCACGTGATTGGAGAATGTGGCGCCAGATCCATGAGTCTGACCGTTTTGGCTTGATATCCCAAAAAGACCGACCCTTGAGGTAACATTGGTGAATGTGGAATACCCATAGGTTAGAGGGTTGGGTTAAAACTTTCCAGCCTAGTTTAGCTATCAAAGCTTGGTTAAAAGGGGTCATGCGTCACAGCCCCAAACCCACCATAGTTTTTGGCCGACAGATTTTATCCTATGCAATCATGGGTAGACCTTGTTTTGTATTTGAAGTTTTCCAGAAGAAATCACGGTGAATACCGCCCATTGTGTGACAGGAGCACTTAGGCAGTACAGCGGTAGCCATAGCAAACCTGGGTAAAGATTCCAGGTTAGATTGGATGAGAATCGTTCGTCCGGCCTTAGATAAAAAAAAGCTGGACCATGATTTAAAACGACTATTAGTGTTCGCAATAATTGAGGCGAAATCACCCTTTTGCGGGTGTGGTCCATTGAAGAGAACGCCTAGATAGCGACCTAGCACATGTTTTGGCTGCATGTGGAAAAAACTGGATAGAGCGGTATGGCGGGTAGGGTCCACATGTTTAGAGAAAACAATAGAAGATTTTTGGTAATTAATGTGTTGCCCAGACATAGAGCAAAATTCATCTAGGATGGTGCGAAGTTGTTGGCAATCAGATTGTTTAGCTCGACAAAAGACGAGACTATCATCCGCAAAGAAAAGACACGGAATCTTGGGACTATTAGGGGTAAGCCTGATACCGATTCCATTAGATCGGGGGCTGGAAGCCAACGTGAGTTTTCGGCAGAGGACTTCCATGTAGAGGATAAACAAGTAAGGTGACAACGGATCACCTTGTCTTAACCCACGACTAGGTTTGAAGGGTTTGGTTGTACCATGGTTAAGGATGAGCGAGTGAGACACAGAAGTAACACATTCCTTGATCCATGCCATGTATTTGAAAAACCGAGTTCTTGTAGGCAAGTCCAAAGGAAATCCCATTCAACTCAATCGTAGGCCTTTTCCATATCTAGTTTGAGAGCAAACCATCCCGTTTTGTTACGAGATTTGTTAAAGTTGTTAAGGATTTCCTCAACTAGTAAAATATTATCATGAATAACGCGTTCAGACATAAAAGCGCTTTGAAACGGACTAATAAGGTGGGGAAGTAAGGGACGAAGGTGGTTGACAATAATTTTGGCAATAATTTTATAAAGTGTAGTACATAAACTAATTGGTCGGAAATTAGCAGTGTAACAACCCTAAAATTTAGCACTAATAAACAAGGAAAGTATATAGAGTTGTTATGCCGCAGTTGACTAACGAGTCAACTGCTAGGCTTGAATTTAAATACAACTTATTAAATCCAACAAATGAAAAGACGACAGCGGAAGACTTAGAATATCGAACTACAGTTTTCAAAACAAGAATCGAATTACAAGTCTGAAATAAAATATAAATCCAGTAAAATGTTTATAAATTCCCAGCATGCAAGACGACCTCTCTAGCAAGCATCCAACTCATCAAAATCTGTCAACTATGCCATCGAAGAATGACATAGGCCCCAGAACATGGTAGGGAACGAACCAGAGTAAGAACGTCAGCATACAGGCTGAGTAAGAATCACAAAGCAAACAATAAAGATACGCGCCTTGAGGCGCGTAGCTACAAATAACAGATTTTAGATATAACAACAAATTCAGAGTATCGTCAGGCCAAGCAGTGCGACAATCATAATATCGCTGACGATACAAACGGTCTCGTCATTCATATACACGGCTGGGCTCCTACCCCGCAGCCACCACAATCTCGATCCGACGCGAGCTAGAGTACAGTAAAATAGATCCTAAGGACTTGAAGTGTGCACACCCCTCTCTATAGGGCCAGTAGGATGCGAATCCTCTAGGAGGAAAGCCTATTAGGAAGTCGGTAGCTACTCCGACCCAAACATTACCCTGATCAGAGGTATACATAGTGATCGGTCCGTGCCGCGTCACATTCACTCTAGGTGGTAATCATATCGTCATTTTCTTTCATCCGCTTTAGGTACATTATTTGACGGTACACTATTTGATACACAATTTATAAACGGCCGAGGCCGGAATTCAATTCTCATCAATACGAATCAGACGAATATTTAAGAAACGGGAGGCCAAATGAACCACTCGGCCGAATGGCCAAGTGCTTAGGAGACAGCAAAGCCGAGAACAAGGCAAGCGATTATAACAAAGGCAAGACGACTAACTCATACGAATACAATAAGAATGCGATTAGAGGACAAGAATTGAGTTAACAGTCAAACCAGATGGTTTGTATAGGCTCAAGCGGCGATCAACGTTCTTACCTTCACCAAACTAGAAAGGGACTTCTTCAAACACACACCCTAATCACAAAGCAACGAGATTGAGTTACTACACGATCGCCATCAAAACCCAACATGAAGAGAACACTTGGCTATCACCACAGAGCCACACAATTCACAAATTTGACAATAAACCTTCCAACAACACATCAATTTATCACCATAACCTACCCAACTTACTAATTACTCACTTCCATCCATTAATCAACAAAACAACATCAACAATACTTAAAATTCAGAATTGGCAGTAGGATTAATCATCACTGAAACCACCATAAAACAATCCCAAAACAACGACATAACAATCCCAATACGTAACAATTCAATCTACCCAAAAACCAAACAATTTCTTACACAAAATCAACCACAATTTCAACACAAACCTTATGAACAAAAACCCCCAAATTTCGAAAATCAAATCCACGAATTAACCCATCAAAATCACTATTAGCACCAAAACAATCGAATTAAACAACCTAATCGATCATTAATCAACAACACAACCCAGAATCGACAACCCAATTAAATTAATCGAGCATGGTTTTGAGACTTACGACTCTCGATTGAATCAAGAGACAGAGAAGGACGGCTGGGGGAAAAGAGCAGCGGCTAGGGCGGCTGTGAACGGCGGCGAGAGGCGGCCGAGAGGTGGGGTCGCGCGGCTTCCTTCCTCGCGCGGCTTCTCTGCTTCTTTTCTTTCTCCTTCTTTCTTTTTCCTTCTTCTTTTCTTCGCGCGGCAGTGAGGACGAGAGTTTGTGAGTTTTTTTTGTTTTGTTTTGTTTTTATAGTATAGAGAGGGAGGGTTTGGTAAGGGCAAAAAGGTAATTTGCTAGCTAACTCATGATTAGGAAAGTGACCCAAATAGGAAAGTGGTTCTAAATTTCCCAAAATAGAAACTCGTAATTCTTAAAATGAATTTCTTCCGACGACTTTAATAATTTAAAAGTCCTAAAAATATGGGGTGTTACAAGCAGCCGTCTCAGGCTGTGCAATTTTAGGAATAAGCTGAATCAATGAGTGGTTAATTTGAGATAACATTTTCCCATGAGTGAAAAAACTTTGAACTGCTGGAACTATATCATGTTTGATGTATGGCCAGTAGTGTTGGAAGAATTTTGGGCCAAAACCATCGGAGCCAGGTGCTTTATAGGGGCACATTTGGGATAAAGCCTCCCAAATGCCCGTTTCTAAAATCGGAGTGGTGAGTACATCATTGTCAGTAGCAGAAATTGAGGGATAAAGTACCCCCGATGATAATAGGCGTGATGGATTTAATGTTGTGGTAAAGCGATGGGTAAACTCTGTTGTCAAGAGTTGGGCAATATCATCTTCCAAGGATGTCCACATGTTAAGGTCATTTTTCAGTCGGAAGATGCTATTACGATTCCGTCGTTGGCGGAACCGTGAATGAAAAAACCGTGTATTACGATCACCTTGGGTAATCCATTGTTTCCGATGAAATTTTCGCCACAAATTTTGGCTAAATCTCTGTAACCGTTCACGTTGACGAGTGAGTCGTGCCAAATGTTGAAAATGATGCGGGTTAAACCGTGTTGTTGCAAAAACTTCCCTTCAACGACCTTAAGTTTAATGGCATTTTGCTCAAGTTGGCGGGAAATATTACCATATTTCTTTTTATGCCACTGTTTTAAGTTCACTTTTTAAACGTTTGAGCTTCTGAGTGACTGAAAAAAGGGGGTACCTGGGATAGAGGTTTCCCACGTTTTAGTAAGAATTTGAGTAGCTTCGAGGTCATTTGTCCATGCATTTTGGAAGGGAAATGGCCGTCTGACCCCCTGGTTGTAAGCCGTGGTTGTTAGTATAATGGGTGCATGGTCGGAGCACGAGAATTGCTCATATGATAAAAGAGGTAAGGGGTACAAATTGAGGAAACTTGAGTTACAAAAGGCGCGATCTAAGCGCTCGTAAACTAAGCCCGACAGAAAGGCGTGTTTCTAGGAGAATAAATTCCCGGTAGCTGGTAAGTCAATAGCACTAGTATTCGTGACAAAGTGTGCGAGACGCTGATATCTATTAGGTGTTGGTGGTGTTCCACCAGCTTTATCAGCAAGTTTTAGTAATTCATTAAAGTTGCCTAGCATAATCCAAGGTCCGTTAATTCTGGTTATGTAGGAGGTAAGGAAGGACCAGAAAATGTCCTTATCTCGTGGTTGGGCAGGGCAATAAACGCCAAGGACATGTAGATGGGAAGAATTAGCTTTATCGCAAATAACAATATGAAAAAGACGAGAATTATGTGTCGTAATAGATACAATGTCAATGTTGTGTGTATGACCGAGCAGTCACATGCCCCCCGAGTGTCCCTGAGGGGGGATCATTTCCATAACGGAGTAATTTAGTGTACGCAAGATACGGTTTTTAGAAACATCTATAGTCATAGTTTCAGAGATAATCATTAGGTCAACAATAAACGAATTTTTAAAGAAGAGTAGTTCGCTGAGGGCTTGTGCTTTCTTTGCTCCGCGAATATTCCATGAAACAATTTTCATAAACGGTGGATAAGAAATTGTAACCAAGGTAAGTTTACAACATTAGTTGTAAGGTAAACCAAGATGTTAAGTGAGCTCTCAAGCAAGAAGTAATCGTGCCTCTTAAACGACAGTTCAATAATTCGTAAAGGGCGAGGCCCATGCCACACGGTTTTTAAACTGTGATGCAGAAACAAGGTAAAACAGAATTCTATTGAATCCCTTGGAATGTAAATAAGGGGTTACAACAATATCAAAGATACAATGAGATTGCAAGAAGATGTAATTGCAATACCGCCAGCCACAAGCCCAAGGTGGAACCATTAAAACAACTAAAGTACATTAAGGGGGCGTTTGGTTTGATATTTAGAATGGTAACAGAATGGAATGGGATTAGGGGTGGAGTAGTAACAAGTTCCGTTACTTTAGCTAAGGTGTTTGGTTCACTAAAAAATAGAATGGAATCATTTTTTAAGGACAAAACAGTAAATAACCAAATTACCCCAACCCCTTCTCTTTCTCTCTCCTGTCCCCTCAACTTCCCCTTCCGCACCCTACCACCGCCACAAAACCGCCGCCACCGAGCACCACTACCACCGGAGCCGGCGAGGTCATCACCGGCTGACTTTCACAGCGCCAGTAAGACCTCTCCCAGCCTACGCGAACCAACCACAAGCCCATTCCCACCCAATTACATTATCTAGCCACCCTTTCTCCTTCTCTCTCCTCTCTACTCCCTTGCTAGCCACCATATCTAACCGGTGAAAAGTTGATTAGGCCTTGTGGACGACGCCATAGGAGGTGCGACGGTGGATCAATTGGTGGTTGGTGATGATGCCAAGGAAGTTGTAGAAGAGAAGATGGAGGAAGAAAGAGAAGATGGAGGAAAAGGAGAGACGAATTAGGAGCAAAAAGGCCACCGTGGTGGTCGCCGGATGAAGATCGGCCGGCCGGTGTTATTTCCGGCGAGATTGGTGGCCGGCCGTCCATCGCCGGAGGCTTGTGGTGGCTTGGAAGTGGTGTGGGGTGGGGTGGGGTGGGGAGGTGAGGGAGGAGAGAGAAAAGAAAAAAGGGGGGAATGGAATTGGAAACCACAAGTTTGAGGAGGGATTCATTTTGGGGGAATGGGTTAAAGGAGGGTAATAGAGTGGAAAAAAATAATTTTAAACCAAACAATAAGTAACGTAATCGGAGTGGGATTCCGTTACTTGGTCTCAAAAAAAGTCCAACCAAACATGCACTAATAACGTAACGGGCAGGTTAAGAAAATGCGAAACCGAAATTGGGCAGAATGGAAAATACAATAAAGTAAAATACAGAGGAAGGAGAGAGATAGAGTAGTAATGAGATTGGTGACGCAATAGGGAAAAATAATAGATCTTTGGGGCAGAGCCCATGCCACACGATTGAACTGTGATGTAGAAAAGAGAAGAAACACCATAACACAGGACGTGATAAAAGTACCCTTATACAAAGTATGGCAGGATAGTGGTACTAATAAGAGATCACATAATAGCAAAAGGGATAAAAGTAGACAGAAGGATGTCCAAGTTCATCATAATTGCAAGAAAAATAACCTGCAAAGAAGGCCAAACCAACCAGAACAAGATTCATGAACATTAAAGAGAAAAAGAAGACCTCCGAGGTCCTAGGGGAAATCAATTTCCCATAAAAACACACTAAGAAAAAGACAAAACACAAAGTAAGAGTTAGAGGACATACCTGGCCACTTACCTGTATGCAAGGGCGGGCGGAGGAATGCTCCCAATACCTCGTGCATAAGAGGGGCTGATGACCCACCACTAGTGAAACAGATTGCAACCGTCTAGGACGTTTCTGGGTAACTGAGTGAAACTTGCTAATCCGGTAAGCACATAAACTGAATCGATGGAGCACGCCATAGCCACCGTAGGAGGTGCGCAGATAAGGCGGCCCGGGACAACCGAGGATGAGAAAGGGGGGAACAAGGGGGTAATTAAAAGGGGGATTATTATGTATGGACTTTGTAATTAACAAATTTAAATTGGGGGAGGTAAATCGATGGAGGAAAAAGGCCATAACTGGCGGTTTACAAAGGATGAAGGAAGGTTGTTGGTGGGAGGTTGAAGCTGAAGTTTTAGGATAAGGAGGATGAGGAAGGTTCTAGGGTCAAGGGAGACAATGTCTCTCTTCATTTTCTCTCACTAGTCATTCTTAATGTTTGCATGTTCTCTAGCTGCCACAAGGTTAAATCAATTCCTCGGGATAAGTGCTTTCTCTGTAGTAATACCCTATAATTATAGTTTCTTTAGGGAGTTGGGAGAACCAACTCTCCCGCCAATTTTCAGTGTTGCCTACGTGTCCTATAACATAATTTCGAAAATCTGTTATAAATATTTTCCGAGCTGACAGTCTAAGGCCATCCTCTTGTTTGGATGTGTAGGGGTGAAGTTGTGTACATCTAATCATCTAAGGCCATCCCGTTGTACGTGTTAGCATATATACCATAGTGTTGTTGTAGACTTGTAGTTTAGTGTAAGTTGTTGTTGGTGACGTCTTCAGTCCATGTGAACAAAGCTTGGACTTGACTCGTCTTTCATCATTATGACAATGGTTTAAACAAACAAATAAAACAAGCAAGAAGGAAACACAGACTGACTAAGAGAGAAATGGAGCTATTCTCCCTTTCCTACAACCTGTTGCTAGTGTATGAGCCTTTTGAATGGCATCCCTCTCTGCTTTGATGATGTTACATGAATTAAATTGGGATGCGACCGTCTTAATGTGACTGATTAGCCAGCTGATGGAGATATCTGCATCCCTCTCACCACGGAGTATGAGAACTAAATCAGCACAATCAGTAAGAATCTTGACTGAGGAGAAGTTCTTTCCCGTAGCCCATTCCACGCCCCTACAACAAGCGTGGGTCTCCGCCTGGAGGCTACAGATCATGAACGCAGAGAAGCAGCCGCCTCCTAGATTAGATTCTGATATGGGGTGCAAACCAACCCAAGCTGAAGCTCCTTTGTCCGGAGCTTTCCAGGCTCCATCAACGAGAATAGTGATGTCATAAGAGCTATGAAAGTTCTCTTTACCAATATACGCCGCTAGAAAGCCCGGTGGAGAAAGTTCCTGCCTGAAGGTGGGGTTAACCACTGAGAACCCTAGCCGCAAGTTTCGTGAATGGAGCACCTCAAGCGACAAAGTCTAACTAAGCTGAAGGACCAGCCCCGGGTTACAAACGACACCTTCAAAAATAACCTGATTTCGGTGAGTCCACATTGCCCAAAGGATTGCAGAGAAGCCTACCAGCATTTCATTCGATTGGAGCTTCGCAAGCAAAGTCATAGTGTCCATAAGCCAATTTGAAAAAGGTATGGGGGCATTGGCTGTAATTTGCAGCCCCACCTGAGCCGCTTGCCAAATGTGTTGAGAGAAAGAACACTTGCGAAATAAATGGTCCATTGATTCTTCTTCTAAGTTGCAAAAGCAACAAAGGTCCGGGATCATAATAGCACGCCTTGCAAGGTTTGAGGTGACAACAATCGCATTGTGTGCTAGTCTGCAGATAAAAATCTTCCATTTCGGAATCAGATCGAAAGCCCAGAATCGTTTCCAGAAGCACTGCTCATTCTCCGGAATAATCGGAATTTTAGGGTCGGACCTCCAAAGGAAAGGATACGCTAAGGAGAATTTTCCTGATGTAGTAAACTTCCATTAGCAGAGGTCGTGTTGTTTTGTCACCGGAAGATCTAGAGAGCATATAGCTCTGACCGACTTTTCCTCAAAGAGGGAACGGATAGTGGGAACACACCACCGGTGATTCGAATCCATAAGCTTGCTCACACGCATTTGGAGGAAACCTCTAAGGGGAGCTGTATCTTTGATTTGAATTTGGTGAAAGGGTAACCAAGTTGGGGATAAAACTGGAAATGTTAGAACCATCACCTACTTTCCAACATAGTCCTCCATGGAGATCGGCTAGCCCTTGCTGCAGACCACGCATAGCCCAGGAGGCTTGTCTTCTTAAGTATCTTGAGGGTTGATCAGGTGTGAACTTGAGAGGACCATACTTCGCTGCGAAGATTTTGGATACCAAAAGTTGAGGGTGCCGCATAACACGGAAAACAGCCTTCATCATATGGGTTGAGTTTGTGATCTTTGTAGCGCGGATACCAAGACCTCCCATGCCCTTTGGCAAGGATGAAACTGAAATGGCCAGCTTTGGAGCCTATAATATCCACAGGCATCCCTAAATAATGGTCCAGCTGAGCAACACATGGAATGTGCAACGTTTCCAACAGCCTGGTCTTGTTATGCAGGTCAATATTCGGCTAAAATTTGACAAAGGATTTCTGAAAGTTAATCATCTGACCTGACATGAAGCAAAATCGTTGCACGATTGTCGCCAGGTTCTTGCAATTGGTCTCGTTGGCATTGAAAAAGATAAGGGCATCGTCTGCAAAGAACAGGTGCGAGACAGAGGGAGCATTCCGCGAGACTTTGATCCCCTGAATATGCTTTATGTCCTCCACCGTAATGAACATTCTTGAAAGAATTTCCATACAGAAAATGAAAAGGTACGGTGACAAAGGATCGCCTTGGCGAAGCCCACACGTGGGCTTAAAAGACACAGATGGAATCCCATTTATCAACACCTTATACGAGACTGTGGTAACACATTGTTTGATCCAATGAATCCATGATTCAGGGAACCCCATTAGGTGAAGAATCTGAAAAAGGAAAAACCAATCGACCCGATCATAAGCTTTGTTCATATCAAGTTTGAGAACTCCAAGGCTGGTTTTCCCCCCCTCTCTTCTTGTTGATGGACGTGAGGAGTTCGTTTGGAATCAGACAGTTATCCCCGAGTAGGCGGCCATGAATAAAGGTGTTCTGGAAATCACCAGCTAGTCGGGGCATAAGGGCATGTAGCCGGGACGTCATGCATTTGGAGATGCACTTATAGAGGACGTTGCAGAGGCTAACTGGCCTTAGATGAGAGACCAATTCCGGATAGTCAACTTTAGGGATAAGAGCAATGAAGGTCTGGTTCCATTCTTGAAGAAGGAACCCGTTCTTGAAGAAGTTGAGGACTGCTTCCGAGATGAGATCACCAACTACATCCCAGAACTGTTGAAGAAAGTCTGCCGTTATTCCATCAGGCCTCGGCGACTTCGATTTGGCGATGCTGAACAAAGCCAAACGGACATCATTTGCAGAGAAGGGAGTTTCAAGCAGCTGGACACCTTGGAAGGAGAGTCGCTTCTTGACAAAGTTTTCTAGACAAAGAAATCTGTCAGAGGTGGAACCCGATGATTCGTTGCAGGTGTATAAACTTTGGAAATGATCAAGAATTAACGAGTCAACCTCCTTCTGTTCATAAACCCATTCTCCATTCTCGTCCTTTAGAGCAGAGATGCTTGATTTCTTGCTATTCGATTTGGCTCGGGCAAAAAACACTTTGGTGCAGTTATCGTTTGTGACGAGAGAACAAATTTTGGAACGTTGTTGCCAATAGGAAAGGGCAATCTCGATTTTGGAAATCCATCTACGTCTGTCATCAAGGAACAAACCTCCTGTTCTACAATCATTGATTGTTGAGGCTGACTCCTCCAACGCGTTGACAAGAGAAGTCCAATTGATACCCCAGGCCAGTCTATGCAAAATGCACCAGTGAAACAGGGAAGACAGGATACGACCGAGTTTACGAGAGACCTGAAACATGGGAGAACCAAAGGCTGTCGTAAACCAATCAAGGGCAACAATTTCCCTTACCTTCCGCGCATTAAGGCACCAATTTTCTAGTCTGTAAGGCTTCTTTCGGCGGTTGTTGTCCGGGAATAACGAAAGAATAATACCTGAATGGTCTGAGAAAATAATAGGATGGTGTTTGAGTGTAGCATCAGGGACAATTTGAGAGGCATCTTTGGTGAAGTAAGCTCTGTCTAGTCTTTCCATAATCAGCTGGTCCCCCTCACGGTTATTTGACCACGTGAAACGTGGTCCATGGAAAAGGAATCTCGATCAGGCCCGAGGATATTCGCCAATGAACAAAAGAACCCCAACCAGAAATAGTTGAGGCACCACCCAACTTGTCACCGAAGTATTCTACTTGGTTAAAATCCCCAACTAGAAGACAAGTAGGATACATCAACAGGAAGGTGGAGATAGCATCCCAAACACCTTGACGATCAGAAAGATCTGGAGCCCCATACACAAACATCACTATACATTCCTTATTCGAGATCGAAATTTTACAGATGATAAGGTGGGATGATAGCAACAAAACATCCACCTTAGGCAAACCAAAACACAAAAGCAGCAGACTACCACTAAGGCCATGTGCATCTGAACCAAAGCAAAAGTCTACATCCGAGAGATTAATTCAAGCGGTAGCTTCTTGTACAGAGCACTTAGTCTCCATGAGGAACAAAAAAGACGGTTTGTACTTCTGGAGTAGCCACTTGGTGTAAGGAATTTTAGGGGCGTCCACCGTCGCCAGACCCCTACAATTCCAAGAGACGATCCTCATTTATCCGAGAGTGACTCAGCCGATGGAGTCACGACATCTTCAGCAGGAAGAGAGTTAGAAGCATAGGAAGTAGCATCATCATTTCCCAACATATTGCGGCGGCGCTTGATTCTTCCAGATTCAGCAACCAACACAAACAGAGAACCATGATCTGGATCGAGTAACGGACTCCCTGCGTTCTGCTTATCACCCGGAGATGTGGAATCCAAGCTTCTATTGAACTTCCTCTTGCGACCCTTGAGAGCATTGCCAACATGAGATTGAGTACCTGAATTATTAACCCCCAGTGTCCTGAGACAGATCTAAGAGGCATCAACAGTGGGAACAAGTCTAAGTTTCTTGCACAAGTGACCCATTAGCGAATCACCCTCAGGCCTTTTACGTTTCTTCGGAGGTCTAATGATTGAACCCAGATCAGAAGGCCCCGACTCCGCAAAGATCAGAAGATCCTCATGGCCAGGAGACATCATGACCCCAGTTGGATCATGGTTAGTGGAAGCAGCCGGACTAACCAAAAGGGTCGAGTTTGAGGAGTTTAAAGTGTAGGCTAGTGACTTATCATATTGGTGGGTGGGTTCAAGAATCTCCTCATCAGATGTAAAAGAAAAATCTGGGGACAAGAGAGTAACAAGGGACGTGGGGCTTTCAATAAAAAAAGATGGAAAGGTTAAGAGATTGCCTGGAGTAGGTGCAATTAAACTCCCCACAGCTTGAGCCAACATGGGGACCAGGTGAGTAGAAGGAGGTGGTTGGATGGAAGTTTTATGCTGCTCTGGCATCTCCGACTCGTCAAAGAAATCCTCTGGAATCAAGATGGACCATCCCCTCTCCTGTTTCCCCCACTGTCTCCAAAAGTAGCGTCAGGCGAAAAACTCAATGTTCTTGACCCCTCAGTGGGGACATTTTGAGTGAAGCAATCATCTGGATTTGTCGCTTGTTCTTCAATTCCTGATACACAGTTGGTAAGACCCATGAAGGGTCCCTCAATACCTTACATGACATCAAGCGACCCCAATTCCTCAATACACATAGGAGGTTCATAAAGAAGAAAACTTGACGCACCTTCCTCTCGTTGAACCGAGTCCCCCACATCAATAATATCATGAAAGCTGCCTGGAGGAGGGCCTCCACTATCATCAGAGGAGTCTGATGGCTGGTGCTCGGATTCAGCATCTTCATTGAAATCATCTCCATCATCGTCACCACCACCATTATCGTCATTGTCGTCTGGATTCGGCCCTTGTGGTGGTCCAGCTGGCCCCTTTTCACGAAAATTTATGTAGGTGTTCCGGTTGTACTCCCTGTCTCTGAGGACTTTGACGCAGTTTGTGTAAAGAGGAGCATCAGGCGGTCCGTAGAAGACCCGGAAACCACTATCCTCAAAGAGGACCATACGACGTTGAGACGATAGTTGATGGTCGAGTGACCCAGTCGACCACACTTTTTACAGAATTTAAAAACACCCTCATATCCAAAGTAGAGCCAGTCAACACTGTTACCAACTGGAACATAGCAGCCAGGAATTAGAGGTTGGGAAAAATCCACTCTTACCTGAGCACGTATCGTAATGTGAATATGTAGCCTGTCTTCATTTGAGATGGGTTGAACTTCCACAACCTCTCCCACTTGAGAGAGAAGCAATTCGACAAAATCTTCATTACGGTAAGCTACTGGAAGCCCCTCTATTGAGATCCACATTCGCGGCTGTAGACACCTGCATTTGTCCCTACCCAAATGCCCGATGATGAAAGGACACTATACAGTGAACTGCGTCTACTTGCTCTACTATGTGAACCACCGTTGTCGTGAATCTGTTAGAAAATGCGTCTTCACCCAAAACAAGGCCAACAACAACCATTTTCCTCCCTTTTTACACATGGCTAACTCAGGAATGACCCGCGTGCCTAAACCGCTAAAAATCATCAAAAAAACATGTTTTTGTACGTCATTTGCCCACCCAAATTCACATGTACAATACTCATGTCACAAGAAGGCCAGAAATGCAATTTAGTATGGTGCGTCAATGGGTCCAGACGCACCACTATGTGCGCACAGAGACCTTGGCGCACCCGTGCGTGCGCCTTGCACATCAAAGCCGCGTCTGACGCACCAATGGCCGCGCCTGACGCACCAATGGCCGCGCCTGACGCACCAATGGCCGCGCCTGACGCACCAATGGCCGCGTCTGACGAACCTCAGCCGCGTCTGACGCACCAATGGCCGCGCCTGACGCACGATCGGCCGCATCTGACGCACGTTACCGTAAGGTGGCCGGTTGCCCTAGTTTTCCACCCTCAAACCCTACCTCTTTAACAACTATAAATACAACCCTTATCTACCCCATTTGACAACTTTCACACACCATTTCCACCCCGAAACGCTGTTACTCTCTCATCACAATCCTTCTCACAAAAACCCTAACAACAATACAAAAACCCTAGCAACACAACACCCAAAACCCTAAGGCACCCTTAAACTTTAGGGCACCCCTAAACACAACACACAACACACAACTCAAACAAAGCCTCTCTCAAACACCTACGTTCGAAGAGCAACACATCGTTCCAAGAACACATCTAGCCCCTATGACACATACTAAGGATCAACGCAACGATCTCGAAGCATAATAGAGCAAGTAGTGGTATCGCGGATACACGTAAGTCCTGAGGGCACTCCCTCTTTTCTAAACTCCTCTTTTTACTTTATTCTCATTTTCTACCCTTTCTTTACGTGTGCAATTTATTGCTTTCGACCTAGATTTATATTTTGCCTAAACAAGATTAGATCTAAAACAAATTACGTGAATCACGCCTAACACACATAGCGCAAAGCGCTTGGACAATTGGTAGCTAGGGACCTTAAATCAACTTTAATAATTTTGTGACCTAAGATCTAGTTTTATGTGCTAAAACTACCGACTTATCTAAATTTTATTAGGTTGTATTTAACTTGTAAATGATTGTAACTCGCATGGCTAACTTCTCAACGACTTGTAAACGATAATTCAACTAGTAGAGGCCGCTATACGTGGGCGGGGTTGGGTGTCTTATGGCTTCCCAACACGTACCGTCACCCCCGAACCCAGTCTTGCGGTCCGTAGGCTGCATATTGGCGCAGGGCACAATGCACATTTTGTTCCTTACGTCCCTCGGTTTTGTCCCTTTCGGCAAACGACTCGCGAAAGTGTTTTGTACTTGCCATGACTCGCTTTCCCCAAGTGTTTATGCTCAATGGGTATAGACTCACCTAGCGTATATATAGTCCCTCGGTAACAAGGAACAAGACCGAATTGCATGGTTTCCAAACACCCCAAAATTATTTGGTGGCGACTCCTATCCTAGTGACATCATCGCACGACTCGCCTGTCCGCCGCTATAAAGACCATCCGTGGAATCTACAGCGGCACCAGATGTCAGTGGCACGATCGGAGAACAAGCACCTTCCCCATATGGCATACAGTTCCACAAGCGATCAAATCTGCAACATCTTCAGTATTTTGGCACTGAAAAAGGAAATACTCATCCATCTGGCGAACGAGGATTCCTTGTACTGTTTCCCAGTACGTATTGATAGCAGCTTGAACTATGCCACGGTTTGGAACACCGGCATCCAGGAACATGCCGATGACTGAAGTTTCCCATTTAATGGGATTTCGAGATTGGATATTAGGTGGTGGATTGGCTAAAATGCCAATCCGGTAAGGCTGGTAACCGTTTTGATGTTGCATGGGAAAAAATTGGGTTGAGGTTAAGGATCGGTGAATGTTGAGAAGAGGTTATGAAAAGAATTTATAAGCTGGGAAGACTTAGCAAGGTAAAAACATAGGTTTTCCAGGTGTAAAACTTGTGGTGAATTCCATCGTAGCCCCGGTGAGTCGGAGATCTGTGATTGGTTCGTTTGGAGGTTGAGTTGCAGAAGGTATGATGCAATGATTATTTGGTGAACAGTAGACGGACAAGAGTGGCTGATGGGAAGGCAAAAGTCAGTTGTAGCGTAAAGTACGGTGAGGATAAGGCGGTGAGAAAAAGTAAAGCGGCTGAATTAATGTGAATAATTGATGGTTGGGGCAGTGGGTAAAGATATTTTTGTGTAAAAAAGTTTTTCGCTATTCTAGTGAGATAAGCTTTCGTTTAGTGAGAGAAAGCTATACACTTGTTCTTTCATCATTATTGATGTACGAGTATATTTTATTAGGTGACTTTGGTTTGATTATGTAATGATGCCTAATTGGCTTCTGTATACAACTGAAACTTGCTAATGCATGAAAATTATGTTTGGTAATTGCATTGTGCGTTATCTTATTATTAAGGTCCGATACTTCTTGTTATATAGTATTGTAAAAGTAGTATGAAGATGGGCTCATACGCACACTCAGTCCATTGCAATTCAATCCCAACGTGGGTGTCTTTATGACACAAACACAAGAGAAAAACACATGATCACGTGAGCTAAGAGTTGGTAGAGAAATTGGTAGAAGGAAGCTGATTTATTTGCATGTCCATCCTTATTTTCATCTTGTAAATGCATTTTTTTAGGTTGTACAAATCATCTAGGTTTTGTTGTAAATAGTCATAGGTTGTACATGATTTTGGGTAGATCAGAAATACACAACTGCAGTCGCAATGTAGAATTTATAGAGGGGAGGAATATACGAGAGTAAACCATATGGAGAAGTTTACTGTGAAAACTTGCTCAATTAATCTCTTAATAATGAAGCCCTTAAATAGGCATACAAAAACAACAACTGACTAATAGCTAATCCCACATATCCACTCCCCTAAATTCATGCAACTACTTACCATTAACAATAACTAGTAAACGTGCACATTGCACTCCTTGACCCACTAAGTCACTAATCTAATTATTAGGAATTCTTAATAACTAATTTTGACCAATTAATATTTTTTGGATCATAATAATCCAACAGACCCCCTTGATCCAAAAAATCTCAGGAGCAATCATTGTCGTCCGCGCGTTAAGCCGAACACACCTCATAGTTTGTACCACTTCGATCTCGCCTTTAGATCTTGATCTATTGGGTTTTGCAGACCCGTCTTCTTCATGGAGCACTTCTCTCCACATCTCGTGCCGCACTTCTCGTCATCTTGTCGATGCACGTAATCACCGACCATACATTGGAGCACTTCTCTCCAACAATGTTAAGAGTACTTCTCTCTAACCCTCTATTTTACGGTGCACTTCTCACCATTTTCGAACATCTTGTTCGTGTCGGAGCACTTCTCTCTGAAATCAATAGAGCACTTCTCTCTACCTCACGGTTCATGGCGAACGTCTCACCATAGACTACGAATGGCACGTACTGCGTTGTACCGTACCAAGGCTGGCTTTGCCTTCTTCCACCTCATCATTTCTGATTTTCTTGTTATTAATCACCAAGGCCACATTGCCTTCACTTTTTCTTCTCCTGATGTTTGATCACAAGGCTGCCGTGCCTTACTTAACAAACAACTCACCTTTTTTTTTTTTTGTTTTTCTTGTTTGATAAATTCGGGTTACTCTCAAAGACTAATAATCTCTCTTTTGTGAATTTCCTGTTGGAATATTTTAGAGTTAATTAATTATATTAATTTTTATTATTATAATTAGTTAATTGCTAGGTCAACTAAAATATGGTTTTGGTCCACTTTGTTAGTGGAAGTCTCTTGATCAGTTACTTCCCACTTTTCTCTCCACTTTTCTCTCCACTACAACGTTAAACCTTCAATATATTTTGATGGAAAATATGAGAGGTTTTTCATTCAATTGAAAATTAAAAGGGGTCACTGATTCCACTCAAAAATTAAAAAACACAAACACCATCAGTGCGGTTGAGAGAAGGGGTTGGCACCGTGTTACGATTCAAGACTTGGTTACGTTTTCGAGATAAGAGAACAAGAAGACAACAACAATTGCAATGGCTGGAGGTATTTGTTCCTATTTAGTTTCCGCTCCATTAATTTACATGTTCAATTTGTTGTATGAACATGATTAGGTTCATAGAAATATCTTACATTTAGTATCAGAGCTAAGTGTTGCTCTCTGCCTTGCTGCGTTGTTCTTCGTCTTTGATTTTCCTTATCAAGTGCATGTCGTATTTGATTGATTTGCAATTTCGGTGCCTGATTTACTTGGTTAGATGTTTCCGTGTATGAGTCGAATTATTGATTTTCAATACTGGAGGATTCTATAATTTTGTCAAAAGATATTTTCCTCGCTGCGAATTTTGTGGTATCGCGAAAGTATTTGTGATTTCTGTTGCTTTTCCACGTGATGGACCCCACATGTTTTATGTTTGTTCCCTTTGAACAAATGATAAATCCTGGCCATAATCTGGTTTGAGTTTTGTCATGTTGTGATTTGCATAACATTTAGTTTTAGTGTATCGCGTTGTAGGAGGCAAAAAATTCACAACCTATCAAAACACGACACGTGGAGGTTGAAAAGTCTACGTTGACAAGTTGACCAGCCAATTATAAAAGGCCACGTGTCATTTTTATATTAGATGACTGTCGAATAAAATACCGTCACATGTCACCTACGACTCACAGTTGGAAGCGAACTGCAAGAAGATGATTCCGAATTAAACTGGAATTAATTAACTCAAAAGATGAAGTTTATAAGAAGACAATTCTGCCTCTCATCTTTTTCTCTGAAAGATTGATGGTGCCCTTGATGAAGAAAATTGTTGCCAACAAGGAGTGTCCTCAAGGTGCACGACATCCTCCACACTTTTGTCGATCCACAACAGTAGCGGTTATGGTGATTGAAGCAGAGACCATGGAGGAACAAATTGCCAACATGAAAATTCTTCTCGAATATCTCATTAAGCAAAGGGAAGAGATCGATATAGTAATCAAGCACAGTGACGAGCAAATAGCCATCCTCACAGAAGAATTAGAGAAAACTTCAAGAAACAAGTCCTCCAAGAACAAAGGCAAACAAAAGACAAAAGGAGGCGAAATTATCAAAGGATCTTCCTCCAACTCACTATCACGACAACAAATTCAAGACATGGTGGTGAATATGGTCAAGATGCAAGTGGACGAAGGTTTCAAAACCAATCAACGATACGTCAAACCATACACTAGAAGGGTGGATGAATTACGCATGCCTTCTAGTTACAAGCCTCCAAAGTTCAAACAATTCGATGGAAAATGCGATCCAAGACAACACATTGCTCACTTCATCTAGACATGCAGCAGCGCTGGAACTGAAGGCGACCTCATGGTGAAGCAGTTCGTTCACACCCTAAAAGAAGTGGCCTTCGACTGGTACACAGATTTGGCGCCTGACTCAATCAACAATTGGAAACAAATGGAAGAAGCTTTTCTCAATCGCTTTCACAGTACCCGTAGAGTCGTCAATATGACCGAGTTGTCAAACACCAAACAACTTGATGGAGAACCAGTCATCGAATATATCAACTGTTGGCGAGCCTTAAGTCTTCAACGCAAAGATCACTTGTCTCAAGCCTCGGCAGTGGAGATGTGCATCAAGGGAATGCATGCAGAATTGTTCTACATACTCCATGGAATCAAGCCCAAAAATTTTCAAGATTTGGCAACAGTGGCGTGCGATATGGAGCTTACAATCTCCAATTGTAAAGATTTCAAATTTCCAAGCAAATTGGAGGAAAAAGCTGCATATGACTTGCCATCCTACAAATCTGGTGCTGAAGATTCTGATGATAGCAGTACCACCACGTCTGATGATGGAAGTTCAAAGTCCATCAAGACAACTTCAAAATCTTCGGAAGATGATGATCAATCAGATGACAATTCAGTTTGCCCGATGACAAATCAGAACACTCTACAAAATCAAATTATACTGCAGTTTTGATCGCAAACCAGTCATGAAGAAAGCTCCCCACAATTCGCGAATTGCAATCATCTCAAATTCCGAACTACAATTTGTCACCACAACTCGCAAAGTGCAATTTGTCTCCACAAATCGTGAAATGCAACTCGTCTCAACAAATAAAGAGGGCATCGCAGCAAAAGAAATCGCAAACTCCCCATCTTCGACAAAAACAATGGAGTAGACATTCGTGGCACTCGCAAATGATTGTTCAAAACAGGACCAAAATGAAGGTATCCTGAACAAGAAATCTACAAAATCAATATCTCCTAAGCAAGAGCCTAAACTGCAAGTTCATCAATCGCTCCTAAGCAAGAGCCTAAACTGCAAGTTCATCCATCGCTTCTAAGCAAGAGAGACTAAAATGCAAGTTCAAGTCCAAATCAAGCACTCCTAAGAAAGAGCCTAAAATGCAAGTTCAAATCCAAATCAAGACCTCCCCTCCTCACCAAGAGAAGAAACTGAACCAACAAATCAAGACCTTCTCAGAAAGAGATGAAATTGCACCAGCAAATCAAGATCTCATCATCAAGAGACTAAACTACAACAACAAATCAAGACAACAAGAGATTAAACTGCAACAAAACAAAAAAAAAACCCCACAAAAATCCCCAAATAAATGAACTACGTCATGGCTTGATCTCACTCAAATTGTCAAGTGAATACGTAGGCAGCTTGAAAAACCCCTCAAGTTCAGTCACACCACAACAACAACAAAAAAAACCTCAATCTTCACTTCGAAAAAGAGGAAAACTCATCTTCAGTTCTTCCTAGGGCAATCATGCCGGCTGAAGACAAAGAAGAAAAAGGTGGAATTAAGAGAAAGCATAATGCACTTGATCCATGTCAACCATCACACCACCAAGCAAGATGTGAAGAAATCGCACTTGATCGAGAGAAAGCAAGAAGCCCTTGTTTAAGTAAATAACATACAAAGTGAATGACGATCAACAAAAGGTTCAATCAACTCAAGTCAAATTTTCAAAAAATGGCAAGTATAGATATAAGGCGTCGTCAACTGCATGTTGGAAAGTCTCCAAGTTGATGTAGACTGAACACAACTCCTATTGTTTACGCAATCCAACGCACATGACAATAGAAGTAGTAATTCCACAACTCAAAGTTTGGGCAGTTCGTCAATTCACTTCTACAACAACTCGTCAATTCGTCTCTTTGCGGTTCGTCGGCTCGTCAACTCGCCAACTCATCATTCAGCAATTCGTCAACTCGTCAAATGACAAGCCGCCTCAAACAACAGCTCAAAGTATCGCTCCAAGACAAACTCAAGTTCAAATGCAAGGGTCGTCCAGTCAAAATCAAATTAAAATGCAACGATCGTCGAGTCAAATTTGAAGATGATATAAATCATGACGACTTACAAGTCGAGGAAAAAAAAAGAATATTCAGCAACGGTGGTCACTCTCAAGTCAAAGTTTAACCTTCCACCGTAATTGAGGTGTCTCACGAGTCATAGTTCAACCTCTACCGCAATCGAGGTGACCGTAAAGTTGAAGTTCAACTTCCAAGTGCAATTGAGGGACTCTCAAGTAAAAAATCAACCCTAGTCCGGCTTCTTACAAGTTGAAAAAAATATATCATCAAAGTTGCCCAAGACTTTCAAGTCGAAGATGAAAATCGCCTACAACGACCTTCAAGTCGAACCAAAAACCAAGTTCAAACTCAACTGGTCAACGACAACGACTCACTAGTCCAAATTACAACTGAGCTATGACACCCAGGTGAAAAGAAAGAAATGTTCAAGTGCCACTTTCACGTCGAATCTCAAAATCAAAATCAAATTCAGACTTCAACCAAGCTGGCTTCCAAACTGACAACGATTCCATGTCATGAACACTTTCAAGTCAAAGACAATAGATTCAAATGACTACCAAGTCAAAGTTAAAGTTCATCCAAGGTGATATCAGAGTTCACTGGACACCTGTTCAACAAAATGACTCCCAAGTCGAAATCAAATAAATTCAAGTGACTTCCAAGTCAAAATCAAGGTGACTCTTAAGTCAGGAAAAAATTTCAAGTGACTCTCAAGTCGAAATCAAGCGAACTCAAATGACTTTCAAGTCAAAAATCAAGTTATTCGAGACCAGCCCACCTAAGCACTCCTAAGTCATGCACGTAGCTTAGTCTCGACGGGGCATTTGTAGGAGGCAAAAAATTCACAACCTATCAAAACACGACACGTGAAGGTTGAAAAGTCTACGTTGACAAGTTGACCGGCCAATTATAAAAGGCCACGTGTCATTTCTATATTAGATGACTCTCGAATAAATACCGTCACATGTCACCTACGACTCACAGTTGGAAGCGAACTGCAAGAAGATGATTCCAAATTAAACTGGAATTAATTAACTAAGAAGATGAAGTTTATCAGAAGACAATGACTTCCACTAACCAACTTCCTCCTAAGATAGAGTCCTAGCTCAATCTTAACTCAATCTTAACTCAATCTCTTGAGTTATCCTACCTTCCATCAAACTTTCACCTCCTCCACTATAAATAGAGGATGACCCCCACCTCACAATTATCTTCCACATTCTCGAAGATCAAGTCTTCCACATTACCAAAGATCAAGTCTTCCACATTTCTGAAGATCAAGTCTTCCAGATTCCTGAAGTCCAAGTCTAGAAAATCTCTGAAGACCATCTTGGAGAAAGCTCTCAAGCACCAAGATCAAATCAACCAACCCTCAAGATCCGGAGAAAGCTTTCAAGCACCAAGATCAAATCAACCAACCATCAACATCTGGAGAAAGCTTCCAAGCACCAGAGATCCAAAGAAGTTCAACAATCAAATCCAGTTCAGGATCAAGCCTAGGCCCTTGAACGCCAAATCCGGAGTATCATCCAGGAGACTCTCAAATCAAGATTGTCAAAACCCTAAGTTCAAATTCAAATTCAAATTCAAATACGGTTCGAGATCAAGTCCTTGCGGCCCTCGAATTGAAGATCGAAGTGGAGATTGAATCAGAGGTTGTATTTCTATTTTAATAGAGATCACAGAGATTGTACACGAAATTCTGATAAACATTAAATTCATTTGAAACTCATATTTTGTTGCCTTGTTCAGATTTATACAAAATTTGTGTTTACACGCGTATTTGTTGTCTCGCGGGGCATGAAGTTTAGTCCTGCGCGATGATTAATTGCTTGTTAATTACTATCAATATACATGTTATCGCGGTTTGTTAAACATACCGTTTTGTTTGTTCAATTCTGTTTGTGATCAATTCGGTAATTATATACATTGGGATATGGTATATAATTAAAATCAGGAAATGTCGAGTGATTCAAAATTTTATTAATTGGAGATTAGCCACAGCAACTCTAATTATTAAAATTTTATTTTGGAATAACATGGGAACTAGACATTTATTGTGATTAATCGAATACAATATGATAAAACTTACCCACATGAATTTTATTGTATTAGAATGATTAATTGGGTTGAAATATCGAATTTTATTTCTTATTTATCCCACAGGAATTGAGAAATTGATACAGTCGATAGTTTTATCACTTCAGTGTTATATATGAGTCTAATTGAGTATGACTTTAGCCCACAGGCATGTTTTATGTCTATAGATTTATATTTCTCGCATGATTTGAATTGGTAAAACATGCATTAAGGTGAATGTCTCAATATTAAGATAAACATGTTATTTTTGCAGTTGTTCTACCTGGGAACATTTCTGATGTCAAATGTGACATTCGTGAATTAAGGGGTGACAACTACAAGGTGTGGAAGGAAAGAATTCTGCTTCATTTGGGATGGATGGATATCGATGGTGCTCTAAGGAAAGATGAACCACCTGCTATAACTGAAACTAGTGAGCCTGATGTGGTTGATCTTTATAAAAAGTGGGAGAGATCTAACCGTCTCTCTGTTATGTTCATAAAGACCAAGGTTCATGGCAGCATTCGGGGTTCTCTTGAAGAGCATACTAAGGTTAAAGATCTCCTTAAGGCCATCGATGAGCAGTTTACGACTTCCAACAAGTCTCTAGCGAGCACCTTGATCACGCAGTTTACATCCATGAGGCTCACCGAGACTAAAGGTGTGCGTGATTATATCTTGCGCATGAGAGACATTGCGGCTCAACTTAAGAATCTGGAAGTTACCATGTCGGACTCTTACCTTGTGCACTACATATTGTGCACTCTTCCTCCACAGTATGGTCCTTTTAAGATCTCCTGTAACACACATAAGGGTAAATGGTCAATCAATGAACTTATGACCATGTGTGTTCAGGAAGAGGGCAGACTGTCGATGGAAGAGAGTGAAAAGGTGAACCTTACTTAGCTTCCTCTAGCACTTCAGAAAAGACGAGGAAGGTTCACCAGAAGGATAAAGGAAAGGGAAAGATTGGAGCTAATCAAACCATTAAGAAGGAGTATGTATGTTTCTTTTGTAAAAAGAAGGGACATATAAAGAAAGACTGCATTAAGTATAAGGATTGGCTCAAAAAGAAAGGTAATTTCATACATTGGTTTGTTATGAATCTAATATGGTTAGAGTTAATAACAATACATGGTGGATTGATTCTGGTACTACAATCCATGTTTCAAATACCTTGCAGGGTATGACAAGCCTCAGGAAGCCCGTGGGCAGTGAGGAATACATATATTCAGGCAGTCAGATGAGCTCACATGTGGATGCCGTTGGGACTTGCAGCTTGACCTTAAGTAGTGATTTTATTTTGCATTTAGAAAGGACGTTTTATGTTCCAAACTTCTCTAGAAGTTTGATTTCAGTTTCTAGACTTGTACCTTTAGGATTTTCCTTTAATTTCTCAGATTCTGGTTTCAGTTTATCTAGAAATTCTGAAATTATTGGTTATGGTACTTTGTCTGATGGTTTATATCGTCTTGAATTGAAAAATGGCAGCGCTTATAATTCCTTGCATATTAGTACTGGTACGAAAAGATGTATTGTAAATGAAAGTTCCTCCATGTTGTGGCACCGGAGATTGGGACATATCTCCATTGAGAGGGTCAAAAGATTAGTAAATGATGGGGTACTTGATACTCTAGATTTTGCTGATTTTGAGACTTGTGTTAGTTGCATTAAGGGAAAGCAAACTAACAAATCTAAAAAAGGTGATAAGAGGAGTTCTGACCTATTAGAAATCATACATACCGATATATGTTGTCCGGATATGAATGCCAGTGATCCGAAATACTTTATCACCTTTATTGATGATTTTTCACGATACATGTATCTCTACTTACTTCGTTCTAAGGATGAAGCTTTGGATGCCTTTAAATTGTTTAAGGCAGAAGTAGAGTTACAATGTGGTAAGCACATTAAGATTGTGAGATCAGATAGAGGTGGTGAGTACTATGGTAGATACACCGAGAACGGACAAGCTTGTGGTCCATTTGCTAAATTTCTTCAAGAGCATGGGATTGTTGTCCAATACACTATGCCTCGGTCTACGGACCAGAATGGTGTTGCAGAAAGAAGAAATAGGATCTTAATTGATACGGTGAGAAGTATGCGGAGTAATGTTAAACTTCCACCATTCTTGTGGATAGATGCTCTTAAAACGGCAGCGTATATATTAAACAGAGTTCCATCCAAGGCTATCGCTAAGACACCACTTGAGTTATTCAAGGGATGGAAACCGAGTTTGAGCCATATACGCATTTGGGGATGCCCTTCGGATTTGAGAATCTACAATCCACAAGAGAATAAGCTTGACCCAAGGAGCATTAGTGTAACACTACGAAATTTGGAAAGTGGATTATGGAGTTGATTTGTCCCACATTGGGAAATTAAGGCTCATATGATCAGTTTATAATAGATTCCTACCATAATACTACCAACAAGGCCTTCACGTTTTAGAGCCCGGAGAGGATATATGGGCCTAAAAGGTGACTTCCCATCTTATTGGGTTGTGTTGCGAGGTATGATGGATCGGGCTGTTACAATTAGTGGGTATTTCATTGGATATGTCGAGAGGTCCAAGGGTTATAGATTCTATTGTCCTTCTCATACCACCAGAATTGTGGAATCGAGAAATGCTAAATTTCTTGAGGATGACTTAATCAGTGGGAGTGATCTTTTTCGGAACACTGTTTCGGAACCAGATCATACGAAAACTCCAACTTCTAAGTCAAGCGATAGGCTAGTTGTTGTTCATGTTCCTACAGTCCAATCGAACATTAGACAACCAATGATGGATATTCCACAAAATGTTGAAGATGCTATAGTAGATCATAATGAAAATGAGGACAATAGAGATGATCAACATATTGATCAAGCTCTTGTCAGAAGATCTACTAGAGAAATACGTTCAACTTTATCTGATGGTACTTGGGTGTTATTACAAGAATTGGATTGTAATGTAGGAGCCGATAATGATCCAGTTACGTTTTCACAAGCTACGAACTCTAAGGATTCAAGTTTGTGGATTAGGGCCATGAAAGATGAGATGAACTCTATGGCGTCTAACCAAGTTTGGGATCTCGTCGAGTTGCCCTGGTGTAAAAACCGTTGGATGCAAATGGGTCTTTAAGACAAAGAAAGACTCACTAGGCAACATCGAGCGATATAAGGCCAAACTTGTCACCACAGGATTCACTCAAAGAGAAGGAATCGACTACACGGAGACCTTCTCTCATGTGTCAAAGAAATATTCTTTTCGGGTAATCATGGCGATAGTAGCTCATTTTGATTTCGAGTTACACCTAATGGATGTGAAAACAGCGTTTCTCAATGGTGGTTTAGAGGAAGAGGTTTATATGAAACAACCTGAAGGATTCTCCTATGAAAAGGGTGAGCATTTGGTTTGCAAGCTTAATAAATCCATCTACATACGGTTTGAAACAAGCTTCTCAGCAACGGTATATGAAATTCCATAAGGTGATAACTTCATTTGGTTTTGAAGAAAATATCATGGATCAATGTATATACTAGAAAGTCAGTGGGAGTAAGATTTAAATTTTTTCCTTGTGTTATATGTGGATGATATTTTGCTGGCGACCAATGATAAAGGATTTATGCATGAAGTGAAATAGTTTCTCTCACGTCACTTTGATATGAAGGATATGGGTGAGGCATATTATGTCATTGGCATTAAGATCCATAGAGATAGATCTCGAGGTATTTTGGGTTTGTCTCAAGAAGCCTATATCAATAGAGTACTTGAAAGATTCGGTCTGAAAAATTGTTCACCAAGTGTTGTGCCCATTGTGAAAGGCGACCGGTTCAGTTTGGACCAATGCCCAAGAAATGATCTTGAGAGGGAACATATGACAAATGATCCTTATGCTTCAGCTGTTGGAAGCATTATGTATGCTCAAGTATGTACAAGACCAGACATTGCATATGCTGTTTGAGTGTTGGGCAGATATCAGAGTAATCGAGGTCCTGATCACTGGAAAGCTGCAAAGAAGGTGTTACGGTATCTTCAGGGTACCAAGGATTACATGCTTATGTACAGACGGACTGATAGTCTTGTAGTAATAGGGTATCCTGACTCCGATTTCGATGGCTGCATCGACTCACATAAATCCACCTCAGGATATGTGTTTATGCTAGCTGATGGTGTCATATCTTGGAGGAGTGCAAAACAGACTTTAACTGCTACATCTACTATAGAAGCCGAGTTCGTTTCTTGCTTTGAGGCTACCTCACATGGTGTTTGGATGAAGAGTTTCATTTCAGGATTGAGAGTCATTGACTCTATAAGTCGGCCGATCAAAATGTTTTGTGATAATTCAGCTGTTGTCTTTATGGCTAAGAACAATAAAAGTGGAAGTCGAAGTAAACACATCAACATAAAATTTAGAGCCATAAAGGAACGTGTTCAAGAAAAGAAAGTGATCATAGAACACATTAGCATTGATCTAATGACTGTTGATCCCTTGACTAAAGGTGTTAGATGATTTAGGAAGTATTCCTATAGTGTATTAGGAATATGATTAGGGAATATCTAGACTATGGTAGTATTAGTATTATGGAATAATAGGAGTAGATCTCTGTCTTACGGTACAAGCTATTGTAACGATATAAATAGGGGTTCACCCCTCATCAATAATAACACGACAATAACAACTATCTTTCCAAACCCTAATTACATCTTATCATGCACTACGTCAAAAATGACCTTCAAGAACGGTTCCTCTAAAACTAAGCCTAGACGACGGTACTTAAAGGCTAAGAGAACGGTTTAAACCGCTCTAAAAGGCTATAAGAACGGTTGTGGAGAAAACCGTTCTTAAAGACCTTTAAGAACGGTTTTCCTAAAACCGTAGTCTTTTTGAGGGGGTCTTTCAGGACGATTATACCTGGAACCGTTCTCAAAGGTACCAATTTAAAAAAAAAAAAAAAATTCAAAATTTGCACCTCTTACCGACCTAACCCACGACCCTCAAATCCTCAATCAACAACAACAAACCCAAGCCGCGAACAACAACAAAGAAGAAAAACAATATGGAGTACTTCGTATCAAACTGGGTATATCAGTCCCATAAAAAAACCGTCATATAGATTATTTAATCAATGTACACAGAAAAAATTAACAAAGGCAAATTAAACAAAAACTAAAACGAATAAAGCACAATCTTTATCGTGAATCTTTTCGCTCTCGTCTTCGTTGTTCATCGTCTTTCGCACTTCATGCCTAAAACGAGATCTGAAACAAACAAGAAAAAAAACGAGATCTGAATAAAAAAAAACCGAGATCTAAAAAAAAAAAACCACTAAACTAATAACAAACGACATTTGATTGTTACAAAAAAAAACAACTCCTCATGGATACATGAAATCTGAGATTATATCGAAAGGAGATGAGTGATGAGTTATCACAAAAACGCTTTCTTTTGCATATACTCGTATATGATTCCGCATAAGACAATGAAAAAAACTTACGGTAAGAGAGGAAGCGACTTTGAGGCGGGTCTCTTCGATAGATTTGGATTATGAAGAAGGAGACGAGAGTATGAGCGAAAATAGGATACGCGTAGAACAATCACAAATCATCAAAGAGAGTTAGGGGGCGTTTGGTTTGTGAAGGGGAAAGGGAAAGGAATGAGGAAAGAGAAACAAGGAGAAAGGAAAGGATTAGGCCCAAATCATCCATGTTGTTTGGTTCATGACCACAAAGGGAATCAAGTTCCCCATGTTTCCCTTTGTGTGTGTTTGGTTTAAGGTAGGGAATCAGGGCCATTTATGCATTCTCTTCATACAGTACGTTGTATGACACTTTTCATTCGTTTGCTACAAATGCATTTCGATCAACATCTTTAAAAAAAAAAACTACTATGAATGAGACACATTTTTTTTTATTTCAATACAAAACAAAAGATGATGCCTTACAAAATATTCACCATCCATTACATAACAGTTGGCTCATGTTCATGTCGACTTCGCTTAAGATCGACAAGTATAGAGCATCTTTCAACATAGAAGCTTAGAAATTTGGAGTTTTTTACAAACCTAGATCAGATATTGATGACCGGCGAACGGACCGATAGGTCGCCGGAGAAGATGACCGGATCTCAGGGATGGTGGTGGTGCGACGACGACGACGAGTGACCTTGAGAATGGCGACGGAGGCAGCAATATAGAAGAGGTGGGTTATGAAGTGTGAAGACCCTTGAAACCTGATTTGGGCGTTTTGAGAAAACCCGAGGGGGGGTAGGGAATCAGGGTTAAAGGATTTTGGGGAATGGAAAAAGGATAAGGGGGAAAGAAAAATAATTTTTTTTGCTACCAAATACCAAGTAAGGGAATTAGAGGTCTTGAAACCCTTTCCCTTTCCTAAATCCCCCTAACCAAACGCCCCCTTATTTCTTTCAATTTGTGGGTGGAGAGGAAAGCTTATGAGAGCACAGATCTATTAGAGAAAGAGTTGTGAGAAGAGAGAGAAGGCGGAGAAACCAGAGAAAAAGAGTTGTGAGAAAATATGAGAGAACGAAGGCAGTAGGTTTATATTGTAAATTTATTTTATTTTTAAAAAAAGAGGGATATTAGAACGGTTATTACTTAGAACCGTTTTGTTTGACGAGACAAAGAAAACGGTTTAGGGAAAAACCGTTCTCTTATGTTTTTCCGGAATATAAGACAACGGATTTTACTGAAACCGTTCTGCTATGTCTTATTTTCTTTTTTTACTTTTTTCGTAAAATACATTTCAGTACGGTTTTTAAAGAAATTGTTCTCTTATACTTTAGGAGAACGGTTCCACAAAAAATCGTTCTCTTATGAGCGTTTTGGAAGCTCATCTTTGACGTAGTGATGGTATCAGAGCGTCTCTTCTAGAGGACTCTGCAAAATCGCTTCCGCTGCCTGCCGATGGACTGATAATCCATGGCGCCCAACGGCGGGACTTCTTAGTAAACAAACTCCTTTTTAATTAGCCCTTTATTACGTACAACATTTGTTTTTGATACAATTTCACTTTTCTACGTACCCAACACCCTACGTAAGTCTAGCTTTATGTTGTTCCCAAAGACCCAAACACAAATCTCTTTATCCACGGCAAAACCCCCCTTGATAGTTTATCACACCCAAATTGCCAAAGTATCATCCTGTTCACCATTACAAACAAATCTTGGTCGAACTAATTTCGACCCCTTACAAACAAACAAACTATGTGGTTTTTTGGTGTCCAGTAAACCGTACGATTTTGGTTTTACGGTGTCCATCAAACCGTGACAAAAAAAAAACTATGTGGTTTTTCGGTGTCCAGTAAACCGTACGATTTTGGTTTTACGGTGTCCATCAAACCGTGACAAACAAACTATGTGGTTTTTCGGTGTCCAGTTAAGCGGACGATTTTGGCTTTTCGGTACCATCAAACCGAATTATTGATTGGTTTTCGGTTCCATCAAAACCGAATGTTGATGAACAAGGATGAACGAGGCATTGCGGGTCGATCAAGCTACTACGGATATTACTTTTTTTTGTTACCCAATTATTGTAATTTTCAAACCCATGGAAACTTTTGCAAAGTTACCATGAGTTTGGGGGGGGGGGTGTTAGAGGATTTAGGAAATATTCCTATAGTGTATTAGGAATATGATTAGGGAATATCTAGAATATGGTAGTATTAGTATTATGGAATAATAGCAGTAGATCTCCGTCTTACGGTACAAGCTATTGTAACGATATAAATAGGGGTTCACCCCTCATCAATAATAACACGACAATAACAACTATCTTTCCAAACCTTAATTACATCTTATCAAAAGGCATGCATATTAAGGCTTTCAAGGGTCATGTAGAGAGGATGGGACTTGGTTCCGTCATGCAAACATTTTACTTATGTCATTTTGAAGCCTTCATGTGATTGGATATTTTTCATTCATGTTAATGACGTACGCTTTTCAATTTTGCTTTATTAAAAAATGTCATTTGTTTGACCTAGAGTGAACATAGGGTTTGCTCATTAAGTTGTTGTAGTGGTGAAAAACTGAGTATATTGTGATACATGGAAGATTAATTCTCATCTTTAGAGAATTCGTCGCTATGATTCGTATATGAAGTTTTTCTTGTTAAAGTGGACCAAGTGGGAGAATGTTTGAATATTTTAGAGTTAATTAATTATATTAATTTTTATTATTATAATTAGTTAATTGTTAGGTCAACTAAAATATGGTTTTGGTCCACTTTGTTAGTGGGAGTCTCTTAATCACTTACTTCCTAGTTTTCTCTCCACTACAACGTTAAACCTCCGGTATATTTTGATGGAAAATATCAGAGTTTTTCATTCAATTGAAAATTAAAAGGGGTCACTGATTCCACTCTCAAATTAAAAACCACAAACACCATCGATGCGATTTAGAGAAGGGGTTGGCAGCGTGTTACGATTCAAGACTTGGTTATGGTTTCGAGATAAGAGAACAAGAAGACAACAACAATTGCAATGGTTGGAGGTATTTGTTACTATTTTGTTTCCGGTGCATTAATTTACATGTTCAATTTGTTGTATGAACTCCCCAACCAAAAGATAACTCCACCTCGCCATCAACACTATCATCCTCAACTTTAGAACTCCCCAACCAAAAGATATACAACTCAAAGAACAACGTCCCAACTCGCACATCCCACAAATCCACAACAGTTACAAAATCAGCGATAACATTACTAACATCATCAGTAAAACACAGAAAAATCAACAAAAGAAAATTATCCTTTAAGATCTCCTTCGTTGCACCTTTAGTCACCAATGAATTTACCATATTCGCCAAAACAATTAACTGCCATAGCCAACCACGAATTTCTCCAGTGAACAACATGTCAGTTTTCAAAACGTTCAACAAATACATCTTCTCACCAGAAAATCGCAACAAGCCAAAGAAACAAATAATACGCCTAATCTAAAATACAGCAGAACCAACGGATCTAACCTGCTCTGATGCCAATTGTTGGGCCCCTGCATCTGCAGGCCACCGGTTCAATTGTATGATGTTGTCCGCTTTGGGCCTATCCCTCACAGATTTGTTTTTGGAATCATTCCCAAAAGGCCTCATACTAATTAGTTTGGTAATCCCTTATAGGGCAGTCTTTGACTCCTTATTTTTCGGATGCGAGACTTGGGTTTGCACCCCAACAATCCCTCCCTCAAACCAAGACCCACCATTGAACCACGATTCTATAACCTGCCCTCAAGCGACAATCTGCTAGCAACGCACAGATTTCGCGAGGTCTGAGATCCCTGCTAGAGGATATACCCACATCACACACAATTCCCACAAACTAGGGCACGCCGTCCCTAACCAGGCTGCCAATAGCATTTTCAAGTCTTGAACACCTCCCCTTAGCCAACACACCATGCTACCCGAGTCGCCACGTCTGCACCACATACTACTTACCCATGAGCCCACGCGCTCCTGAGCTATGTCTGCACCACATGTTCCCACTCCAGGTCTTGCAAGCCCATGTCACTCTCAGGGACTTGGCTACACTGCATCGAAGAGTCTTCGTACCCGTCCCACGGGGCTGGCAACTTATAATTATTCCAACGTTCCCGAACCCATCCAATTTTTGCAGAGTATTTTTTTTGTTCGATTAGATTAAATTTTTGGTATTGTTATTGAATGAGGGTTTATTTTATTTTTTGCTCGAATAAGTTTTTGACGTTGTTGTAAGTTTATGAAGTGCCGGAATAAGTGTTGTTGATATAGCTGCATGGGTCAAATAATAATAATAATAAGTCATTGAATTTCCTGAATCAGGTTTTACTTGCTTGTCGAATATGTTGGAATTACAATCGTGTGGGCCTACATGTTTTATATAATATGTGTGTATTAGACCATCTTAAGGTTAGCCCATAAAAGTGATCTGACATATTATTAAGTAATTGGGCTTATGACATCTTATTAGAGTATGGACTCAATATGTGTAGAGACCAGTCGGTTATTCCTTATTCAATGATGGGCCAATTAAGGAATAAGATACCCTATATATACGTAGGGTTTAGGGTCATGGTCCCCGACTCATATCTTTCTCTCGCCCTCTGACATCCCATCATTAGTTGGTGACTTAAGGAGAAGATTAAAGAGTCAGAAGATCCATACCCACCACCACTTCGCTATGGATCAAGGTACGCTTCCACTACAGTCTCCCATCTTAATAATTTGACATGAATACGGTTCTCGGTTTTATTCCAAATCTAAAGTATAATTTAACAATTGGTATCAGAGCCAATTCATGTCAAATTATTGGGAATAAAGTTTTAGTTTTTCGGACGTAATTACATGTTTCATCGAGCTGCTCTTCGGTTAAAGTATTATTGCAATTCGATTCGGTACTGCATGTTTACGTGTTCCGATTATGTTTAATTTGATGGGAATTGCTATTCGATTTTGTTTTTTATTGCAATTCGGCAAGCACGTTTATTTGTGTACGTGATTAAGTTTGATATTCAGTTGTTCTGCTTTGATCGAATTAAGCATTAATGTCCGTGGTATCAATTCGGCGGTGGAGATTATTTCTGGTCTTAAGGATTGTTTTTGATCTTGAGAAGGTTACTTCTTTGGCGATGGGTTTCGTCTTTGCGAGACAATTCACAATTTTAAGTTTACTGATTCGGTTCGCACGCATGTTTATTCGCCTGTTGTGTATTGATCGGATATGTGAATTTAGTTTATGTATGCATTAGTCGTTCCGTTTGATCAAGGTTTGCTTTGTTTAAGGATTGTTTTTTTTATCAACCTGTACGACCTAATCAAGTCATTACTCTTTTGGAGGTGGGTTTTGTCTCTATTATGTTTGTTCAAGATTCATGATGCTTTGTTTTTTTTTTGTTGATATTGATACGGCATGATGGCATGAATTATTCAATTGATATGTGAATAAATTTAAGTAAAGTTTGGTCCTTCGGATTTGGCTTGATCAATTTTGGTTTGATTAATGCGTGGTATCAATCACGAGTACATTCGATTTTTTGGTTGAGTTTATGTTTTTTTTTTATCACGTAAAGTAAAGACACTCTTACTGCCTCCTACTTTTGTAACTAACTACAGTAAGTTAATATAAAGTTTTGGACCATGTATTATTTTGGCGTTCAGTCCAAGCCAAAATTCGTCTTATAGACATTCGGTTCATGGTCATAAGGTTATTAATTTAAGGTTGTTCAATCGAACTTTTGGTACATATCAATTAAGGATATCTTATTTCCTACAGTAATTCTAATCGAAGCAACATGTCGCCAAAGTGACCTCTCTTGTGGAGATTATTTTTATTTGGATATAAGATGGTGTGTATATAATTCATGCGGATATTACCCGGCCCAAAGGAAGGCTAATATTTGGCCGAATTATATATACATGTATAGTAATAAATATGTGACGATTATTCGGTTTCCATGTGAATAATAAAGTAACCCAAAGGTTATTTATTATTTGACAGGATCTTATTGTCAGTATTTATTTTACTATAATTAAGGGAAGTGCCAAATTACAAGTTAATATTTATGTCCAAAGACGAGATATTAATGTTGTGTTGGTACTTTGTGATGGGCCCTGCCATGGTCTGATATTGAATTTATGTGAGCAATTTTTTCTTGGTTGTGTGGATAAGACCTTGCAATAAGAACTGAAAGATCACTACTCTTACGGATGTAAGTACTCTAAAGGAAAATTGGTACTTTGAGAAGTGGGATGGATGTTCAGGATGCATGTGTCTTATGACCAGGAAGGGAGGATTTATGGACGCTGAGTCCAATAAGGTTAATGCCAAAAGTGATAGTCTTTGCAAATGTAACAAGACGGAAATCTGTACAGTTCTGTTGAACTTGATTTCTATAAAGTTTAGGGCAAAGGCAACTAAGGAGTACACGGTGAATATGTCTAATTTTGCTTCAAAATTTAAGGCACTAAAGTTAGAGCTATCGGATGATTGCTTGTGCATTTGGTTTTTGGATCTCTTGTATTGTATGCAAGGGGGAGAGAGATTGAAGTAAGAAAAGACTGAAAGTACTCATTTGGCTAAAACCTCTAAGATCATACATCATGCTCACATACAGAAGGTCGGATCAGCTAACAAGAGATCATTTGGTACTGTGACTCTAACTTAAGTGGATGCTCTGATAGTAGTCACTCTACTTCGAATTATGTTTTGTGGCATCCAATAATGCATTATGGCTACGGAACTTGGTTTCAGGATTTTCTATTGTGAATATGGTCGAAAGATCACTAAAGTTGTTTTGCGACAATAGAGCGGCTATGTTGTATTCAAATAACAACATGAGCGCAACAAAGTCCAAAACATTAGGTTCAAGTTCTGTAAAAGAAAGAATGTAGAGGGGAAAGTTGTTTATAGAATATATTTGTACAAACTCTATTATACGGATCCGTTTACTATGGTTTATTAAGGTTGTCACCCAGGGTATATAATGAGTATGGGCTCATATGCATGGGTGTCATTTCGGTTAAGGTTAAGGTTATGAAGGACTAGTGGGAGTTTGTATTATGTTCTATTTTCTAACACTTAACTTTTGACTTTGGTTTTGGTTTAAGGTTTTCAGAATAAAGTTTAAAAGTTTTACCCTCTATTCTTTAGTAAGATCTCACTAAATAAATAAAGTTGGACTAGTTGGAAATAAACATGTGAAGATCACATTTCATGTAATTTTCCATGCTACACATCCATACTTGATCTATGTCATTTGGTTATGTTTGATGTATGTTATCATTGAGGATTTAGTCATTGGATGACAAAAGTCGCTTTGGTCATATGTTGGCGTAATCAATGGACGAGATTGTTCGGAGATGTCTTTTATGATGGCAACAATTTTGAGCTCATAAAGTTTTACACATGATATACAGAAACAACATGTGGCCCAAGTGGGAGATTGTTGGAATTACAATCGTGTGGCCCTACATGTTTTATATAATATGTGTGTGTTAGACCATCTTAAGGTTAACCCATAAAAGTGATCTGACATATTATTAAGTAATTGGGCTAATGACATCTTATTAGAGTATGGACTCAATATGTGTAGAGACCAGTTGGTTATTCCTTATTCAATGATGGGCCGATTAAGGAATAAGACACCTTATATATACGTAGGGTTTAGGGTCATGGTCCCTGACTCATATCTTTCTCTCGCCCTCTGACATCCCATCATTAGTTGGTGACCTAAGGAAAAGGTTAAAGAGTCAGAAGATCCATACCCACCACCACTATTTTCGCTATGGATCAAGGTACGCTTCCGCTACAGTCTCTCATCTTAATAATTTGACATGAATACGGTTCTCGGTTTTATTCCGGATCTAAAGTATAATTTAACAGAATACGCTATGGATCGGAATGAGCAAGACCGAGTTCGAAATAGTGACGTGACTTATGTTGTGAAGGGAGATCCTCTTGATACCGCATCCTTGGCATGTTTGGCTATCGACCGACATAGCTCAAATGCAAGAAGAGGACCCTCGCGTACAGGTTTCCTTCCTTTCTATGTTTTCCCGGTGATTGCGTAATGTAGAATTCACAGTCCTAAATTTGAAGGAATCCGCTTTTAACTACGTACCTTTCTCGTATATTATTCGTTTGTTTTGGGTGGAATATATAATAAGTTGTTGAAATACCTGAATTAGGTTGTACATCCCTTAGATATCGAAAAATTAAGGGCCTTGTATGAGAGTGAGAAGGCGAATAATCAGAATGAGCAAGACCCTGATGTGGTTCGTGATGTTCGAAACTGTGCCAATAACTCTTCTAATGAAGAATGATCCTATTAAGGCCCCATCCCCCTTGGCAGACGAGCTTGCTCATTTACACCCTGCCTTTGAGGTTTCCGTCCTTCCTTTCTACTAGTATATATCACACTTCTTTTTTTTACTGCCATTTATCCCTAACTTTTGTGTTTTTTTGTACTTTGTTTGTATACATTGCTCTCTTACTATGTTCGCAGATAATCCTCTAAGCCCTTTCTTGAAAGTAGCAACTAGACACTAACAACGGTGATCATAGTAGAGTTCCTTTTCCTTTACGTTTCCATTTCTTGTAGAGAAAGTCTTAATGTATATCCATATACATTTCCAAATGTATATCCGTAATTTTTTATCTACATGTCCCACCATATTTCAATTATCTCACCTCAATCTCACCACATAAAAATACAAAACATACCCATACTACCCCCCATATATGTTTAGTAATGTATATCACATATACAAATAGCTTTACTCTTTTTTTTTCATACCAAAGGGCCCCGTAGTGTATATCACATATACAAATAGCTTAGCTTTTTATGTTTGCCTTGCACCTCGGCTGTAGTGTGTGATGCATTTCTTTTGGCTTCTTGTCTAACTGTTTTGTCTTGCCTCCTTGAGGAAGCTTTCGTGATGAGTGTGGGTGAAGCTTTTAGCGAGTGTGTTCTCCCAACTTAGTGATCAGCCTAGATGTTAGTTAACTTCCCATCGGAGATCAAACATTGTTATGATCAAACATCGGAGATCGAACTTCTAAGATTGTGTAGTGTCATCTTGGTTGAGTATCTGTGAAGTATTGCCAAATTCACTCCACCTCTTTGAACATTGGAAATTTAATAATAGTCGTATATGGTAATAAAATGATTTTTTTTTTTTTGGTTCATGCAGAGTGTTAGGAAATTATACAAATACTATAATGAAATTACAAGTAAACTACGAAAATAACAACAAACTAAACTACGCTTAATATAATTAGGGACGAGTTAATCTCTGTCCTTAAGGTATTATTAGCCCCCACTATAAACGCTGTTGGGTTTCCGACTAAGTACCCCTAGGATTCCCCTAATACTAGATTACATTAACATCGATTAAGTAATCTCCATGGACATCATTATGTGTTTGAAGAAATTTCAGAGGAGGAAGATAAAACGTAATTCTCTGAGAATTGATCATCCATAACCTTGATTATATAGAGGATTAAGGGGTGTGGAAGTAACTGTCAAAGTTATTGACGGTTATACCCCTCATTATCCTAAAACAGTAATTAATTAATAAATCAATTAATTACAAAAATATAAAGGAAATGAAAAACGTTTATCCTTAATTAAAATCGCGCACGTGCAAGTCGTGCAAAGTGCAAGTGCTAAGTGCTTATAAATATATATATATATATATATATATATATATATATATATATATATATATATATATATATATATATAATATATCTTAATCACACTTACACTTCCCTCCAAAATGGACCACTTTACTCTTTCAAACTAGTAAAGTGAGGTGGGATATATAAACCTACAAAAACCATTTCATTTCTCCAATGTGGGACTTTATACCCTTGCAAAAACACATTTGTTGGAGACTAACTCCAACAATCCCCCACTTAGTCTTTACAAAGTGTGTAAGCCCCAAACAGCCAATCAGTAAATGCATAAATGAAGGTATCTTTCGATTTGGACCTTCACATAGTGATAGATACTCAAAATTCTAACAAATCTATGGATGCATAAAGCATTGAGCCAAGATTTTAAAGTTAGAACCGGAATATCTACACACATTTACCAATTAATTAAAGGATGTTCACCACCGGGTAGCACCATTATGGCCATATGCTAATCCTATTCATAGACATATACAATAGTAGACCCAAAACTCTTGTCAGAGGCGGCACCACCTCTTATGCCTACATAGGTGAAGTCTCTTCCAAAGAAAGCTTCATTAAGAGTTTCACTCACCCTCAGGTCAAAACTAGTCTATGGACTAAACTAGTTTCCTAGTTGGTTATCAACAACTTGTTATTACCCATTGAACCTTTTAACTAGTGTAATGCTAGAGAAAAGGTTGGGTTTCTGTTGTCGCCAACTATTCACATGGGTCTCAACCCCATCTCACTAGACGTTCCAAAGTCTAGGTCTTTAGAAAGTCCCTTAGTAAATGGATCTGCAAGATTATTGCAAGATCGAACATAAAGAACAGTCATTATCCCACTAGATATTAAATGTCTAACATAGGCATGCCGTAAACTGATATGTCTAGATTTCCCGTTATAAATCTTATTATAAGCTCTAGACAAAGTTGTCTCACTGTCACAATGTAAAGAGATGGCTGGCATCGGTTGTGGCCACAACGGTATGTCTAACAACATATTTCTCAGCCATTCAGCCTCTTTACCTGCCGCAGCCAAAGCTAAAAACTCGGCTTCCATAGTGGAATGCGTAATGCATGTTTGTTTCTTTGAGGCCCAAGAAACAGCTCCACCACCTAGCGTATAAGCCCATCCACTTGTGGGTGTATTATCGCTAGCACTAGTTATCCAACTAGCATCCGAGTAACCTACAATAACTGCTGGAAAGTTGCCATAGTGCAAAGAATAATTCTTAGTTCTTTTCAAGTAACCAAGTATTCTTCCAATGGATTTCCAATGCTCTTGACTAGGATTACTCGTAAACCTAGAAAGTTTGCATACAGCAAAATCAATGTCAGGCCTTGTGCAATGAGTAGCATACATCAAGCTACCTATAGCACTAGCATACTCAAGATGTGCAACAGCCCTTCCTTCATTCTTAACAAATTTACAAGAGACATCATAAGGAGTGTTAGCTTCCTTGAAGCCTAAATGCTCAAATTTCTTAAGCATCTTCTCAATGTAATGAGACTGGCTCAAAACAAAACCCCCACTATGTCTTTTAACTTTGATACCCAAAATGGTATCAACCTCGTTCAAGTCTTTCATCTTGAAACAAGAGTTCAAATATGACTTGGTTTCATGAATACCTTTCATGTTTGTACCAATGATAAGCATATCATCTACATAAAGGCATATAATGACACCATAGTCCTTAGTAAACTTGGAATAAATGCATCTATCTGCAGTGTTATGTCTAAAGCCATGAGACAAAACAACAGAGTCAAGTTTTTCATGCCATTGCTTAGGTGCCTGCTTCAAACCATACAATGATTTGACCAGCTTGCAAACCTTCTTCTCATTTCCAGGAAGCACAAATCCTTCTGGTTGCTTCATGTACACCTCCTCATCTAAATCACCATTTAGAAATGCCATTTTTACATCCATTTGATGTGCATGTAGGCCATAGATTGAAGCTAAGGCCAACAACGCTCTAATGGATGTAATCCTAGCAACTGGTGCATAAGTGTCAAAATAGTCAATTCCTTCTCTTTGAGTAAAACCTTGGGCAACCAACCGTGCTTTGAAAGTTTGTATGGATCCATCAGTATTATATTTAACTCTAAATACCCATTTGCATCCAATGGCTTTGGAACCATGAGGCAAATCAGTGAGAACCCAAGTGTTGTTACCCAACAATGAGCCCATCTCATCTCTAACTGCCTCTTTCCAAAAATCCACATTCCTAGAAGCCATAGCTTCTCGGAATGTTTTTGGATCATCCTCAACATTGAGGATTATAGGTATCTTATTGGTTACATTCTCTCTATTGCCTTCAACGAGAAAAACAATAGATTGAGAATCTATAAATCCTGGACCCAAATCCTTTTCCTTTCTAGCTCTTACGCTTCTCCTAGGCTCACTAGGAATAGCTTGTGCTTGAGTAGCATGGCTAGAAGAAGGATTGGAAACAGCCGTTTGTGGAGATTGCAAACTACCGTCAACACTTGTTGAATCACCTCGGAACTTATGCTCAAAAAATTCAACATCTCTAGATTCAACAATGACGTTAAAATCCAAATCCAAAAGCCTGTAAGCTTTCGAATTTTCAGCATATCCCACAAACACACTTTTCAAAGCTCTAGGTCCTAATTTAGTTTTCTTAGGCTCGGGCACCTTATAGTAAAGCAAGACACCCCCACACTCTAAGATAACTCAAATTAGGTATCCTACCCTTCCAAATCTCATAAGGAGATTTCTTGAACTTCTTAGAAGGAACTCTGTTATGTACATGACACGCCGTTTTCAACGCCTCCCCCCACAAACTAAGTGGCCAATTCGCATTGACATTCATAGCATTAACCATATCCGTCAACACACCATTTTTGCGTTCAGTCACACCATTGTGTTGGGGAGTGTAAGGGGCAGTACGTTCGTGTATCATGCCATTAGTGACACAAAATTCAGTGAATTCCGTAGGGAAGTATTCACCCCCTCTATCACTCGGAAGAACCTTAATTTTCTTCCCCTTTTGTGTCTCTACCATGGCCTTATAAGCCTTAAACATTTCAAAGGCTTGGTCCTCATTAAATGCACACATGTAAAACGAGAACTATCTTCAATAAAGGTAATAAAATATCTAATTCCGCCTCTAGCAAGTACACCATTATATTCACAAATGTCCGAATGCACAAGTTCTAACATATCTAAAGTCCTATCTACAATTTTCGGAAATGGCTTTCTTTTCATTTTGGCTTGAACACAAATTTCACATTTATCACCATGCTCATTACTAAAAACAATCATACCATTTTTAGACATGAATTTCATTGTTTTGTAATTAACATGTGCTAGACGATTATGCCATAAATCAAAAGAAGAACTTTCTATGCTAAAACTTGAATTAAAATCGGACACAACAATATAAGCGGAACTAGAAATCTTATTAATTGATAGTTTGAACATCCCATCACAAGCATAACCCTTACCAACAAACACACCGGCCTTAGATAGAATCACTTGGTCCGATTCTATCACAGCCTTAAGACCTTTCTTACATAATACAAATCCAGAAACTAAATTCTTCCTAATACTAGGAACATGAAGTACATTTGCTAACACAATTTTCTTTCCGGAAGAAAACTGAATTTCGGCCGTCCCTGTTCCGACGACTTTGGAGGTTTGGTGATCTCCCAATAGCACTTCATGGTCACCTGCAGAATCCACATAGTCCTTGAAGAGAGCCCTGTTGTTGCAAACATGTGTGGTGGCTCCGGAATCATACCACCAATCACCACTTAGTGTCACGGAGGCCATGTGCATTTCTTGAATCATACCAATGTGCAATTCAGAAACCATGCCCACTATGTCACCAACGTCCTTGTCTTCTACCACGTTTGCAGATGCACTCCCTCCATGGTTGTCATTCTTCCGTTTCTTGTTTTGCTTGTTGGGGCAGAAACGCTTGATATGACCTTTGTCTCCACAGGTGAAGCATGTCAATTCTGACAAGTCTTTGGCCTTCTTCTTCTTGTTGGAATTGTTGGATGACCCACTCTGGTTCTTCCTTTTCTTGCCTCTTTTGTTCTTTCCAGATTTGTCATCAACATAATTCACTTTAGAACTTGATCCCTCTCCCAAACACTTTTCACGATTGCGAGTTTCCTCCTCAATGTGTAAGTGTTTTTGAATCTGCTCCAAAGTGAAATCCTCAGAAGTGTGCAACAACTTCTTCCTATACCCGTTCCATGATGGAGGAAGTTTGGCAATAATTTCTCCAACAAGTAACTGTACAGGAACTTCGACCTTGATCAAATATTTTAACTTAGAGGCAAGAGTAAGAAATTCGTGAACCTGATCTAGGATGGACACACTATCAGACATCACAAATTCAAAGAATTTAAAAGTTACAAACTTATCTGCCCCTTGCTTCTCTGCATTGTACTTCTCCTCCAACGACTTCCAAATCTCCCTTGCAGAAGACATTGAAGAGTAGTAGTCATACAGACGATCAGTGAGACTGTGCAGAATATATCCACGGCATAGCATCTCATCTTCTTCACGTTTCTTCCGCTCCAAACCGGTTGCTACGGTTTCTTTGTCGGATGGTGCAGGCAGAGGTTGCAGGGTTGCATCCAGAACGTAGAAGATCTTCAAGGCCGTAAGCATGAACTTCATCCTCTCCTGCCAACGGGTGAAGTTGGTGCCGTCGAACCTATCCAGTTTCGTAGAATCTTGACTAAACAATTTCATTGCAGATTGTATACTAGACTCCATACTAATAATACCTTACGATTGTTAGGAAATTATACAAATACTATAATGAAATTACAAGTAAACTACGAAAATAACAACAAACTAAACTACGCTTAATATAATTAGGGACGAGTTAATCTCTGTCCTTAAGGTATTATTAGCCCCCACTATAAACGCTGTTGGGTTTCCGACTAAGTACCCCTAGGATTCCCCTAATACTAGATTACATTAACATCGATTAAGTAATCTCCATGGACATCATTATGTGTTTGAAGAAATTTCAGAGGAGGAAGATAAAACGTAATTCTCTGAGAATTGATCATCCATAACCTTGATTATATAGAGGATTAAGGGGTGTGGAAGTAACTGTCAAAGTTATTGACGGTTATACCCCTCATTATCCTAAAACAGTAATTAATTAATAAATCAATTAATTACAAAAATATAAAGGAAATGAAAAACGTTTATCCTTAATTAAAATCGCGCACGTGCAAGTCGTGCAAAGTGCAAGTGCTAAGTGCTTATAAATATATATATATATATATATATATATATATATATATATATATATATAATATATCTTAATCACACTTACACTTCCCTCCAAAATGGACCACTTTACTCTTTCAAACTAGTAAAGTGAGGTGGGATATATAAACCTACAAAAAACCATTTCATTTCTCCAATGTGGGACTTTATACCCTTGCAAAAACACATTTGTTGGAGACTAACTCCAACAATCCCCCACTTAGTCTTTACAAAGTGTGTAAGCCCCAAACAGCCAATCAGTAAATGCATAAATGAAGGTATCTTTCGATTTGGACCTTCACATAGTGATAGATACTCAAAATTCTAACAAATCTATGGATGCATAAAGCATTGAGCCAAGATTTTAAAGTTAGAACCGGAATATCTACACACATTTACCAATTAATTAAAGGATGTTCACCACCGGGTAGCACCATTATGGCCATATGCTAATCCTATTCATAGACATATACAATAGTAGACCCAAAACTCTTGTCAGAGGCGGCACCACCTCTTATGCCTACATAGGTGAAGTTTCTTCCAAAGAAAGCTTCATTAAGAGTTTCACTCACCCTCAGGTCAAAACTAGTCTATGGACTAAACTAGTTTCCTAGTTGGTTATCAACAACTTGTTATTACCCATTGAACCTTTTAACTAGTGTAATGCTAGAGAAAAGGTTGGGTTTCTGTTGTCGCCAACTATTCACATGGGTCTCAACCCCATCTCACTAGACGTTCCAAAGTCTAGGTCTTTAGAAAGTCCCTTAGTAAATGGATCTGCAAGATTATTGCAAGATCGAACATAAAGAACAGTCATTATCCCACTAGATATTAAATGTCTAACATAGGCATGCCGTAAACTGATATGTCTAGATTTCCCGTTATAAATCTTATTATAAGCTCTAGACAAAGTTGTCTCACTGTCACAATGTAAAGAGATGGCTGGCATCGGTTGTGGCCACAACGGTATGTCTAACAACATATTTCTCAGCCATTCAGCCTCTTTACCTGCCGCAGCCAAAGCTAAAAACTCGGCTTCCATAGTGGAATGCGTAATGCATGTTTGTTTCTTTGAGGCCCAAGAAACAGCTCCACCACCTAGCGTATAAGCCCATCCACTTGTGGGTGTATTATCGCTAGCACTAGTTATCCAACTAGCATCCGAGTAACCTACAATAACTGCTGGAAAGTTGCCATAGTGCAAAGAATAATTCTTAGTTCTTTTCAAGTAACCAAGTATTCTTCCAATGGATTTCCAATGCTCTTGACTAGGATTACTCGTAAACCTAGAAAGTTTGCATACAGCAAAATCAATGTCAGGCCTTGTGCAATGAGTAGCATACATCAAGCTACCTATAGCACTAGCATACTCAAGATGTGCAACAGCCCTTCCTTCATTCTTAACAAATTTACAAGAGACATCATAAGGAGTGTTAGCTTCCTTGAAGCCTAAATGCTCAAATTTCTTAAGCATCTTCTCAATGTAATGAGACTGGCTCAAAACAAAACCCCCACTATGTCTTTTAACTTTGATACCCAAAATGGTATCAACCTCGTTCAAGTCTTTCATCTTGAAACAAGAGTTCAAATATGACTTGGTTTCATGAATACCTTTCATGTTTGTACCAATGATAAGCATATCATCTACATAAAGGCATATAATGACACCATAGTCCTTAGTAAACTTGGAATAAATGCATCTATCTGCAGTGTTATGTCTAAAGCCATGAGACAAAACAACAGAGTCAAATTTTTCATGCCATTGCTTAGGTGCCTGCTTCAAACCATACAATGATTTGACCAGCTTGCAAACCTTCTTCTCATTTCCAGGAAGCACAAATCCTTCTGGTTGCTTCATGTACACCTCCTCATCTAAATCACCATTTAGAAATGCCATTTTTACATCCATTTGATGTGCATGTAGGCCATAGATTGAAGCTAAGGCCAACAACGCTCTAATGGATGTAATCCTAGCAACTGGTGCATAAGTGTCAAAATAGTCAATTCCTTCTCTTTGAGTAAAACCTTGGGCAACCAACCGTGCTTTGAAAGTTTGTATGGATCCATCAGTATTATATTTAACTCTAAATACCCATTTGCATCCAATGGCTTTGGAACCATGAGGCAAATCAGTGAGAACCCAAGTGTTGTTACCCAACAATGAGCCCATCTCATCTCTAACTGCCTCTTTCCAAAAATCCACATTCCTAGAAGCCATAGCTTCTCGGAATGTTTTTGGATCATCCTCAACATTGAGGATTATAGGTATCTTATTGGTTACATTCTCTCTATTGCCTTCAACGAGAAAAACAATAGATTGAGAATCTATAAATCCTGGACCCAAATCCTTTTCCTTTCTAGCTCTTACGCTTCTCCTAGGCTCACTAGGAATAGCTTGTGCTTGAGTAGCATGGCTAGAAGAAGGATTGGAAACAGCCGTTTGTGGAGATTGCAAACTACCGTCAACACTTGTTGAATCACCTCGGAACTTATGCTCAAAAAATTCAACATCTCTAGATTCAACAATGACGTTAAAATCCAAATCCAAAAGCCTGTAAGCTTTCGAATTTTCAGCATATCCCACAAACACACTTTTCAAAGCTCTAGGTCCTAATTTAGTTTTCTTAGGCTCGGGCACCTTATAGTAAAGCAAGACACCCCCACACTCTAAGATAACTCAAATTAGGTATCCTACCCTTCCAAATCTCATAAGGAGATTTCTTGAACTTCTTAGAAGGAACTCTGTTATGTACATGACACGCCGTTTTCAACGCCTCCCCCCACAAACTAAGTGGCCAATTCGCATTGACATTCATAGCATTAACCATATCCGTCAACACACCATTTTTGCGTTTAGTCACACCATTGTGTTGGGGAGTGTAAGGGGCAGTACGTTCGTGTATCATGCCATTAGTGACACAAAATTCAGTGAATTCCGTAGGGAAGTATTCACCCCCTCTATCACTCGGAAGAACCTTAATTTTCTTCCCCTTTTGTGTCTCTACCATGGCCTTATAAGCCTTAAACATTTCAAAGGCTTGGTCCTCATTAAATGCACACATGTAAAACGAGAACTATCTTCAATAAAGGTAATAAAATATCTAATTCCGCCTCTAGCAAGTACACCATTATATTCACAAATGTCCGAATGCACAAGTTCTAACATATCTAAAGTCCTATCTACAATTTTCGGAAATGGCTTTCTTTTCATTTTGGCTTGAACACAAATTTCACATTTATCACCATGCTCATTACTAAAAACAATCATACCATTTTTAGACATGAATTTCATTGTTTTGTAATTAACATGTGCTAGACGATTATGCCATAAATCAAAAGAAGAACTTTCTATGCTAAAACTTGAATTAAAATCGGACACAACAATATAAGCGGAACTAGAAATCTTATTAATTGATAGTTTGAACATCCCATCACAAGCATAACCCTTACCAACAAACACACCGGCCTTAGATAGAATCACTTGGTCCGATTCTATCACAGCCTTAAGACCTTTCTTACATAATACAAATCCAGAAACTAAATTCTTCCTAATACTAGGAACATGAAGTACATTTGCTAACACAATTTTCTTTCCGGAAGAAAACTGAATTTCGGCCGTCCCTGTTCCGACGACTTTGGAGGTTTGGTGATCTCCCAATAGCACTTCATGGTCACCTGCAGAATCCACATAGTCCTTGAAGAGAGCCCTGTTGTTGCAAACATGTGTGGTGGCTCCGGAATCATACCACCAATCACCACTTAGTGTCACGGAGGCCATGTGCATTTCTTGAATCATACCAATGTGCAATTCAGAAACCATGGCCACTATGTCACCAACGTCCTTGTCTTCTACCACGTTTGCAGATGCACTCCCTCCATGGTTGTCATTCTTCCGTTTCTTGTTTTGCTTGTTGGGGCAGAAACGCTTGATATGACCTTTGTCTCCACAGGTGAAGCATGTCAATTCTGACAAGTCTTTGGCCTTCTTCTTCTTGTTGGAATTGTTGGATGACCCACTCTGGTTCTTCCTTTTCTTGCCTCTTTTGTTCTTTCCAGATTTGTCATCAACATAATTCACTTTAGAACTTGATCCCTCTCCCAAACACTTTTCACGATTGCGAGTTTCCTCCTCAATGTGTAAGTGTTTTTGAATCTGCTCCAAAGTGAAATCCTCAGAAGTGTGCAACAACTTCTTCCTATACCCGTTCCATGATGGAGGAAGTTTGGCAATAATTTCTCCAACAAGTAACTGTACAGGAACTTCGACCTTGATCAAATATTTTAACTTAGAGGCAAGAGTAAGAAATTCGTGAACCTGATCTAGGATGGACACACTATCAGACATCACAAATTCAAAGAATTTAAAAGTTACAAACTTATCTGCCCCTTGCTTCTCTGCATTGTACTTCTCCTCCAACGACTTCCAAATCTCCCTTGCAGAAGACATTGAAGAGTAGTAGTCATACAGACGATCAGTGAGACTGTGCAGAATATATCCACGGCATAGCATCTCATCTTCTTCACGTTTCTTCCGCTCCAAACCGGTTGCTACGGTTTCTTTGTCGGATGGTGCAGGCAGAGGTTGCAGGGTTGCATCCAGAACGTAGAAGATCTTCAAGGCCGTAAGCATGAACTTCATCCTCTCCTGCCAACGGGTGAAGTTGGTGCCGTCGAACCTATCCAGTTTCGTAGAATCTTGACTAAACAATTTCATTGCAGATTGTATACTAGACTCCATACTAATAATACCTTACGATTGTTAGGAAATTATACAAATACTATAATGAAATTACAAGTAAACTACGAAAATAACAACAAACTAAACTACGCTTAATATAATTAGGGACGAGTTAATCTCTGTCCTTAAGGTATTATTAGCCCCCACTATAAACGCTGTTGGGTTTCCGGCTAAGTACCCCTAGGATTCCCCTAATACTAGATTACATTAACATCGATTAAGTAATCTCCATGGACATCATTATGTGTTTGAAGAAATTTCAGAGGAGGAAGATAAAACGTAATTCTCTGAGAATTGATCATCCATAACCTTGATTATATAGAGGATTAAGGGGTGTGGAAGTAACTGTCAAAGTTATTGACGGTTATACCCCTCATTATCCTAAAACAGTAATTAATTAATAAATCAATTAATTACAAAAATATAAAGGAAATGAAAAACGTTTATCCTTAATTAAAATCGCGCACGTGCAAGTCGTGCAAAGTGCAAGTGCTAAGTGCTTATAAATATATATATATATATATATATATATATATATATATATATATATATATATATATATAATATATCTTAATCACACTTACACTTCCCTCCAAAATGGACCACTTTACTCTTTCAAACTAGTAAAGTGAGGTGGGATATATAAACCTACCAAAACCATTTCATTTCTCCAATGTGGGACTTTATACCCTTGCAAAAACACATTTGTTGGAGACTAACTCCAACAATCCCCCACTTAGTCTTTACAAAGTATGTAAGCCCCAAACAGCCAATCAGTAAATGCATAAATGAAGGTATCTTTCGATTTGGACCTTCACATAGTGATAGATACTCAAAATTCTAACAAATCTATGGATGCATAAAGCATTGAGCCAAGATTTTAAAGTTAGAACCGGAATATCTACACACATTTACCAATTAATTAAAGGATGTCCACCACCGGGTAGCACCATTATGGCCATATGCTAATCCTATTCATAGACATATACAATAGTAGACCCAAAACTCTTGTCAGAGGCGGCACCACCTCTTATGCCTACATAGGTGAAGTTTCTTCCAAAGAAAGCTTCATTAAGAGTTTCACTCACCCTCAGGTCAAAACTAGTCTATGGACTAAACTAGTTTCCTAGTTGGTTATCAACAACTTGTTATTACCCATTGAACCTTTTAACTAGTGTAATGCTAGAGAAAAGGTTGGGTTTCTGTTGTCGCCAACTATTCACATGGGTCTCAACCCCATCTCACTAGACGTTCCAAAGTCTAGGTCTTTAGAAAGTCCCTTAGTAAATGGATCTGCAAGATTATTGCAAGATCGAACATAAAGAACAGTCATTATCCCACTAGATATTAAATGTCTAACATAGGCATGCCGTAAACTGATATGTCTAGATTTCCCGTTATAAATCTTATTATAAGCTCTAGACAAAGTTGTCTCACTGTCACAATGTAAAGAGATGGCTGGCATCGGTTGTGGCCACAACGGTATGTCTAACAACATATTTCTCAGCCATTCAGCCTCTTTACCTGCCGCAGCCAAAGCTAAAAACTCGGCTTCCATAGTGGAATGCGTAATGCATGTTTGTTTCTTTGAGGCCCAAGAAACAGCTCCACCACCTAGCGTATAAGCCCATCCACTTGTGGGTGTATTATCGCTAGCACTAGTTATCCAACTAGCATCCGAGTAACCTACAATAACTGCTGGAAAGTTGCCATAGTGCAAAGAATAATTCTTAGTTCTTTTCAAGTAACCAAGTATTCTTCCAATGGATTTCCAATGCTCTTGACTAGGATTACTCGTAAACCTAGAAAGTTTGCATACAGCAAAATCAATGTCAGGCCTTGTGCAATGAGTAGCATACATCAAGCTACCTATAGCACTAGCATACTCAAGATGTGCAACAGCCCTTCCTTCATTCTTAACAAATTTACAAGAGACATCATAAGGAGTGTTAGCTTCCTTGAAGCCTAAATGCTCAAATTTCTTAAGCATCTTCTCAATGTAATGAGACTGGCTCAAAACAAAGCCCCCACTATGTCTTTTAACTTTGATACCCAAAATGGTATCAACCTCGTTCAAGTCTTTCATCTTGAAACAAGAGTTCAAATATGACTTGGTTTCATGAATACCTTTCATGTTTGTACCAATGATAAGCATATCATCTACATAAAGGCATATAATGACACCATAGTCCTTAGTAAACTTGGAATAAATGCATCTATCTGCAGTGTTATGTCTAAAGCCATGAGACAAAACAACAGAGTCAAATTTTTCATGCCATTGCTTAGGTGCCTGCTTCAAACCATACAGTGATTTGACCAGCTTGCAAACCTTCTTCTCATTTCCAGGAAGCACAAATCCTTCTGGTTGCTTCATGTACACCTCCTCATCTAAATCACCATTTAGAAATGCCATTTTTACATCCATTTGATGTACATGTAGGCCATAGATTGAAGCTAAGGCCAACAACACTCTAATGGATGTAATCCTAGCAACTGGTGCATAAGTGTCAAAATAGTCAATTCCTTCTCTTTGAGTAAAACCTTGGGCAACCAACCGTGCTTTGAAAGTTTGTATGGATCCATCAGTATTATATTTAACTCTAAATACCCATTTGCATCCAATGGCTTTGGAACCATGAGGCAAATCAGTGAGAACCCAAGTGGTGTTACCCAACAATGAGTCCATCTCATCTCTAACTGCCTCTTTCCAAAAATCCGCATTTCTAGAAGCCATAGCTTCTCGGAATGTTTTTGGATCATCCTCAACATTGAGGATTATAGGTATCTTATTGGTTACATTCTCTCTATTGCCTTCAACGAGAAAAACAATAGATTGAGAATCTATAAATCCTGGACCCAAATCCTTTTCCTTTCTAGCTCTTACGCTTCTCCTAGGCTCACTAGGAATAGCTTGTGCTTGAGTAGCATGGCTAGAAGAAGGATTGGAAACAGCCGTTTGTGGAGATTGCAAACTACCGTCAACACTTGTTGAATCACCTCGGAACTTATGCTCAAAAAATTCAACATCTCTAGATTCAACAATGACGTTAGAATCCAAATCCAAAAGCCTGTAAGCTTTCGAATTTTCAGCATATCCCACAAACACACTTTTCAAAGCTCTAGGTCCTAATTTAGTTTTCTTAGGCTCGGGCACCTTATAGTAAGCAAGACACCCCCACACTCTAAGATAACTCAAATTAGGTATCCTACCCTTCCAAATCTCATAAGGAGATTTCTTGAACTTGTTAGAAGGAACTCTGTTATGTACATGACACGCCGTTTTCAACGCCTCCCCCCACTTTACTCTTTCAAACTAGTAAAGTGAGGTGGGATATATAAACCTACCAAAACCATTTCATTTCTCCAATGTGAGACTTTATACCCTTGCAAAAACACATTTGTAGGAGACTAAGTACCATTGTGGAGAGTGGAGACATTCTTCCTCCATTATTTTAGAGATTTCACTTATGAGTACAACTATATGGTGACACTGTTTTTGTGCAAAAAGAACTCTAACTTCAAACCTGCTTTTGAAAGCTACTTAGTTGAGAAGTGCAAAAGAATGCAGGTAAATATACAGTTGAGGAGACAGAATATGATTAAATTGGCACGCGTCTTTGCTGCCTTGCTAATGAAGAGGTGCTTGTCCTGGCATATTCTTGCTCATTTTAGTGTGGAGGGCAGCCAAATGACTCCCATTTTTGCTACCTTTTATAGGGCTTTCTTTCAGGTAATCTTGCTTATTCTTGCTACTTTTGTCCAATATCCGAGTTTAATTGATGCAAATTAAACTAACTCGGGTCTTTGGAACTCGGGTGTGTGTTGCAGGAATTGACCCAAAAAGGTAACAATTACACTACTATCCTGAAGAAGCTTAGGGACAAAGAAGTGCTGCAATCAATCGAGGCCGTCTACCCTGCAGTTGGGATTGAGTTAGCGTCATTTTGAAGAGTAGCTTTTTCGATGGGCTGCCTATTTGTGGTAGTAATGCAAGTGTCCGACTTTGGGGCCATCTGGACGTTGTATTATCGTTGAGTCCATGATTGTAGCTCTGGAGTGTGGATTTTACTTTGCACTTTTCGTTAGCAAAATACTTTCGAACTATCATGGGAATGCTCGTTACCGGAATTAGCTGAATTGTGTGAGGCTCTTTTCTGTTTTGATGTCGTTGATGAAAGAAAACTTCTTTGTTCAATTTTTCGGGACAAGGATCAGTTACGTTAGTGTTCTTTGTTGCAACCTCTAGACCTAATGTGCCATGAACCCAATGCTATTGCCTATTGGTGTCGAAGCTTATAATCCCGACCTTATAGCTCGTCAATTCGGAATGACTCCGGGTTTGGACACACTTTTTAAGATGAAGAAGTTGAAAAAGATGATGAGAAAGAACAGTGGCTGTGCCTGTGCGCGTAGGTGACCAGGGAAGAAATCATTATGGTCATCACGACAACATTCCAGCCAGCAGCTTACTTTCCGGGCGTCTTCCTAGAACAGAAGCATATTCAAGAAAGGGTCACTGCCTTTCGGGTAAACCTTTTCATGAAGGGCCAATAAACTGAACTGTGAATCTCAAATCGACAGACCCTGTCTTCAGTAACCTGGATGAGTACAATCTCGCCCTATTTGAACCACATGGAACTATCACAGAGCTTGACATTTACAGAGGAGGTTTTCGGTTATTTGGTTCTATCAAGATTCATTGGTCCGTTACATTATATACAGGAATACAGCTACTGAGCTACACCAGATTTACCAGCTATATATGCTTCACCTTTTTCACCAGGTCACAGTCATCACACTATAATTGCGGATAGTGAGCTACACATATGGGAGGTTACTGTTACATTCTGCACCTGTCACTATTTCATGGGATTGTCGGACAGAGGTATGGCTGTGGTCTGTGGGTTTACGGCGTCCCTGATAACGGAAGCCTGACCTAAAAACTTGAGAGGAAACGCTTTTAAGGTGCAAAAAACCAAAACTACTTGCTCTCGGGGACATAGAATGCTCTTGCCTCGCCATCCAGGGTACTACTGAATTCCAATCACCACAGCATTTTAGGTGCAGGACATATCGATCAACTGTTTCCTGGACAAGTTGATAATGGAATCTGCAATCACTCTGGCACTTGACTTCATATAACCGCCTGAAATAAACAGTTACCAGCTAAAATGAGCAGTGGGTACAATGTTTACATGATTCGTACATAAAGACCAAAAGTTAGATGTGGGGCGAAAAAGAGCCATAGCAGGTTCGCAAACTCCCAGAAGAAAACTGTTGTACAGATCCTAGGCTTACTGAAAGCCATACTATGGATATTTCGCTGCATTCTGTAAGACCATGAGCCAATAGGTACGGGTACCGCTGCTACTTAAGCTTGGAGAACAAGTAAGCTTTGTGTATATATATACACAGAAAAGATCTCTGAGCACCTTTCTCCACACACACAAAAAAAAAAATCAAAAAAACAAAAATTCTCTGAGCGCGCTCTTACTTTTTCACACAGTTCCTAAACCTTGGACAAGGATTATACAACACAAAGTGTACAACACATAAAAAACAAGGACTCAGAAATACAAAAACACAGAGGAAATAGACTGCTGAGGTAAAGCAATAACACAAACCTGAGGTCAGCATGAGTAGCGGAATGCTCTTACCACGAGCAAATGCAAAGACCTTCTCATCTCTCCTAACTACTCCATCAGGGCTTATCTGCAAATAGACTTCCGCTAGTAAATCACAATCACAAACTTAAGCATATCCAAATTATAGCTGCAACTGACATGACAAAGAGGCCTCGGTTGTGTTCAATGGCCCAGCGAGAAGGTTCTTAGTACCCATTATATTCCAAACAAGCTTAACAATTGCAACTATTGTAATCCAGATGTGTAGAAACTCAGCACCCCAGACCAATCACATCAGATGTATAAAGAAGCTTAATTAGATTTCCTATCAGCAGCTGCCCAATATTCTAAGAGATGTTGACATAAACATGGTTCAATCCAGCAGTCATGTGACAAGCTCCATGACCATCACTGCCAGGACACAAGAAACTTCTCCAATCTCGTATGACGTTAAAGAGACTGCAGTCAGTATGAAGCAGAACATATAGCACAGATACAGTTCCTTATCACGTAAGACCTTGAAAGCAGTAAGGGAGTATGTCAAAGTCAATTAATGAAGCCGGGAACAGTGCCATGGAACTCCAAGCAAATTTAGCCCAGAAGGTAATAGCTATATAATAGTTAAGGGAGTATGTCAAAGTCAATTAATGACGCCGGGAACAGTCCATGGAACTCCAAGCAAATTTAGCCCAGAAGCTAATAGCTATATAGTAGTCAATCAAATGCAATAATCATCCAATAGGCAATATCGGCCAGTCTCGAACAATGAGGCACACAATATCTTACCCTTAGCCTGCCCAGTGGATCTCCATCTAGGATGTCAGTTCCAGCATTGTACACAACCAATTCAGGATCAAACTTACGTCCTGCAAGCTGTCATTCACATCAAAAGATATCAACTTACTACTACTGCAAATCATTTGTGAGCACCAGTATGCTAGCAGAGTCCATGACCAAGAGTATCCTATATAAAATCCTCAATTTGCTGACTAGAAGAACATATTCCCGATTCATTGTGTATCTGCATATCTATATTTGGTAAGATACTACTAATACAAGGCATTAACATAAAAGCCATTATGCTATAGAGTGAAGCAGTTGATTACTATAGGAGCAGTTAGCTTTGTAGATATTGCAAACTGATACAAAGTCTACGTACCGCAAGTGCGTCATCTAATTTCTGCAAGTACTCTTCTGTTGAAGTCCCACTCTGTAGAAACAAGTAGACAGGCAATTAATTTTTATTACAGCAGGGACAACTTAGAGCTGATCTTCTGCGCTCAACTAGTGTCTTACCGCAAGTTCAACCTTCTGATCTATAAATCTCCTGGCTGTAAGATCCTAAATCGGAGAAAAAATAGCTCAGCAAAAAGAGAAGATGTCGATACAAAGGAATTTTAAATACAGATCATCATCTCGACATAAAGTTCACTTTTGTTGGTCCACGAAAATCTTTAAAGCTACAGCCCAGTAATATATTTTTGACAGAACTTTTGACAGTGAACGGAATGCAGCCAATCAATGGATCACAGTGAAGTAAAATGTCTCTTTTCCTGATTAAAGTATATGATTTACCACGACAGACGAAACCTCCACTTGAAGTTCCACACAAATAACGAAGTGGTTCCTTTCTCCATCCATTAGTCCCCATTAAAGAAACTTTGGTACTCACTTCAGCCGATGTTCTGTCACCTCAAAACATCACTACCCACCAAATTCACCAAGATTCAATCCGAAGTACAGACCAGAGCTGCCAAAGTATTACCAGTTACACAATTATGCATATCCCTGTATCCTACAGAAATCTTTAACATTCTAGACCCTGTGACATGCGTCATGATATGGTTTGGGGCTCTCTCTTACGACCTAGAATGAAAGAAAGAGAGACATTTGCCAAAGCTGAGAAGGCATAGAGAGGTGCAATACCAGTCAAGTCTGAAGAAATGTGTCACTCTTATCAATCTCACTAGTGCGACTCTGAAGGATTTTTCAGTCATTGTTGAGGTTATATACATACCTATTGACTGAAATTCACTTACCTCAACTTCATGGCACAACTAGCCAGTTACCCTTTCCATGATTAAAGCAACTTATTATATTTCAATGAACACACACTATTGACACTAAAACATAAAATAATAAAGGTAGCTGCTTGTATATTACTGAACAGTGAACACACACTACAACAAAAAGCATTAAAATACGCGCTTGTATTTTACCGAAACACAATAAAACAAGATTTGATAACAATTCAGCATCAAGCTCAGATCTTCAGAAATAGAAACGTGTTCCCTTCGTTAAGATGAACAACAGGCTTTTTTTAGGGTAAACAATAGCAGTCTCTAGTTATAAGAACCACTTCGATCTCTCATCTCATCTCTTTTGACTGCAGACAGACCCCAAGAAAACTTGTAGACACTCCTCGTACAGTCCCAAGAAGTGTAAACGGTTATTTTACTTTGGAAACGTGCTAAAACAGGACTATAGGTTCGCGTTTCTAATAGAAAGAGTCTTTAATTAGATAGAATACTCCAAGTCCCTTCTATTATCGTATTCTCTTAGAAATAGTAGTTGTACAGCCATAAAAAAAAAAAGCTTTTCTTCCTCTTGCGATAACCAAGTTATCTTGACTAGGAAAACCCACCACAATAAAGGGCAGCCCGGTGCACATTGGCGTCCCTGCAAAGCGAGGGTCCGGGGAAGGGGGGTATATAGAGGGCAAGCCTTCACTGGTTATTTTTTGGACAAGAGGCTGCTTCCAAAACCCACCACAATGACGAGAATTTTTTTTCTCTCTAATAGGACTGGTATCAGTGGTCCTTAGATTAGAATGTTTTAATAAACTGATTCCGCTAAGGTAATTATTTGGTAACTCCATCTTCCTGGTTGAGTAATAATAAGATACTGCTTGAAATTGGCATCTAATAGATCGTTTGACCGTGAAGTCAGCACTTATCAACGATGCGTAAGGTTTGTCACAATCTGAGAAAGATCTATCATGATTTGTTATAACTCATCTAGTCGTATATGTTATTTCAGGAAGGACTTAGCTAAAGTAATTAGTGGGGCTTTGGGAATCAGAACAAAAATCAGCACGACGGAAAGGAAAGGACTCCAAATAAACAAATTAAAGGATTGAATGCGTAAGACATGGTTACTTACAAGTGGATATACATCAGAGTTGTACATATCAAGAATGTATACTCTACCTACAGAGGAGGTAATTGTGAGGAGCTAGTTCACGTTTAATAATCAGACGGATTTGTACACAAGAAAACATACTGTCATCAGCAAAATCTCTTTCATGCCCATTTCCCTGATGTGCATCTAGATCAATAATCATAACCCTGTCAATTCAAAAATGTGAAGGATGAAGGTCATAGATAAGAAAACTTGCTCATGATTCCAGCTTTAAATAAAAAATAATAGAAAAGGGGGAGGGGGGGTCGTAGGAGCAGGTATACATACCTTGAAATATTTAGACACATGAAAGCATAGTGAATACACAAAGATATATCAGCATACACACAGAATCCACCTCCCTTATCTGCAGAACAGTGATGGAATCCTCCACCTACATTGATGGCCCACCCTCTCTCTTTCGCAAGTTTTGCAGCCAGAACAGATCCTCCAACCTACATCAGAATATACGTCATCAGATGAAAGTTTTTAATTAAAATTGGAATAAGCAGAATATCTGTTGCATGGAGCCATGGGGTGCATGGTGCACCTGTTTTCTGAACGGGTGAAGAACTTTTTTCTGTATGATGCAATTAGGAAGCATTGCAAGAGGTGGCACCTGCAAGTTATATGATTCAAAATCAATTTCCAAACACCAGAAACACCCAACGAGCCGACACTGTTAATTAGTAAAACGATTCAGAATCATTTCTAAACACTAGAAACACCCCCAAATAAATCAACACTGTTAAGCATCTTGAGTGTTGACTCAAAACTGAGCTGCCTAGCTATTCTTTCATCAGCCAACCTGGTACAAAATCCACACCAAAGAGCTCTATTCAACCTTATTATATACTACAATATTAGGAAGTAGATGAAAAACTGCAAATTGTTCAAGAAGCAATCGAACTCAATCATCTATATGGGGTAGTTGCTAATATTCTCAAGAGGAAGATAGAATTTGAAGTAAAATTTCCTTTGTTTTGGTGGTGGAAAGGAAAGAAAAGGAAAGTATTTAGTAGAGAAAAATAAAGGAACAAGAAATGGAAAGGAGGAGGAGACTAATGAAGTTTGGTGTTCCTATTAACAACCAAAAGAACAAGAAGTTGACAAAAAAGTAAGGTTGTATCCACATCACATATGCACCAGATTAAAAATTTAACTATTCCCCGTATATAAATACATATCGCAAAAATTAGTGTAACTCATTGATGGACATTCCCAGCAATACCTCTACAATGCTACCCACAGTTGAGCTGCTTTGTAGACTATCGAGATATTTCTCCGGATGTACCTGCATTATGTGAACATATCAAGTTCCCAGGTTAATGGAGTGTTGCTACAGTAAAAAGGCTGTAGTATTTGCCAGAATGCTGGATCAAGGAGAGCAACAGAGAACTAGCTCCACCAGCCATACTACAACAACAAGACCTTATTCTCAAAATGATTTGTATCGGGCCTGTCAGCTAGCATGAATAGCCCACCAGCTATGCAAAAATGAGAATATATAGAATCCAAATACAGAAATAGGACATGAAAGGTCCCCAGCCTACCACTAGAAGGTCCTCTTTTGAAGCTTCTTGAGGCTCAACGATATGCTTTTTGTCTAGTACACCCTCTGAAACAAGGAACTGGCATATGCGACCCCATTTTGTAGAATCGAATGGATGCCTGCAGTTCTTTTTACATAAGTAATACTCAAGTAATACTTTTGCCTCCATAATTTACGTCTATAAAGTAGCTGGTGTACACTATCAGATCCTAATGGCATTGACCAGCAAATATTGCAGACAAGTTGAACTTGAAAGTGTGCCTCCAATAACGGTTTCAAGAGAATTTTGAAAACACATCCACGATAAGATCTTCAGTGCACACAATCGGCAAAAGGATTCTCATACAGTTCAATAACTAGTGCCGCAAAGGTGTGTTTTTTAAGGCTCTCGCTAATATATTCTCAATCCTGGACTAGCTAGCACAATATTTGAACAAAAGAGGCAGGACAGATTCTTCAGCACAATAGTGTAACAGAATTCTGAATATTCTATATAGCTAGGAAGCAGATCCTAAACTGCAAACATCAAAAACCCCAACGCTTACATCTTTAGAAGAAGTATAGAGAAAAGACCTGTGATGTTCTACCTGCTGCATCAAGCAATACTAGCTCCATTACCATTACGAAGCTATCAGTACAAAACCACCTAAAAATAGCACTGAACTAGTACATTCCCGAACTTCTTTAAATTAATTCGAATTATATAAATTAAATAGCAACCTGCCCTCATATGCAGCATGGAAATTGCCAGGGAATACAGACTTAACCAAATACTAGATCAGGCTTAAGTTTTTTACAGAATTCTGAATATCAATTCGGCTAGCAGTTTCAGAAGCAGATCCTAAATTTGCAACCACAAAAACCCAATGCTTCCACCTTTAGAAGAAGTAAAAAGACCATGATGGTCTATTTACTGCATCAAGGATCCTAGCTCCATTATGATTACGAAAATTCAGATCGAAAGCAAACTAAGGTACATTTCCAAACTTGTCAGAATTAACTCGAATCATGGAATTTACGAGGCAACCTGACCCTTTTATGTTCAGCATACAAATGCCAATAATCTACGACCCCCCAACCAGTAAACAAAACATAGTTGCAGGAGAAAAGCTACCTCATCCTCTCTCCCAAAATAAACCGTGTCTCTCAAAACAAAGGCTACTAGCCTACTAGTAGACGCGACCAAGCAAGCTAGATAAACAGAAGTCTAAAACTCCAAACACTGATTTCAGACACAACATCAAAATACAAATGTACAATCGAATACAAATACAATCATCCAAACCACAGCTCGGCATTCACGACTTTCAATTACTATAAATTCGAGTCAACAATCAATTTGCTATTGTTGATTGCTTCATCTCTAAGCTCCTGATTATTAGTAATTCAATGTTCTACTTATTTCCATCCAATCAAACTCCTACTTCTCAAACAAGTTACATTATGCCCAGTGGAAGTAAGAGGCCGAAATTTAAACAACCTTACGCCTATAATTCGAGCCAATTCTACAACTTGTAACACGAATTCGAACATATTGAACAAATTTCAGCAATTAAGTAATTAAATAATAACATAATGATCATACAATGAACACCTAATATCAAAGTAAAACAAAAAGGTGAAAAAAAGCTTACATTTTCTCCAAACCAAGGAACGAAATGTCATACGAAGAGGAATAAATCACCGGAACCTTCAAAAACAACAGAATTATATCAGAATTCATAAGAACCGCGGTAAAAAATAATTCAAATCAGGAAGAAATTAGCAGTAAAAAAGTAAATAAACTGAAAAAAAATACTACCTTAGAAGGAGGAACATCGAAGAAGAGTTTAGAGGAGAGAATACGATCGCGGCGGAGAGTTTGAGTAGCAGAAGACGAATCCGCCATTTTTGTGAGGAGAGAGAAAGCTTTGGACGCCGTATGGTATGGCCGAGATGACTTGGCTTGTGTTTGACGATTAGTAGAAGTTGCAGAAAGTAGTCGTTCCCAATTTTTTCTGAGGTGTCAAGTTTCGTTGACGGTTATTCTCCACGTGTGAATGGTGCTTCTTTCTTACGCACGGGGCTTAGAAGCCTAGAACCTGGGTCGATGTTTCTCGGCGTTCGGTTTGAGTGGGTTTTGTTGGCAATTGGCATTGGCGGTGCGGTGTTTTATTTTGGAGAAAGGCTTAATCAGGGACGGAGCTAGAATTTAAAGTGACCAGGGGCCAGGCCAAAGCTAACTGAACTAGAAAGCAAACTACCCGTACTTAAGCTTAAAAAATCAATATTCTAATTGACAGTAAGCTAAGTAAAATAGAGTGCTTTTAAATTAATGAAAATATTCCAAAAAAAAAAATAAACAAGCTTGTTAAAAAGAATCATAATATAAGATAATCTAAAAGTCATACCTAGATAATAATTAAAGTCGAGCTCGACGATCTTTCATGTCTCTGAACGTATCGATAATTGAATCGTTACTGAAACTCTCTGCAATTTCCCTCTCTGTATAAATGACCATACAGCTTTTCGAAAAATTCATCTTCCATTTTGTTGCGCCGTACAGTCTTGTCAGCATTTATGGTAAATGAATCAAAATTCGAAAATTTTCACCTAGAACTCTATGTTCAATAAAGTTATAACCTAACATAATAAAAGTTATAGAGGGTAAATGATAAATTATAAAAACTTGCCTTATAGCTATGGAGAATTGAAAATTTGGGATGGACTAGATGTTGACCGTTGGAGGAAGAAGTCGAGAAGATGAGCTGTCTTGTTCTCGTGTTGATGGTTGTAAATTTTTTTTTTTTTTTTTTTTTTTTGTTTTAGGGAAAGGGGTGGGGATTTAGTGATTTACCGATCACGTAGGCCCAAAAAGTAAAAGTATGGGATGGACTTTTGTTTATTTCTGAATTACAAAAGATGGGCCAAATTTTTAGTTGGAGTTGCAATGGGCCAAGAATAAATTTCTGCACAGCCCAAAAAGAACTTCATTTTCTTTTTTAGCTTGCAGTGGGCCGGTGCCCACCTTGGCCCCCTTCTAACTCCGTCATTGGGCTTAATGTGTATACATATACATTACAAAACATATATCCACTCATTTCTCTCTCCTCAATCCCACCAACCTCTTTTTTTCTGGGCATATTTTGGATTGGCATTCCATATTTTGAGTTGGTATTCACATATTTTGAGTTGACATAATCATTTGTAAGTGGTTTTGTTTTGATGTATTCTGAATTGACATCGTTATGTATGAATTGACATGTTAATTCATGAGTAGTAATCTGCTACCAGTGAACCATCAATCTTCATTTTGTGGGCATATTTTAAATTGACATTCTCATATTTTGAGTTGACAGTATTATTTGTGAGTGGTTTTGTTTTGATGGATTCTGAATTGACATCTTTATGTATGAATTGACATGTTAATTTTTGAGTAGAAATCTGTACCCGTGAGTGTGTATTTGAGAGTGAGAAGGAGAGATGTGAATCATTAAAAGTGGTGAAAATACCATCTTACCTCTCATATACATGTATAAGTGTATATGTCATATATGTTTAGCCTTACTCTTTATTTTGTGCAAGATGGTTTTACAAGAGAATTGAAATGTGATGGGTCAAGAGATGTAATGCTGAACATATACTAGGACACTAGGTGAAAAGCACGTGCGTTGCACGGGTCACATTTTCATAATCGCCTATTCTTATTTATTAATAAAAATAAATAAATAAAATATCTGTTAGTGAAGATGTCTCATAATCTCATTAAAATCACTTATGTCATCATACAAAGTATTACTCCGTATACTCTATCTTTAGATAATACTCATTTTTAAGCATTTTTCACAAAAGTTTTAAACTTGTTAATATATCACAACCAAATCAAAAGTATGTGTAAATAGATCTTATTTTGAAGTACATTTCGACACAAACATAATGATACATGTATCGTAATATTCAGATATACGTAGCCCATGTTATAACAGTTTATATTATGTTTTATGTTGATAATTGTTTTACAAAGAGTATTACAAATATTGGACTCTCTGTGCATTTTTTAGTGTCTTAAACTTGTCGGAATATCTCAACCAAAATCATACTTAACTTTTCAAACGTATGAGTAAATGGATCTTATATTGAAGTACGTTTCTACACGAACTTAGTGATACATGAATCGTAATATTCTGATATACGTAGCCCAAGTTATAACAGTTTATATTATGTTTCAGGTTGATAACTTTATTACAAAAGAGTGTTACAAATATTGGACTCTCTTTGTGCATTTTTTAATGTTTAATGTAGATTACTTAAATACATAATGTTACAGTTTAACATATCTTGGACTCTCTCTGTGCATTTCTTGACCTCTGGACGCCCTCGATCTATGCGCTCCAAATTATTCGCTTTTACATGTATATTAGATTAAATTAATCTCAAAATAAATAAATAAACCATGATAACTAAATAAATGTTTGTTAGTTAAAATGTCTCCTAATCTCATACTCAATTGTCATTGTATATTTGTATGGAATATTACTTCATCTTTAAATAATATTCTTTTTTTTTGTTTATTTTTAAATCATTTTTCACAAAAATCTTAAACTTGTCAACATATCTCTACCAAAATCATACTTAAATTTTCAAAAGTATGTGTAAACGGATCTTATGTTGAAATACATTTTGACACGAACTCAATGATACACATACCGTAATATTTTGATATACGTAACCCGAGTTATAACAGTTTATATTATGTTTCATGTTGATAACTTTATTACCTAAGAGTTTTACAAATATTGAACTCTCTTCGCACGCATTTCTTAATGTTTAATGTGGATTATCTCAATATTTTATGTGAGATTTTAACATATGTTGGACTCTCTTTGTGTATTTTCTATCTCTCGATACTCTGCAATACGCTCTAAATTATTAGCTTTTTAACTTTTCAAAATTATGTGTAAACGGATCTTATATTGACATACATTTCGAGATGAAATTAATGATACATGTATCGTAATATTCTGATATATGTAGCCCGAGTTATATCGGTTTATATCATGTTTCATGTTGATAAGTTTATTACGTAAGAGTTTTACAAATATTGAACTCTCTTCGCATGCATTTCTTAATGTTTAATGTGGATTATCTTAATATTTTGTGTGAGATTTTAACATATCTTGGACTCTCTTTGTGTATTTTTTGATTTCTCGATACTCTACAATGCGCTCTAAATTATTAGCTTTTTAACTTTTCAAAATTATGCGTAAATGGATCTTATATTGACATACATTTTGACACGAACTTAATGATACATGTATCGTAATATTCTAATATGCGTAGCCCGAGTTATGTCGGTTTATATCATGTTTCATGTTGATAACTTTATTAATTAAGAGTTTTACAAATATTGGACTGTGTGTGTACATTTTTTAATGTTTTATGTGGATTACTTTATTACTTTAGATGAAAGTTTAGCAAATTTTGGACTCTCTCCTTGCATTTCTTGACCTCCCGACGCCCTCAATGCGCTCCAAATTATTCGCTTTTAGATATATATATTAGATTGGGTAATTTTTTTTCTATATCCACTACAGGTAATTGGGGTATGGTGATGATAATAGAGCGACACCTCTCCTTATGTAGAGTCTACTTATTCGATGTTAATGGTTGGCTAGATCAACAAATTAAACTACTCGTAGACTTGAGTAGTGGAGTGAACACGTTGAATAAAATGGTAAAAAGTTTATATATACCAGAGAATTTTTGGTCGAACCAAACCTATTAAAACTAAAATAATAATAAGTTTTAATATATACCAAGTTTGGTTGACAGTTATTTTACACGTGTGCAGTGCTTCCGTGTGCTTCTTTCTTACGCACTATCCTCCTTGTGTTGTGGTTCAATGATTCTCGGTGTTAGTTTTGGAGTGGGTTTTGTTTGGAAATTGGCATTGGCGGTGCGGTGTTTTATTTTGGATAAGACGATTTTCAGGAGGATTTAGATGCGATGGGTCGACAGATGTAATGCTGAACATATACTTGGACATCCGGAATTTTTTTTCTTATCCACCACAAGTTGTCAGTGCGGAGCACCTATCTAATTTTCTATCTCACTCCATGTACCCCTCCAGTCACATTTTTGATGCAAGTACGCTTGATCAGGTTGTTGAAACTCGCACAGAATAGATGGCTAGTCTGTATCGCGCTAACACAGAACAGATGTCTAGTCTGTACGCAGATACTCGTTTCAATCTAAGCGTTGGAATATTTCCCATATTCGGATCTGGGTGATGCGAGATCACTTTCCATATTATTAGATAGTATTGTTTACCTTATTGTTGTTAGAATAAAATTAATGGATAAGTAGTATTCTTATTTCCTTAGAAGTCTTATTTTCCATATTGTATTAGATTAGTTTAAGGTAGATTCTAGACCTTATGTTTACTATTTAAACAAAGTCTAGGACGTTTCTTTTAGGTATCCAGTGTATCGCTGAATTAAGAAAAGCAATAAAAAGAGTCTGAGAAAGGTTTTCTCATCCCCTTTGCATTCGTTTTAAGTTCTAAAGGTAATTGAACTCAAGACAGGGAACAAAAGACACTCGTTCTATCGTTGATCGGGTAGAGGTACTAGAGGTCAAAGGCTAAACTAAACGACTGTACTGTTTAGGGATTGGCTTAGTTCGATTGGGTCTCTAAGGGCTGAGATTCACTCGTCCATATCTTTATTTTTTGTTCTCTAAACTCGAAACAGCACAGACCAACAGTCAGTCCTGTACCCACGAGTTTTCAGAGAGCAGATTTCTGTTCTGTTCTACCGTACAGACCAGAATTTAATCTTGTTCGTTCTGACCAGAACAACTAGCTTCCGCAGGCATTCGTACTCGTATCAATTTTAGTATTTCATATATATTTTTCCAAAGAAATAATGAAATGCTAAAATACGATTTGAGGGGCACATGTAGTGGGATAGGAAAATGAGACAGGTGCTCCGCACTGGGTAATTGGGGTATGGTGATGATAATAGAGCGACACCTCTCCTTATATAAGAGGCTACTTATTCGATGTTAATGGTTGGTTAGGTCAACAAATTAAACAACTAGACTCGAGTAGTGGGGTGAAGACGTTAAATAAAATGGTAAAAAAATAAATATAAACAAAAGGATTTTTGGTCGAACCAAAAATATTAAAACCAAAAAATGGGGATGTTGAAATCTGAAACGAGAAAGGGGGAGAAACACTAAAAAAGGACAAAATCGATTTTGGGGAAAAAATACCAATTGTGGTGGTAATGGGGTGGCCAGGGGACGGCATTAGGGTGGGTTAGGGGCGGCGCTTTGGGTGGCGATGAGGCGGAGATACGGCCGAAAGTTGCTATAAGGTGAAGTCCAACAAAAAAAAAATTATTAGGTGTTAATTATAACAAGAGTCTGACAAAATTTTAGTTTTAATAGGCGTAGTTGTAACACCCCCAAATTTCCTGTCATTTTGTAAAACGTTTTTAAGAAAAATCTAAGAAGTTACCCAAGAAATTTGAAGGTTCCACTCCGCATTTAAGTCGAAACTCAAATGCAAGGAGAATTTGAATATCAGTTCCAACAATCTAAATGGTTTAAAATGGCCGATCACATCCAAGAACTTAAAATTTACAATAATCCAAACTCCGATTGAAATATGAAATAACTAAGTCTAACGAATTGTCTAGCTTTATTCAATAATCAATTCCTAGAATACGAAGGTGAATCGCGCCCCAACAAGCATGCATCACATCCCACCTGTGGTAGATTTAAAACACAAAAAATCACAGTTGAAAAAGTCAGAAAATTGAGTAAGCTAACACCACAACTTGTAAAAACCAAAACACTTACCTTGGTTTTCGAAAACGTTTTATTTTTAACTTTTTAAAACAACATCTAGCACATAAACATATATACCAATCTAATCAAGAATTCAAAACCAACAATAGAAAGTTCAACACAATAAACTGTAACAACCCTAAATTCTCGACTGTTTAAATAAGGAAAATAAAGGACTGTTATGCCGCCGTGGACTACCAAGTCAACGACAAGGCTTATTAAATCGAAATTCCCGAAAGAAACAATAAAGTGTCAGCGGAAGACTTATAGCTGAGGTTACAAACCAAAATCAAACCAAATGAAAAATATTACAATCGTTCATAAAATCCAAATGTTCGACGAATTTATTGTGGAAAATCTCATGCCATGCAATCGAAACCCAAGCAGACAAGCAATCACCTTCAAGACTTGTCAACTACGCTATCGAGAATGACGTAGGCCCCAGAGTAGGGTAGGGAATAAACCCAACATAAAGAACGTCAGCACAGGCTGAGCAAGAGAAAAGAGCAACAAAAGGGAAATAAGATACGCGCCTTAAAATGGCGTGTAGCTAAAAATAACTGAACGAACTACGCCAAGAAAACAAGACAACGAAGAACTGGCAGAAGAGTGCCAAACGACGAAAGCTGATATTCTTACTCCTCAATTCTCTGGACAACAACATACGATCATCGAGGGCCTCCGAGAAGTCCCTAAAGACAAGCCAAGGGTCGTACCCCAAGACTACCACATCTAGAGTTACAAGTAACGCAACCTAATGACTCGAGTGTGCACACCCCTCACTAGAGGGCCGGTAGGACGAAACCACCTCTAGGAGGAAGTCTATTAGGGGGTTCGGTAGCTGATCTCCGACCCACAACACTACCTTGATCAGAGGTACAAACAAAGGCCACAACCGCATGGTGTGGTGACGGCTCCTACGTCCGCCCCTCTAGATGGGTTTTACTTATCTTCACGTTCTTACGATACACTTTTAATTTATCATTAAGGTACATTATTTGTGCTTGCGCTTTTCGATTTATAAACGGCCGTAGCCGGAACAACAACATATGAATCAACAAATGAACAATGGCATTGCCATGAAACAAGACTTGCATGAAAAGAGATCCAAGAGTGGAAGACATGAGATGAAACGAATACAACGACGGTTGAAGCGAACGATTAGGCTTATGAGAACAAAAGGTACAAAACATGCTCAAGTCTTATAAGATCAACGTTCTTACCTTCAACACTCACAAATGCTAGAAGGGTGTCAAAAGTCCACGAAAGGTACTTCCTCAAAGTCACCACCTAAACAAATGTCGAGAACAATGGAATTACTACAAATCACAAGGTAACTATCCTCAAGCGACTTGCCATTCTTAGAACTTACACACCACGCACCCAATCAACACCCAACATGATAAATCTTAAGTAAAACATGGTCATATGACAACCAAATCAACTCCAATTCGCGTCAAACTTGCACAACAACTCAATAAACACACTAGTAACAATCTCCCATCATACAAATATCAAAAATACTCATAATAACACCCAAAATAGATTAAGACCAGATCTGGGCAGAAACTATTTAACCCAATTAAACCCTCATAAGACATCCCCAAATTGAAATCACACGTTACCGAATTCATAACAAGCCATCCTTCCGAATCTCATGCAATTCCGACCACAAAATCGCTATCAAACATGCATAAACCCTAATTGTAAAGCCCTAAATCACCACTCTATAAGTTCATGCATAAACTTCAACACAATCATAAATAAATCATAGGATTACAATTTCTACATCCAACTTCATGTTTAAACTACAACTAAACATGAATATCAAAAGCCCTAAATTACAATTGTGAGAAAGGTATAGAAATCTTACTACTCTTGATATAATAATCAAGAGGGGAGGTAGATAAGGATGGTGGGGCTGCGGTGGTGGCGACGGTGGTCCCGTGGTTGCACGGCGGTGGCCGACGGTGTGGCTGCCGTCACTTCCTCTTTTCTTCTCTCTTCTCTTTTCTTCTCTGCTTCTCTCTTTCACGCGTACAGTAGAATAGGTAGGGTTTGGTTTATTTGTTTTATATATTGTATTAGTAGAGTAAGGGAGTACTAGTAAGGGTATTTAGGTAACTTCCATAAAACTAACCCAATTAGGAAACCGATCCAAAGTAGGAAAACTCCCAAATTTAGTAATTGATTCCTAATTCCCAAATTAAATGTAACACCCTAATTAAATAAAGATCCCAAAAATTACGGGGTGTTACAGACTTCATTCCCTCCTTAAAACAAATCTTCGTCCAGAAGATTTAGGTTCCTTACTGCAGGAAGTCACCAAAAGCAGTATGATCACATATTTAGGTGTCTCACATCCAACTCCAACCTTTACAAGGTAAATGAGGGTATAATAGGGAAGAGAATGGTGAGAACAAGGATCAAGGCTATAGCAGTTGTGAATAAAGAGAGTACATCATAGAGTACATCATTAATGCACTGTGTTTAGGAAGAAATACATCATCAATGCATTTCTGAAATAGCGTGCACATGTATAAGTGGATTAAGCACATTTAGAAACTTACAGTACATCAAATACGGGAGATAGAACGCACAAAGTTCTCATCCCCCTTAAAAGAAAGGTTCGTCTCGAACCAAAAGTACCTCAATCGAATAAGTGGGGGTATTTCTCACACATTGCAGACTCGACCTCCCAAGTGGCCTCTTCAACATTGTTATTACACCAAAGTACCTTGACCATGTTGCTGAATCGACCTCCCAAGTGGCCTCTTCACCGCGGCGCCAACCGCCCTAAGGCTAGCAATCATTACAAACAGGTTGTGTCGCGTCAGCACCAACCGCCCAAAGGCTAGCAAAGTTAATGAAAAGAGATTTGCAAACAAGTTGTGTCACCTCGGTGCCAACCGCCCAAAGGCTAGCAAACAAGAATAATTGCAAACAGGTTGTGTCAGCTCAGTGCCAACCGCCCAAAGGCAAGCAATGTCAATAATAATCCCCATGTATCGTCTTCCACTTTAAATGTTTAATTTGTTTAAAATATCAATCGGTTTTGATCAAATGATATTCCCATAAACCAAACCAATAAACTCACAATTCCACCACAACCATTATAAGATTTGCAAACTAAAGCAATCAGTTCAGTCAATGTACATCCAATCTTACATTCCAAGGTAACAATCTTGCAACAAGGCAAACTATACACAATAATCGAATACAATGATTCCAATCAAATCACAATATAACAATTATATAGAATGATAGTTCTCCACCTATTATGATACTATGTTCACATTCCAACACATCAATCACACTTAGCACATAAGTTTCGAAAGGTTTCTACAAATTTGAGAAAGGTTGAGCATGCTAGCTTACCTTCACAAACTCAAGCACAAACAACACTACTCAGAGAAATAATCCTCGTTCACGAACTCCTCGTCTACAATAATATAAACACGAATCTAAATAAGTCACTAATTCATCTACCCATCATACTAACTTCCTAACTAGATATGCAATCTTATATGCCATGTATGAATGTCCCACAATATATATATCAAGCAATAGACCTCCCCCAACACATAAACAAACCAAGAGCGTCACAATTGCAATTCTATTACTCTACTAGTTCATACTCACAATTAAAACACTAATAACATGAAAATTCCAAAGGAGTGATCAATTAACTTTGCTAAAACAAAAATTAAACCTTCAAAAATCATACTTTCATTAACCCATATTAATCCCAAATTAAACCAACTAATTACATCATGTAAAAACCATAAAAAACCCATGTTTTTGGCCTAATTAACCTTAAATCCGAAAATTAGCAATTAAATTCCGAAAAAACCAAAAACTAATTCTAAAACTTATGATAATGGCGAAAATCATTACAACTTACAAATTTTGAGTTTTTAGAAAAGATTTAAGTTACAAAACTAATTTCTATTATCAATCAATTTAACAAAAACATGAACAAACCCAACATAACACCCTTAATCAAAATTCGAAAACCCTAGTATCATAATTCATATTAATCTATCAACAATATCAAATCAATAACAACAACAATCAACAAATCGAATTATAAAAGCCCCAATTTCAATTACTTCCCAATTAATCCAATAATTCAAGAACATGCCTAAAAACTTATTCTTTGTATATAAAATCAACCCCAATCAATTACCCACATCATATATGAACTACTTAAGCATAAGAAACTTAAAAACGAAGTCAAAGGAACAAGAATCGAATTGGGCTTAGAGAAAAATCGAAAACAGAGGAGTGAGAAAAGGGGTTTATGTTACCCAAATGTGACCGAAAAAGGAAGGAGAAGGCGGAAGGCAACGAGAACGGCGGCGATGGGCAGCGGCTGGCGGCATAGAGGTGGATGGTGAGCGGTTCTGTGCGCGGCAGAGAAGTGGAGAGAAGAGGGAAGGCGGGTTGTGTGTGCGTGATGATGAAGAAAAAGAGTTGGGGTTTTCTTTTCTTTTTATTATATCTGATTTCGTTTTTTTTTTTTTTTTGGGTTTGGGTTATCTTTAGGTTGGGTGTTTGGGCTAGTTATAGAAAAGATGGACCGAAATGAAAATAAGTCCAATTTAGCTAATCCACACATAAAAACTCTCCTAAATCGATTTATTTTCTGAAAAACAACTCGATACTTAATTTGAAACTTATGTTGTTAAAATATAATTATAAAATATCACGAAAATTCGGGATATTACATCCTCTCCCCCTTAAGACCAAGCTTCGTCCCCGAAGATTCAAATAGAAGAAATTAACTCAATCACACATGTAGGGGACATAAACAAGCAATAAATGCAAAAGTATGAATGTAATGCATGACTGTATTGGCAAATGAGCGAAGTTAGTATCACATTCTCCTCCACTTAAAAGCGAGTTACGTCCTCGTAACTCTAGTTGGTATGAGCTAGGACATAAGAAAGCATTACAATAAGAGGCTTTAGAACTAAATATAGCACAAGTACGAGTATTAAGAATTAGGAAGTACCGGTCACCACATTGGTCTCATTATCAGTCGGAACTCTATTCATGACAAAGATTTGACCTGAGTTGCGCTGGTTGTTCCCTCCTTGAGCGTTATTGTTAGCATTCTTAGCCGCAATCCCATTGTTGTTACCTTGGAATTTAGCTTTATTGCCTTGGTAGTTCGGGTGAAGGCTGATATTGTGGGAGTTGTTATTAAAGTTTTGATTTCTCCTATTCTTTCCCATATTGTTGCCATTCCCCATTCGGTCCTGAATTTTTGACATACACTCAAAAGATCTGTGCCCCTTTTTCCCATAGTAGTTACAGTCTATTAACCTCCCATCACAGTCAACACCAGGGTGATCTCCATTGCATGACTTGCAAAAGTAGTGACGCCAAGTTTTAGGATTTTGTCCACCACTTTGGTTTCTCTGGAACCCTTGATACCCCCATTGGTGTTTGGTTTAGCTCTTTTGTCATATTCCTGGCTCAGCTATTTACCCCTAGGGTTGGTATTGTTCTCTAGTTCCTCATACTTCCTCTTGTTTCCGTCTTGATTTGCATCTTGCTCCCGAAACACCTTCCAACCACTAGCAGCTTTCTGATAGGCCTCATGTAAGCTAGGAAAAGTCACCAAAGTCATGGGCGCTCTTATACGATAGTTTAAACCCGCAATGAACCTGGAAATTTTCTTAGCATCATCTGGCACAATATCCCCAGCAAAACGGGACAACTTTAGATATTTGGAATAGTACTCACTAACACTCCCATTAAGTTGCTTCAGGTGTATAAACTCCTCATACTTTTGGGTTTTGATATGCTCAGTGTAGAGAATCTCTCCCTCATTGTTGTCTTAAGGTTACTCCAGTTAAAGTTTGGTTGAGCCTGAAGGGCTGCTCCACTAGCAGTCCACCAGGTATCAGCTTCTCCCTTAAAGTAGAAAACAACCCCAGTTACCCTCTCATTTGCCGGACAGTTGATTGTATCTAGAATTTTACCCATATCCTTGATCCAATTTTCCAGCTCTACTGGGTCTTCATTACCATGGTAGAAATCAGGTTTCATTTGGGCACTTTTCTTGGTCCAGTCAACCACAGGGGCTTGGTTGTTTTGTTGGTTTTGCAGCAACTGTACCACATTAGCAACAATCTGGTGCAGGTCATTGATTTGTTGTTGTTGGGCCATGGTTTGGTTATTTCTCCTGGTGTAGTAGTGATGTATAGGGCGCATGCAACCTTCACTCAACAAGTTAATTTTCAATTACACTACTATCTAAATGAATAATGTAAAATGATTAACCATCTAGCACGAAATAAGCACACACCAAGTAAACCAATGTAAGGTCAGTAGTGTTATACTAATAAGAAAAAGGTATGCCATTTTATATTCAAGAAAAATCACATTGTAACAAACCATGAGGTTTGGACGTACTAATTCATATAATTCACATGTATAAAATTCTTATACCAATCCTTCCAAATAGGTAAGCACTTTCGGCCTTCAAAAGTTCAATTAAATTTCATACAAAGTACATACATATGATAATATCAAAATCTAATATTATGATACATTGATTCCCAATTCAAAGAAATTCAGGTAAGAGCATCACCCAAGTTCAAGATTGCATAAGTTCCTCACATTGCAACAAGGAACAATAATAAACTAGAATTCAGCACTCATACACAAGCAAATACGCCCCCTTTCCCCCACGGCTTAGTTCATTTTATTTATTCTTACTAGTTAATTTATTTAGTTTCTTTACTAATCTTATTAGTTCATTTTAGCGTGGCACCTAACCTGGGCTCTGATACCAAATGTAACACCCCCAAATTTCCTGTCATTTTATAAAACGTTTTTAAGAAAAATCTAAGAAGTTACTCAGGAAATTTGAAGGTGTCACTCCGCATTTAAGTCGAAACTCAAATGCAAGGAGAATTTGAATATCAGTCCCAACAATCTAAATGGTTTAAAATGGCCGATTACATCCAAGAACTTTAAAATTTACAATAATCCAAACTCCGATTGAAATATGAAATAACTAAGTCTAACGAATTGTCTAGCTTTATTCAATAATCAATTCCTAGAATTCGAAGGTGAATCGCGCCCCAACAAGCATGCATCACATCCCATCCCACCTGTGGTAGATTTAAAACACAAAAAAACCATAGTTGAAAAAGTCAGAAAATTGAGTAAGCTAACACCACAACTTGTAAAAACTAAAACACTTACCTAGATTTTTCTTAAAAACTTTTTATAAAATGACAGGAAATTTGGGGGTGTTCAGTAGTTCGACTGAAAATTCTAAACCAAATGTAGTCACCTACTGTTAGAAGATTTGGATGTAATCCTTATTGTATTAGGAAAATATGATTAGGGAATATTAGACTTATGGTAGGAATAGTATTATGGAATAATAGGAGTAGATCTCCGCCTTGTAGTACAAATTATGTAACGATATAAATAGGGGTTCACCCCTCATCAATAATAACACGACAATAACTATGTGGTTTTTTGGTTTTACGGTGTCCATCAAACCGTGACAAACAAACTATGTGGTTTTTTGGTGTCCAGTAAACCGTACGAATTTGGTTTTTCGGTGTCCATCAAACCGTGCAAATTTGGTTTTTTTTTTGTGTCCACTAAACCGTCTACAACTATTGTTGAACAAGGATGAACGAGGATTGCGGATCGGTCAAACTACTACGGATACTATTTTTTTTTTTATACAATTATTGTAATTTTCAAACCCATGGAAACTTTTGCAAAGTTAGCATGAGTTTGGGGGGGAGGGGGGTTAGAGGATTTGGAAGTAATCCTTATTGTAATAGGAAAATATGATTAGGGAATATTAGACTTATGGTAGGAATAGTATTATGGAATAATAGGAGTAGATCTCCGCCTTGCGGTACAAGTTATAAGGGTTCACCCCTCATCAATAATAACACGACAACAACTATCATTCCCAACCCTAATCACATCTTATCACCTACGTATACGAAAACTTAAACTTTTTAAGTTTATATTAATTGTTATCAAATGTACACCTTTGATCGGAAGGGTAGATATCGACTCCCGGGATATCATTGTGACAGAGTGTCGAATAACCTTTTTTTAAGTCGAAAAATTTGTCATATATTAAGACAATGTTTGACCATATCTTATACTTTATATTAAACGTTGTATTTGAGGTAACGACCACGTTCAACGGTTTCAACCAGACCTTCTCCTAATGTCACGTGGCATGTCTATCTGAATTTCACTTTAAAAAAATCATGTCAAAATCTTTGGAGTTGTGTTTTATGCTAAGAAAAGTAAATTTAGCTTTGTTAAAACGTGTAGAAGTACATACTTCACAAAACTAACAAATAAAGAAATTAATAATATTGATGATAAAAAGATATTGATCACTTCTTTGGTCAAACGTTTTTTGGGAAGAGAATTTTTGGCAAAGCCCTCTACCCAAATTAAACAAACCACATCAATCTTATTGGAAAGGCTTACCAAATACCATAATGCAATAATCTATATAATCTTACACAAATTTTTCCTATGGTAAACGGAAAATTCCTTTACACAATATGAAGGCTTTACCAAATACGGGGTACCATAATGCAATTATCTCTACAATTTACGACAAATTTTTCTTATGGTAAACGAATATTTTCTTTACACAATATAGTGTCTTGAATTTTCTATTCTCCCTTCAAATTAATACATAAGTAATTACTATATCTTATCTTATATTATTATATTATTATGTATTAAAAGCTCTGTTAGTGGCAACGACCGAATTCTTGATAATGAATTGAGTATCACTACAATGTCTCATTACAAATTAGCATAAATACAATTTCACATCAAAATCTCAGGGGTCACAACTCACAAAAGTAACATTTTGGAGGAATCGCAACTTTAACTCATGAAAATTTACCGAGAATCACTACAATATCTCATTAGAAAGTAGCGCGAGTTTCTGCAATTATTCATCACAATTAAAGTGGACATTCAAACACTGTCTAAGTGTGGGTCACAATAATAATGTTTTAGGACGAATCACAACCATAAGGTCCATAAGAGCAAAGGTAATAGTTGTCCTTTAGCCTTGGGTTTGTCAACGGGTACAAGGAAATTGAGTTCATCTATTGTAAATGTGCAGTTCGGTCCGTCAAAATAGCTCCCACGTTCTATGGGACGAAACTGGGTTTGTCTAGAAAAATAGAAGACAAAAGCTGAAAAAAGAGGAGAAAAGTGGATTAAAGAAGTAATTAAAGTGGTGGAAATTAAAGGACCACAACAAAAAGTTCATCGATTGAACAATACATGTTCTTCTTTGGGGTCTTAAAAAATGATGTGGCATTGACAAACTCAATATTGCCTTGGAAAAATGTACACATACAACCATTGTATGCGTAATTTGATACAATGGGTTGTGGCAGCTTCTCATTGGTCCATTTCAAAAAAAAAAAAAAATATTCCCAAAATTAAACTTTTCATTCAAAATTTTCAGATTGTATTATTCAAAATCTAATTTCTTTTACCTTTTTCTTTTATTGTTGGATGAATACAACCCTAAATTTTTGTTTTAATTTCTCTCTCTACCTCATTTTTTTGTATCAAACCTCTCTCTTCCCTCATCTTCTCTCTGACTCTTAGCATCTTCTCCCCTTCCCGACCCAACCCAAACTCCGGCATCGGTTACATAGCCGCCGGCGAACACACCATGGAAGACGTCTTTTATCTTCTTTCCTTTTCGATCGAAAATCCGCCGCCGATTATATAACCGCCAGCGGACAAACCATGGAAGACGTCTCTTACCTTATCTCCCTTTCCAACCCAAACTCCAGCGATGAAACCATGGAAGACGTCTCTTACCTTATCTCTCTTTCCTACCCAAACTCCGGCGATGAAACCATGGTTAATCTCACCGGAGACCTAATCGAGATTAATTGTTTCCAGTATTGTTAATTAAATTCATTGATACTATTTCGATTGTAGGGTTTATTGTATTTCAATCCTGGTGATATTTGTTATTGTATCTTAATCTAAGTAAACGTGGTTGAAGATGGAGATTGAGAAGATGAGAAATGTGTGATTGTCTTTGTATGGATATTACTCCGTGGTTTATTTTTAATTTTAATCATGAATCTGTTAGTATATAGATTTGAATTAATATTAATCATGATTCTGTTTGTATCGAGATTGAGATACCTGAATATGAATATGAATATGATTGTACTGATGAACATGAATGGGTAGACGAACAGTTTGAAGATGAACACGAATGGGAAGATGTATTAGTTATAACCAATATGATCCACTAATGTATCGTGCGATACAATTAGTTGTATATGCCACAGTGTAAACAAACATCTTGGTTTGCCACAAAGAATGTAGTTCTTTAAATCAAAACTAACTCACAGAAATATCAGTTCGTACCGATGATACAAATGAAACATGAAGGATATATTTTAGGTTTAATGAGGATGCCATAATCACTCAAACTATTAAGTCAATCTAGAACCCGTGTGAAGCTTAGAAACCCTAATAACGTTACCTACTAACCGTAATTACTCTAATAAACGTAATAACCCAATTGGCTTTAGAAACACACCATTCGTATTTCACACATAGTTTTAGTTGCTTGCATAAAAAATTAATTTATAAAACTAAAGTTGTTCATTGAGCAAGTAAATTTTGTAAGATAAGGATTGTAAGGTTTCCAAGATTTGTGAACGTGTTAATATTGCTATCAACATTAAATTAGTAGACGCAAGATTTGGAATACAATTGTATTTTGATCGTCGCTTAATCCATTGTATTAGAGTATGATGATGAACATTGCAGATAAGAAGGGAATGGAAGAGGAAGACTTTGATGAGGAAGTCAAATATATGGTAGAAAATGAAATATCTGAACCATATGGCAGGGGCGAACCCAGAATTTTGAATCAGGGGTTGCGAAATAAACAAGTCAGTCAGAGCGTGAGTAGACATCCACTACACGATTCTTTCTATATATATCCTCCCAGCGTCCCTGCTTTCCTCATCCGCACCGATGTGGGATAATCCCATCTACGCTTCGCACAACACTCCCTTTTTAAAGTTTCATTATCACTCACCTTGTAGTCCAGAGTTCTAACTTCATTATCTAACTATAGCCTTCATTATCAATTCAACAAAAATCTGGTATATTGAGCCGTGAATTAGAAATTTCAATAACCCCCTTTGACCATGCATAATGATATATAACGATATCTTATACATAATCCACCTTAACTGAAGAAGGTTTGGGAAGATGAATGAATTAAACAAAGGGGGCTCCAGGTTTTTATAAAAAAAACGCAACCCTCATACTTATCTCTAGGAGTGATGTGGGATTAATTTACTGCTTCAAGAAAAACAATCAGCATGAATAGTCGTTTGTCCCACATCGGTTTGGAAAACTTGAAGAAGTTACTGCTCCACTTCTATATATTAGGCTAGACGTGTTGGGCTTTTGATGTCCCGGGCTTAGTTATTATTTATTAATTAATATTATTATTAGTATTGGTATTATTGATATTAACTCACATTAAAACTTCTGGATTTATTCCATTTTGGCAGGGTTGCAGGGGCAACACCTTGCAACTAGCTGGGTTCGCCCATGCCAAATGGACGTTACCATTAAAACTGTTACGCAACTGTAATATACCGTGAGATATAGTGTTTTTCTTTAGTAACCCTTATAACCATAGAATTTCTTTCAACCCTAATAACCCTAGAACAATTAATAACCCTAATAACCCTTGAATTTATAACAACCCTAAGAACCCTATAACAATTAATAACCCTAAAATTTATAACTTTGCTATCTTATTAATGAATGTTATTGGTTTGTATCGAATTATATTAATGGAATAGTGTAATATGAGTAGTGTTTTAACGAAGTGTGTGGCGTAATAAGTTGACGATTGAAGATGTTGTTAACAACATATGCACCATTTATAGGCAATGAACGAAAATATTATATGTGATACTAAAATGACACTGTTAAAACGAAAGTGGTCATTTTTTAATCATTAAAAGGTTGGCGAAACGTATGATCATGACATTTATTAGGAAAAAAAGTTGACGTGAACAACATTCACGCATAGCGGAATAGGACTGCTCATGACATCTATTCAAACCAGTGGTTTTTCATACACGTTCTCGACATGTAATGGGATACATTATGAGCATAGTGAATACAATAGTAAAGACTCAGATATAAGTGAGGCATTTACTATAATCTAGAAATGTTTGATGTTTATCATAATGAAAATTATGTTGAAACAGCAAATGGACACATTTTATAAAGCAAAAGGATGGTATTAGCAACTGAACACGGATTTAAGATACATAATAAGTCTTGAAATATTACAAGAAGTGATCTTCCTAACAGTAAGAAAATTTCATGATATCCCAAACATCTTCCATGACTTCATCCCACTTTGGATTACAACATGAGTATTCCCACCAATGTGCCCAGGCTTTACAAACAAGCAGTATTACGTAAAATGGTCTTTCACCGATAATCCTTGGAAAAATCTATGCGTTCATTATTTCACGGCACGATACGACTCTGAAGGCAGAAGAGGACTCGTCCGTTCTAGTGATCACCGGGCCAGGTCGATGGAAACCGTCTCTTATCTCAGGATTATGATAATGCATATAGCAATGCCTTGTCTATGGCTGAAAACCGTATATTAATGAATCAGTAAATGGTTATCAATAGTAGGCATACTATACGCGACTATCTGACAGGATCAACAGTTTTGCTATTCTTCGAAGAACAAATTGATTCCATAAAATTTAATTAACATTTCATTTCCATAATTTCAAATACTACTTTAAATACAAACTTAATTTACCCAATAGCAAATGAAATATTATCTAATTGACTGATGGTTACAAAACTACTATACTATAACATAGGATACCAAACACCCTTCCATATTATTTATTAATAATTCATCATATCCTATCATATCGTTCATCAAGAACAATATCCCACTTGGGGTTGCAGCACAAATAATTCCACCAGTGTAACCAAGCTTTGCAAACCTCCAAGACTGCAGTGTTGCCCCCATCCATTCTTGGAAAAATCTGCTCGTCCATTTATTTTTGGCATGCAGCAACCTTGAAAGCTGACGATGACTCGTCTGAGCCGTTAATGGGAGGGCTACTGCGTAATACTTCTGTAGCTCTCGGATCTCTTGCATGCATATGACAATGTCTGATTTTTGGCTTCGATAGCAAAAAAAATAGTATGAGAAGACATGCATAAATGTAATCAACAAACAAAACATAAAACCTCAATCATGCATGAATGGAGAGTACCTTCTTAGCTTTTGGTTCAGTGGCAGGCTAATCACGATCATGAAAAGCCATAAGAAAAGCTGTGTTTTTGAAAGTAAGGTATATTATTTGTTTTTTTTTTTTGAGATCCTATTTATGTAGAAGCTAGGAAGGTGAGGGTTGTAAACTGATGACCCTTGGTCTTCTGAATCCTTATCGAGCGTGTTTATAAAAGCGATGTAGTGTTGATTTATCAATTGGCCTACTCCGACAACTATGGAGCGTGTTTATAAACACCAAATCTGATCCCACTTCAACAAAACTTTTATCAAAAAGTAAGAAGAAAGAGGATGAGTTTGAAGGGGTAACCTCTCATCAGGTTTTCATCATAAGTGATGATGAGAGTGATAACATCCTAAGTTCAACCCAGGATCCCCAAAAAGAGGATCAGCCTGGAAAAAGGAAGGCTCCAATGGAGCATGAAGAAGTCGAGCCCTCTTCCAAAAGAAGGGACACCAATGGACAAGCAGAGCTCAACCTTTTCCAATCAGGGCCAGGGGAATCAAGCGGCACGAAAATCAACAAAAAACAAGATGTGCATGTGTATGAAGTCCGATTCACATTTATGAAGGCTATTGAAGAAGAAACATCGAGTGATTTGGGAATCACTTGGACTAATTCAGATGATCAAATCTCTTCAGATGAGCATGAAGATTGCGGCTGCGAGGTTTGCGAGCAAAAGTCAGTCGCAAAGTCGTACTACAGTGACGCGGATGATTGCGAGAATAACAGCGACTACAAAAGGCCATCGTCGTAGTAATTATCATCGCGAATGTTAAAAAGCCTTAGGATCCAAAATGATCTTTAATTATTAAGGTTTTTATGATTTATATAAAGTTAATTTATATAAAATATTATCTAATTTAAATCGTGAGTATAACAAATTATATTTATTATTGTTGAGATTTAAATTCTGAATTTGTCGTTAAACAAATCCGAAAATTAGGGATTTGACATAATCAAACTCCTTTATTTTCTTTATATATTGAACTATTGTGCAAAGAACACAAACATAAAAATTTTGTTGTAGCAATGGATTTAAATCCAGATAGCAATCCATTTTTCTTTCATTACATGGCAATGAAATCAATTCCTCCTAGCAAACGAAAAAGGGAATTTAAGTTTCATACAACCCTAACAAGAATCAGGGGGAAGTTGGAAAAAGAGGATCAAGATGTAATTCACTCACATGAATTATTTCATGATGAACCAGATTATATTTAGGATATCAGTTACTTTAATGTGAATATTAAAGGATATCCCTTGACAAAGAAATTTCAATGGCCAAAGCCAAATTTACCATGCTTTAACTACAAATTACAACATGATGAATTGGAGAATGATCAACAAGAAGTTGCCCAAGAATTAGAGAAGCGATGGGAAAGGGCAATGGTGTCCTGTTTTGGCAAATTTAGACAAGGTACAAGTTAACTTTGTCAATGCAAAACCAACATTAAGCAAGGTCCTCACTAATGAAGATCTCCTAATGGAACACATATTTCCAAAATTAGGAAGATAGGACTTAAAAGTCGAAGTCGCGGTTTGTAAAGCCTGGGGAACGTGGATTGCTCCTAATTTCTTGAAGCCCGAGTTAAAATGGTATTATAACGATAAATTATATACCTATGTAGCACCAAGCTTCACAATGGTGTACAGAGGGCGATATGACGCGGGAGGAAAGTTGGTTTAAGTACAGATGCCTATGTCAAGAGTGGGAGAACGCGCAAAAACTCAACCACACACAGTATCCATGTTGGCACAGAGACTTGCCAAAGTATTATGATTGGTTTCAGGATTATATCGCGTGTGATGTTTGGTTTTCAAAAACTAAACCCTTTGTATTAAGTTCAAATTAACTTTCATAACAGATCTTTTCTGTTGTAATGTTCAATTTTCTAGAGAATTCACAAATAATTCATAATCATTATTTCTTTAAATTGTTTCTTATAGCAACAACAACATTCTATAAGGATTCCAAATGAGAATTTCATAAAGTTTTGAACTTTCTATGCCTATGTATTTAAATTACGTAGAGAATTTGAAAGTTCACAAGTCATTTTACCCAAATCCAATGCAGCTGGAATAAAAACGAAAACCTAGGTGCATTGAATGAAGGGCGTGTGAGTTAATGATGGGATTTATTCATCCCACTAATAGCAGTTTCCCGATAAAAAAAGAGAAATCGTTTCATCTTCGCACGTATTTCACCCACGATGGGATAACCGCCAAGTAAACCTCAGTATAAAAGAACGAGGGAATTAGATAGAAAACAAATCACTCTCTCAGTTCACAAGTCATTTTACTCTCCTTCATAAAAAAACTTCTCACAAATGGCAGTTTTCGCAACAGAAGACATCAATACGCCTGGATTCGACAAACCAACATTGAACTTCTGGGGGTGTGTGGACCCACGAGAATACCAATATGTCTCACACCCAGGGGAGACGGCAATGTCTTGCATCGTACGAGTTGTCCCATTTGTCCTACAAGGCGACCATGTAGGATCATATGGTGAAGAGTGCCCAAATCATTATCTCCGCTGCAACAAGATTTCTGAAGACAAAGCAGAATTCGTGAAGGAGGCCACTGCAACAAAGAAGTGGAAAATGGTGACTGAGAAATCCTGGTTTAAAGGATGATGAACTCCCAGGAATGAATTTTAGCGATGGTGAATCCTCGAGCAAGTCTCTGGTGCTTTCAAACGAGGATCTCATGACCAAACTCATCATTCCAGAGTTGAATTATGAGGATGGCATGAATGTGTTGGGAACGTGGAAACGCTATGGCAAAATCATGGCGTTAGGGTTCCTTAAACGCAATGAGAATTTTGTATATAAAAATTCTCTACTGTACTATCACAAGAAGTATTGGTATGGGTGGTACAGGGGAAGAATTGAACAAGGAGGGACGCGAGTCATGTACTTCTGTACCTGTGAAACCTGGGATGAGTATGCATCCACAAAGGAGCAGGCTTATTGGCTCGGAGCCTGTAGTGATGACGAGTTTGAAGACAACGAGTACGAGCGCGAGAGGTTCTTCAGATTCAAGAATTATTCAAGTAAGTTCATGTCGCGACCAAGGCTCACAAAAATCAAGCCAAAGGGTGGTCATGAAAGAACTTATATCGCGGCAGATAATGAATGCTACGCCCATTTCTGGATGCCGCCCAACTTCTACCAAGAGGAAGATGAGATTGAAGGGGTTATGATTTAATCTCTAAATATTTTTCATTTCAAACTTAATGGAATTTAGTACGTTCTCTCGTTCATAATTAACGAGTTGTAATCTATTTTAAACGTTTATGGTCTTTCATTCATATTAATGAAATTTTATTTCTTTAAAAACTATCTCTTGAGATGGTTGGTTTGTATACATATGTTAATTTACAAATCAAGCAAGGAATCATACGTAAAATACAGGAACGATGGTCATTTTTTGCATTGTTTCAAACCTCCAACAACACAAAAAAGGGGGACATTTGTTGATGACAAAAATAATTTGTCAAGGGCGATGGACGCATAGCACGACGGAGCACGGATAGAGGATGGGGCTTCATACCAATTGGGTCGTCTTGAAGAAAACAGAACAGGCCCATCAACCTGAAGATCGGAACTTGGGCCGATTCCGATTATCAAAGCCCACAATTTGAATTGAAGGGATTGGCGCTAAAGTAGGAGGCAGTTGGAGCGGTTGGCAAAGCAACTACCCACGATGCATCAACCCACGATCAAAGAGGAGGACGAGTGCAGGAGTAACCGTCTAGAAACCAAGAAGCCGTCAGGAAAGTCACCCTATTTAAAGATCAAACAGCCGAAAGAAGAGACATCATCAATCAATCGTCAAATCGACCAAACACTTTAGTTTTTTAGCTTTTAGCTTACAATCGGGAAGCCTCGCCCCGCAGCGCGAGCAGTCTATATTTTAGAGTAGCATTTCTCTTTTCCATAATGAAGATAGAGGGCATGGAGGCAATTGTTTCGTTCCTTCCTTGACTCTTCGTTAGCAAACCTGACATTATTTGCAATTGAAGCACCTTTCTTTAAGTTTGCAGTAACCCTCTTATTTCTAGCATAATATCTAGCTTTCAATTTCATTGCTCTTTCTAATTGCGGTCAAGTCTTAATTTAAGTGCTCTAGTTAGAAGGACACTTTCATATAAAATACCCTCAAATTTTAGCGTTCAACAAATATCATAAAATAAAAAAAAAACCGATATTATCAAAATAAAATCGTATCACATGGAAATTTAAAAATAAAAATCCATCTGAAGGAGAAAAAATACACTAAAAGGAATAAAATAAATTCATGGATCAGTGATGCGTTCATCGCCAATGTGAACGTAATTTTTTTTCTTGAACTTTTTCTCATAGTAATAGCAGCAGTGAGATTGAGCCTTAAAAATGTAATTTTTTGAGATTTTATTTTAACTAAGATAATATTTTGATAATATTAAAATTATAGGTGAGATATTGGAGAAATAATAGAGAGATATTGAATATCTCCCGATAAATTGGGAAAGGGTTCGATTTCACCAATTATGAAACTTGCAGGGGTCAATTGGTCATTTCAATACTTGTGGGGCTATATTTCACGTAGAGGCAAACGTATGGGGGTTATAAACCACTTCCGCCGTTAATATATATATAGCGGATTATCAAAGTCATTGCTTGTAAGTTGTAACAAGTCATTTACCATATTTCCCTTTATTGATATATTAATTATTAATAATAAATTACAATAAGAAATTGTGTAAACAATTTTTCTTTCCTTCATAAAGAAACTCTATAAGATAGAGTGCGTGTTCGAGCTGAGGATTGATAGATAGTGGGAGCATTGTGCTATTATATCGAGTTTATGAGTTTTCTCAAAATGTGATAGTTAATCACAATAAGGAATTGTGTAAACAATTTTTCTTTCCTTCATAAAGAAACTCTATAAGATAGAGTCCGTGTTCGGGGAGTGATAGATAGTGGGAGCATTGTGCTATGCTACATAAGCGACAAAGGGGATTAGGGGTAGCGGAGCAAATTCTGGGCGAAAATAGTTAGGAGGGTATGTAAGCAATTACTGAAAAGAAAAGCATAATGACGTCACTAATAAACCTAATTCCGAATCACGATTAAAACCCCAAATCAAAATACGACCCCTTAGTACCAGTGTCAATTTCTCGATTCGCCCATTTAAATTAGACTCACACTAAGAGCAAATCTAATTATATAACACAATTAACAATTCATATATTATTGACATCAATCTAACGAACACAAATTATACTAACACACCTGATCTTTTAAATTTGAACATTCAATAAACAATTTACATCATCATACCATTTAATTGACATCCTCAAAAGCCTAATTTCACCCAAAATATTAACTACAATTAATTTTTTTTAAAATTGAAAACTTTATAGCAACGTAATCACCCAGAATAATAACTAGGCCTACAATAAGGAATTGTGATTTTAGCTCTGATCTACACGTCCTCAATACATTATGATTAGCTTCTTAATCTATATAGAACTATTAAAAGGCAAGTAAAACTAATTCCACGTGGCAATCAAAGAGAGTAAAATGGAGAAATTTTGCGGTCAAACAGTCAATACTCTAGTGATGATCAACCCACGAAATCAAACAGACACCTCATCGGCTTCCCCCAACGAAGCCAAACAGCTATCTCATCGGCTTCCCCCAACAAAGTCAAACAGTACTCGAAGGGAGTAACTGTTTTTAATATTCATTTTAGTTACAATTTTAAATTCAAACTCTCATATAATTTCAATTCTTCATCTCCTTACACTCCCTTCGAGTACTCTTACAGCTACGTTATTCAATATTCTAACTAAGCTCGAAAATTCCTAATCAATTATCCTGCAAATTAAAAAATAATATCATGTTCATCTCATAAAAACATAAGATCAGTTATTTATATAAAACTTTTAACTGTCGAGCATCACGCTTGACATGGCAAAGCATTCGAGCGTTGCATGGGTGTTAAAAATAAAGCCAAGTCATAGCTTACTTGTCATGTCCATAGTCACTATCTTGATTTTTTTTTATGAGACCTTATTTTATTTAATGTTATCATTTCTTCTTACATGTATGAGTTGTTTCCAATCTTTAAGTTTGAGGTTATTTGAAAAAACTTTTATTTAACATGAGTATTAAACAAGGTGATCTTTGGCTTTTGGTTTGCCATTTTTTGTGTGGTTACAAGATGATTCAAGATAGTATATACTAGTATATGTTTGTTTTGGCTTGGATTTGATTAGAAATATATACACTTCATACAAAATGATATAGAAAGATACAGTTTGTGTGTGTGTGTGTGTGTGTGTGTGTGTGTGTGTGACTGAAGTTACCAATTAGTGTTATTATGTATACATCATTGTAATTGATAAGGTTAGCCATAGTTTATATGTTATTTTTTTTATTCTCAACTTATATTGGTATTCCAATTTCAAGTAGTTAGATTATACTATGACTATTGTGATGGAATCTGATCTATTTGCTCATATGTGTTTACAAATTTTAAATCGGCAAATAGTGTAATCTTGATATTTTTGGGTTGCATTTACAATAATCGAATCAGTATACATACCACTCTCTATATGTATCCTTTTGTTAAATTACATTTACAACTTAATAACGACATTAGACATAGTACGTCATGGCTCTTCGATCATTTGCCAATTGTGTTGTCTAGACCTTAATTCGAATCAATATAAAGTAGATCAGAGTATATATATGTTAAGTTTTTTTTTTTTTATTATGATGGTTGAATATCATTTCGCACATGTACAGTCAGTTTATCATAAAAAGAATTTTAACTAGGAGAAAATGTAAGTAAAGAGTGGTATTTACTGCAGTTTTGAGTTGTCATGTTGGGAGCTATATTTAGACCAAATGAATCGTTCACTTGCTTTAAAAATTAGTAAGTATTTCATTCTGCATTGCAGTCAACCAACTCTACTTGATTTCAAGGTAAACGGGTATTTTTTCATTTAGTCTACAAATATTCTCCAACATGTCAACTCAAAACTGCAAAACGAAACAGGAAAATCTCTTTGAATAGGAGTAGTATATACTACCACATAATTTCTTATTCCCTTTATGCAAACGTGTCACCATTTTGCACACTCTCAAGTCTCAGTTTTGACCTTGAATAGGCAAGAACCCATATTCAATAGCGTTGCTAACAAACCAGCAAGAAGACCATCATCCACCTTCATATCAGTTTCTTTGTCCCACTTATATGACTCTGTTGGTGTTGTTGCTTCCAGAAGAACCTCCACCGGTACCTTCGGTCTCGACGACTCTAGTGGACCGATGTAATTCCCATACATCCCTGGGTTTTCGCAATATTCCTACAACCAACCAACATAAATTAGGACGAAGGACGAATTTTGGGAGTACAAGGTCCATCCTAAGTCCTAACTCGACGTTTTCAAAAACATGTACTCCGGCTATCACTCTACTATAGACTTAGTCGGTTAGTCCAGAAGTGATGTGGGGTCGGCTAGTTTTATGAATAGTCATTTGGAAACGTCATATCAAAAATTAGTGTTGAATTGTATATGTTGATCTTACTTGGTTAGCATGCATTTTCGTGACGAATTTTTTGAACACTTTAAAATTCTGTTCTTCCAGCAGATCATCTGACAGTCGAAGATATGTGAATCCATACATCTTCAACTTTGGTACACCATTTTTGTTTACACCATTTGGCCGGACGTTTAACAGAATTTGGTTGTAAGCTGTTGCATCATAACGTCCAAGTGCATTTTCACCTGCCACTTTAACTTTTTCTCTCCAACCATCACTTAACACCTGCATCATATATAGTCACATCACAGTCAAATGCCCGTCGATTGTCCTATACGACATTTGTAAATGTGAATTGTTAGAGAACCAACTCAACCAAAAGTTTGTCTAAACTGATGGTAAGAGTCCACACAATCGTTTTACACCTTCAATAGAAATAGTGCATTATATATGCCTTTTTTATTTTGACCCACAGGATTTATACACACGGAGAATACCAACGTAGACGAGTTTAGAACTTTGTTCTACATAGAGACATCGGCCAAACTGACATAGTGAAATCAGGCCCCTTTCAAGCTTAATGGATACACTAACCTTGCAAACAAGTGTTTGTGGACTGCAGTAAGCTTCAGCCGACGACTGTTCACTGTCTCTCATCTCAAGACAAGTAAAATTCAGAATGGCATGGTGTCTAGAAAGCATCCTCGCAATCGGGCGGTATCCATCTCTACTGAGCAAATTGTAATACCCTGCAGTAAGCTCGGCTGCGTGACAGTGATAGTTGTACCACCAATGAATCCCAGATACCTTCATGTATCAATACATGCAAAGAAATCAGTCCTAGCTTCTGAAACACACACACACATACATACATACGTACATACATATACATAATTTCGACAATAACAATAGGGCGTCACCAGGTGATATTCAATTTAGGTACTTACTTTAGCAGCTAATTTGAGCGTACAGCCACGAAACGCTTTGTTTGCTTCTTCCAAGATTTGATCACCATGATACAATAACTTGGTGGAGTACCAAGTCAAGAAGAATTGTCCTTGAATAGTTGTATAAGTCCCATTCTTTTTGAAAAACCCTGTTTCTTCAGGTGTGTCATTGTATTCACCAGCATCATCAGGTAATTCCCATTCAGGATGCCCTACATTTGTTGCTCCTTTCTTGAAATCTTCTTTCATATATTTGTCATAACACTGTCACAAACTCACAATGGTAAGTACATTATTATTCAACTTTTTCTTTCAAATACTCCCTCTGTCCCCTTTAAACACCCTAGTTTCCTTTGTTGGGTGTCTTTCTTTAAATACCCCATTTCAAAACTTTCTAAGTAGGGTAAGTTTTTACCACACGTCAACCTTCCACTATCTTCAACAACAATAAATAAACAACTTACTCATTATCTCCAACAACAATAAATAAACAAATTACTCATTATCTTCAAAAATAATAAACAAACCACATCATCATAATCTACGTGAAAAAAGAACCTGGGTGTTTAAAGGGGGGCGGAGGGAGTAAACTTTAAATATGGGGCCCAATTTGCGTTTTCATTTATAAATATATACTAGCTCCGTTCTTTGGGATTGTGAACTCAGTTTGAACACGTGATCAGTGGAATTCATGCCAAACGTCGATGATTCAGGGGAACGAAGAAAGTATGTACGTTAAAGGTCAATTATTTGTATACCTGGAATTCCCCAATGCCGGGAAAAACCCAACCTTGAGTCTCTGGATAAGAAGGGTATCTTAGTTCCCCTGCCGGACCTGTGCCAACTTCAATGTCGACGATTAGGCCAGCTTCTAGAAAATCCGACATATGTTGTCTAAAGCTCTTCATAAAGTCACTATACATCTGTTACAAAAAAAAACGCGTTAAATATCGTATTTTGGTGGTAAGAAACACGTGAATTAAAGTACCATCTCAACCAACAGACTAAACCCCTTAAAAGTTTACTAGGGACAACCCAAGAATAACCTTGCACGAATGATGACTAAGGAGAAAATCGACGTAGGTATATTTCAAGAGTTCAGAATTTCACAAAATACGATGATTAATTAATTATATGGTAATATACTCGGTATACAATAGGTCTCAAGTTCGAAAAAGGCTAACCTGAACGGCAGTTCGACCTTGAAAAAGAGGCTCATTATCTACACCAAGGCTAAGGTATTCGGGATTTCGGGTACCACTCGAATTGGTGTAAAAGATGTCAGGATTCGAATCTCCGACCTCAAGAACCCAAGGAGGAAGCGGAATGGTAACAATATCCCCTACATTGCCTCCACATTGGTGGAATGACATAATGGCTTGAACTTTAAGCCCACATTCTTGAACTACTTTAAGCAACTGTCTATACGCCTTCCAATCGTATTTCTTTGGACCTTCGGCTTCTATGATTCCCCACCATACATCCACCATTATTCCGTCTACGCCGGCTTCTTTTAGCTTTTGGAGTTGAGCTCTGGTGCCATCCTCATCTTTGAATGTGTTCTTAGGTGAAACAATTCCCAACTGTATGTATGTACGTTGCCACCAAAACAAATGAACAACATATCATTATAAAACATATCATTAGTAGGTCTCATTCTCTATAGGACATTTTGGTTGATCATGGTTTTAATTACGGAGTATAAATTTAGGATAATGCTAGAGGTCTAAAGTATAGACACCCAAAAGTGTCTACCATCCGTAATAATTTTACTACACTATCAAAATTTTACTACTCACACAATTAATTTTACCACCTGAATTTTTTACTACAATTAATTTTACTATTCCGATCTCAATTTTACTATTACTATAGACCTCTATCAATTTTACATTGTAGACAAATTAATTGTGTCTAAACTATAGACCTCTATCAATTTGCATAAATTTATAACCAAGGTCTCAACTAAAATTATAATTGTGGCTTTTAGAACGGTTGCAACCGTTCTCTTAGGCTTTAAGTACCATCGTCTAGAGAACGGTTCTACAACCGTTCTGCTTAGCTTTAGGGGAACCGTTCTTGTAGGTCTTTTTTGACGTAGTGTTTGGAGCAAAAATAAGGGATATCAACGGTCCGAATTTGATCTAAACCCGATGTGAGTTATATGACCTAAAGATACCTTCACCCGAGACTGATCTAAATCAAAATTACCATCTAAGATACGGTTCTACACTCCTACTTGCTTCATTCCTTTTGTTAGTTAAATAAGTTTAACATTTGGTATTTTTGGTTTGAATATATGGGAGAAACTCAAATCACACGTTAACTTTTTGAAAAAAAACACGGAAAGAGTATTCTATGTATTATGTATATAGTTACGTCATCTTACCGGCAACATCACATAAACCGGAACATAGTTCATCAGCATTTTCTTGCTTCCTTTGCTGACAGGAGCATCAACTGTTGCCTGCATGTTACAAATTCAACCAAGATTCAGATACGAGTCCTACAGAATTGAGAAAGTCTACACCTTTTTAAGCTGAACATAAAAAGAACAGTTTTAAGCTAAGCGAAAACACTCTAGTTTGTGATACTTAAATATTAGCACTGTACTACATCAAACATTTCTCGATAAATACATTAATCAGAACGTGAAATATTAGCAGTCACCTGATGGGCAGAACCCGAGATATTGGGTATGGTTGCTCGAGTAGTTGACAACATGTTGGAGAAACGTAACATGCGACGTAGTTTAGTACACCTTATTTTATTTAATTATAGGAGACCGTCGGCCGTGGCTTCTCCTTGAAGACGCCACTCTGTTTTATAGTGCTAACTTCATACTCAAGCACGTGCATATAGTTATATTTACAATAATTTCATAAGGTGAAAGAAAACAAAAAGAAAATATTATCAACAATAGTATGTAAGCAAGTGAATGGCTAAAAATTGTATGAGCAAACTTCGTCGGGTCACTACTTAACTAGTAGCTTACCAAATACCAATAATTGTCATCAATCAATCCATTCTGATGGAGCCCTTTAAATCACTTTTTTTTATTTTACGGTGAAATGACATTTTCAATGGACACAAGGACGAGCAATAATGAGGTCCGGGAATTGGCGCAGTTCTTATGAAAATGTCTGAGCGTGGTGCACATGGTGCCCCCTAACTTTACCTCTCAGTGTACATGGTGCCCCTCTGATTCTTGTGTCACGGCTAGTTAGAAAAAATTATACCCCCAATGAGCTTGTAAAACAAGAGTGATTTTACAGTGGCTACCAAGCTATGGTAGCCATTTTAAGAAAAGTAAATCTGACCCTTCATTTCATTTGAGCAATCTCAGCCGTTTAATATCTTGACCCATTGAAAAAAAGAATAAAATAAAATAAACCCAAATCCCTTCCCTTACTCTTTCCACCACCAATCATTAAAGCCTCCACCACCACCGCCACCTACACTCAACACCACTATAGCAGCCGCCTTCGTCAGGACCAGACTTACCCGTCGGCGCCCCGCCCCAACTTATAAACGCTACACGAGCCCTTCTCTCCGTCCATCCTCTCATTTTCGGCCCAAGGAAGCTCTGTAGCCGGACCGCCCCCTTCACGTAATTACATGATTGTCGCCTCTTCCTCTGAGTTTTCTGCCGATCATCCTCTACGTTCGCGGCCCCTATCGATTTGAAAGGGGTGGAGATAAGGGTAGCAGGGCGTGGTCTTAGAGTGGGGAGAAGAGCCGACGGAAGGCGATATATGGTGTTTAAGTTGGACGGATAGTTGAGGCTGGTGGCGGTAGGGCAGAAGCGGTGGGTGAAGCCGTGGATGGGGAGGGAGAGGAGAGAGAAAAGGGATGGGCCGATGGATGTATTTTTTTTTTTTACTTTGTGGTTAAATCAGTTCAATGGTGTAGATTTAGTCAATGAAATCAATGGTCCTGATTTGATATTTTTACAATGGCTACCAAGTTGTGGTAGCTATTGTAGAATTGGTAGTAAAACAATAACTACCTTCTCAAAACACTCATAACCTTAACCAAACACACATTAAAATTAAATTAGTTCCGTGAATTGTAGTTCATGTTATAAGAGGGGCACCACGTGCACTGGGGGTAAAGTTAGGGGGCACTATGTATTAGGGAAATATCAACTATATAATCATGTTCATATTGTGATTGATTGTAAGTGATATATTGTTGGTAATGTATATTAGTAAATTAGCCTTGACAATAGTTTAGTATGTATATTAGGAATAGCTAATATCTTGTAATTATTTGTGGCTCAATCTTCTCCTAGAATTACTCTTGTATCAGTACTATATAAGCTCACCTTATGTATCAATAAAACTTAATCTTTCATGTATGTAATTCTCTCCTCCCTCTCCCTCTCATTCTCTACACTATGTGCACTGGGGCGGTAAAGTTTAGGGGCACCACGTGTACTAATTTTTGTAAATTTGAATTTTTTCATGAAATTTTTTTCGAGTTTCTGAGAATTAATTAACTTTCCCGCCAACGCTAATCACTGTCATGTCATCACTTAATGGTCAAAGGACTGACGGAGTTAACAGCCATGGGTGGGAAGGGCACCATATGCTGGTTGGGGTAAAGTTCGGGGGCACCGCAGTGTACAAAAGTTTCAAACATAGGGACACCAGGAGCATTCTGACATAGTTCGGGGCCCCATGGAAATTTGCCGAAATTATTATGATATTCTAATTTTCATGAAATTGGCCTAGGACTCTGGAAGTTTAACCATTAATTCACCCAACAAGGGCGATTTCTCACATAAGAATCGTTAATTGTACATGTGTTGGGAGTTTATGTGTGAGCGGTTGTCCCACATCTGGGAATTGAAGTGGGTGTAACATGTTTATAAGGTAGTGGGTTACTCCTCCTGTTGTCAATTGATTTTATAAGGAACTTCATTACACATATTGACATGGGCCGATACTCCTCCTTGGCAGCACTCCCCCAACAGTGGTATCAGAGCCCATAGTTTGGCCTGGGCTTGGGCAAGGTTGTAACAAGGAATGGGCCAGAAGCTCTTGTTGGGCCCATTGGTGGTACGGAAGGCGCTATAGAATATGAACTGGAACTGACGGTAATACTGATACGCACAAGAACCCCTGGAAAAAGAATGAGTCGTCGAATCGTGTCAAGGTTCAATAGTGCGGTGGTTTGGCATGCCCGGTGTTTGTTCAAGAGGGAGTGGGTGAGCTCAGACATAAGGGGAGATTGTTGGGAATTTATGTGTTAGCGGTTGTGCCATCGAAAAATTGAAGTGGGTGGAACAATTTGTAAGTACTACTTCCATAAATAAATAAAAGTCTAACTCAAATATCGAGGTACTATATTCAACCCTTCATAAATTTTCATTACGAATCTAATGCTATAAATTTTATAAATTTTTTCCAAGTACTTTTTCGTTAAATTGAGAGTCAAACTATCGTCTCGATAAGTGAGAACGAATTACATTTGTTTATGGAGGAGTAGTAAATAATATGCTTGTGTAGTAAATTGATGTTTGCAGTAAATTTATGAAATTGATGGTAAAGTCAACATTGTTACAAAGCTATCAATAGAATGAAATTTAAATTGATTTAATAATTGTCAAATTAAGGACCTTTAAATCTTTAATTGTCTCTCTTTCCTTATATTCCAACATTTACAAAATTATGCAACAAAATTTAATGCACCTTTGATTAATTTTACTTCAGACTAACCATAGATATTTTTTTTTATTTATCTACATATACACCTATAGTATTTTTATTTTAATTAAAGGCAGTGTTAACTATTACGTGATTTGGACAAAAAAAAAGTCATAATTTGTCCTCGAGTGCGAAAGAAATGGGACTATACATACTCCGTATACTATATATGCCTCTCGAAGAGTGTAGAGATACATAATACAAGCCAATGAGGCAATGACCTTAATGGGACGGCACATCTAGTAGCCGGCATTGGCAAGAGGCTTTAATTTGAAGAAATCAAGCAAGAGACGAGAACACCGCAAGACCAAAGAAATGGGTTATTTTAACCTCGCTCCTATTATATACTCCCTATCTTTTTTCATTTTTTAACGTTAGGCCTCTATTCTTTCACAAGGTCTGGCTCTGCGTAAAGAGTAGAAAGAAATAGAGAAAGTAGATGAAATGACAAAATATTGTTGCAGAATTATCGCAAATAAATTAAATACAGTACATCCCTTACATTTTGGATACGCACTCAAAATATTAACGTGTTCTCCCTTTCTTCTGATTTTTTAGGAAGTCGACATGTAATTTGGATATGTATGTGAGTCGAATTGATACAAAATGTTAGCTTGTGTTACCACACATAACAAGATAGAGATGTATGTACCCAAAAAAAAAAAAAAGAAAGATGTAGTCAAAATTCCGAATCTTATTTTCAATGTACTGATAAATTACTATACATGGATGATCAGATACCCCACGACAAATTCGTTTCTGAAAAAAAAAATGTTTCTATACGCCATAAAATATGGCAAAGGGAGAATAGTAAGGGTTTACTTAGTCTATTTCTAGCTGACAAAGTGTTTCATTAGAGTAGTGATTTGGTATTCTCAAATACAGTATTCAATTAGAGTTTTTCTATATCTAATCATTTTCCTTCAAGTTGCTCATCCACACACACATTTTCTCTTTACTTTCAAACCTTGTAGAGTTGTTTTGGCTAATTAATAAGTAGAATTTCGAGGTTAGGGGAGAGTTGTTTTGAGTTATAATAGGAGTGACAAAGGACAAATTAAAACCTGAACACTTCCACCATATATACATGATTGAGTCAAAACTTCGTTCATGTTAATGTTCGTTGGAAAATTTAAGGGTTGATTATGGTATATCGTAAACTCTTAGGGACGTGAAATTGTTTTCTTAAGGCTTAATTTGTTTGATTTGCTCTCTGATACATGGAACAGATTAATTAGTCTTTGGGACATAGACATAGTCCATCAATATGGACAATGCTGTGTCTACAATCAGCAAATAATTTTACTACTCATACAATTAATTTTACTACCTGGATATTTCATTACAATTAATTTTACTACTCCGATCTCAATTTTACTACTACTAATTCAATTTTACATTGTAGACAAATTAGTTATGTCTACGCTATAGACCTCTATTAATTTGCCATCAATATAGCCTTCACTTGCAATATCCACACACTAATAAGTACTCAGCATTTAGAGCACTTTCTCTTGTTAACACCCCCAGAATGTAAACTGTGGGTGTTCACAACTATTCTTTGTGGAAACCACAAGTTAGGATAATATATTGGTCTTTAGGTCTCTTTGTTGCAAAACTACTAGTCAATAATTTGCCAGAGAATTAATGCATGTTCAGCAAAAGTAGTTGAAGCTATATATAACTATTAGCGTTTTCAGTACGTAGATGTACCATTTCTTGTAGTTGTCTATATATAAACTATATATATATATATATGAAGTTGTCTAAACTATCGATATGAAACATTCTCAAGAATAAAACGTGCATTCCTTCAGAAAGAAGAATGTAACTACATCAATTAGTAACATAATTACCATGAGATTGAGGCGATCACTTGGCTTCGAATATCACCTCTATTGGAGGTGATCATGTGATCTCACTTACCTCTCTAAAAATGTATAAAAAATTAACTATGATGACTTTTAACAACAAAACCACTTATCGTATTTATATATAACTTCTTTCTATCCGAGTCACTTTGTTATAATTCAATAGACGTTTACTCTAAATTAAATCTAACTCGTAACAAACTCCGACTCGTTAATCATTGAAACATTACATGTATAGTACATCTGATGCGCGGATAATCGACATCAGCAAAAGGAGCATAACTTTAGTGGACAAAAAGTAAAGTGAACCGCAAGATTATATTTTTGACGATATTTTAATTTTGCTTTTAGTCCTATTCGGAGTATGTCGATCGCCATTTAGGTGCTGACCTGGTGGACACACATCACACATCAGTAGTTTGGTTGTTTCTATACTGTACTCTCACTTTGTTTAATTTGTTTCGTACCACTTATTATTTTTGTGTTTTATTTTTTTATAGGTAATAACTGTATACTATATACTCTTGTAGTCTGTACTCCGTATATGTTCGGCTGCATGTTACTCGTTTCCCTTATCCCTTTGATTACAGAACTTTGTGGTAGATTCTTCCTGCATTGGACCCAACAAGCCAACACTGACTCGCTGGGCAATGTAGTTAAGCCACAATCCACACATTCAATTGACTGAATTTTTGGATCCACTTCAATAATTATGACCTACTAGTATTTATTTATTTATTTTACATAGGTAATTCACTAATTTGGGTATTAAATGTATCTATGTATGTAACGTGCAAGCTAAAAATCACGTTTCATGACATCGTGTGAATAATCCCGAAAATTATGAATGTATCGAATTCAGCAAGCTTACTCTTACTCTTATCATCAATATTAACAACATGAAATAAATTAAGAATGATACCCCCATTGCCTTAAAAATTCTTGTCACATGTATGCATCTTGACCAACATATTAGCTTCAAAATGATCTATAATGGACGACTATGTTAAGAATTGTATTTGTCATCTGCTAATTTACAATACAAGAAACAAACAATTTTATGAACCAACCTGCTTTATTTCATGTCTGAATAAATTAAATGAATTATAATATTAATAACCTTCCCTTCTCTTCTTTCTTTATCTTGCTTATGGGTGTTAATCTTATGAGTTCTAAGACAAAACTTGCTACCAAACCTATTTGTGGTTTTTAAGACAAAACTTGGTTCCAAATCAACTACAAGCCAATAGTTTCCTTTCCCTACCATACATAATGTCTCAGTCACAGCACCCATATAAAAGCCTGGCATTGATTTTTCATGTGTTACGTTATTTGGTGAATAAAATTAACGATGTATACAGTATCCCATCAAAAATTCGAAACCACTGCAGTTTTAGACTATCAACATACTTCTTTCGTCCATCCTATTCCTAACCTAATATATTAAGCATCATGATACTATGAAGTTATTTCTCCAGAAGCGTCGTTTTCATATTTTAAAACGTTTTTTAGACTTATAATACATCTTACCATCCAAAACTTATCCGTTCACGAAATAACGATAAACTCGTAATATTTTACTAGTATCTCAAACATCATAAAAAATTGAAAGGCATACGCAGCATGTATAGTACTCCGTATGAGATAAGAACAAGAATAGAGTAACGAACAAACAACTCTCATGCAAATGATGTAGCAAAGTTTTATGAAAGAATGAAATAACGTGGGGGCCAATTTTAAGTAGCGACCCCCCTCAGATATATATGTGGTGGTAATAATCCTTTTTTTTTTTTTTTTAATTAAAACCCATTCTCTCCCCCAAATAATTAAAACAACGTGACCCATTTGCCATTTTCTTTCTTCTGGACATCTTCTTCTCCTTCTAAACTCTTTATTTCTTCTCCGTCTCTCCATGATTTCCTCATTATTATTGCGATGAATTTCTCCACCAACAACTCCTCGGTATCCTCATCACTTCCTTTCTCTCTCTCCTCTTCTTTTATCATTTTTATTCTATTTCTTTTGCTTCCTCTTTACTGCATTATTATTATTATTTTTTTTAATTTGTTTTCTACTGTCATATCATATGTTTAATTAATTTTGTTGATATTAATGATGTGGCTATGAAAATTCATTAATTTCTGAATTGTGCGGAATTTTGTACAAGATTATGTCGGAATTGCAAGATTTCAAGAATTTTTAGATTCCGTTACACGGATGGATACGAGAGCTTTCAAAGTTTTAAATTTTCTTGAAATCGTGCATTTCTTTATCCGCCGTAATCTTGTACAACAACTTTGAAAGCTCTCGTATCCGTATCCGTATATAATTAGGTTCATATAGGTGAAAATTGATTGTTATTTCGACAAAAAATCGGTCAATTGTGTTAATTTGCGCGATTTTTTGAAGATGTTTTTGATGGAAAATGCAGTTGTCGAGCTCATTGACGATCGGGGAACGGCTATGCGCCGTCGTAATTCCGTTCATCGCGATATTCGAGGCACTGGTGTTCGCCGCCACTAATTGTTTTGATTTAGAACCTTCTTTGTCAACCAAGAAGAAGAAGAGATGCCGTTACAGATTCGACGACCTAAGTCGTCTCGCCAACGAATCTCAATGTAATTAATCCATTATTAATCTCACAAAGCTTATCTCACAAGTTTCATTTACTTTTCAAGTAATTTGTTGTTGTTGTTGTTGTTGTTGTTGTTAATTATGTTTTACTGATCTGTGATTATAATTTTGTTAAATTATTTACTAATCTCTGAGATGTGTGGGTCGCAGTTACAGTTAACGAGGTGGAGGCGCTGTATGAGTTATTTAAGAAATTAAGTAGCTCAATCATTGATGATGGCTTGATTCATAAGGTACTCAATTGTTTTTATCTTTTTTTTTTATTACTGTCGATTTGCGAAATTTCAGTACCACCATACTCACGTACAAGTTACGACCTTATATATGTTATGTTGTGACGGCCGCTGTCGAGATCAGTTTAGTGAGTAGTTTTATTGTCCAACTTTTTGTGTGTTTATGTGTGTTTCTGAAGTCAGCACATGTATGAGTTGTGATTCGTTGTTACTTGTCAGATGGATTGGTTCTGTTGTTAAGTTGGATTGAGTATTTTGTGTTGTTAATTGGTATTCAATGGAGTGCAATTTGGAATTAATTTATGAAGTTGCCGAACGCGAAAGGAATTAAGTAATTTGAGCGTGTTCTTGTTCAATGTGTTGAATATGAATTGAAATGGTTAATGATCTTTGAAAGAGTCATTAGTTTAGCACTATCTAGATCAATCAATTGAAAAGTATTTGTCGTTGTCCGAATTTTTGGGTAAACTAATTACTTAATATAGCTTTGGGGGGGTTGGAATTTAGCCAAAAGAGGGAAACATAGACGATTTTTATTTAGATCATACCTAACATGTTGCCAAAACAGAGCCATTGTAGAAGAATTCAGGAAGTTAACATGGTAGGTGTGATCTAAATAAATATTTTACTAGTTCTCGACCAAGAAGTGAAAGATTTAGCGTTTCTATTACCTAAGTAACGTGCTTTTAGTGACTTAAGTCACTGTCGTCTTAGCTCATTTCTTTTCGGATGTGTGAGGTTTAAGTTAGAGGTTAGGCATATTCTATCTAATCGTTTGTTTTGGTTGGTTGGGTTCGGATTTATGGTGTGGTGGGTAATCACTGATGATATGACAATTGACGGATGTCATGGATCACATGGATGAGAATTGAGTAGTAGTTGTAGTGTTGGGGGTCAGGTAGCTATGTGTCACTTTCTGTGTAAAGCTGTTGTCATTTATGGATGAAAGGCTCTAATCAGTGTTCCACTAGCCCATCAGTTTGGAGTTTTTATGAGCTTTCTAAGGGAGAGCCAGCTGCTAATTAGTTGCATAGAGCAACTTCCTTAGATTATGACAGTCAGCTGCTAGCTAGAAACTTAAAGTCGAAATGGTTAGAATTGTATGTCAAATTTGAAACTCCCTAGTTCTTCAAACAAGTTTGGGGTTTAGGAACGACCATCCTTATTTGTGTGAGCGAGCCACCTCATCTTTTATGTCTAGATCTTCAGCAAATGCTGACATGACTTGAAATGTAATTCTCACTGCATGATCATTTTGTTCTGGTATAAGAAAGCTGTATTAAATACTGATTTCACATATTTGAGGGTGTTCGTTTAGAAGTGCAGGCGAGGCACCGGGAGAGAGTGCTTTTGTTGCATCATAATGTCCATAGCACTCATGTCACTTGTCCGTTGGTTTATGTATGAACATAGCAGCTTAGTTTGTGGTTACAGATGTATCTATAAGCCCATTATTCCCACTTTGTGCTGACATGGCATCTCCTTTGATAAGAATAACAATCTTGTAAACTGGGTAATAGTTGGCAGTATCAGCTGTTCAGTACTTCTCCCAATTCCGGCACACTGAAGTGGTTTGATCAGTTTCAGTTTGAATTCTCCTCAGGTCCCTTTGCAAAGTAATAGATTACAAAGTTCATCTGAGCATCTCATTAAAGATAAGATTATCTGATTCTAATTAAGAGTCAACACTTCCTGTGGCTTCTTTTCATCAAAGCACTCTTTCCACGGTTTTAAGCCATATCCTGTCAATTTGGTGGCCATTATTTTTAGCTGTGCCCATTTTCTCACGGGATTGAAGCTGAATTGAGTGTTTCAGATAAGATAGTACTGAGCTGTTGGTTGAACTTTTAGACACATTTCATTCACAACATTGCTACATGCTGACTCTCGTCTTAAAGTCTCTAAGATAAGTTCCAAGGTTATTTTGTATCCTGATTTCAGCAATTCCAGTATCTCAAGACTCAAGTTCCTTATATCTGTTTCCGTTACGTGTGAGATCTTTTACATCTATAATGCAATTCTTTTGTCTATTCATGTCTTCCGGATACTCAAAAACATTTCTTTTGTCGTTTTTGGCTGTGTGAAATTTGTCGTGAGTATACTTTGATTTGTCTAATGTGTCCCCGTTTAGTATGGAAATGGGAATAGTCTGCTTTCATGCATGTTTGAACAATTTCAGATTTATGATGACATATATTCTCTTTGCCAGTTCTAGTTTTGTTTGATAATACTGCAGGTTTGGCATTTTCAGTTCTGCCTATCACAATCACAGTTTTTCTCATATCTCACTGGTGTACCCCGTGCAGGAGGAACTTCAATTGGCTCTTTTTAGGACTTCATTTGGCGAAAATTTGTTCCTGGACAGGGTAATTAGCTATTTCCGTTTAGTTCATATTTTCTCCTGCTTCCTTTCTCCTCTTTTCTTTCGTTCTCTCTTTCTTTCAACATTTTGTTGTCTGCTGCTTTTGATGTGTTGTTGGTATTCTTGTTTGTGTTTATGGGGGGGGGGGGGGAGGGGGGGTTACGATTCTGCCAAAAAGGGTAGTAAAACTGCAGGCAAGGGGATACTAAGATGTCATCTCTTGCTGAACAAGCCTCTTGAACAATTTCTTTGGCAGTAACAATTTTGTACAGGACCCAACTCTCTACTCGTCACGAGTTCAGGAATCCGGAGTTTGGGTTGGAGATTTATCTGGATCTGGAAGTATTATTCAGATATTCATTTCTGCAGAAGTGTGGAACAACCTGATATTCAGCCAAAACCAGCTAACATAAACAGTTTTTAGTTTTTTACTGCTTATTCTCTTGTCTCTGGTACTCCCTTCTTTTTGTGGACTTTGAAACTTAGAAATTTGGGCATCGGTCTTCATGTATGTAGTTTAATTACGTCACTGGGGACTGCACTAGATGGCTTTTGCCTGAAGCTACGTGATGGAATAATTTTCACTTCATTATTAACATGACTCTAGAAAATGTTCAGATAGGCTTTGGTGTCTTTCCTCTGTCTTTGGGAGTTTATATTTTTGTTTATGGCTTTATGTGCTGAAATTATTTGGGAGCTGAACAAGTCCTGTGAAACTTCTTGACCACCATGCCGGTTTGCAGGTTTTTGATCTCTTTGATGAAAAAAAGAATGGTGTTATTGAATTTGAGGAATTTATCCATGCCCTAAGTGTATTCCATCCTTATGCGTCTGTTGAAGCTAAAATCGACTGTAAGTCACCTTTGTTACTATCTAAATGATTGTGAGTGACTCATTTGATTCCATTTCTCTCATATACTTGTGTTTACCGTTTCAGTTTCCTTCAGATTGTATGATCTAAGACAAACCGGGTTTATTGAACGAGAGGAAGTAAGTCGCACAAATTATGTCTATTGCTTTGTCTTGATTTTGTTTATTGGAATGAAGTTGCTGAGACATGTTCCTTTCCAGGTTAAGCAGATGGTGATTGCCATTTTAAATGAATCAGGACTGGATTTGTCAGATGAGCTTTTGGAAGCTATCATTAACAAGGTAAAGTTGCATTGTAAAAGTGTGAATAAAATTAGGTGCCCTTTGTCTTTATAACAACTCAAAGGGATTGGCTTGGTTTGAAACCCATTTTGAAGATGGGACACTTAACTGTTAGTGTTGATCACATCTGTTTTGCATAAATTTTCTCCAGACATTTGCCGAGGCTGATGCTGATGGAGATGGCAAACTCTGCAAAGCAGACTGGAAAGCTTTTGTTCTTCAGAACCCAAGTCTCTTGAGGAATATGACACTGCCTTATCTCAAGTATGTCATTTTACGTTAAGTCTTACATCAGATTTTTTCTTCTTCTATTTTCATGCATTCTGTTATGCCATCTATTTCTTCACTCCAGCAATCAAATTAGATCTATTGTTGCATTGAAAAATTGTTTCTATATAACTACTTTGTCATGCTGAATATATATGCTATAACAGGAAGAATAACTGGCTTCTTGCACATCCTCTGAACATTGTTACTTCAACTATGTTGAGTGATCTTGTTGACAGGATCCGAAGTTTTAAATTGCCGTATGTGTGGTTTGATCATGTGTGAGAAAACTTTTTTTGAGTGCATGTGTGAGAAAACTTAGTTCTAGGTTTCAACTGTAGACTCCACACGTTTTTGAATGGGTGGGGGTGGGCTTTTCAGCTTTGGGTCTGTATGAGAGGTTTAAGCTGTCCTACTATTAGCCAGTAAGAGAGGTACTAAGTTTCTTTTATGATGACTTTTCAGGGATATAACCACAGTTTTTCCGAGTTTCATATTTAACACCGAGGTTGAGGAATGATCAATACCCTTGATGTGGAATATTCTTTGGGACAGATAGACCCGGCCATGAGTTCTCGAAGGTCATAGCCATTTAAATTGTCGCTTGAGGTTGCAAGTTACTCAGTTTTGGCAATAGGAAGAGGGTGATATCAGTAGTAACAGGCTCACGATACCAACGATACCTGCAATTTGAGCAGTCCTGTTCCGAGACTTTAGAAAGATGAAGAGCAGCCACACTTGATCCTCTGCATTCTATATGAAGGGCTCCCCGTTTTCCGTAGAGCTTGGATGGCTTTCACTCCTCATTTCTCTTCATCCAGAATATGTTCTCCTCGTCGTCACTGGTCAGTCACCTGTAGTTTAGCCTTGTGCCCGTCAAAATGGTGGATGCAAATATGCTAGTCCTGTGACCTTTAATGCTAGATCCATTCTGAACAAATGTACTTATTCACGAGGAGAACAAAATGGACATATACATCTAATTCAATCAGGAGCCCAGATTTTTTTCCTATGAGGTCACATAAAATCTTTCAGATCGGTATTTATTTGAGGCGCAGTTCAGTCCGACTCCTGAACTTCTCAGAGTCGTAGGTTATGTGACACAAATCAATAGGATGTCCAAAAGAACGCATCTATACTTTAGATATACTCCCGTCTTGGATAGCAGTTACATGTAATCGTTACTCTTTGTTGCTACAAATAATGTCTCAAAATCTAAAGGAAGCATCAAAATTTCTAAGTACGAATTCACCCTCGCCAAAAAAAAAAAAAAAAATGCGATTAGGTTCCCCTTTAGGATTTATTCGAGTTAGACTATGGGTGCGATAGTGATAAGCAAATGTTGAGGTGGGACGTTAGGTGACTTTTCTGTTCATTCATAGATTAGGAGGGTGACATAATGCGGAAACATGTGTGATACGTCTGATGCAACGAATTCCTCCAAATCTTGTTGAAAAATGCCGTCAACCATACAATTCCTAACCTCGATAAGTATACTATCATGTCCAGCGACTTTCTCAACCCAGTCCTATTTATTCTAACACAATTCTTACTTCGGCCATCTGAATTCTCCGCTTGACTGTCGCTCGCCTTTTTCGAGTTTAGACACAAACAAGAGATGCCCTTACAAGTCTAGCTACTACTAAGTAGTACTCCGTATGTCAATAAATCCTGCGGAAAACGCACTTTGGGAAGGAAGTGTGGGTCTGTGGGACAATTTTGAAGTAATTTAGGTAAGACTGTCTTTATCTTTTTGGGCCTCCAATGCATGTGCACCGCATCATTTTTGCACCACACCGTTCAACGAAAGCTACACTGCCCCCTTCAAATTTTTATTTCATGTCAATCGATAAGACCCCTCTACTCTCATTTTTCCATTCTCAATCATTATACTTGACAAATGACATATCTACCCCACGTCGTTTTCCTTAGCCTAAAGAAAAATAGAGCTTTTTTTTGGCGCCAATTTTTGCATACTAGTTTGGTTTTAAAATAGCAAAAACTTTCAATGTTTGAAGCTTAAAGTTTCCTTGTTTTGATGTGATTATGACACCCTCTTTCCCATTGCTTTTGATCATCAATTGTTATTGGTATACACTCGACATCCATTGCGTCTTTATTTTGGAGGGAAATTGAAACTAAGCTATACGTTTCTTTTGCGCGGTAGTGTTAGTGTACTCTCTATCAATTGGATATAAGAATATGAATACCCACACAATATAATGCTTGTTTATTATTGATAATGAGATGTGTATTTATACTACACAATGACTTGGAAAATACTCCAGGTTTCCTAATTCTATAATATTCTATAATCTAGAATATTCCAAGATACAACCTAAATAATATCAATTATATTATTATCTATTATTGGAGTCGAGTCAACTTAATTGCATTTGCTCTTACTCGAGTACAAGTTTGCTAATGTTTGCAAATGAATACTCTACTTGAAATTATTGCATCTTCAAGTAAGTGTAAGATCGAGAACAGTGCATACATATATATGATGTTTTTCTTATGTTAAAAAGGAGTCACAAGGATGATCGAAATGAAGACGAGTTGTTATCCTTCAATGCATATCTATATGTGGTCTTATGAACCTTATTTTGAGGTACTATGTTCAATGTTATTACCGGTATAGTTGTATAGTTGTATGATTTATTGGAGGTTTGACACCAAAGTTTTAGTTTAGAAGACAAGGAACACCACTCCACTTATTGAGGTAACCAGACAAGAGAATCCCTTATTCTCACTCTTGGCATGAATAAACAAAATAAGTAAAATCATTGGTTGTTTAGCATGCTTAGTAATTCATGATAAATAGGAGGGTGTCTGATTAGATGCAGTTGTAATGGCAGACACTAGACATGAGATTGGTAGTTATATGCCTCAGAAGGAAGTTAAAAGATCATTTCATAAGATGTTGGGAGGCTCATTATTAATATTGGTCAGTCTTTAGTTTTAGAATCATTAGGATTGTGCTTTAAAAAGCATCATGCAATGCATGAAAAAGCAAGGATCAATAACAAAAGCAGCAACTAACCATATTGAAGATTATTATACTGGATAAAATCTTTTGTTGTTGATTCTTGCACACATCAATTACTACCTAAATCATCATATACTTGCATCATTTGTTTCTTTAGATAGTGACAAATATAATAAATTTAATAGTAGATTATTGATGCACAGAGTATAACCTTAAATAGTGTTAAAATCAAAACGCTAACATATGGAAAAGCAGGAAAGTGTAGTGCATAAAAACATTAATATAATCATTATAAAAAAAAATTAATACCAAAAGCCAATATCTTGTTCATAAATCCAAGATGGCCCCCTCCCAAATCTCCTTTGAATGGGAGTATCAAGCATATTACATTACCAAATTAGAAAAAAAAAATAATAAAGGTCACCTTCACCACACAACATTTGGTGGTTGCATTAGTTGCAAAACTTGACAATATTGTGTGTGTAATGCTCTCTCTTTCTCTCCCTTTGTTTCCCTTTCAAGGGAGAAGTTAGGATATTTTTCTCCTAATCTTCCTAAGACAAACTGTATATTACAAAACCTAAACCAACCCAACTAAATGATAGGTTGGTAAGGTAAAGGGTAACCATCATATCTTCACTAGTCTCTCTTTACATATTCACTAGTAAGAATAAAAGGATGGGTTTTTTTAAATTTGGTTTGGCTAAGACTAACATCAAACTTAGACAAGCAACACTATCATACTAATCATCGTCGGTACCCCAATGATTCTATAGAGGCTCCCGCTTAAAGCAAGGTAAAGGGGATTCGAACGTACCTAGTATATCCCAACTACTATCTAAAATTAACCACTAGCTAGTAGTACTAGTAGTAGTAAAAGTCAATACTAAACAACCCTTTGATACTTGGGAGAAGAAATCATAGAGCAATCAAAGTTATCTATACCCCTCTTCCTAGGTGAACTAGTAGTTGAAGTAGTGTTAATGGTAACTGGTGGAATTTCAATGGAGTCAAGTTGAGGAGGTGGGTGTTGCCACTGAGGAAGAGGTCCTGCTAAAAGCATTGTCTGAAGTAGTGGCCCTGCTTCCATGACAGCCTTCAAAAGCTTCCCCTTTTCCGGCAATGGGCGACGGCTGCTTGCTAATTTAGCGACTATTTGGGGTGGCAATGTTAGTGGTTCTTGTTGTTGGTGGAAACCAAGAGTGTTAGCAGCATTTCGCGGTGAGGACGAGATGATGCTGCTGTCCTCACTCTCAGATGAGGATGAGGAGAGGCAGTTGTTAGCTGTTGTGTTAGTGACGTTGGACAAACATTTGACAACAACTGATTTTTGCTGTTGTTCTGCTGTTTGCTGTTGCTGTATCAATTGCTGCTGCTGTAACTGCTGTTGAAGAAGTAACTTTTCTAGCATTAACTTGTGAACTTTAGAGTGAGCTTCATCTCTTTCTTTGATACTCAACATCAAGAGATCTTTCATGTGTAGTACCTCCTCTTCTTTCTTCATGATTTCCTCCTGAGCTGCAAAAACTGTTGCTTCTAACTCCATTCTAGACTGTAGTATGTACTGTCTCATGTCACCCATCATACCCTGTAAAAAGTCAATTATGGTCAGTTTTCCTGAAATTCCACCTACCAACCAAGCCTTAGTCGCAAAATAATCTAAAATCGCTAATATGGACCGTACCGAAACTTGTTTACTAATTGGTAGATATGAAATGTGATTAAGAAAGGATTTACCTCATCTTCATTGCAGTAAATCCACCCATATGAACTGCATTGCTCCATTTTTCCTAGGACTTAAAAGTTAATTAGCCCTGTTTTGCTCTGTTTTTTTCTAGTGGAGTGTGTTTAAGAAGTATGGAATGCAGGAAAAATGGTGGGTTGGCTTGTGTCCTTATATTGATACACTACTTGCTACTGTATGCCTTTTACTTTCAGTATATCTGGTAGATTGCTTTTTCTGGATTCATGGGACATATGGTTGGACAAAGACACAAAAAGCCAAAAGCATGCATAAACACCAAATGCTACCACCACTTTTTCTATTTGCTCTAACCTTTATATTAACCTATTAATATTACTCAATTAAAGTAATTTTCCTGTAAATAATAACAATTTAAAGCTAGCTGATTTGCCAATGTTCCGTTATAACCTTTATTAACGATATATACTCATAAAATAACGTATTATCTGATACGCCGGACTAACTCAGTGGTTCTCACTGGTAAAATTCATGTCTAAATACAATATAAAAGAATAACGCTACATTGCTTGCATCATATTTAAGGCGTCGGACGTATGAAAGAACCGACGCCTAAAACAAATGTCACCAGGCATCTCCTCGGTCTGTGTCGAGGACCGACCCCTAAAGGGGTCTTTATGACCGACGGCAGGGGGATCAGCAAAATTTTAGCTTTCCCGTTCCCAAGTGGAAGGATATGTTCTATATGCGTATAATATATCCTAATGCTCAACCTTTTTTTCCATGAAACGCTTCAAGTTTTACCAAGTTCTAACTTGATAGGTATTTGCCTATTTGCAAATTAGGTAGATAAATTTGGTTGGCCTATTATTCGATGATGTGAAGTAATTAAAGTTTTGAAAATGTCACGAGTAATTCTTAGTCTTAATTCTTAAATCCTTAGTGTGGAGTATGATTTTTGTTTTCACCTCCAATATAGCATAATTGTCAGTTTGTCACTTACACGGTTACACCAAGCAAACTGTGTTTACTATATGGTGATATTGTACATTTGTTCTTGTTCTTGGCATCCTAAACCACAATTTTAAAATTTGGCCTAAATATATAGTATGAATCTGATACAATTTACATTTAAGAAAGATAATTGTGTGTCGTTTCTGATCTTATACGAAGTATCATAGTTAAAAATTTATGTGTACATGAGCTTGAATACAACGAATCCTCATTGATTGACCACTTGCTCAACTAAAGCGGGAAATAGTTAGTTAAATTCTGTTCAAATGAATGAATGATATAGGAAGTCAAAAGGGGAACACAGTGAATTGTGCGGCTAGCCGTTGTACTTGAAATGTGTGTGAAATCAGTAGCAAAAAGAGTAGAAATCCGCCGCAGAGTTGCACGTATGGTCAGGTTGTTCGTGTGAAAGTAAACCTGTCAGTTTTTCGGTTTGGACCGTTTTTGGCTATTATTAATACAGTGAGCCAAATGGAGGCCTTTGACTTGACATTCTTCCACCTCTCATTTGGTCACTTGATTTCATTCGTAGTGATGTGACAAATTATTGTCTAATTAGTGTAGCGGCAAATGAATGTCAGCTAGCTTAATCTCGAGATTATGTACATATGTTAATTAGCTTAATTAAGGAGCGTTGTCTTACAAACTTACAATTATTCACTTTCTTCTTAGAAATGAATGCTAACTACTTTGTTTCAAAACCTAATCGTGTCTTTTGTGTACAATCGCTTAATAGTTATACCAATGAATTTTGCGGCCATTTGTTCATCGTTTTATTGCTCTTCTATTCTAAGTATAGTTACACGAACGTATTAGTTCAATGTCTGATGAGTAACATGTTACAAGTAGCGGCCTTTTGAGTGTTTGGCATTTATATCTAATAAACCATTTTAAGTTTGTAATTAAGTTTTGACTCACTTTTTGGTATCAATATAGTGAGCTATAATGGTAATGAACTATATAAGGATTAAGATATGCAAATTGATAGAGGTTTATAGTGTAGACACAATTTATTTGTCTACAATGTAAAATTGAGCTAGTAGTAGTAAAATTGAGATCGAAATAGTAAAATTAATTGTAGTAAAAAATTCAAGTAGTAAAGTTAATTTGTGAGTAGTAAAATTTTGATAGTGTAGTAAAATTATTACGGACTATAGACACTTTTGGGTGTCTAAACTTTAGACCTCTATCATTGTCCTTAAGATATATAGTATGATTAGAGATAGGTTGATTATGTTGCAATTTTACTCAATACCTACTTGATACACAATTTGGATTGCAATGTAGTAAACATTTTTTGTACCCTTTTATATGATATCTTGTAATCCCCGAATATTATATCAGCAATTCAGCATCATCATGAGTCCTCCATTACATCCAGGTTGCAACTAAATACGTATGGTTGTCAACTGCATGATTTGCATGCCCATCTTACTCCCAACATTTGGGTCATGTCCCATATTATATTAGCATACATATTGTTCCTTATTATTCACAAAGATACGATACAGTTATCGGACTTATATATACCAATTGAAAATTTGGATCGATGGGGATTAGAAGATGTCGTTCTAGCTTGACCAAGGTACAAGATCTTGGAATACTTATTGTCGACTTAGTGATGGCCTAAAACGGAATAGTCGGCAAGAACTGACCGTGTCACTGTGAGAGCTATAGTTTAAAGCGCGGATTCTGTTCCAACCGGATGTAACGAATCGATGGAAGTTTGTACATGTGATATGTTATCTCCAATTCTCCATCAGTACGTATAGATGGAGTACTCCGTATATAGTACAATGGTCAACCGACGAAATGATTAAAGGGCTGTTATCTATGTTAGGCTTTTGCCATAGCATGTCCTTTGTTTTGCCCTTTTGGACTAGTTAAAGTAAATCCTACTCTTCCGAAGACAACTAATCCTGCACATACTTATTACTCTGTATTTTCTCTTTTTCTTTTAGGAGAGCCAAGATGCCCTCGTACTTCATCAAAAACATCTAGGAGTACTTTTCTTTTTAATGGAAGAAGAAAAAAAAACAACCTAGTTAAGGTGTAGATTGGGATCACTTTTGGACTTCACTCATACGGAGTATTCATTGAGTCAAATAAATAAGTAAGATAATTGGTAAATTTGAGACGATATACCATATTTTGATATATTTTGAGTAAATCGATTTACACTATAAATAGTATAAAATGCACGTATTTCTTATCAGACCTACCAATTTTCGACTTATACAAAGTGCTCAAAAGTGTTAAATTTGTACATTAACTACTTTATAACACCATGAAAAATCAACCTCAGAGTGAAAGAAAACAAGCATCTCTAATTCATCCCGTGAAATTTCAAAGTTTTTTGTTAGACCAAACCTATTAAATACAACTGATTTTATTTCTTGTTTTGCACTCCAATTAAAAATCTAAATTTTAAAAAATTTGTTTGATTAGGGTGGTTTGACCAAAAACTCTAAATTTTAAGAGTTCAAAACAACAAAAAATACAGTAGCGTCATGACCTCATTATTTTAACTCCTTTTTTCATTTTTACAACTATTTATTAATGTATAATGATCCAACTAAATGGTTCATTTTAAGAGTTTGACTTTTGATTATTGCCATAAAGAATTGGTGCCTTGATGGTCACTGAAAACCCATTCATAAAACTCATCTCTCTTTTTTTTTTTGGTTAAGTCTGGTGTCTTCATCAGCTATGTCCCTTAACATTATTTGGGTAAGATGTAGAGGGTCACTATCCCTTAGAATCTAGAAGGAAGAACCTTTAAACATGAAGAAGCACAACAATCATAAGATGGTCGGGTAAAGTCCACGATTTGCTAAAAACAGGATCATCCAGTTGAATATATAATTGAAGACTCGATCAATTAATCCAACCTTTCATACGAGGATAAGAGAATCCTCCACTAATTAAAGGTTGTATATTACTGCCATTCTCTTTCGGTTCTTCGTATTTTAAAATTTTGTTAAATAATATTGTAACATTAAGATTATTATTATTATAATTATCAACTAAAAATGAAAGCCGCAGCCTGTGCCCCGAAAACCAATCCTAGTAACATTAATGTAATTGATTTGATCTACAAGTAGTCGAGTATAGGATTCATATTGAAAAATGAAAACTACCGGACGAAAATTGAAAATCATTTCTTCTGATTATCAAAAACTTAATTTTGTTTTCAGAAAATTTGAAAACTGAAACAAAAAACGATACCAAATAAAAAACTTGTGCTATCTACAACTTGGAAGGTTAAAAAGACTCATTTTTGTGGTTACTACAAATTGGTTCAAATACAACTTATTCATAACCTTCTCTGGACGAAGAATGTTAAATTACATTGAAAGTTGGAATACTAGTTGCATTATTTCAAATGTTTAAGCGACCTAGAACTTTCTATTTAGGATTGTTCAACATCGTTATCTGTTGGATTCCCTGCATCCAGCAATCGCCATTAGGTTAATCGAAAACGCCCTACCCACAGCTACAACTATTGGCACTTCAAAAGGAAAAAAACTTTTATTCGTCTTTACTAGACCGACACTAAAACAGAGAAGGATTTTCTCCCCAACCGAGGGGCCGAGAGAAGCACGTTTTTAGCGCGCTTTTCAATTTTTATTATGTCCATTGTATGCACGTATGTTGCCAAGTTATGTTAAAAAGGACTAATTGCATACATACTAGTTATATAGAAAATCAAAATCAAAATGACAGAAGTAAAGATCGAAAATATATTTTGATTTACGGGGCAGGTGATTAAGGATTAAATGTGTCTGCATAGTTGAGAAAAGACTTGGCACCCAAACGCGTTAAAAGATAACAATGGTAGCCTGGTAGGGCAAACCGAAAATTTAGTGGAGTAACATCAATACATCATGCATTATTTCTTTTTTTTTCTTTTTCGCATACTTGCATTTGCATGTAGTAACTAGTAAGTGGAGTTTATCGGCTTTTGTCTTTGACCATCACTTCCTAATACTTCTACTTCTTGGGGTCCTTTGTCCATGCATTAACGTGTGGGTCCTTATTATTGTACGTAAAAGATTTTACAGTAAAATTACGTGATTTCTGTGAGTTCCGTTAAAATGCACATTGTGTCTTTATCTTTTCAAACTATCATATACAAGTATACAACTATCTTACCCAACTAGCTTCTATCTACTAAGATTTCCCTCTTGCGAAAACCGTTTTAGAATGCCATGTTGAAAGCTACTACTAAACCAAATGAACCATTCACATGTTCTAAAAATTTACATATTCTACTCAGCATTGCACTCTACTAACTCCATTAAATTTTAAAGTAAAGAACGCTTTCATCTGGTCTACAAATAGCTCCCTACATGGCTAGTCAAAAACAATTTTTAAAAGGGGGGAATCAAGGGCGAAGCTAATTAAAGAGGGACGAAACTGGGCCATGACCCACTCGGTTTTATACAATATGTTGCTACAAATTATCAATAAATTTGTTTGCTCTAATGGTTGGATAGGCAAACTTGTGACTTTGAAGTGGTTACAGGATTCGATGCCATCAAATGCGTACAACCGTGCAGCTTTTATAAGTATATTAATGGTGGTTACATCCCAACCGCCTAGGAGTCATGGGACAAATGTCTAGCATGCATCAATTGGCAACCGCAACCCATGATCTCTTATGTAACCGCTAGGAACCGCCACCTCATAATCTCTTATGTAACCGCTAGGAACCGTCACCTCATGATCTTTATCCAAGCAGCTCACTTCCATTAAACTTCCCACTACCCACGTCTTTGATAACCGTCCACTGAGTAGGTAACTGCTCACGTCCGTAGCAACTGCCCACAACTTTGCCAACTCTCTTAACAATTCCGCAACCGCCGCGTAGTGGGGAAAACCGCCCCACAACTGCCCATCACTTACGAAACTGCCCACTACTCTAATAACCTAGGAGTAGTGGGGAAAGTGGCATGAGTATGGGATAAGCATGCATCCTCGATGATCCCTTGTGCTAACCGGTACCCATGACGCGTCATTGTGATCATTGAGATGATCTTCTCATCGGTAAGCCACACACGATGACCGCCCCTCGTCCGATCACTCTTGCATCATGGCTGATTGATCAACACATGATTTTTAAAATAAATTAAACATTCGTTTATGACTTTTAAAATGAATTCTAGTTTTTTTCGTCTTATTTCTATTTAGTTTATTTAGGCTTAAAAAAAAAAGTTAAAGGATTACTTCGTTCCTAATAGTCATTTACTTAATCGATCCGGACAACCCCGACATCACCTGAAATCATGGCAGATGGCCGGAAAAGAGGACGGCCAAAGAAACAAAACACAGAGGCAGATGCAGAAGGAAATGGAGAAGCTAAAGATACCAATAACTCAAGAGATGGAACAAAATTGGCGATGGAAACACAAACCCAGCTAAGTGAAAAGACCTGAAATCAAGTTACCCTCAATGAGCTGATTGAATCAGCCATAACTACAGCTGGTAAGAACAAATCAAAATCCACTTCTTCTGTAAATGTTAATTTTGGGGTAGAGAATGAAACTATGGGAAATGAGAACACTACTTTGCCTAAGAATGATGGAACTAAGACTAGACCAGCCTGGAATACAGTAGCGTCGAGAAAAACTGGGATTTGAATGAGCCTATTCTATGACGAGGAGAGTAACAAAGATGAAGAAGTTACTATTGAAGAATTTGAAATTGTGGATAATCGGAAAAGTGGAAATTTACACTAATTGGGAATGTAATTGGAGCAAAACCCAAGCTCAAGGACATGAATGATTATGCTAAGAAAGCTTGGAATGGGATTGGTGAGCCAATTGTTAAGTATCTTCTGCATCAAGACGGTTATAGCACATCTCGAGGTGATTTTCTCTGCCACAAAAGATGTGAGAACATCCAAAAGTTATCGTGGATCTCGATCCATTAACAAGGAGCTATGCGTGACTTGCTGTTTATTTAATTGTCTTGTTTGTATTTTTTATGGTAGTATCTTAGATCGAGCTTATTGTAAGTCTCGTTTGGCTATTTATCAATGAGATTTTATCGTTCCCGTCAAAAAAAAAAATATTAGCTTAATTAACCCTTAATCACTGTTGGAAATAAGGGTCAACAATGGTTGTATAAGGAAGATCAAAGAACGATTTCAAGTTGTGCCGCAGTAGGAGACCACTGACTTGAAAGCGATTACGGCCCGACATTGGTGGTCATCGTCATTGGCCGGAATGCTCCCCAAGGTTAACACAACTACTCTTGCACACGACCACTCACGTACAAAAGTTGTAGTTTGCACACTCATACAATTACCCAAGAATCAGGAGATGTGTTTTTGTGTATATCGTTCGATGTATAAAATGAACACACTAAGCTTTCTTATATAGTGGGAGGAAAAGATGTTATGGATACCAAAGAGTCAATGATTGATTATGGGATTAAAGACACCCATAATCACACAATTAACATGGATAATAAACATGGTGTTTAATAGGTGCAATAAACATAGTAGTAATGAGGATTACTACCAAGAGGCAAGAGGTATCCAATGCTCAAGTCAAACATGGCTTTGGAGCCATTATTCCAACAATCCCCCACTAAGGTCGAGCAAAGCCAACAAGAGAAACAAATCTTGGGTAAAGGTAAAGAAATATTTAAGCATCAATATCTTTCGATTTGAATTGACACATAGTGGAATGAGGCAACAACTTACTTTCTAGTGAGTGAATTGCTTCTTGAACTCACTAAAGTTCGGTTGAGACCCTCACAACACATATTTACTTTAAAAGAATATGCAAACTTCGCGATCCAAGCGCTTTAAGGCCATGCGCACACCTCAAGTCTCGTGAGTGCTTTAGAAAGATAGTCCAATCTTTCATAGAAGGCGGCCAAACCTTCCCACTCACATAGGTGGTCCATCAAGTGTTTCACTAAACACCACCACAAAGGGATATGGAACCATTAAGAGCAAAGCTCAACCTTTCACGAATACACGGTGAATCTTTTGAATCCTTCTCAACAGGACCATCCAACATAAGGATGTAGACTCATTAAGAGATAATTAAATCTCAACCTCCAAGTACGGTGATCTTATCAAGTCCGTCTCACTAGGACCACCCAAATTGGGCTATATATAAAATCATTAAGAGCTTGACTCTCAACCTTTACAACATAATTAAGTTCATCAAGTACATCTCAATAGCACCTACCACTAGGTTATGGATTATGTTAAGCACTACCACGCGCCATAGGGATGAAAATTGTAGTGCAAAATTAAGAGTCATGTAACTTCGTTTGACCACAAGCGGGTATCCACGACACTACCTCAAATCATGGGCTTTACTCCATCCCCCTCGACGACTAATTGATGACAATTCTCCGTAATCCCTTATAAAGGGATCAAAAAAATTTCTTACACAATCCACATAATTTTAAGAAATCTCTCACTTGTAGGAGTTGTTTAACAACATTGTGCCTTATGTGTATATACATCTTCTTCCAATTGTGCACACAATTTTTAGCAACAATAATCGTCACTTAAAAATTACAATAAAGAGAGAGAGGAACCTCATATCCCCCACAGAGCACGTCTATTAACAAATTTCTGAACAACTCAGCCTTTTTCCTGCCAACTCGAGGACATAAACTCATACTCTATGGTGGACTAAGCTATACAAGTCTATTAAAAGACTACAACAAAATAACAACACCTCTTAGAGGCAACATTCATCCACTAGTGATACTAATCTCATTCAATACTTGATACCTAGATCGCAAAACAAATTCCCAAACTCCTTACATATGTTGGAATATAACAATAATGCAAACAAAGGTCAATTAATCATCTAAGGTATCCAAGTAAGTGATGACACGCACTTTAATAATCACTAGTAAGGTTACGAGTACAACCACTTTGTCTACTCACCACATAGATTGTGTTAAGCCGAGCATAGTTCATGAGCAACATAACGCCGCCTATGATCTTAGTTTACTCAATTTAGGAGACACTCTCTCCTAAATTCTAGTCAAAGAGTGCTAGGGACACACGTGTACTAATAGGCACCACATCAAAGAAAAAGACTTTATAGTCAATATAAAGAGATAGACTGGCTTAAACCAATGCAACTAGAGTTTCTCTTAAGTCAAACTCCAAGTGTCACACTCGCTTCTTCCGAGTCCTTCATCTCAAAATTGGACGACAAGAATAGTTTAGCATCAATAAAAAAATTCTCAAACTATTCCCAAAAACCAAATGTCATCCACATGACGACATATGATAACTCAATCTCATACCTTATACTTAGGTAAACCAACCATGGCTATTTACCCCCACACACTCAAAGATTTTAGTCAAGAATTAGACTCTACAACTCCAAGCAACCAACTTATAAAGGCATAAAGAGTCACTACTTGAACAACTTCCCCCACATGTTGTCGCACTAAACACAAGCGATAACACTATGTTCAAGATTAAAGAGTTTAATCATTCCTTCAAAAAAAAAAATCTTTACAAAGGGGTATATGAGACATACACACAAAACTTCCAATTTTCCATGGCACTCTCCTTAAAAACAATTGTGACCGACTAGAGCTATTTCATAGGCCAAACATAAAATAAAACTAGCCCCCACAAATCGGTACACCCATCAAGGAATATTTAGGAGATGTCATCCCTAGGAGAATGTTCTAACAAGAGTCTCATATTAATATTAGTCAATACAAATGTGTAAGACTCGTCACACCAATGTGAAGATAAGGGCTATAATATTCACATGCTTCTCAAGAATAAATTTTACCAAGAAAGGACCGCACACTTGGCGTAAAATCAATCAAGACAAGAGTGTAGCTCGGAGAGCAAACAACACTCTAACAATTGATAGTTAAAGACAATCTCAAGTCCTAGCATACACAAAGCCCATATTAAAAATGATGCAACACACATTTGAGTCTAATTGAGTCCTATGTCTCAAAACAACACATAACAAGGTTTGGGATAATCAAACCGTCAGCAAAACCAAATCGCCAACTAGTCAATTAACAAGATTCAACGACGGGTTGTACTCTATAACATATTACATATTATTCCATCAAAAACTTGGAATCAAAATTAACCACATATACCAAAGGTCAATATCAAGCATCAACACATGCCAATAAATTCCAACACTAACAAGGTAACCCAAATCTCAAATATATAGCCTCATGTTATCATATGAACAAAAATCATAACGCAAAATGAGGAGGGCGTACCTTAATCATATGAGCAATATGGAATAATAAAATATAATAAACATCAAACCTTTCTGTCCAATATCTTTTAATTATATAATACCCATCATCGATATAAATGGCATCAAATAATTAGTAAATAATCTTCTTATAAACCATCACACACTGCCGTGATAAAGATGACGAAATAAGAATATGTATATGACATATTTTGTAATCGTCTTCTTCTACAAAGTTGTAGATCTTTGTCTTAGCTTTCCAACAACATATTACACGCCTTCAACGGAGATCTAGGGACCGAGATACGGCCAAAATACGAACGACTGTCTCAATCTTACGTGCTGGAAAACTATGAACGAAAATGAGAATTTCCACCCATAAACCAACTTTATGGGTACATACAAAATAATACAACCATTGTATATGTGATAATCGCTTTCAAATTGTTGGAAATAAGGGTCAACAATGGTTGTATAAGGAAGATCAAAGAACGATTTCAAGTTGTGCCGCGGTAGGAGACAACTGACTTGAAAGCGATTACGGCCCGACATTGGTGGTCATCGTCACTGGCCGGAATGCTCCCCAACGTTAACACAACTACTCTTGCACACGACCACTCACGTACAAAAGTTGTAGTTTGCACACTCATACAATTACCCAAGAATCAGGAGATGTGTTTTTGTGTATATCGTTCGATGTATAAAATGAATACACTAAGCTTTCTTATATAGTGGGAGTAAAAGATGTTATGGATACCAAAGAGTCAAGGATTGATTATGGGATTAAAGACACCCATAATCACACAATTAACATGATAATAAACATGGTGTTTAATAGGGGTGCAATAAACATAGTAGTAATGAGGATTACTACCAAGAGGCAAGAGGTATCCAATGTTCAAGTCAAACACGGCTTTGGAGCCATTATTCCAACAATCACAAATTAATCCCAAAACTCAATAAACAACCTAAAACTAATCAAAGATGAAAACTTTAATCAACAAACTAACTCTAATAAAATTACCCATCACCAAAAACATCTAATAACAACAATTAATCCCAAAATCAAACAACAAAAACCGACACAAGAATCGTTCTTGTGGAAGAACGAGAACAGAGGGAAAGGGAAGACATGAAAGGGAACATTACCCACGTCGGGAGAGAGAGGGGACGGTGAGACGGGGGTGATCGGCGGCTATAATAGGCGACAGGAGGCATCGAGATGGGGCAGCGTCTTAGTGTTTGTGAAGAACAGAGGAAGGAGCAGGGGAGGGGAAATCTATATTTTTTTTTATAGAAGAAGAAGAAGGGGGAGGGGTATGTCGTGTTTTAGAAGAGAGAAAAAGAGAAGTTTTTTTTCTTTTTGGGTTGGGTATTTGAAGTTCGGGCCAATATGGTGTTGGGTTGATGAATGGTTGTTGTAGCTAGGATGATCCAATTAGGAAGTGGAAACCCAAATATCAATTCCGACTTTAGAACCCATTTTCAAAAACGTCTCACGACACAACTAAATTCATTTTTGACTATGATAAATTAATTACTAATACTAAAATATTATTATAAAATATGCCGAACTTTTCGGGATATTACGCATACAAGAAAGCAAGGAATCTGGAAAAGATGGATTTATGCCTATAAAATGAAAGGCAAAACTCTGGGTGAGATCACTGCTGCTCCAAGTGATTCAGAAAATTGGAAAAGTATAGTCAAGCTAAAAACTGAACTGCTAGCAAATCAAACAGGAGCCATTTCCATAGAGGAAATCATTGGCAGTTGGAGTAAAAATGGTAAGTTTGATGCTCAGGTAGCCTCTGATCACGTCTGGATTGAATATTTACTAGTTTACTGCCTGGGCTACGCCCAGAATAGATTTTATCATTTTATTTTGGGTTTTTTTGCGAAACCCTACCTTTAAAAGCCCCGTTTTTGCGAAATCCTACCTTTTATAATATTTTTTGCGAGAGACTACCTTAAATTAAAAAAAGTTTGCAAAACACTACCTTGTTGGCATTTTCCGTTAGATTTAAAATCAACACCCCTTTGACTGTTAGTTGACTTCATTTACCTCCATCTCCCATATTCAATTATACCCAAGAATCTACTCTAAAGAAAAATTAAAAACATTACCAATTATTTAAAAAAAAAAGATTAAAATGGGTTTTGTGAATCTTTCCTCATGCTTCCTTGTATTTTCTCACATGGTCAAATATTTGGGTATTTTTTGGTTAATTTGACGAAGTGGAAAATCTTGGTGTAGGTTTTTAATTAAGTGTGGTGGTAAATTAATCTAGTTGAGCATATAATTGTAAATTTTTAATTGATAATTGGGGCATTTGGGTATAAATGGAGATAGGAGATGAAGTTAAATGAAGTCAACTAACGGTCAAAGGGAAGTTGGTGTTAAATCTAACGGAAAAGACCAATAAGGTAGTGTTTTGCAAACTTTTTTTTTTATTTAAGGTAGTTTCTCGCAAAAAATATTATAAAAGGTAGAGTTACGCAAAAACGTGACTTTTAAAGGTAGGGTTTCGCAAAAAAACCCTTTTTATTTTTTTGTGAACAACTAATTTTATCAATAAAATTTACCATTTATAGAACTTTCACTTTCAATATAGATGATGTGATTTTTCAAATAAATAATAAGGAATGTACAAAATAATAAGGTAAAAATGAAATCAATTAATAGTAAACATTGGTTTTATTATAATAAAAAGATATTGTGAATTTTTTTTTTTATGAAAAACGGGCTATACTCTTTACCATAAAAGATATTTCAAATGAATTTTTTAAAAGAAAATTAAAAAGACATGCCACGTGGCATTGCAGATGGCCTAACTGAAGCCGGTGAACGTGGTCGTTGCCTCTAACACAGTTTTTAATGAAACAATTAATAGTAAAGATTGATTTTTGTATAATAAAAAGATATTGTGAATTTTTTTTAATATGGAAAACGTCGCTATATTATTTACCATAAAAGATATTTCAAATTAATTTTTTAAAAGAAAATTAAAGAGACATGTCACGTGGCATTGCAGATGGCCTAACTGAATCCGGTGAACGTGATCGTGGCCTCTAACACAGCTTTTAATATATAGTATAAGAAAAGCTCACTGGCACAAAAATATCTGGAGGAGTGTCAATCTTCCCAAGCACAGTTTCATATTAACTCTTGCAATTTAGAAAAAGCTGGCAACTGTCGATAACTTGATGAAAAGAGGGATGATCATGCTTAATAGATGTAGCCTCTGTAAGAGGGCTGCAGAAACCCAGAGTCACCTGTTCTTCAAGTGTAAATTTGCAGCTGAAGTATGGGAGAAGGTTAGGAAATGGATCAATACAAACCATGACCCGAATGACGTGAAAGAGATAATCATATGGCACAAGAGGAAAAAGAATAAGAAGCACTTGAATAAATACAGATGAGCAGTGTGTAGTGTGTAGTCTTTGTGCTGCTATCTACGTAGTATGGCAAGAGAGAAATAACATGAATTTTGGAAGAGGAGAACACCCTGTTGATTGGATAATTAGACAGCTCAAGTTTATTGTTAGTGCTAGATTGTATAACTGGATTATGGGATTTAACCTAGAGGAGATAGTAATATGATTGCCTAAGCTTAAAAGTGTTTTTTGTAAGTCGTTCTTTCTTCTTTTCCCGTTATGGATGAAAAAAGAACAAAATCTTTTACAAAAAAAAAAAAAAAAAAAACAATTGCATAACATAAATTAATTTCTTATTCATCAGAAGCTCTTAGAAAATTCGAATGACTCTAAACCTCTTCAATGCCAACGAAAAACTTCGTTTATAGGAGTATTTACTTAGTTGGATGAAATCGATCACGTAGTCCATTTTGATTAATGCTTTTTATTTTAGTGTCACAGTTAGATTGCGTATTCATGAATTTGTTCGTTCACTTTTTTGCCCCATGAATGGGGTCCAAATTTTATGGACTGTCATAACTGTGATATTCAATTCAATCATTCATTCATTCACAAGAGCATAGCATTGAGCAACCTAGAATAATTAAGATAATGTTGACCGACCTAGTGGAAGGTATAACCAACTATGCTATCGTTTCAATTAAAATAAATCATAACAATTGTTGCGATGTTGCTTGCATGTATTTTCAAATCTTGATCAATTAAAAAAAAAACAAAATTCTATATATTGTTCATGTTTAAATTATACAACAACATTTCTTATCTATATCTTAAAAAAAAAAACCTTTTTTTTATAGATATATAGTATATAATGCTGATTTCAGAAATTAAGCATTATATATCGGATGATATATAAATGGATCTCAAATTGATATACATTTCGAATCAAATAAAATGATATATGTTTCAAAAGTTTATGATACACATAACCAATTGTATGATCACTTATACCGTGTTTCTATAATATAGCTTTATGTAAGAGTTTCACGGAAATGAGACTCTGTTTGAATTGTTAATGATTAATTATGTAATTTATCCTCTCTTTTTTTGGACTCTGTCTGAGCTCGTGCATCTTAATTATCTATTACTATTACGTATTTATCTTAAAATGATAAAGTTGTATTATCTTGTTTTCTAAACTCTTTCACCATAAAAGATGGAATCGCTTACTGCGGTCACCCTGACCGGACCAGATCATTCGATCAAGACTAGACCATTTGATACGGACAAATCCCGATCAAGTAAGTTACTTAGACTCTGATTGATAGGACTTAAGAAACAATGTATTTTGATTAGATCAGATGCATTCAAATAAAATCCGACAGTTCAGACGCATTCAAATCAATTCAGATCAGTTCAGAATTTTGAAATAACGATCAATGAATTTAGTCCATCTTTTAATTGGTCAAAATTCAACTAACCTTTCAACAAATTCAGATCAATTCAGAATCATTCTAATCAAATCAGATCAGTTCAGACGCATTCGAATCAAATCAGATCAGTTGAGAATCGCTCAAATAACAATCAATGAATTTAGTCCATTTTTTTTATATAAATTGGTCAAAATTCAACTAACTTTTCAACAAATTCAAATCAGTTCAGTTATATTCAAATAGGATCAGAAAGATATAGGCCATGCCTGTTATGCATGTAATGGGTTAAGGGGGAATAGATTCATGGGGGATTTATTAGGGGGGGATTGATTAGGGAGGTAATAGTTCCTTGATATGAAGGTTTGGTACACTAAGGTAATCATTAGGGGGGTAATGTTTTCATAGGTTTGGTTAGGGGGTAATATTTACCAAACAAAAAACTGAATTTGACATTCATAAGATATTCTCACAGGATTAAAAAAAAAAAAAAAAAAAAAAAGGAGTAGCAGCTGCTTCACACACACAACATTTCACCTTTTTGAAATTTCAAAGAAGTCAAGAGAACCAGTTGCACACATACAACATTCTCGCAGAAGCAAAAAAAAGAGTAGCAGCTGCCACATACAGCATTCTCGCAAATGCCAACAACAGCAAACATAAGACTATTTTCAACATTTGAAGGCTATTATACAAATCAGAAGGCTTCCTCTTTGCCTAACTTTAATCCAAGTATTATACCTATTTTCTACTCATGACCATAGCCAAAAAGTCGTACTTCTCATCTTCATCAGTCAAGTCTCGGAATATAGCAACATCATTCTCGGTCATATCCATAAGCAAAGTAAGAATGCTCGACCTGGAAATACCTTGAACCTTTCCTAGCTCTTCACGCAAACCAACCTTGTAATTCTTTGGCCCTTCGAGCATTGCAGCCAACTGAGATATTTGAGCATTGCTTTGCTCGATCATGGTTCCCATCAATGTTTCAAAACTCTTCTGCATATTCTGAATCTCCTTGTTCTTACGCAACTTCTTCTTACTTGGTTGCTTGGAACTACTTTCTCCACTTCTCTTACTAGTTTCCGATCCCTCTGTTGAAACATCACCAAGTTGCACATCTTGCTCCCCATCTTCACTCACCTCCTTCATGACTTCTTGATCATCTTCTTGATCATCTCTATCGAGAGGCATATTGCTCTTAGTACCGGTGGCTCTATCTCTCGCATATATTTCCTCCATGGCATCAAACAACGGGAATGACTTTCGATACAAGCCTTTAGCATCTTTGTGGCTCTGCGAGATAAGATCATCGAAAAAAAGAAAAGGAACATAAGACTAATGACAGAGTAGAGTACTTTCAGCATGAATATGATTGATCACTCATAAAATTATAGTAGAAACTATATATGGAACTATATATGCAACTATATGCAGAGCATTATAAGACTAATGACAGAGTAGAGTACTGTGCTACCAGTAGTAAATAATAAAACAATTGCAGAGCATTCTGTTTGATGATAATGTGCACAGTAGCATTATAATGTAGTCCTACAAGATTAAAGTCCTACAAGATACATACCTCACACCATCCATTATATAGCTTGCGATCACCAGTTACCATCTTTAGGCTATCATCCCATCCAAACCCGCTTGCTTTATGCTTTATATCGAGGAGTGCATTGAACCGTCTTTTGAGATAGCCCAACCTTGATTCAATGTTAGATGACTTCAGCTTCGCTTCCGGCATTTTCTCGAAAATCAGCTTCTCTAAATGCACCAAATAACCAGACTTAAACCCACCTTCTGCTTTCCACTTTCCTTCAACGTGCAACGACATCAACAGATCTACCAATAATGTATCTTCTTCATCAGTCCACCTTCTCGGACCGGTCCTATCATTACTTACTTCCGTCATTGCGTAGAGGACACTATACACATACATATAAACAAGATCAATAAAAGAGAAGTAATTGGCATGATATTGACAAGAATCAGTGAATTTATCCTGATGCAGTATACTACAACTACTATTCTGAATAAAAAAATTACTATATCATGATCATATCACTTTCCAATTCCAACCTATATTCTGAACATTAAAAGCAGACCCATTGTAGCATTGTATGCAGTAGATTGAAACCAGAGTCAAGTTTCAGAACCAGTAAATAATATTGCCAAAAAAAAACTACAACTAGAGTTAAGTTTCACTACCTCTGATACTAGTTAATCATGAAGGACCAATCGAGGGGACATAGTCAACATGTATAAAATCCCTACGACATTTCCAGCTATCGAACATTTCACAAGCAAGCTTGTCTCTCCACTCCGTCCACGAGCTCGAGGTATCAATAACGTGGATATACTCCTCATCACCTTCCATAACTTGTGCACCATATTCTGTGTCTAGTAAAGGCTCAAGTGGATCAAATCTCATTTCTCGACGAATAAGGTTATGAAGAAGTACACAAGCGCTAATAATATCTGCATGTGTATCCGAAGGATAAAAGCTACTGTTCCTAAGGATTCCCCATCTCATTTTTAACAAACCAAAGCACCTTTCTATTACATTTCTGGCGGACGAATGCTTCATGTTAAAAAACTCTTTGAAATTATTTGGTTGACGACCATCTTTCCATTCATTGAGGTGATATCTTTGGCCTCTATATGGAGCAAGAAATCCTTCACCATTCGTAAAACCAGCATCAACTAGGTAATAAAATCCACGGGGCACTTTAAATGGGTGTCTCCTACTAACAGCATCTTGGAGGATTCTCCCATCAGCGGCTGAACCTTCCCATCCCGGTAATACATAGGTAAACTCCATATCTTTGGTACAAGCCGCAAAAACGTTTGTAGCTATATCTCCTTTTCTTGTACGGTATTTCGGTTTTTCATGAAGAGGAACCCTTAACTTGATAAAGGTACCGTCTAAAGCTCCCAAGCAATTCTTAAACCATTTCCACCTCGCATCCATGCTATCCTCTTCAATGGGCTTAGGAGTCTTTATTAAATTCTTATACAAACGTAAAACGGCTCTCAAAACCTGACGAAAGTTCCTACTTACAGTTTCTTTCGATCTTTTCAAACGTCTCACAATCATTCGTTGTTTCTGGTCATGTGCTAATATATTGAGAAATATAGCTACCCTTTCTTCCAAGAACATATTTTTTGACTCTTTTAAATGACCATGAGATTGAATCAACCCACACAACACATCAAATGTAAATCTATCCATCCTAAGTTGATCCAGGCAACTCAAATCAGAATTAAGAAACTCATTCAAGTTGTATACTCCTTTACTCATGGTCCGTTTAGCCGAATGAGTATTTTTCTTACGAGGTACCTTCATTGTTTCTAATATAGCTATCATAAAGTAACAAAGACACATCACCATCATGTCCCTCACCCTAATATACCAAATAAGCCCAATAATAGCTTTTTCCTTTCGTGACAATAATCTACGCGCCATAGCTGCACATAGACCATAAAATGAACTTAAATTTGCAAACAACAAAAATGAGATTTTTTATAATAAAAAACACATTAGATACTTGAGACGAATAAATTTGCGAGAATTGAATTAGTCAATTCAATACCCATACATCAAAACGTAGAAAAGCAACAATCTTTGCAAACAACCATGCTTTATATGACAATGATATGTACTTTAAGTCTGTAACATCCTTCAAGAAGGTCAATAAAACCAAACTAAGCATAACCTTATAGCTTCACACATGATAAGCTGCTTATAAGTAATACGGCAGTCCAAAGTTACTAATTTCGTTAAACAAATTTAAAAGAGATCTAGGTGGACTCCAATCCTAACTTACTAATTTCGTTAATCTGAACAAAACTGTATCAAACTTTCCAGCCCCAGCAATCACACTTCATTTCAAGCCAAAAAAAGCAGGACCTACGTATACGAACCCGTGTCGAATCCTTCTAGCAGGGTCTAACTAACACAGTTTGATTCCAATTCAGGTCATTTCCCATCCCAAACCAAAAAATATGATAAACATAATTCTATACTGATTTCACTCATCATAATCAAATCTTACCATACCCAAATTGGCAGATGCGTAATGTTCACAATTCTCGTGCTCAAGAACAAAGCAATAAATTAAACCCACAAATTCAATTAATCATACAATAAAGAACAATCAAAACTTTAATCTAGAAAAACACTCACAATCAAAATTCACAACAATCAAAACCCAAATCGAAATTTCACAGTTTCAATCAAACACAAACAAAAAGCCCATATCAAAATTAATAACAAAACATAGATCAAAATTAACAACAAAACCCAGCTCAAAATTAACGATAAAACCTAGATTCAAACACATCTTCATATAAAATCAATGGAGAAGAAAAAGAAGAATGGAGGAGGGAGAGGAGAGAGAAAATGAAACAAACCAGTGCGTGCTCGGTTGATGAAGATGTGACTCGGCTGGCTGGAGATGTGTAGAGGAGAAGCTGTAATTTGAAAAACCGACAAAGAGGAGATGCGTAGAGCAGAAGCCAGATGCGTCGTCGAAGAGGAGCAGGAGGTATAGCTGTGTCGCGTAGAGGAGAAGCAAAAGAGAAGGTAAAATGAATTTTTGGGCCTGAAAAATCTACCCGGGAAATGATTCAAGGGGGGCTTGGGCCGGAAATACATTACAGCTGTTTGGGTGTAATGAATTTAGGCCCATAATTTTTCCTTTCCTTCCAAACTTACAAACGGGCCTGAAATTTTTACTCCTGTAATAATTCAGGCCCATTCCCCCCAATCCAGGCATGGCCATAGTCCTATTAAACAGAGCCTAATTGTTAACTTTAAGGGCCTAGGTATATATGTAAGACTTCTCATCTAAACTTCTATATATGTTTATTCATCTTAAGAACGTTACTTAAATATCATGTATTCTAAATTGTTAGGAAGTACTAAAATGTTGTTTATTACAGACTTATTATGTCCAATTGAACTAGCACTTGTGTTATTAAGGTGCAAACCTAAGTCCACGTCAATTTACTAAGTGATAAGAGACTAAGGTTACAAAATGCTATCGATCTAGTTATTATGAAGCCCTTTGGCCGCTCAAAAACATCCGTGAAGGTCATGTATTATCATATACTAATCTAAATCAGTATTGACGATGCATAAAGCCATAAAGTAGCAATCAAAATGATGAAAATAAAAGAGTAAATCAATTAAACTTAGCTCGACGGAATTATTGTGCCGAGATCACCAGTATCTATATTCTTAAAGACGATTTCGCCGAGCCACTGTACAAGCCTCTCAATGACAGTCGCCATCCAAGTTACACTACACCGAACCTATTCTGCACTAAAGAACTCCGGTTGATATAACCGATCTCGAACGCCTCTTCTATGCTCGAACCACACGAACCAACCTTTTGGACTTTATGAGAGATTATATGATGATAATAGTGTCTTAGGGTTTGGGACGAGCCTTGTATTTATAGTTGAAAAAATAGCCAAAAGACGAATTAGGGTAATAAGGAAAGTACGTAAACACGCCGACTCGGGCCCACGGTCCGCCGCGAGTCTCATGACCGAGTTCGTTTTCTTTCACTCGTGCCTAGCTATATTCGCTATATTTTCTTATCTACTACAAACACTTGAGCTTGGAGATTAACTCCAACAAAAAGTTCCTACAAAATGCTAATTCTTCACTTTTGACAACATGACTTACCTATATGAGTTTATATACATTCTTATATTCTCATGACAAAGTTTCTCCTTTGATAAAATTGAATATCCATACCTATAGTAGACGAGTTAGTGAGTTACAAGTTTACAACCTTATATTAATTTCAAGTCCATTTAATATCATCTTTAAAATAAAACAACTACCTAGTTAATTTTTTTTTTCTTTTACGGGTTGCGACGAGTCATCGAAACCCGAAAAGGAGAACATAAGTGAAACCACGAACCACTTCTCGAACACACTAGTCATTACATTAGGGAACAACCGAACAACCAATATCTCATTTCCAACACTAAAACCCCGACTTATACTCGCAACCCTGAGTTTCACTCTTCTTCACTTGTGTGTCTTCGGTACCACAGTCTCTCTCTTCCCCTCTGCTCGCCTTTTGTCTATCTTCGATCAATCGGAATACTGATTTAACTTCTCAATTAAGCTACGAGAGATACCAACTATGTTCTGGGCTCTTTCATTTCATGTTCTTGCCATCTTTTAATAGGTACACTCTTTTATTTATGAATTAAATCAGTCAACAAAATTTAGATTGGTTTGTTTTTTGAGCTTTTGGGAATAATTTAATCCATGGGTTTTCTCTTGTTTTGTGATTTACTTCCTGTTTTACTAACATTTTTTGTTAATTGTAATTGGTAATTGAAGTTCGAGGTAAATTATGTGGGTTTTTTTTTTCTTATGTGTGTTTGAGGGTAAAATGGGTGCATGCTAACTCAATTGGGTGTTGAGGGTTTGATTTGGTAAAGTTTGGAGCTTTCAATTGCCTGTTTTTACTGTCTTTTACTGTAAGATTTGATGGTTTTACTATGCTGTAGCATGTTTTAGCTCAAATTTGTCTATGTAGATGTTAATTTTGTCAATTTGAGAGGACCCCTTTCGATTTTCGAAGTTTTAGTGAAAGAATAAGTTTGAATGGGAGACAAAATCGAGGTAGCGAAATGGGTGTAGCTAGTTTCGTAGAGAAATTTCCCAAAGTACTTCCTTTTTCATTTGTGTTATAGGCTTAATATGGTACAATGTCGTATGGATTAGTATTGAATGTTGCCTTGAATGGGAAAGAAATAATGTCGTTGAAATGAGCTAGGAAGCAAATATTCTTGGGAGGTTTCACCTCATTTGAACTTTACTTTGATGAACTTTCCAAACCCTAATCAGCTAACCAAGAAGTTAATGAATGTGTCGTTGGGGTGTAGAATGCTATTGCTGGAAGTTTTGGAACAGATGCGCACCATCATACTTGAGTTTTGGCATAATTGTGTGTAGATTATATCGTTAATTGAAAGCAAAAGTATATCTTACTTTAAGAGCACAGAAATTCGTTGTTTGTTGAACAGCTTATTGTGGGATATGATTCATGTACTCCTCACTTTGTGTCCAAATAATGAAGTGTTGGGATTTTCTACCACTGGCTTTGTTCTTTTGTCTTTAGTCGGGATACTGATATTGGTTTACCCCTGAATATATATTTGGTCGACTTACCTCAGATGTGCAAAACACATTCTGTATTAATGTTGTTGATGAAGATAACAGTTCAGTAAAGGCACACTTTTCTGTTTAATTTATTAATTCAAGTTTGTGGGATTCAGTTTGATTAAGGGTGCAGTATGTTCATGAGACTGGATGTTGTGGTAGATAACCTTCGGTTTCTTTACTAATGAACTAGTTGTGTAAGGCAATCGGAGCATGGTTGATGGTTGAAATTCTAAACTCATGAACTGATACTGTTTGGTATGCTACCTCTGGAGCTTGAATCATGTGTGGTGGGTAACATTTGCAGTTAAGTGGTTGATGTCGAAATATATTCTGTTCTTTTGGTGGCTGTTGTTTTGCACATAACATTATGCTGTTTTGTAGAATTTGAATTTATTGTGCAGCATCTTTGAGTATGCTTTTTGCTATGTACACTGGAGTGATAATGAACTGTTTATGGTCAGGTAAGGTGTTGAAGTCATGGGGGATCTCAATGAAACTAATTTGAATGAGAGGGAATCTCCTCTTGAGTTTGGAGACTCTGAGGCTGCCAAATTTGCTTCTGTGCTTCATGATCACAAAGAATATGCCGACTGTTCCCTCCTGCAGGCGGTTAAATTAGAGAAGGTCAATCACAGAAGTTTCAATGGTCAAGAGAGAAATCATGTGAGACTTGGTCCTTGTTTTAAACCTGAAAAGGTTGAAGAAGCGCTTGAATCTCTTAAGGATTGTCTCCCAGCCAAATTCACCAAGCCACCCTATCTAAATGAACCAGAGAAGCTAGTATGTCATTGGGTAAGAAGTTCAAATAAGCCAACTAATGGTTGGACATGTTCGATTGACACTGGACCATGGTTTGATCGACTTTCCAGCAGGCATGACTCTTGGAGAAAACTTCGGATCTATGAGTTTCTTAGGCTCTCAACATACCCCCGCTTCCCGTTCTATGACGCTCTAACTGCAGGACTGGTGTGTTGTTGGAACCCTTGCCTCAATGTATTCATAACCGGTCAAGGTTTCAGAACCATCACCCTGGAAGACATAGCTTTTATTACTGGCCTGTCGCCCACTGGCATAACCCTGCCAACTCAATCTCTAATTGATGGAGCTCTTGACTTGGAGAAAATTCACCCGTGGAAGAACAAATCAAATATGCCATTTAGTTCCATCGCAGATTACTATAACCCTACAAGGAATAAGTCCCTGCCTGCCGATATATCTAGAAAAGAAGAGGCTTTGTTTATCAATTTTGCATTTTGCAAGATGATGATGTTTCCTTCTTGCAATGTCAATAAAACATTCTTAAAGCTAGCAGCCAACATTGAAGTTTCTGGCTCAAACGCAAGTGATGTTAAGCCCTTGCGCCTAGGCCCTCTTTTTCTCGGTCAAGTGTATCGATGCCTATATCGATTACGAATCCAAGAGAAGCTTTATACAGCTGGAGGCCCTGTTTGGATTATATCTTTGTGGGGGCTTTTTTATTTCCCTTTCCTAGCTAAAGAGAAAGCCAATGCGAGACTAGATTATGAGGAGCTAGAAGCTGAATTTGACAAACCAACTGTTGTACCTGTTAATGAATGCTGCTGTTACGGCGAGGTGGCTATCCATTCTGTTTCTCCGGTGGTACATCTATCATTTGAAGAAGTATTAAGAGGACTTCTGTCTCCCAGTGAGCTGAGTCAATCTGACTGGCATCCATTTTCTGGCAATGATGAAAAGGGTATACCATTGTACTTACACGACGCAAAAGGCTCACTTGTAGAAGATACATCCGGGGAATGGATGAAGAAAGCTGCTCCAGTTTGGCTCCTCGACTTGTCCTGCATGAATATTCGGGAGGAGGATCAGTTGCATTGGCTTTCTTTGTTACAACCTCGAGATCTGATGTGCATTGAACCCAAGGTAATCGGTGTTGAAGCTTATAATCCCAACCTTGTTGCTCGTCAATTCGGAATGACTCAGGGCTTGGGTATCCCTTACTACAAGACTTTAAATCGTCCATGGGGAACCAGACCCAATATTCTGGAAATTGCTCCAAAGTCAGGGGATAACAAAAACACTGTTGCTGAGGCATGGCTTAAGTCTGTTTGTAGTTGTGCAGTAAGCGCGTATAAGATCAGCCCATGGGTTAAATGGCCTGCTGTGGATTCTGGTTATGACCTTTGGTGGGTAGATTTTCTCAAGAGGTGCCAAACTTCATGGTCTGATGCCATTATCACTCTAGTGCAACACGTCCAAGGTCTTCCTCGGGTCAACCGTACCTTATCAACTACTCCAGTTTCTGCAGGCCCAAGTAATTTCTTTACACTCTTCTTGTTGAGCTCTCTTTGAATCTGTCACCTGTAACTGTTCTTACTCTGAAATGGTAGATAGAAAAATTGCAGGAGCTCAGACCACTATCGTTTCCAGTCCATCAAAAGCTTTGAGCCAGGTATTTGAATGATATTTTCCTACTTCAGTTTTTCTATTTTGGTGGTTTGACAAAATTTTTATTATTAATTCATTTATAGATGGAGTCTGCCCAAGCATCTCCTATGACGAGGGGACAGATAAGAAAGACTGGAAAAACCATGGGTGACACTTCTTCTGAAAAGGCTACTATTGAAGATGCTGAGGAACCTGATGAACCCATCCTCACTCTATTCCAACATGTCCAACGTCTTCCTCGAACCAATCGTAGTTTATCAACTGCGCAAACTCCACCTAGCCCAAGTAATCAAATCTTTCTCTTATTTTTGAGTTCTGAATTTAGCTGTCAATTGTTTTAATCATTTTTGTTCTGGATTTCTAGGTAGTACAAGTCCACGTGCACGTACCACTATAGTTGCTGGTCTTTCAAAAACTTTGGGCGAGGTACTTAGATGACATTATCCAATCGCAGATGCTTTCATTTTCTATACTTTACATGCTCACGTTATCTTATCATGCACTCATTTTTAGATGGTGAATTCTGCAAAGAAACCTCCTGTGCCCAGGGGACAAAAAAGGAAGACGGAAATAACATTGGGCGCCGCTACATCTTCATCGAAGAAGGCTACTACTGAAGTGGCCGGGGATTCTGATGATGATATTCCTCTCAGGACTCTGCAGAAGCGTGCCATTCGCCCTCATCATGCTGTACCTGCAAAGTCATTGAATAATGGTGAAGTAAACATTGGGATGAACCCGGCCTGTCAAACTCTGGAGGCCGAGGCTCCCCACACTGCTCCTGATTTTCCCGAAAATCTTAGAACAATATCATCTGAAGATGCTGTGGTAAGGGTTACTCTTGAGGCTGAGGATTCCCTTGAGCCACCTCATGAGATGGTGCTTGGAATGGGCTCGTCTAGTTTGGATGCAACATGTTCTATACCTTCAGAGGATTTGTGTACGTTCAGCTGTCATCTTCTTCTTTCATACTATCTTGCAACTCATCTCCTATTCTTTTAATGATTTAGTCTTCAAACTCACCTGTTTTAGACGACGAGTGTCTGGATCTGCAAGCTGTCAATCCGTCATGTAGCTCTTCACTTCGAGCAGAAGATGTTGCATCAGTCAAGGGGGAGCCTATGGAAGAAGAATATGGTGCAGAGGATCCTGCCTCACCAGATGACATGTCTCGAGCTCTCATTGGCAGATCATCCCATCCTGACACTTCACTGAGCCTTGGTATCCCAGAAGGTATCTGCTTCATGTTTTAAGAATGTTTCTTCCCCCCTTCAGAGTTCAGATAGGTCGTAATGCTAATCCTTTGCTCTGCTTCATAGGGGTCTCTTACACGCCTGACAAGGCACTTGCTGAGGTTAACTCTGTTGTGGCTCTCATCGAGGATACCCTTCGACCTTTCCCTGTTCCATCAGCATTTGATGCCGAGAAGGAAAAGGCAGAGGAGATTGTCGGTATATTGCAGAGCAATGTGAGGGAATTAGCAACTTATGCTAACCTATCAGAACAAATACACAAACTTCTTGTAGTATCGCCACCTCAGTTTCGGCCTATTTTGGCTCATTATCAGACAAGTTTCTTGTCCCTCCGGGATCAGCTCCGAAATATCCGAGAACAGGAGGATAGCATGGCATATCAAGCTGAGGCCCTGCATGACCTTAGTACAGTAGCCAAAGAACTTAGAGATCGTCTTCAGATCAGTCAAGAGCGGATAGACCAACTTCGAACACATTGCAGCCAATACGATGAGGAAATCAACGAGCTGGAGGCAAAGCTTCTTATCCTGAAGCAACTGCGGGAGAGTAAACTACAAGAGTTGTCAACTGAAGAACAGAAATTCGCTGAATTTTCCTCGACTTGGTCAGACACCATTCCATCTCTTCAAAAGGTTGCTCAAACCATGGTTTCCGCTCACCAAACCAAGGCGCAACGGGAGTGTACCCTGAAAACCATAAATGACAATGTTCAGAGTTTTGTTGGTCTCCTGAAAACTATGTAACGCTGTATAGAGAAGCTGTTGTACCTTAGCTAGTTAGGGGGCATGTTTACTTAACTTTGTACTTGAGAATTTGTACTAAGCTTAGAGAATCTCCATTGATTTCCGAAGGTGGCCGTCTTCGGTTTCGAGTAGTTGACTGGTACTGGTTTTGTGTAACAAATTCTTCTCATTAGTAAATTTGAACCCTCTGCCATATTTTTCCAGCAAAATTACAATGAACCCAAATAAAACTGTAACCAGTCAGGAAAAAAAAATTAAAAAAAAAACTGTAACCAATAGTTAAGGGCCAGTTCGAGGGGGGCCAAACTACCAGGCCAAAGCAATTTGTGTGATGTATTTACTCAACAAATTAGTTCAGGGGGGCCAGTGTTGGCCCCTACATCTTGTGTTTACTGGTCCTGATATTTATCTTGCGACTACCGGTCCCATTAATATGATATTATCCGACAACGACCTAACCTGTTTGATGACCCGATAATAATTAAGATCAATAACGATCCAAATACTCCGTAAGAACAATTTTGTATGGATGTTGATGGTTTTAACTTAATAACTTATTTATCCAAAAAAAATTACTTGTGTTGGTAAAAAAACCAACAAAAAACCCGGAGTTTTGTTTAAGTTAAATTGATCAATCCCATTATTCCCTGCATCAATTAAACGCAACTAAACCGTCAGTCGCAATTTGAAAGCTTCACTGTCACTTCACTTGGGTTCTCACTTGTTTAATTTACAGTGCATCAATGGCAGACAAGCCAAGTAGAGCACTTGTGCTTTATGGTTATGGTGTAGCTCCTCTTATCAAATCTTCTCACTCACACTTCCACCTACTTGCATCCAGAGGCTGCTGTGGCTTCTTAGCCCTCGATTATACCTCTCCGACTCCAGGTTTCCCACTTAATTTTCACTAATTATACTTCAATTTAAAGCACTTCTGATTAAATTCTCCAATACCCATGTTCAAAGTTTGAATCTTTGGCCAATTCTGATCTTATTTCACTGTGAATTTATCGATTTCGATCATTTTTGCTTTCTGGGTTTCTGTGATTTTTGATTGATTTAACAATATTATCATTTTATGGAGTTTTGCATGGCGTGATTTTCTGATCGATTATGATTATGATATTGGTGTGTTTTTATTGGTAAAAACTGAGAATTAATCAGAGCTGATCCGTAGGTCCTGTTGTACAGTTGAATATAATGTTATTGCCAGTGGAAATGTGTTCTTTGTCTTGTTCGAATTGGATTAAATAACAAACAGTAACACGACAATATTACGCCAGTGTCTCAAAGGCTCCCGTATATGACGAGGTAAAAGAGGGACGGATGTACACAATGGATTAGATATTCATTACATTTGTTTAAGTTAGCTTGATGAGCAGAGATAGCGGTGTTGTTTACTGTTGATGTTTGGGTTGATCTGGAATTTAGCCAACTTCAAAATGTGGGAGGTAATGTGCATGTGTCAAACATTTCACTTGAAGAAGTGGTTGCTATTTTTCTGGTTTCGAGTTTGCGTGAGCGTGACTTAATAATGCGGAGCATTTGTATCGTGAAGAAGACAGTGATTATGGCCGGAGATTTTTTCAAGTGAGAGTGTGAGACTACGGATTATAGAGCAATAACTTGCAAGCTTGTACTTTTGCTGGTGGTATACATTCCCATCATGTTGACAATTACCACATACTCTTCTGCTAAACTCTTGCTTCCTTGATTGATTGCTTCTCATTGCTCCTAGAAAGGACTTTAAGATTACTTTCTTGATTTCTGTACGAAATTGTCTTGTATGCCACCTTTAGGGTTTTAAGTTGCATGTGTCACTTGAGCAAGAAACAACTTTTTCCGTAAATTGTTCTAAAATCATGCCATATTATTCATATGTTCATTTTAATTTCAGTTTCCACTGCATTTAAATTTTAGAATTGGAAATTTTGAAACTTGTTCCTGATTTCCGTTTCCTATTTATTCTTGATAACGTATTGGTGTGTAAACATGTATTTAGATAGAGAAATGTATATTATGGTCTCTATGGTGTATCTCATTGCACATATGAACTTGTAATTCATCGGATAGAGGTTGTTTAATGTTGTCCATGTTTACTGCAGAGGGGGAAGATGATAAGGTAATTAGGGAATGGGCACAGCTACTGGATGCCAGTGAGGCTGTTGACAATGATGTAAGATAAATATCATCTAGTATGACATACACTGATACACGTATATGTTTTGTATAATGTTTTAACTCTGACATTTTGGCTTCAGACTGGTAAGAAGGATTCTGAATCAGAAGCTCCTGGACGAATTCCAAGTGTGATGGAAAGGTGAAACACATGCATCCTTGTCTCAACAATGATTGATTCATGAGATTAGTGACTGGTTTAAAACTGAACCACGAATGTTCTTTTGGTAGGTTCATGGGTATGAGAGCTGCCATAGTGACCAGCAATTCTGCTGTCAAACATTTTGGGGAGAAGCTTGGCTTCAGTGTCATTGAGTTTGGCAAGCTTACAAACGGACAATCAAGTGATTATGCAGCAGATGAGCTGTTAAAAGTGCTAGGATTTCAAGATGGAAAGACATTAGATAAAGACTACTTTGATATTGTATTCTTGGATATTGGAGAACATGGAAAAGAATATGTGCAGAATGATCTTGAGTATGCCAACAGCTTGCTCGGAAGAATATTGCAGATAGCTCATCCTGGGTCTGAAATAGGATCCCGTTTGCATTTATCACTTGTAATGAGCTATGGGCATAACTCGAAGGATGATCCAAACTTGTCACTTGAATCTTTAGCTGATGGAAACAACTCTGATTTCCGATCCCTTTTCCCACGCCAAAGCTACACCCTGAAAGAAGTTAATTTGAGGAACAGCATAAGGTCTGTAATGTGCTAATGACCTTTAAATATTAAGTAGATTTTTGTTTTCTTTCTTTTTTTTTTTCTAATCAGTGGTTTGTTTTAGACAGGCATAAATGTCCAATGTTAGTTGCACAATGGCAGGATGCAGTAACCCGCAAGGATAGGGTGCAGGAGTTTTCTTTCGAAGAATTTAAAAAGGTAATCATCAAATTCGGGATTATTATGGCTGGTTTGTGTTCTGAAATTTTCTCTGGTGTTCACACTGAATTTGTGTCCTGACTCTCATTTCAGAATAGTGGAAACCTTGCAATTGCTGCTGATAGGTTTCTTTATGAAGTAGCCTTTAAAGTGTGGAAGGCACCAAAGTATGGAGCTTAACCATCTGAGACGAAGCTGACTATCTCCTGGCTTGAGTTCATAATTCCGCGGGGCAATAATGTTATGCGATCTAATTGCCTGATTGCTGATCCCATGTGACTGCTTGCCTATGTCAACAGTCTCAGGTTGATCTTGATATTGAGCTTTGCAGTGCCAAATGTTTGGTGAGGGGATGTTGCTGACGGCATGTATTCAGAAGCAATCCCAGTTTTCGTTTTCTCGATTTTGCTTTTCGGAATTTATGTAACCACTTGTAATCCCAGCACCTGATTTTTCATTTCTGGAGTTGGCTGAAATCAAGACACCTTTGTGAAGCTAATCTAGTGAGTATACTGCTCTAACTGACTGAAAAGATTTGCATTTGATAAACGATATACTGTGGGTCACATGGGAACGAGAACGAGTTCTTCCAAAAATTTGTATAAAAACAAATGAAACTAACATAATTTAACCCACAAGCTTGGTCCTGGCGGGGCTCGAACCCGCGACCTTCGGCTCATAAGACCAACGCTCTAACCAACTGAGCTACAAGACCAAATTAATAGATGGTAAAAGATAAAAGTATTCTAAACCGAAGCACATTTAAGGACAATTTTAACATCTAAATCATTTTTGAGTAGCTTTTATTAACTTCCAATTTATCATCCAATTTAGCATCATCTTCCTGTTTATATCAGAGTATCAGACGGTGATAGTTCATACAATATTCAGTTGAGTACTCAATGCGACTTTACTCGTGGGCTCGCGGCTGTCTTACCAACACCATTCGCAATGCTACTGATCCATCACTAGATGCACGTTTTGTCAATTTTTTCTGACCTTAAATTTGAGGGGAGCAAATATAAAAGGTCTAACATGTAACGATATACCCCCTCCATCCCAGTTCAAACGCCCCGGACGTTTTTTGTAGTGGAATAAGAAAAATTGATATAATAAGTTGAGTGGGGTAATATTAGGAAAAATGAGGAGAAAGAATGTGGGGATTAATAAAAGTAGGAGAGATAGTGTGAGAGATTACGTGATAACTAGGATGAATACCCGTGCATTGCACGGGTCACATGATAATGTTTTCTATTAAAAAAAATATATAATGAAAACTATAATTTTCACTCGGGGAGATAATGTACGGCTAAACACTTAAACATCCAAAAAAATAATATATGTTTTATATATAATTAGGGATTAGTATCCAATCAAATAGGATATGAGGATTAGGCCATTTATGATACAACTTGAAAAATACGGAGTAGTTAATTTAGTTCGGAAGCAATGAATCGTGTCTTTATGTCAGCATATATATACAACTCCAATTCAGATCAGTTTGGATGTTGTCAGATGGATCATGGGGACCTTAGTATGTATGTACATATGGTTAGAAATAGAGTTTGTTATTGTGTTTAGATGGATACCAAATACTTTAATAATATTATTAATTTTAGTATGTGAGTTTTTGTGTTTCTATGGACAACAAATACTTTTAATATTATAAAATTTTCAAAACTCTCTAAAAATCTTCGGTTGATGTGAGAGATACAAAAAAGCCTCCTTTAATAGTATAGAAGGATTTAATAAAAATAGGAGAGAGAAATATGTCCCAAAATAGATGGGGTGTTTGAAGTGGGACGTCCCAAAATGGAATATGGGGCGTTTGAATTGGGACGGAGGGAGTAAGAATTAAAAAACGATGATACTTAAAGATAACGTCAATCGGACAAATGAAGGTCCATGTCATATTCTATAGTCAAGATACTTAGAGAAAGAATACATGTACAATTGTACATTCATCAAGGATACTACCATTATTGATCATAAGAGCTGCATGGTTTACAAGTAATGCACTCGAAGAATCCACAAGCTAACCTTTCAAAAAGGCTCATGGCCTAATTTTATGGCTGAAATAGCATGCTCTTAACATTCTAGTATATTGTTTACAAAATATGTTCCTACGACGAACCAAGCCAGCAGCAGCAGAGAGAAAGAAGCAAGCGCGAGTATAAATGGCCAGCCAACCATGTAAACGCCTAAGCAGAGAACCAGGAGAAATGGCATGAAAGACCTTAAGACGGACATGCCATCCACCCACTGACCCTTAAATAGTACAAGAGCAGCAACGTTAATCATGTTCCATCTCATTGATCCACCATAGCACAGCCGATTCAGACAGTTGGCCACAAAAGAGTTGCAGTTGCAAGTGAAGAGGTTGTATGATTTGTTTTCGTAGTGATGTGTACTTGTATGTAGAGCATCATGCCAAGAAATAGCAGTCCCATATTCGTGATGCTTGTACCCCTGCTTGCATGTGTGCGCCGATAAATTTGGAGGAAAACAACACTACAAGAAATGAGAAAAATTAGATCAAACATATTCGAAGGTGGACTAAATAAATAACCCAATTTCAAATTTCGGCCATGAGAAGCATAGTCACACGATATAGGATGGTTGGGCTCTTCTGGAAGTATGAATCTAAGGTAAAGAATTACAATGCCAAGCAGTAGCAGTAGCAGTATCGCATTACTTCTCCCTGTTTATTCATTGCAAAAGAGAACCGTCATACAATAAGAGCTAGAGATCTCTTCAAAAAAAAAAAAAAAAAAAAAGAGCAAGAGATTTCTCTGCAAACTTCTAAGAAATTCCTCCTCCGGAAATTCATGAGGTGTCCCTAACTCCCTGTGGTTTAGAGGTTTTGCATGGTAACTGATTATTTAACTTTGTGTGCATAACAAACTGAAGGTTTGCATGGTGCTCTTGTAACATTTGATATAGCTTATAGAGATATCACCACAAAGTATTGGAGCATCAAATATACCAGTATGTTTCTCTTACAACATTCTAATAAGTAATAACCATATTTATCACCGCAACGTATTAATTACAGCATCTACAAACCAGTAAGTCACACGAATACACGATATAGGATAGGTGGGCTCTTGTAGAAGTAGGAATCTAAAGGTAATTAATCACAATGCCAAGCAGCAGCATTGCATCACTATGTTTTCTCATTCCGAGAGAGTCACCATTAAGTATTAGAACATCTGTTTAACTACCATATGTTTGTCCTCTCCGTCTACTGACCTCTTTCAAGTCCTCCTGAATGAAACTACCCAATACAGTTCCTCTGAAGTACACTCGATTCCCTTTCCATGGCAAGCACCCTAGCAAGAACCACCAACCCCTTCCATCACGGTCGCAAACCTCAAGCCCCACTTTAGTACTGCCGTTCCATTCATCTTGATCGAGCTAAAAAAAAAAAACGAGCTCCAACCCTTCCCCTTTCCCTCACACCAGATACAGATCCGACCCCTCTCCCCTCCAACATTCCCTTTCCTGGTATTCGTCTTTTTACCCAACTCCCAAATGGAATATACCCCCTTAGTAAAGTTGTTGAAATTGTAAATAGGGATCTTAAAATAGAGTTTAATAATTATTATTTATCAGGAAAACTAAAAGGAAAATAAGGATGGGGCAGATTAGGATATCCAAGAAGCATGGTGTCTGAGAGAGGGTGTAGCACCTAATTATATAGAGGGTTTAGTTAAATTGAAGTGTTTAGTTAAATTGAAGTGTGCTAATATGAGAAAATTGACACTAGCGGTTGTCAAATTTGAACGTTGGACACCCAGTGCACAAAATCACAACCTTGAGGATAACATGAAGACAAAGTTGAAGATTGGCATCATGTGCAACTTGGCAAACCTTAAGGTGCCTTGCCATTACTTCTAACTAAAGGAATAAATGACGCAATCAGTCTAACCCTAAGTTCAAGAAGACTGTTGCCCTGAAGTGTCAACAACTCAAGCGACTTCCTCAGCCCAATAAGTTATATGCTACACAGCAGCTCACTCATGGGGCAACCTGAACCATGAGTTACATTCCTGTACTACTACTGGCACTATATCGATTCAACAAAATAATTCTGGTTGGTTTAGAATTTAGATGTCACCAATGCACATATAGATCATAAGTCATAACACAAAGAAACATGTTTTTTCAAATCACTTAGCATCTTAAAAAGCTAAATTTTAGAGATCATTAGAAAAACCTTCTCTCTGTCAATTCTCTTATTCAAGCAACAAAGGCAAACAGCTGTGATCTAGATAGCACATTCTCCAAGAACCCAGACTTTATTGTTGCTTGATGAAGTAGTAGGCATTTACCAATAGTCAAAATAAATGAAGTTTTGTGATAAGAGCCACGGATACAAGAAATGAGCAGAACATTAAGTGCTACAATGGATATACCTGTCTTCTGTCAAGCTGCAAGTATCTCGCCACAGGTCCAAATGCAAATTCATTGACATTTACAAGATTTGATCCAGAAAAGTCTAAAACAGAACCATCCTCTCGGCAAATGCCAACATGTCCAATAAAAGGTGCCAACCAAGAGACCACGGGAAGTGGCGTCCAAACTAAACAGCACGGGAACTTTGACGTCTTTAAATCAATATCATCCAGCGGCCATAGCTCATCTTTAAGGCATCCTGTTTCGTCAGTATTACTCATTGCAGAAACAGCCGCAGGCATCATATAGCTTTCCTTAATATTGCGAGATGAGTAATATCAAATCAGTAGTTCACCACTGCAGAGACATCTCACTGCTCTCTTTGTACACCACCAATTCATCAACAGCATTTACTCTAGGCAATACAAGAGCGTTTCCAAGCACATTAGTGTTACAGACTCCTGAAAAATTATTCCAAGCAGATAACAAAATTGAGAAATGAAATCAGCGACTTCCTTGGAAATAAGATAGCGACAACTAAACCATCGTTAGTGTTAAAGAGAACTAAAAGCAAGTTTCTTTACATGATAGCAAAGTATTGTAACAAGCCAAAGAGTGGTTTGCAACTTATTAGCTCCAAGGTTATCCATAATGCACAATGCCAGCGTTTTTCCAGACTTATCTCTATGATTAGGAAACTCACTCATCTCCATAGCACGAAACCCTAAAGTGACTTCACACTTCCACATCACAATGCAGGTGACCCAAATCACTGAATTATGTCAATATAAGAGAACCACGCCGAAACAAGCATAAAATTTCAACTTCTCGTCATTTGGTACACTCTCCCAATGGGTCACTGTGTCACACACACTGTATATAAACAAAATACCTAGCAGAGATGCCTCGCCATCATGTTTTCCTTTCAACCTCATTTCGCGATTATCAAATAGCGCAATCTAACCCGCAATAATTCAATTTCCTCTTGGCAGAAAAAATCATGCCCTCCGGTAGGCAGTAGCAAGGTAGAGAAGACATAATGGGCAGTGGAAAACACCCAATACATATATGACACCCTCACTTCAAACACCCAACAAAACCAAAAAAAATGATCAACTCTAAATCATTCTTCAAATTTACTCAATCCGAGTAACTAAAGAAATCAGCTCTACAATATACCCAAAACTAACAAAAAGGTTCCACCTTGTACATAAAACCGATAACATTATTTTCAATTCAAATTCATAATCTTCTCAAAACTCCCAAAACAGACAAATTTAAAAGAATGATTCACAGTAATCCCACATTTCTCATTAAACCCACAAATTTCTTTTACTTAAATTCACCAATTTCCACACAAAAAACTAAACATTTCAATTCACAACCCACAAAAATGATCCCACATTTTTCAAAATTACAGCACCAATTTAACATTATTATCCAAAGTTCCAAACCCAACACACAAAAACATCATAAAAACAAAAGAACAGAAATAAAGATTGAAACAAAAGGGGTGAAAATTTTACCTGTGACAAAGTTGAGAAGTAAAGATTGAAACTTTAACTCTGCTGTTGATACAATTTCTTCTTGTTTTCATGTTGGGGGAAACTTGAGGTCAAAATGAAAGCAAACCCCCTTTTTATTTATATTTTCACAGGTTTCATCAAAAAAAAGAAAAAAAAGCATATAAAATAAATAAAAAAGGTAAGGTGGGATATTTCTTCCTTGTTCTAGTGATTACATATGACATGTACATTGGAATTGTGAGTCCAGAAACAGGGAAAGATGCATGAACCTCTTTCTCTCTCCTCCTCCTCCATTATTTATACTTCATCTGGGTCCCACTTGCCTTTTTCATTCTTGTTTATTTTTGTACTTTGGTAGTTGTATCTTGTGATTTACAGGTCTACTGGTATTGACTTGATAAACTGTGGTTCAAAGGTTTCGTTGGTGGACGGGGACAACCTCGGTTGACCTCGGGAATTAAACGGAGTTTAATACGACTTTGTTTCATAATACCGTGAGCTGGGCTGGCACTTGAAGGTGCTCGATAGACGTAGATTTAGAACTATCTGTTACAACTCACAATGAACGGTTCATAACATGAAGTGATATATATATTGGTTTATTTTCGACCCTTGTTGACGTCAAAGTGATATAGTGATTTTCACTATATTCACGACGATTTTCTTCTTTGGGAAATATGACGCATAACTACGACACCAAATTTAACGAGGTGAACAACCATACTGCAAGATGCGTGGTACGTTTCTAGGAAGTAAGAACTCAACAACTATGGATAGTATCATCCGGATTTTTGAATTCTATTTCCTGGACTGGTAAGAATATTGAACATTGAATCCACTGTACAGTAGAATAGATGATTTGGTAAACAAGGATACAGTGATAATTACACAAGGAATGTACAGACAGACAGACTGACAGTATATGCTATACTTCAGGCTTTGCAGCTATTCGTCGACTAGACCAGGTTCACCACAGAAGGCCTCTGGCTCAAAAGATCTGGCAGCAGCATCACTATAAACACCGGCTACAACACGATCCTGGGTTACATAGGATGATTTACGGAGGTCCTTCTGGCTATCTTCATAATCAACAAATAGCCCAGCGCAAAGACACAAGGATATCGCAAGTGTCACTAGCGAGTTTTTTAGCCTGCTCAATACCGGCTTCACCTGTGGAGAAAACGAAAAACATAACTCTACAATAAGGCCTCGTCAAACAAAAAAAACCCACCCCTCGTACAGTAAGGACACTGAAATGGATGAGGACAGATAAAAGCTCCCAAACACCAAGATACAAAGTGGTTAAAGTACGGATATGAAAAGTAAGATGAACACAGCACAGGAATCATGTCATTTGGAATTCCGGAAAATGACTATCACCACCACCAATAATATCAACAAATTCTTGGTCCAAAAATAAGGGGGTCTGCTAACTGGTTCATCCTTCAGTGATTTTTTTTTTTGGAGTGGGGGGGCCAGGGGGGTGACTCGGTGAGCGTGGGATGGGTATTTTGGAAGTGCGGAGGTGGGCAGGTACGTCGTATGTGATGCACTAAACAATAACTGAAATCAAACTACCCACCTGAAATGAGCCTAAAAGCCGATCACGAGCCAACACTTCAGCTGTCTTGACCCATACCTGTAGAGGACAGAATGTAATTATAAACCCCAAGTACAAACTCAATAAGTTCTAGCTCAACGAAGCATAGTACAACAACATCTTTAACCCGAGTGCCTTAAAGACTCCCGCCATAAGGCGGGATAAGGAGGGGTCGGATGCACGCAAGCCTTACCCCTATTGAAACATAGAGAGGCTGCACACTGATGGGTCGGATGACCCAAAATGAAAATAAATCACATGGGAATCAATTTAAGTTTTAACCACAAACATCTTGAACAGATGCAAATCTGTTATGAAAAAACTTGTCTTTCTCATTCCTCGGCAAAGGGTTATAGTAATCGTATGCCTCATCTAAAAAAAATCCCAATCTCCTTGGTTAATAGTTAACAGTTGCTAGCTACTAGACAAATTAGCCCATCTCCTACACGTATCACCGCAGGGGGCGCCAAAAATGCATTTTCTCCTGACTCAGAACCTTCAGGAGAAAATGAACACAGAAGCTTCCTGACAGCCCTAGACAGATAGCTAGCAGATGAGCCTGTTATTTATTACTGATGATGAAAGAAACTTCTTTCATTCACCGCCACTTTTGATGAAAACAAAGTAAAAAACCTCTCTATGTGAAGAACATGAACAAGTTCGGCATAAACCATTACCAGAACTCGATACCTTTCTATCCTTGACATAGCAACTTCCCCATCTTGATACTATACACACTCCATTTGTTCTCATTTTGTATACTCAATATACTAGTTCTATGCATGAAGCAGAGCTGTATATCAAAATTCAGCCACAAACAAATAAACAACCATAATTCCACACAGATTATATTGGCATTGTCTTAAGAAACATAAAACAAAGTTTGGCCTATCTTTTCATTCACATTAGTCTCACTGTCATGCCACCTTGACCTTTGATGATGTGTAGAAAAAGAACTTATCCAACTCTTATCTAGTTTGCCAGAATCAAGTAATCAACTTTGCCCAGACCAGAACGCTTACGGGACCATTAAAGTATTATCCTCATCAAGCAGAAAAGTAAGACAGCGGATACGATCACAGATCCACAGCTGTGTCCAAAGCTGGTTAGGAATTCTACTCCAATGAGCTCTCAAGCATCCATAGCAACATAAAGCATAGGAGGTTAGCCAGTCCACAGAAAAGCCAACAACAGAATTCTGATCCTCTTCTCTGCTACTATCCTACCATCAGCTTATGCACATTGGGACGGCTTAAAAAGGAAACTGGGAACATTACTTTGGGATAGAGGGAGTACTTCCGTAATCAAACTTTAATAGCCAAGTTAATAACCTTTTGAAAAGAATTCATTCTCCCAGGAGACCATGCATTGCAATACAAGGACTAGCAAACTTGGACATCCAACCACAAATTGATTTCTTCTATGGAGAAACAATCACCATCTTATTCTGACTGTTACGAGAGTCAAAATAAAAGCTAAAAGGTTGATTGATGCTTACTTATTCCTTTTACTTTGAAAATTCGCGACTAACACTAACAGCTTCCGAAATAATTTTCAATCACAAGCTCTCATTCTCAAGAGGGATCATCAAGAATTCCAACTTCCAAAACTTCGAAAATTCATTTGCCACAACAGACTTGAAAACTTCACATTCTAGTCAGCTTCTAGTTCCCAAATTGACCTACGATTGCTTAAAGAGTCGAAAGATACTAGCATTACAAAACCCAATCCACCGACCTTGGTCCTTGGGAAACATGCCAATACTCTATAAATTACTAACCACAACGCAACCCGTAATCTATAATACTCAAAGCAGCAACCCGTAATCTATAATACTCAAACCATCATACTTCCAAAAGCATCACTACAATATACCAAAAAACATAACATCATTCAACAGTAATAGGAGTATCATTGTTAAAGTCTGACCACATTCTAAGAAGACTGACAAAATATCACCAAAGATCATATTTCCTTCCCCCATACTCTACATTAAACTTCATAAAAAATGTTATAATACACCAAATGAAGTAAGCTAGTGAGTACATTATTATTACCTGGCCATCATACCAACCAGTTTCCTCATCTGCAACCAAAAACACAACCACATTGCATCAAACACCAAAATTACAGGAATTATTATACATCATATACATGGAACCATTCCCTTTAAAGTTCGGATTCGAAAAAAAATATGTGAGAGGGACGCAAACGAAAATAGACAACCACCAGGGTGGTTCCTTATTATCATTATGATGCACCATAAACCAAAAAAACTTACATTCAACAGTTGCACTAAGCAAGCGGTTGCCCACATAAGCCCAACCCAAATACATCCTCAAAACCGCCAGAGTAACAACAAACAACCCACTAGAGACCGACCCGAGGATCAGCTTAACCGGGTCATGATCAGGCCCAACAGACCCGAATGAGGAAACGGGCAAGCCCACTAGAAGCCCAAAAGTAAGGCCAGTAGCAAGCAATCTTGAAGTATACTCAACAAAGTCCCCAGATGCCCATGAAAATGGCAAGGAATTTGAGAGGTTTTGGTACTCATTTATTGGTTGCTGTTCAACTGGAACTGGGCACTCTGTACCTTGTGATGATGAGCTGTAAACTTTGAAAGAAATCGTGCTTGAGAAGTTGGGTCTTAGGTAAAGATTGAATCTTTTCAGGAAAAATTGGGGTTTTGATGAGAAGTTGGGAATTTTGGGGAAAATTGATGAGGGTTTTGGGGAGAAGATGAGGGATTTGGCCATGGTTTTTTTAGTTTACTGTGTAATTTTAAGAGTTGTAAATTATCCGATGTTATTTGTGTAAGACGCAACATTTGACATAAGTAAGAGTGCGAGACTGTAAGAGTAACGTAGACGTGCACGAAGTGCAACTCTCTCTTGCCCAATTTCACCAAATAATAGGATATCGAGAGCGACAATGTCCATTATGACGTGCTTCAAAAGCTGACCCGACTCGATAGAATTTGGAAATGCCTAGTCAATATCAAGTCGATCAGAGACGATTAGTTGTTGTGCAACACTTACTCAGCCGATCCTAAGCATAGTGGAAACGATTGTTTCGCCTCCCTTGTAAATCGCAAGCATACAATACTAGTACTAATGGGTTTTAAGAGAGCATTTCGATGAGATGAACGGTGTTTAGGTATAAACCTTCTTTTGGTACCTCAACCATTGTTTCTAGGACCTTGAAACGCTTCAAGAAGAAAAATAAATCGTCATGTATACTAGTACTACATATCCGTACGAATGTCACGGAAACTGAGATTTTGAGTGTAGCCCAACCGAAATTTGAAACAGAGTGCCAGTCTAAAAAATAACATGCAACTACGTCTGTTTACAGTAAAGGTGGAGGCAAACACCAAGACCTGCTGCAGCCGGACAAACTCCTCAATCAGTAGCAGTACCATGACCATTTCCAAAGCGGTCACAACTCACAATGATCAAATTCAGCATATATGACTACAAACCACGGCTCACGCAGTCACACGGTTACAAACTCACAATTATCAGAGCGAATATCTGCAGCCCGAAGCAACAGCAAAATTGAACATTCTGCCACACATCCGAAGACTCAATAAACCATATTCAACTTCGATCTGTCACTGACGACATCGAGTTCATCAGAATGTGGAACATAAAACTAACGACATCGAGGTTCATCAGAATCTGGAACAAAGAACTATCTTCTGAGGGAGTAAACTCTTTCCATTTCCCTCCTGTTTTCTTTCGTTTCAACATAATATTATTTATACAAGTGTTTGAATATCCAATTTTTTACAGTGAACAAAAATTACAAAGGAAGACACAAAAAATGCGGTTTATTCACTTTAATTTTCTTTTTTCTTTTTTTTTTTCCACTGAAAAGTTACAGAAGTTTTCATTATTTTTTTCTCATGTCAGAAGTTTTTGCAATATATAATTATATTAACACTTGCAATTCTACAACAGCTAACCTCCAGGGCCACCCTATACTGCACTTCGCGCAGCTTGCCAATTTTAAGGACGTCCATGGCTCTTCAAGTCCACACTTCTGAACAGGTAGTGCTGAGTTCCCGCTTCGAATGAACCAACACCTTTAATCCAGCGTTCTGTATGTTTCATTGAAACAAAAAAATTTACGCAGCCACATTTCAGCTGCTTCAGTTACTCTGGCTCTTCAAGCAGAGGAACAAATCCTAACTATGAACACAATGGATATGTCACACTTGATTGATTTCAATCTTTCTGTACAACCAGACGTCGCAGACCTTTTAAGCGGAAGATAAGCTGTGAGAAAGAGGGCCTTGAACGAGGATCACTGCAAAGGAATTTTATTAAGTAAAGGAGAATTGTCAGCAACAAGATGGACCACCAGTGTGGTTTTCTCAAGTCTTGAAAGAATATGCAGAAACGGATGCTCCTAGGTATGTCTCAGAGTTGCCAATCAAACTATATTTTGAAATGCTGTTTTGACAGTAATAACATTGAATACTTACTTCTCCCAACAATCTCCGATTATCTGAGCTACCGTTGGATCGATATTTTCCGGGATTTCCAAGCGTCGATCTTGGAAGCCAACAGCTCCAACAACTTGCATCGGGTTCAAACCAGTCCACGGTACACATAATGTAGCCAATTCCCATAATATTACACCAAAACTATACACGTCACATCTGAAAGAATACAAGTCCATTAGGGATGTTGTTAACAATGAAATCAGTAGTCAACACAAATCAAGCTATCATATGTCTTTACTTACTTTTCATTAGCTGGCTCATTCCTCAGAACTTCAGGGGCCATCCATTCAGGCTGAAATGACACAGTAATGTCAAACAATAATGTCATTTCCCACACAGAGAGATCCCCAAATTAATCCTATTAATCAAACTTCTGAGAACAATTCGCAAGAAAATTTGATCCTTTGCTCCTAATATCCAACCTTCACTATGCTCCACTCATGTATAGGTTTACGAGGAGTAATGGTCACATGCATTTCATCACATAATGCATGTTCCCTGGTTGCATAGGATTGTGACAGAATATTATAAAGTTTCCCCTTGAAGTTTTGGTAGTTCCAATAAGACCAAAAATGTGTGAGATATTTGTCAAACATGACCAGTTCCGAGCCTTAAGGAGATCTCTTGCTGTTTCTGTGTTCCTTCCATTTTTACTATTTTGCATATAATGGTGAATGGACCTTTAAGAGGGTTACGTGTACTTATCTGTTCTGTCCTAGTGATCTAGTACTCTACAAATTTGTCTCTCAATGTATCGGGCATTCTACTTTCATGTCAACCAGTTTTGAGAACAAAGCAAAAAAAATTCATGGATCTTTGGGAGTTAACCTATTTTATTACGAGGGTAAGACTAAGTGATGTTTTTGTACTGCTGCTGCTGTTGTACAACTGTACAAGTCTACAAGGCTCCTAGAGTGAAGCTCAAATGAAACACTTATATGTTTTTAGAGGCTAGAACTTTGGGGCATTACCGTTCCAGCAGTAGAATTTGAAGACAAAAAGGTGTGGTGCTTCAAGCGAGATAGACCAAAATCACAGACCTGAAAACAACATCAACTGTGATCAGCAATCTAGCATTCCAGCTTCAAAGTCAAAATGTCCGCAAGCCTATCTTTTCTACCTTTATTAAAATTTGGTGGCTTACAAAGTACACACTAAAGTAAAGGCCAAACACAACGAAATCGCACCTTCACACCCCAGTTTTTATCAACAAGGAGATTGGGAGACTTCAGATCTCGGTGCACAACAGTAGGATGACCCGTGTGCAAATAATTCATACCCCTGGCCTACAATTAAGCAGGAAGCATTTCAATTACAATGGTTGAACAACTAAGATGGAGATAGACACGAAGGAACTAAAAATTTAAAAATGAACTCATACCACATCAAGAGCCATTTTCATTCTCTTTTTTTCATCGATTTTGGCCCCAGACCGGTGCAACAGTCTGTACAAACTACCCCTGTAAAATACCCACCAGTAATCAGCACAAGGCAAACAAAATGTTACAGAGTATAATACAGTAGGCCTAGTTATGCTAATTGACCTACTATCATCTCATCTTGAGAACTTGGAATGCATATTATAAAGCCTCTTAAGACACATCAACTAAACTGGTTAACCCTTTCTCAAAAGACATCACTTATATTATAAAGATTCAACATCGCATCAGCTTAACTAATTAACCCTTAGTCGAAAACATCAGTTGGATTATTAAGATTGAACACGGAACACCTTCATGACCTATAAATATCCTAGCAGTAACAAATAAAATGGAATTGAATTCAGAAATGCCTAGTTAACGTTGAACATATCCAATCCATTTCAAATTCAAATTCTGAAAAATAATTAATAAAAACTTCTCATATCAGTGCAATTAGTTTAGAATTATAATATACATCAGCTGCAAATGTGTATAAATAAGACTAACCTAGGAAGAAACTCTGTAAGTATTGAGAGATTTGGGGGACGAGTAACTGCGCCCATAAAGAGAACGACATTGGGATGCCTCAACCTTATCATCATTTCGGCCTACAAGGTAGCCAGAATAATTTAATACAAGGATCTTGATAACATGAAAAAATCGCTAGGACAGGAAAGACCAAGTAAATAAGCAGTAAACCAACGCTTACTTCACATTTAAACTGAACAAGCACATCACCAGTTAAGTCTTGGACTAAGAACTTCTTCACAGCAACCTCCTGCAAAGGCTATATTAATCAGCACACTTGCGAATCGGAAGATGATTAGCAACTTCCTGCCCTCATAGACATGATTATGAGTGTGTTCACCCAGGCCAATGGAAAAGAATGACATACAACACTAAGACCAATACAATAGTATATGAACAACCCTATTTCCGAAGAATATTCACAAGAAAAAGGACCTATACTGGAAATACACCTCCTCCAGCATAATAGGACTATCCTTGGGGTTCAGCGGATATGAAGACTTTTAGCATCAAGAACACAAGTGATAATTGCTCAACACATGCACATGCTGAACTGAAATATAGGTTATGAAATAAAGCAATCTGATCTCAGAATTCCTAGAAAGTACATCATCAACAACTAATGGTACAAACTACTACTACTAAAATATATATAAGTAATTGCTCCACAACAAAACAATTAGATTGATATTGCTAGCTGCTCTGCCTCGATCACAAGTTTGCATCCACCAAATTATTTAAAAGATCAACATAGCCTACCCAGCAAAGTTTCATGGCACTTTGCCCATTTAGGTGACTACTACAAGACACATGAATATAGGTTGCTATGGAAGAGAAAAAAAATGGCATATCACTTCAGAGTATTTTTCTATTAGTTGCCAACTCCTACTGTAGTTATCCAGTAAATTTGGCAAAAAAAACAAAAAAGAATTGTAATGTACATTGACGGCAGATAAGTCTCAACTATGCAAGACCTTGAGAGAAACCTTGATTTCTGAAGCATAACTAAGTACTTAATACCAGAACAAAGTAAGAAGAATATAGCTCTGAACCAGAAAATAACTTACAGTGCCATTCCAATCTGCACGATAAACTTCACCATAGGAACCTGCAACACAAGGACACAGACAACCCAATATTATTCCCAACTACATGCTGGAGTTGATTGTAGATAACAGTTATTTCAGCAAGAATAAAAATGATGTAAATGAATAAATAAATTTGATCAAAACATTAATAGAGTACAGCCTCGAGGTATAAGCAATACCATGTCAAGTTTCAAAAGTCCAAGCCCATCTAACCAATTTGGTACGAGCATAAAGCACCATCTACCATGACCCAGATCACATCAGATGGTGATAATTAAAAGTCTACAATCTAGACACTGATATAGTTTCATTGAAGAAAGAGAAGTATAATAACAGGTATATGCCTTCAGGATCTAATAACAGACCACTTCGAAGTAATGTTCTTAGCCACAATCATGAAACATAAAATAAGGAACAAAAGCTTCCAGCAACAACCATAAATCTTGCCAGATTCAATTCTGGGTGGACCAGATGTAAGCAGGCTGAGCTTCACTGGTAGGTGATCTGTTCAAAAAGAGTAAGCATATAACAGGACTACAGGAGTGAAACCACATGAAACACATACAGCAACATTGAGAATTAAGGGTTTCCTAGTGGTTAGGATATTAATCTGTCTGGGGTTACCCCAGGTCGAACCCTCAGATCCCCATCCCCGCAGCATTAGCTGCTCCCATGTACCACAACCACAACAACAACAACAACACCAAGAACCCAAAAAAAAAAAAGGAGAGAGAGAGAGAAGAAACAGCAACAGCAACAGTAGAACACACAACACTTAGATAAGAAACTTACCACATTGACTTGATTCTCTGTTAAATAAAATAAGGTCTGTTGGAAAAGGAGGGGGTATATGCAATGAGCAAATGAAGGGTTCATACTGATTTGCAATCGAGCACTAATTTTCCTTACAAACTTCAAATATAGTAAGACAAAAGTAGGAAATCTTACCTATACCGATTCTCTCTCCTATCTGCAGATCCTCCCATGGTATCTCCCATTCTGAAAACTCACCAAGCACAGGGCAGACTCTCAAACGAGAAACGGGACTAAGACTCTCGCTATGGTCATTGCAAGAAGGAATACATGTTCGCTTTGCAGAAACAGTTTCAATCAGCTTCAGACTTGAGTCTTCACCTACTTTCGTTTGGTTGGAAATCTTTCCTTTAGAATCTTGAAAGACAAATCCATCATGGCCATCCATCCCACATGAGGAGTCAACTGCAGTGTCACAGCAACAGTCATCAGGTTTCTGCATATTGGATGCTCCTACACCCGTTTTGAAAGACACACCAGGGCATGAAGAAATACCTGTAGCATCGCTGACAATCATTCTATTAGCTTCAGGGACAATACTAACATTTTCTTTGTCAGGTCGAGGAGAAGAGGTAGCATTTGAATCTAGCTGCAAGTGGCGTTCGGCCAAATTCTCAAGAATCTGTTCTTGCTTGTTATCACAGTAGTTCAAGGGCAGAATGGTGGATTGGCTAAGAAGTGACAAATCATAATTTGTTTTAAAATCTTCAGGGTTATAGGGTGCTCCAGAAAAGAGAATTTCCTGTCCAATTGGTTGGACCAATTGAAGAAATGCCTGTCTACCCAAAATGTCAGGATTCATATCAACAAACAAATCTGCTGGAGGTGAAGCCCCACTCTCAAGCAAAACTGCATGCAGCTTCTGTGCAAATTCAGGATCTTTTGCAGCACTGATAACATATTTAGAAACATCTTTGACCTTCTTTTCTTGTGCCAATGACGCTTCTTCCACAGCATTTGGTGAACTATCAAATAGAGTGACTTCTGATCTAACAGCCTTTTCAAAACCAAAATCACATGTCTCAGCTAGATCTGATCTAACAGAAATTTCTTGTTCTTGTTTTGGTTGTGCATCTAAAGATGACGAATCTTTCAGAACTGACCCACAAATATTAGGAAGCCCAACTATGTCAGTTATTCTTCCCTCTAGCCCAACCACTTTGTCAAATATCAAACTCAAATTGTTGACAGCATCATTACTATCTGAAAAGCCCCTTGCTTCAAGTGCAGTGTCTATAAGAAGACTGCTCGGAACCTCAGAAGGAATTAATGTTCCAGGGGCACCCATCAAATCGATGATATATTCACTGCAATGAGACAGATATGTTGCATGTTAAAGAGATAAAAAGCTGCTTCAAAGTTACAAGATTGCATAAAAAGAAAGAACAGTGAAAGAAGATTCATAACAAGAAGTTCAGGTGAACCCAGATTCAACCAAAACCTCAAACATTTGGAGAACAAAGGCAAGTACCTTCCATCCTCAAATTTGATCAAGTTGACGGCTCCCTCATCAGTGCCTGTGTACAAACTCCCTTTAACAAGCATACAAGGAAGGTGAATCTTATCAGCTAATACCTGGTAAACAAGTAGAGAAGCTTTAATAAGCAAAGATCGTATTTTAGTGAATGCAAAACAAAACTAAGCCTCAAATGAAAAGAAACTGAAGAAAATTAAATTTAAAAACTTCTGTTTCAATGTCATATTATGCACCTCGCCCCCTCCAAACTTAAGAGATCACAGGCTTGATAGACTCAACCAACCGTTGCTTATCATTGAGCAGTTTCAACAAGCTCTATAATTCTATCTTTTGTATCCTTGTTTCTTTCCACTTTTCTTGGTTTGTTTCTCGAACTTTTCACTCTCTTCATTTGAACCTCACGTACTACTTCTTTCCCCTTGCCTTTCGGTGAGATTATTTTCCTCAAATCTTTTCGTAATTATCATTTAAATAGGTTTTCACCTTATATTTTAAGCACTTCATTGATTTGATTATTCTCTACACTTCTTTTTCTTGCTTAACCTCTATCCATCATTTTTTGGACTATCTCATTTCTTTCCCACTGCTTTCAATCCTAGGCAACAATTTTCGATTAATGTTGGCCAACATGAAAACATTTTGGGCCTAAGGCTTCGTTGGTGCAGGCTTTTATGAAGGTAATGTTGCTCATATTGCCAAGCAAGCATACTTGCAAACTACATCAAGGCCTCTAATAATCCAAGTGCTCAACTTTCTCAGTGCATTACACTGTCTCACAGAAGTCAATAGTTATAGTATAGCCGATAATGGGGAGTCTGATACAAATATAGAATTTCAAAAAGAAGGTCATTATACAATAGCTAGTGAGCGCCATGCAGGACCAACCGACCAAGCAAGTTTTCACAAAAGTATTGCAGATCAGAGTATCAACCTTGATGTCAAAAGAATCCGAATGATCAACGACATCACCGTCAGAGTATCATTCTACAACATGTAATTGCAGTTGGGCTCATGAAAACGCTAAGCAACTTGTGATATATACTAAACAAAAGTTTTTAAAGAAACATACCTTAAAAAGCAAGGCACGATGGCGTGAAAGCCCAACATCGAGACAACCAAGAGGAAGAACAACAGAGTTGAGAGAAGCCCTCAACTGATTAGCTCTAAACCGCCACCTCTTCATCATGCCTCCAGCATCACTGACAGGGCCACCCATTCTTTCAACAACAAGAGAAGCTAACCTCTGAATCAAGCCATTCAAATACAAACCATCCCCAACAACTTTACATTCCACTGATAGAGCGTAAACTTTATTCTCAAGTTGTTGCAACTGAGTGTCAATTGATCTATTCACCAATAGAACTTCATATTCAACATTATCAAAAATCGAAATAGCTTGAAGATCTACAAGCAACGGCATTGCCCCTTGTGACACTGGATTTGAAGCGATAGCATAGACATCATAAAACCCATCCACCACTTTCTCATCGTACTGTACAACGTTGTAATTCTGCGCACAGCAAAACCTACAAGTCAAAATTATTATACCCACAGCATTGTTCTCCAGAAAAAGCATTAGAAACCAAAGTTCCAGCTAAACATGACCCAACTCTACAAAAGAATCACCACCAAAGACTGCACCTTTAGTAAGCATACATCTTACAAAAGAGCCGCCCATTCCGCAAAATCATTTACCAAGACATACTCCCTCCGTCCCCCTTTAAACACCCTATACCCAAAATTTAATGAGGGGTGTACACGCAAATCGGTTAATCAAAGTTCCAAAAAATTATTTGGTGAGTTAGATAAGAATCTTAGCAATCCATGCAATCTTTTTGGAACTTTGATTAACCGATTAGTGTGTACACTCTCCCTCAATAAGGGTGCATTTTAGGTATGGGGTGTTTAAAGGGGGACGGAAGGTGTAATGACCAACTCACCAATCTTGGGTGAGAAGCTTTGTGTGTGAATTCAAAGGTTCAATCTTTTACATATATCCAAAAAAAAAAAACACATAACAAACTCAACCAGCCCCGATAATTAGACCCTCTAATTCAAGTTTTTCGCGAAAAATGGAGCTCCTGGAAATGCATTTCTACATTATCACCACCAAGCAAACCAATAAAAAAAGACCCTAAAAAGACACAAAATTGAAAACAAAACCTAAAAATAGAAACATAAAAAGTTTTGAAACAAACCCAATATTTAAGCGAAATAAATTCACTGAGACGCTCATTATCCGGGACAGAAGGAGAACAAGCCAAGCTCAATTGTTTAGCAGCTTTGATCTGACAATCCGATTCGTCGTCGTTTCGAACCTCGGGATCCGCAGACGCGCTAATCGCCATTGCCAATTGCATTTGAAACTCCTCTTCAATATAATTAAAGTTCGATAGCTCCCTCCTACTATTACCACTATTATCATTTCCATCACCACCGCTATTACTACTATTATTCGGAGTAGTACCACCACCATTAACACTCTCCGCCGCCGCCGCCGCCACCGTCCGATCGCCGGAATCGAACGACGGAGGTGACGACACAGACGAGGAAGACGACGGCGTGGTTGTGGTGGTGGTTTCCCTAACAGGAGGCGGAGAAGTCGACGTGGATGTCCGATTGTTGGAAGTCCGACGGTGGTGGGCGTGGTGGTCGTTGTTCCCGATGTGTAGCTTCCGTAAAAGATGCTTCATCTTCGACATCGTATTATTTACGACTTCCGTGCTTCGTCACTATTTACATCAATGGAGAAATTCGAAGAAGAAAAAAAAAAGAATTCGAATAAAAAGGAAGAAGACGTGTTTTAATTTTTTTTTTTTTTTTTTTTTTTGGGCTAGGGTTTGATTTTCTCTCTCTCTTCTCTGAGCTGGGAGTAGAGTTTGTGTTGGACTTTTTCGAGCCGGGGGTGGTGGTGAAAAGTTGTAGGAGAGAGAGAGAGAGAGAGAATTCAGCGTGTGGGAGAAGATGGAAGAAAATGTTAGGAAGAAGGGAAAAGGGAGTAAAGGGAGGAGGGAGGAGGGATTAATTTAACTTTTCATTTTTTTTTCACTCCTTATCTTAATTTTGTTTTTATTCTCTCCAATCCAATCACACACATTAAGCATTAGTACATGCTTGTAAGTTGTAACATAAGATAATGGCAATTTGGCAACTAAAGACTATTCCTTCTCCATATAAATGGGTAATTTAGTTACTACTAACTCGTAATTACTAGTTACAAGGTAACTCTTTTGGATTGGAGAGATGGAAAGTGAATTGGTTATAGGGAATGAGGTTCAATATAAGAGTTATGCAAGATCAAAGGAGTGATATGAGCTGTATGTGAAATGTAATGGCGATTTTATAGTGATGTTAAGTAGCGTGTTGTGATTGTATATGGAAAGAGTGGTTGCGTACAAGTGAGGAGGATAAGACGTCAATCAACACTTGGTGTTAGACTCTTATTTATGGATGCAAAATAATCGTGTCTCTATTATATTAAGTACTTACTTTAGATGACGCTCATTGATGGATGTAAGATACTCGTGTCTCAATACATTGATACACGTATGAGATACACAATGGCAATTTGACAACTAAATTCTTTCTCCTCCTACTACTAGTTCTTTTGTTTACTTATAACTCTAACTAGTTTCAAGGTTAATTACTTTTTAGCTTAAGATGATAAAATGACAATTAACAGGTTGTTGAATTAATAGGGAAGAAGTTTTAATGATTTGTGTTATAGATATTCGAGTGATTAGAGATCATGAATTAATCTACTAAATTATAGATGATAAAGGTTAGGGTAAGACTTATATATGAGATGTCATAGTGATTCTTTAATGGTAAGTAACATATACATAATCGTTGGTTTAACAATTTGGATACAAAAATGCATTGATCAAACGCGTACCTAAAATCTGCTGTTAGTACATCCTGAAGGCCCTTGGGATCGATCCCGAACCACACTCGAACAAACACATTTACAGGATAAATGTGGGCCATGAAATGCGCCACTTGATTACCCTCTCTATAAACATGAGCAAAAGTGACCGAATTAAAAGTATAACACAAGGACACAATATATCTCAACCAATCTACCTAAGTAATTCAGAGGAAAGAAATGGGACTCAAGCATAGTGATAACTTGCAAACAATCCGACTCCGCAATTACATCTCGGAGACCTGGCTAGCAAGCTTCAACCCCAAATCTACACCTCTAGGTTCTACCACATCAGGCTCCCACATGTCCCGCAACTGCTGGCAACCGACAAGTAATAGCTATCCTGCACAACCTCGGATGATCATCCCCAGCCCACGACCAACATCACCCAAATCCCTGCCATCAGAGTTGATTTTTCATTTGTGGGTCTCGGGTGCAGCCCATCTTCCTACTTGACACACTTGTGGCTGGTCCACCTCCTTCTCAACAAGTTCCTTAAACGCATAGAGACAACTACGTGTATGGTCCGTTAAAACTCTACCTGCGCACATCTTCCTATTCATGTTGTTCCACACACTCCACAAGATAGTCACGAATTCCTCCAACCTCAACACTCCTTCCGCGGCTGTAGCACCATCCACTCAATCTAGAACACTCTGAATGCTGCCCAATCGTCTACTACATCCACTCCCAAAGACGACTAAGCGATTTCAATAGTTAGACAGAAAAACAAGGCATGCATCTCTGTCTCGACAACAAGCTTACCCCGACAACTGGTTGATCCAACTGGGCAATTTGACAACTAAATTCTTTCTTCTCCTACGACTAGTTCTTTTGTTATAACTCTAACTAGTTCCAAGGCTAATTACTTTTTAGGTTAAGATGATAAAATGACCATTAACAAGTTGCTGAATTGATAAGGAAGAAGTTTTAATGATTTATGTTATAGATATTCGAGTAATTAGAGATTAGGATTTAATCTACTAAATTATAGATGATAAAGGTTGGGGTATGACTTGTATATGGGATGTCATAGTGATTTTTTTAGTGGTAAGTAACATATATATAATTGTTGGTTTGACAATTTGGATAAACAAAATGCATTAATCAAACGCGGACATAAAATCCATTAAAAGTACATCATGAAGGCCATTAGGACCAGTCCTGACCACACTCGAACAAACACATGTACAGGATGAAGGTGCGCCATGAAATGCGCCGTCTGATTACCCTCTCTATGAACATGAGCACAAGTGACCGAATTAAAAGTACAACACAAGGACAGTATATCTCGACCAATCTACCTAAGTAATTAAAAGGAAAGGACTGAGACTTGAGCATAGTGATAACTTGCAAACAACCCGACTCCACAATCACAACTCGGTGACCTGCCTTGCAAGTTTTAACCCCAACTATATAGCTCTAGGTTCGATCACAACAGTCTCCCACCTGTCTCGCGGCTGCTGGCAACCGGCAAGAAATAGCTCCCTTTCACAACCTCGGATGACCACCCCAAGCCCACGACCAACATCACCCAAATCCCCGCCATCAGAGTTGATTTTTCATTTGTGGGTCTTGAATGCAGCCCATTTTCCCACTTGACGCACCTATGGCCGTTCCACCTCTTGCTTAATAAGTTTCTTATATGCATAGAGATAGCTACGTGCATGGTTTGCTAAAATTCTACCTGCGCACACCTGTAGACCATGAAAACGCTATTCATGTTGTTTCACACACTCCACAAGACAGTCATGAATTCCTCCAACCTCGACGCTACTTCCGCGGATGTAACACCATCCACTCAATCCAGAACACTCTGAATGCTGCCCCAACCGTCTACTACATCCACTCCCAAAGACGACTAAGTTGTTTCAATAGTTGGACTGAAAAACAAGGCATGCATCTCTGTCTCGACAGCAAGCTACCTCGACAACTGGTTGATCCAACTGGGCAACTCTATGTTGGACCCCCGCTCCACACGACAACGTGTTACTACAAGCAGGCTAAAGAAAAGCCCAGATCTTAGGAGGTATGTGTAGATCCCAAATCAGCTGCCAAACTTTATCGCGCTCACTCCCGACCCCCCGGGCAAACCACTTTATATCTCTTTCTTCCATTTGATAAAATGATAACCTGATTTCACTATGTAGCAACCGTCCTTGGAGAAAGGCCCAACAAGCCTATCATGATCTTGCGAAGAGAAAATAATAATTTTCAGAACTTCAGCGACCTCGAAAGGTAGGACATTTTTGACGAATTATGTCTGCCTTCCAGGTTCGAGAATCCCAATCTAACCATTCTTTGAGTTTGGCATCTTCGTTCCTCTTAGAGGAGATATAAGTCGAAACGACGGAGGAGACAAGGTCTAATGATCTTTCTAGATTCTGATACTTTTACCGCCGTCGAGCATCCATCGACATCCAGTCTTCAGATGATCTTGCCCCTCCAGAATACTACGCCATACAAATTTAGCGTGATGCCCTAGATGAATTTCTAAGAATGAGCAATTAGGAAAATAGCGAGCTATCATAAGCCGAGAAGCCAATGAATCAGGAAAGTTCATAAATCTCTAGCCTTGTTTGGCAAGCATCGTAATATTGAGATCGTAAAGAGAACGAAAAACCCAAACCACCACGATCCTTTAGTTCACAATCATGAGAGCAGGCTACCCAATAAATCCTCTTCTTCACCTCACCAAAACATTACCAGAATCTAGCCATACTAATCTCAATCTCATGATAGAGGTTATCGGAAGCTTGAATAGTCCCATATGATAGGTAGAGATCGAATCCCATAAATCATTATAAAGTGTCAAAAAAATGTGTGGAGGCAAGCAAAAAGTATCTTCGCCCGAGATCGGCAAGGACATGTGAGAAAGTCTATGAATGGTAAGTACCGGCAAAAAACTACTAAAATCATCTAAATAGGAGAGGCCCTTGACAACTGTAAGAGAAAAGTTGACGAGGAAAAAGGGCCAACAATTTGGTGCAAAAGGGGGCCATCAATGCCCCAAGTGTCGAGCCAAAAGCGTGCAATGTCGCCCTTACCAAGGGGCCATCAACCGTAACGACAAAAGAGATCACAACCCATCTTTAGGTCATTCTATATGTGGGATCTCTTGCCAAAAGCGGTGGATTGTTCTTTATTGGCACAATGCTTTTGGTGAAGCAAATGAGTGGCGAGGTTAGACTTGGCATCTAGTTGCCAGCAGAGCTTCATCATGAAAATGGGATTTATGAGTTTGCTCGACCGGGACTCAAAGCCTCCTCTATCCTTAGGGCCACACAGCTTGTTACATGCAATCAGGTGGAGACCACGGCTGTCGGACGTGTTGCTCCTGAAGAATTTAGCACATATGGAATCAAGAGAGGTGATAGCATAAGAGGGAAAAGTAGTGGACTACATGGTGTACTAAGGGATAGTAGAGAGGGTGGTCTGGATGAGGATAGCTCTCCCAACCTTGGAAAGGGTGTTGGTTTTCCAGGTTGAGAGTTTAATTTTTTACTTTGGCAATGAGTTTCAAGAAGTGGTCTTTACTAGTCTTTTAGCCGAGAGAGGCTTACCAAGGTAAGTACCAAGGTCGGGGATAGCTTGAATACAAGGGTATTATGAAGATTAGCTAGGTCCAGGTCAGAAGTGTTTTTGGAAACAAGATGTTTGCTTTTAGAAGCGTTCATCCGCTGGCCGGAATGGGAGAAGAAAGTGTGTAATGTCGCAAGGGCACAATCTAGGGTCCAGCAGAGGTGTCTCCGAAGATGATTAGGTCATCGGCAAAGAAGAGGTGATTATTATGAGTACGTTTTTGGTGACTTTACGCATTAATATTTTCTAGTACTTGCATATTTAGATTAATAATAAACTATTCTACCTTTTTGAAGAGGTTTTTAATGTTGTTATTGTAATACCTCACATTTATGAGTATATTTCTAAAAGATTAAGAGTTTATATATATGAATGTTTAAAGGGATTGATACTGCTACTCATACCAACAAAGTCGATTTTCCTTATAGGAAGCTTATGTGATAAGAACTCCACAGTTAATCGTGCTTGTCTGGAATAATTTCAAGATGGGTGACCTCCTTGAAAGTTTCTCAGGGTGCGCACGAGTGAGGTCAAAATGCGCCAGAATGACCTGTCTTAATATGCGAGATCAGTACACGGCCTGACAAGCTGGCATAACTAGGTGACTACACCCGGTTGCGGTTGATAAACCGGGAGTGTTACAAATGGTATCAGAGCAACCCTTGTGACCGCGTGTAGATCCTGAGGTCCGGAGTGCTCAAGTCAGCAGCTTAGCCGGGGAAAGGTCGTAGAGTTAGATTATGGCTGGCTTCCAGTCGCAACGAGAACATTGCTTTCTTAAAATAGGGGGGTGAATGTAATACCCCAAATTTATGAGTAGGTTTCTAAGAAATTAAGGGCTCATATGAGCGATTAAAGAGGTTGATATGTTACTCATACCAACAATGTCGACTTTTCTTTTAGAAAGCCCATGTGATAAAAACTTCACAGTTAACCGTGTTTTCTGGGGAATAATTTAAAGATGGGTGACCTCTTGGGAAGTTTTTCAGGGTGCGCCGAGTGAGGTCAAAGTGTGCCAGAATGATCCGTGTTGGTCTATGAGGTCAGTACACGGCCTGACAAGCTGTCATAGGTGACTACTCCCGATTGCGGTGATGAGTCGGAGTGTTACAGTTATTATAATTTATAATATGTGTTTTTTGCTGTAAATATTTTTTTAATATTATTATTTTTATTATTAGTTTAACTTTATTTACTACATTTGGCCTAATTTTACTACATTGAGTATTTCATTTACCAAATTATTCATAATTCGACATTATTTTTAATAGTTTACATAACTATGATTTATAAACTTAAAAAAGGCGTTTCATTTTTGAAAGCAGGTGGGGCCAAATTTCGGGCCAAGATCTCGAACCAAGCGTGGCTCTTATTACTGCGAGCTTTTTTCAGGTTGCCATTTTCAGGCCTAATGTAAGGCCCGTACCTGGGGAAAAGTCGCGCCTAAGCCATTTGATCAGCTTTTACTCGTGGTGTATTCAATCATCCAAATTATGTAATGATAAGAATGCGTGTTGTCTCAATTGTACCTTTTATTTCATAGTAATTAATTTTATGTTTTTAATTGTAATTTTAATCTATGTTTTGTCTAATTGGTTATTAGATTAGGCTTGGGTGATTCATATGCTTGGTTGATATAGATGGTATTTGATTATTAGTCTAAAGGAAGCAACTTTCGTTTAATTGGTGTATGGTTAAGAATAATTAGTGAATGTAGAATTAATTAGATAACTAATAGATGTGATTTGATTAATGTCACGATTGCGGCTAATTAGATACTAATTTGGTTGTTCCTTATCCTTGATTAATCTTTGTGTTAACTGCCCGTTGATTGTGATTTGTTTGAAGTGTCAAATTAGGATTGAAGGAGGGGAATTTGGTAACAGTTGCTCGCGGATTAAGTGACGAATTGTTAGATAGTTGATTGAATTACTTGCATAAATTGGGTATGGGATATCACTAATGGACTAATGGTCGTCTTTAATATTAGTGTTGCAATACCGTTCATTTAGTTGTTTCTTAATTAGCTTTACTTACCAAAAAAATTACCCACATTTTATTCGCTTTATCTTTTATTATGTTTTTCCCACATCCATCTGGGTTAAACCGCCTTCATCGTGATCCGTGAATACAATACCCACCTACCCTTGCTAGATTAGTTAGTTAATTGTGATAATTTGATAGAAAATAAAAACGTATCTCCTACCAACACTTCTGCTGCACTATGTGAAAATGCAACTCTGAGTAGTGTAGGTTGTGGCAAGAGACACCCTTTGGCCTTTTGGGAAAGCTAAGCAGTAACAGTAACTGAAGAGATAGTTATGGAAACAAGAATATAGAAATGAGATTCCCATTTCCTGCTTTTCTATTTCGAGAAAGAGGGAGGAAGAGAGAGGAGGGGGAGAGGGGGAGAGGGGGAGGAAAGGGAATCTAATCCCTCCGAAAAGTAATGGAATGGGAATATGGGGGAAATGCCCATAAAGGATAAACCCCACATTCCCATAGAAAATGGATTGTATATACAACAGGAGGAATGGGAATGAAGGAAAGAATGCCTTCAAAAGACTGTAATAAAAGGCTCGAGGACTAGGTCAACATCGACTGTGTTTACGCAGTGGCGGCCTTTTCTTCTTCATAGTGGTTTGCAGGAAGGAGGGTGCACACCAGGTTCCTGTCGCCATAGACGTTGTCCACACGGGCTGAAAGCGAACAGAAGAATGTCTCAGTTTAGCACTAAATTAAATTCAGGAGGGGGGGGGGGGGGGGTTGGAGGAAAGAATTAGTAGTAGGAAGCATACATGTCGTAGGCCAGAACTTGGCAGACCGCAGCCAGGAAGCAGGGTAAGCAGCGTACTCCCGTGTGTATGGTTTGTTCCATGAGTCTGCCATAAGCATTGAAGGCGGATGTGGTGCTCCCTGAACAAACAATATCCAGTCAGGAGACCAAGATCAACAAGATATTTGTTTGAAAGTTTTGAAGGAAATGATGTCAACTGATTAAGTGAAGTTCCTACCTTGAGAACATTGTTGTTGACATCCGCTTTCCCCTTTTCAATCTCGGCAATTTCCTCCCTAATGGAAATTAGGGCATCGCAGAACCTGTCTATCTCCGCCTGCAAAAGTTACCACACCAGAATAAGCGCGAGAAAATTTGGAAGTTTGCATGATTAGCAGGTCACTGAAAGCATTGTTGAAAATACCTTGCTTTCACTTTCTGTAGGTTCAATCATGAGTGTGCCAGGGACAGGCCATGACATGGTTGGCCCATGGAAACCGTAGTCCATAAGTCTTTTAGCTACATCCTCAGCCTCAATGCCGGCGGTGTTCTAGAATGTAGAGAAGCAGTTTAGTATAATGAAGAATGGGAATTGATTGGAGGGCAAGTACAGTATTTTTGCAGCAATTACCTTGAAAGCTCTCAAATCTATGATAAACTCATGGGCACATGTTCCATTGACACCACGGAAAAGGACAGGGTAGTGGTTCTGCAAAGACCAAGTACGAAGGGGGTTAACCAAGATTACGAACATTGGCCAATTAATTATATTCCATAAAAATATCAAAAGTAATCTAAATTCGGTACAGAAGAATCAGAACTCAAAGGATGGATGCTATTGGTACGTACCTCCAAACGCTTAGCCATATAGTTTGCATTCAGAATAGCTTGCTTAGATGCATCGGTCAAACCATTTGAGCCCATCATTGCAATGTAGGTGTATGAAATTGGTAAAATTAGAGCAGATCCCCAAGGTGCAGCAGAAATAGCACCCAAGGGCTGTAATTCTTCTGGGGCAGGAATTCCACCAGTTGACACCTGCCGAAGAGCGAATGAGGTTAGACACTTTTCTCCCGCCTTGGAAAATTAAGATCCACAACAAATAATACATAGTACAACCAACTAATATATTAAAACCAGTCCCAATCGAACTGAAATCACCAACTAGGCAATGAAAACACGTGAAGATCTCTGACAGAAAAAAGGGATTACTTCCTAAGTTGCATTGCAATGAAGATGTTATTTAGGTAAAATGCAACTAACAACCACAGGGATGAGTGGCTTATGTTATCAACTGATTGCAATAAGCTTAACTGAGAGTTTCATACCACAGGGTGAGACGGCAAAAATGGTGCCAAGTGTTTCTTCACACCAATGGGGCCCATACCAGGTCCACCTCCACCGTGGGGGATGCAAAATGTTTTGTGTAGGTTAAGATGGCAAACATCAGCTCCAATGTATCCTGGGCTTGTAAGACCAACCTGGGAAGAATGAGTCAAAGCATGTATGATCAGTGATTCTTCATTTATGACCAATATCATATTAGTACTAACCAACCAGCCTTAAAAAAAAAAAAGAAAAACCGATATGACAGTCACCTAGAAATGCTTAAACATACTTCCAAAATCCATGATCAGGAGATAAAAGCAACCCCTCTTGGTTCGCTTTTTGTCTAGGTTCAGACATTTTCAATTTGAGAATTGGAGCAAGACTGGGGAAAGTTAAAGACCAAAGGGTAGATAGAAATGACGATTCAGTAAACCATAATTATTGGAGAATCCACTGTCCACCGAGGTTTGTAGTATTGTAGTTGCACACCCTCTTCCAAGAAGTTCACTAAAGTCTACTAGAAAATTATCATGAGAAGCATAATTAGTTGACACCTTTACTTGTTTGCCTTTGTGAACTGCCATGCACAGCACGACCCGACATTATTTTCTGATACTGGCACCATTAGCGAGGACAGAAATTAAAAAAAAGTTTAAGTATCCCTTTTTCAGAGTCTTAAACATCCTTTTTCTCCTTATCAGTCTCATTGTTTGCCACCTAGTAGCATTTAACCTTTAAGTTTCTAACTCTAGGGTAATGTTAGATTATCACTATGTAGCAAATTAGATGTCTGATAAAAAGTACTAAATTTCTGGTTTTGAAGATGAAGACTAATATTTTAGTAAAAGTCATGAGCTTAGATCCTTCTTTTCGTTTTATTTTCCTTTTGGTAAACCAAAAATCATGTGTCTAGAAACATAAACCGTCAACAACTCTGGAAATTGACAATGGGAAACTAATCTCGACAAGGTGAACTAATATCAACCAACCTGTGCATTCATGTTAGCACCATCCATGTACACTTGCCCCCCATTGTCATGGATAATCTTACAGATCTCATCAATGCCTTCTTCATAGACACCATGAGTCGAAGGATAAGTAACCTGGATATCAGAAGCAATATTAGCTCCAGCAGTTTTCATGAAAGAGGGTTAGCCAAATAATTGCAACAGCTCATACCATAAGTGCAGACAAATTGTCCTTGTGTGCTTCAGCAGCCTTTCTCACTTCTTCAATATTGATGTTTCCCTTAGCATCAGTCCCAACAGAGACAATTTTCATACCACACATGGCAGCACTGGCAGGATTTGTTCCATGAGCCGAAACAGGTATGATGCAGACATTGCGATGATGATCTCCTCGTGACTGCATTTAGTTAAGCTTAATCATTATTTACTTACACACAGAAGGTGACAAGCCCTGACTATCAAAAGCGTAATACAAATAGGCTTTGTAGCCATATATGACAAGGTTCTTAGCAGCGACTACATTACTGGAAAAAAAAAAAACTTTTTAATGTTAAATAGAATACACTGCAAGCAATAAGTGCCAGATATTGAACAAGTATTTTTAGCAGGATTCACAAAACTGGTGCCCTGGAGTAAGAAGTTTCCAGAGGCTCTTTTGGACCTCTAAAAGGGTGAAGGTGAACAATAGACTTCTACGGAAAAAATATAAGAAAGGAAGTAGTCAAGCAATTAGTCATGTAATTGAAGTGAAGCCTAGAATAGTTAGGCAAAAAATTTCTCTGTCCTATTTCTTTTTGGTAAACCAAAACCTTGCAAGCAGTTTAAACACCAAATCAGTAATGCTGAAATAACCATACCAAATGGTAAGCCCGAATAACCATCAGCCCAGCGTACTCTCCAGATGCACCGGCATTAGGTTGCAAAGAGACTGAGTCAAAACCAGTAACCGTACACAAGAGTTCACCAAGGTTTTCGAACATTTCCTGTAACATCAAGGAAACACAGACCCAAAATAATGCATAAGACACAGCTCATAAGATATAAGAAATTTAGCCACCATGATCAAAGTGTCGAAGGCAGCAAAAGGATCTCAAATCATTTACCTGATACCCTTGAGCTTGGTCTACTGGGGCAAAAGGATGAATATCGGAAAAGCTTGGCCATGTTACTGGCATCATTTCAGTGGTAGCATTCAACTTCATGGTGCAAGATCCCAGTGGAATCATGCTGTGACACAGTGACAGATCCTTTGCTTGTAGTTTATGAAGGTACCTCAGCAGCTCATGCTCCGTGTGGTGCCTAATAAGGTAATATCAGTTTCCAAGAATGTAGGATTCAAAGAATAAGACGTTTTAGACGAATTTACCAAAGAGAAACATACGAGTTAAATATTGGGTGAGTCAAATAAGGGCTCTCCCTCACAAGGGTCGAAGGGAGGGCAGTCTCTACTTCTGGTGCAATTGATGCAGCAGTAAATGGTACCTGACAGTCAACAAACAGTGGTACAGCATTAGTTTCAACACTTTCAAGCACTGTATGCTATGACAATCATCATTAAGAAAGTAATTATATGGTTTAAATACTCACGGATTTGCCACCAGCAAAGACTTTGAAAAGGTTATCAACATCCTCCAAAGTAGATGTTTCATCAAAAGAAACAGTAATCTGGAAGTCAAGCAATAAACTAATTATAATAACAGGGTAAGGTAAAAGTTAAAAACTAGAGCACAAGGAACATTCAACAAATTAACTCACAGTGTTCTGATCCAAAACACGCAAATTCATCTGATGCTTAATTGCTTCATCAGCAATTGCATTTGCATCAGCACACTTGATTTTCACTGTGTCGAAGAAGGGCAACCCCTGAACTTCCACGGTTCCAAGCTTTTTAGTTCCAGCAGCAAATGTACCAGCAAGACCATGCACCCTTTGACCGATGGTTTTAAGGCCTTCAGGTCCATGATAAACACAGTACATAGCAGCCATATTGGCCAGCAAAGCCTACACAACAGGGCAGAAGATTCATTTAACCGCATAACAATAACAAGAAAGAACCAAGGACAAATCACACAAATCTCAAACTGATAGAGGTTTATTTTCCTCCTATAATCACAATACAGAAAAGAACCAGGGACTTGCAGTTTATACAGAGGCTATTCCAGCAACAGTAGGTATAAGTTCAGTCAAGTGGGAAGCAAAAAGCAAGACTTAGAGACAAAATACGATATCAGTAAGTTCATCAGTTAGCATACTTTTAATTTGTTTTAACTGAACATTTCACAAAAAAAGAAAAGAGAAAAAAAAATTGTTTTAACTACATAATCTCGCATAAGAGAAGCTCCATACCTGAGCAGTGCAAATGTTACTCGTAGCTTTGTCCCTTCGAATGTGTTGCTCCCTAGTCTGCATCGCCATACGAAGAGCAGTCTTACCAGAAGCATCAACACTAAGACCAATGATTCTTCCAGGCATCAACCTCTTGTACTCTTGAGAAGTAGCCAAGAAAGCGGCATGAGGACCACCATAACCCATAGGCACACCAAACCTCTGGGCTGAACCAATCACAATATCAGCCCCCAACTCACCAGGAGGCTTCAACACAGTCAAAGCCAAAAGATCAGTTGCCATAACAACCTTAACACCACTAGCGTGCGCCTGCTTAATAAACTCCCCATAGTCCAAAACCTCTCCCTCAGTTCCAGGATACTGAACCAACACACCACAAACATCCCCTGATGAGTAATCAATGTCCTTAAGATCAGCTGTCACAACCTTAATATCGAAACCATCCGCCCTCGTCTTACAAATATCAATAGTCTGAGGGTGGCAATTACTAGCTATAACAAAGGTTTTCCTCTTCCCTTTCAAGATATTGTTACACATAGCCATTGCCTCGGCCGCAGCAGTCCCCTCATCAAGCAATGAGGCATTGGACATAGGCAAAGCAGTTAGATCAGTAATCATAGTTTGGAAATTTAACAATGACTCCAACCGACCCTGCGAAATCTCGGCCTGGTAAGGTGTGTACTGAGTGTACCAACCAGGGTTTTCCATAATATTCCTCAAAATCACAGTGGGTACATATGTATTATAGTATCCCATACCTATAAATGACTTGAAAACCTTATTCTTATTGGCTAAATATTGCATATGCTCAATCATTTGAGACTCAGTTAAACCCTCATCAAACTTTGAAAACTTCATTGATTCAGCCCTTATTGATTTAGGCACAGTTGCATCTACAAGTGCATCAAGATTGTCAAACCCACAAAACTGTGACATTTTTTCTTGTTCTTCACTAGTTAATGAGTTGTGTCTTCTAGCAAAAGTATCACTGGGTTTCAATGCATCAACCGAAATGGATCTTGTTTGTTGTGTAAATGACGCAACACCCATCATTTTTCCAGACTCATTTTTCTGGGAAAATCTATGACAAGATGCCATGGTCGAAACATACCTCGATGAGATTGAATCAACAGCATTTACATTGTTTTTCATCATGTTCTTGTTCTTACTGTTGTTGGTGTTTGGTCGGTTGTTATGGTGCAACCTTCTCAACATAGCCCTGCTCGCAAGCTTTCTTGCACGCTCCATTGTTAGAAAGATTTGATCTTTGCTGCAAAAAATATGACACAATAATAATCAAAAGTATAGGTTATGAATCAAATAAAGTAGGGATGAATCTAAAGTTTGTAACTTTTTTTTTTCTTTTCTTTTGTGGGTAATTTTTGTTGGGAGTGTTTGTTACAGAAAGTTCAGAAATTTATGGTATCCATGACCATGGGAAGTATGAAAGTATGCTAAAGATACTAGGTGGGTTGGTAGAACCACATATAGGGTAATGATTTATATATATACTATGTCAATGTGTGGTGTGACTAACATATTTGTGAGAGGTTCAAATTGATTTTTTTTCCTATTATTGGAATGAATAAATCCCATTAATGCCCATGAAATTAATTTCACTTTCACAGTCAAAAATATGATTTTTTTTTTCCTTTCTTGACTGAATTACTGGATTCTATGAATTGTTTCAATTTATTTTACTATTTCGACTAACCTAATATTGCGTTATTAGGATCTGAAATCTAAAACATTGTGTAAGCTTTACCACGGAAGTGATTTAATCGGAAAAAAAAAATTTGATCTTGTAATAAGAAATTCCGTCCCACATTTAATTGAACATTTGCATCGTTTGGGATACAGTTTTGATATTGCGTGACGAGTACGATTATAATACGACTATAAATCTGCTTAGGGGCAGTTAAATACCGCATTCAATATAAACTTCATTTTTTTTAGTGGGTAATTAATGCGAATATTATAAGTTTTAGAGATTTGAGATCGAGATTTAATGCAATAATAACTTCAACCTTAAAAACATTTAAGCTAAGATCTTAACTTAACTGATGTTATGTCACTGTTGTCACAATGTCAGTGTAAGAAGGATGGTGGCCTGGTGGGTGGTGATGCTGACTTAGGAGAGAGAATAGATTTGTTTGTCACACCAAAACTCCAGAAAAGGACAGTGCTTTACAAACGTGGCAATCACAAAATTTTAACAAGAGATCAATTTTTGGAGGAAAAATTAGGAAAACAACAAAAATAAGGCAAATTGGAGGAGTAGTGATTGGAGGGAATTGTTTGGGAAGAGATTGAATTTCAGTGGATCATATTGTTGATTGAATGGTAAGATGAGGAACACCCCAAAAAAATTCCCTTTATTTTCTCATCATTTTGAAAAAAAAAAAAAAAGTTCAGTCTGTGAATGATGATAAAGTGGGGATTTTTTTCTTTTTTGGTTATGGGATTATGTGTTGGCAGATTGTGTTTCACATTTAGCTTATCACAACTTCCCACCTCATACTTTCAATACAAGCAAATATACAAAATTTGGTGTAAGATCGTCTCACAATAACTCACCTTAATATGTAAAAGTTAGATGAGCCAACCAAGCTCGAGTTCCCTAGGCATGGGTTCAACTCGGTCCCTTTGTGGTATAGCTCAGGCTTCCTTTGAATTTAGTTGAGCTAACCAAACCCTCCTTAGCTTGGGCTTGGCTGGTAAAAGCTCGGTGCTGTAATTGAACTCGTTGTATCTTTTCCTTTTACTTGAATTCTCATGAGGTTGGGCCAGAATAAGATATTTTCTTATAATATAAACATTCATGAAATAAATACTACTCTGTAGTAAATAAAATAACACGTTAAGAAGATGTGTTCACTAGTATGGTGATTTTTGACAAAACCTAAACACACAAAACAAATTTGTTTTAGAGAAAACAAGCTTCCAAGCTCAAACGATGCGAGCTTCTTGATGTATGTTCGAGCAATTGAGCTTGACTCCCTTCTAGTCAAGCTTGGCTTGGGTTCTGGCTTGGCTGTTTGGGCTTGATCAATTCAAATTCGAACCAAAACTTTGACCGACTCTAATCCGAGAGCACTATGATTCAATTTGGTTTACTTAATAATCTACTCCCTCCGCCCCCCTTTAAACACCCCACTTTTCTTTTTGGGGTGTCTTTATTTAAACACCCTATTTCAAAACTTACTAATTGCGGTAAGTTTTCATCACACATCTACACTCCACTATCCCCAAAAATAATAAACAAACAATCCATTATCTCCAAAAATAATAAATAAATCACCCACTATTTTCAACAATAATAAACAAACCATCCATTATCTCGAACAATAATAAACAAACAACCATTTATCTCCAACAATGATAAACAAATCACTCATTATCTCCAACAATAATAAACAAACAAAACTACCTTAATCTATGTGAAAAATTCAATGGGGGTGTTTAAAGGGGGACGGAGGGAGTAGATTCTAAATTTCATCAAAAGTAAACAGGGATGAACTTGCTCGTTTGTGTTATGTTCGATACAAGCTTGGCCAAAGATTTCTTGGCACGTTTAACGAACCAATTTTACCTAGCTTATAGTACAATACTTTCCTTACTCATTTATTAGTTACAAGCTCGTTTCAAGCTCAACTCGCCTATTGAGATGTCAAATGTGTCAAGCACGAGCAAGTAGATTTGAATATGACCATAGAGCCAAAAGATAACCTCTATCTAAAGTCTACTTGCTTTTATAAATTGTGATTCATCTCGTCAATATATAATTAACCTGAAAGTCACATGTTCAACTCTCACAAGTAGAAGCTACCATATAGTCTAGGATATATGCACTCCCAATACACTTACAAGTCTTCAACCTTACATCAGTAAATCTATACCCAAGGACAAACACATTAATATAATAATATTATTATGGATTTTTAGATTTATAATAATATTAATATAAAGTAAATCTAAGTCCAAGCTCGAACATTAAGCTACACGACTCAGGTGAGAGCCATATAATTACTAATTATGCGATTAGGCTCTAATAAAGTACTGTAATAAATTTCTCGAGTGTCTTGAGAAGTGTAGAGTAGAACCACTTAGCTATAGGATTTAAATTTGGTTCACCATCACTACTTCTCACTCGAAGCACATGTTTTTTTTGTGGAGGACACAAAATCCTGAGGTTTTGGGATGTAACGTGATAAGCCAGAGAAAAGTGTTGCGCTGGAATTTGTATGTTTCTGATGTTTAACCACACAAAAAAAAAAAAAAAAGAAAAAAAAAACTTGCAATGTGTTAAGTGTCCGACATACAACAACTCTGAGATTTTAAGCTCATCAGTAGTGAAGCTGAACAGACTACTTGAACACTGCTGACATAAAATATCTAATTTTGCTATGTAATCGTTTGACACAAATACACAATACACATACTAGCTGATAGTCTGATACATCATACATTTGTTCTTTTGTATGGTTATCGTCTATTTAGTTGGAATATGTACGAGAAATTTAAACGGGGCATTGGCAATTTAAGAAAAAAGAGGAGTAATTTTGTTAGTGCGTAATCAATGTTAGTGTGTAAGTACCGTTAGAATTAATCCTAGTTCCTCGTGGATACGATCTCGACTTCTCTAACTACATTATAGTAGGTTATTTGGTAAATATCGCGACAATGCCCTGTCACTAAATTTGGCGTCGTTGCCAGAGAACTGAAGTATTTTTAATTCTTTTGTGTGCTCGCTGTAGAGTAGATCGGACCTCCACCTCTTGCGTTTGTCACTCTCTCTCGAGCTGACTCTCTTACTCCTTTTGTATCTCACAATGAAAGATGTCTAGAGAGATGTGCTCTCACCTCACCTGAAGAATTCTTGCCAAGTAAAACTTGATCTCACACTCGCACAAGAAAATCTCTGTTTTTCTTTGTATATCGTGTGCCACACAAAGGAGCTAGTGCGGTAGTGCCTTTCCTTTCTTTTTATTGGCTTGAGAACGTGTTATCGGCAAGCTTCTCCAAGAAGCATTACTTGGGCAAAATTCTGCCCCACAATAAAGTCTACTAGTATTTGATTTTGTTGAAATATAAGATCATTGTGGGTGATCTAACCATTAGTATAATCTTTTGACTAATTTGATTATCTAACATGGTATCAGAGTCTCGGCGATTCTGAGATCTCGTGTTCGAATCCTGGTAGCCCTCTCCTTTGTTATGTTGGAGCTTTAATACAAAAGAGCTCAGTTTAAGTATTTTGTTTGTGGGTCAGTGGGCCAGTGAGCCTTTGCGTGAGAGGGCGTGTTGAAATATAAGACCTTCGTGGATGATGTAACCATCAGTTTACCCGTTTGGCTCAGTTGGTTATCTAACAGATTTCCAATCCAATAATAACACCTTATCTATACCATGGGCTGAAATATGTAACATGGCCCAACTTCATTTTGGGTTTCCTCGCAACACGTTTCTACCCAAATACTAATCACTACTAACTAGTTTTTTGACCCGTGCAAATGCACGAGAATTACAAATTTTTTTTTTAATATAATTATCTATGTCTAATATAAAATTGCTACGAAAATATTTAAAACAAAACCATTTTATATAACGTTTGAAAATTGTACCTTGAAATTTTTGGTAATCATTTTTGGCGCTTGGTAAAGCAGAATGTGGTTCGTGGGTTGTATTTGGTGTACACATGGAAATTTTTTTGCTTCAAATTAAGAAATTCAAATTCTCGAATAATTTTAGGATTGCCAATCATATGATTTGAGTAAATTTTTGATTTGAGACTAACATTCCCATAACACCTTCTTAAAGAATTTTAACTTAAAAATCATATTCAAAAATAAGAATTTAGGAGTCGTCTGAAAAGTCCGACCTCATACCAACGGACCACCTAATGAGTTTGCTCCACCACTCAATAACCACCCGTTGACTCTTGTATGTACTCGACAACTTTTATCAATTTTCTTAGGCGGCTCCCTCCTGCGCCAAGTTTTCTAGGTGACCTCAACTTCTCATGCATAAATCGTCTACGCAAACCACCAATCAACAATCATCTCCCTACCCGCTTCCCTATCTAACACCCACCACTTCCATCATCATTCCTAATCATGAACACCCAACGTCCAACAAAACTTTAGAGGACATCTTCTCACCCCTGGTCAAATTTTTTAGTCGACTGGTTCCTCGTCGACTTCTTACATGACCTCCTTACACCCATCAAATTATCTATTCGATAGTCGCAACCGCTTCCTACTCAGTTTATTCTCCACCTCACGCTCTACTTTGCATGAACTCCCTCAATTCCTACTATAACCCCTTCACACCCGCTAATTCTTAGAATCGAGTCATTTATATTAACATATTTTATCAACTCATAAGAACACACCAACTCCTTTGCGCGACCCTCCCACCACTAACTTTGAAACTCGACCCCTTCACACCCGCTAATTGTTTATATCTTTATTTTTATTTTTGTACCCTTAAAACTAATTTATATGTAATTGGTACCCGTGCACATGTATGGGGATTAATAACATTATTTTTAGATAGTCTGCACCTCTCTTACCCATGTCAAAAAGTCTAGCCAACCCTTAACCTTGTCGATTTCTCTACCCGATCTCCATAATTAAAATTCATACCCTCGTCAAAATATCTTGCTGACCCTCAACCCTATCAACTACCCGTCATCCTAACATCCATACGATCATACCTGACACTCCCACCCCGTCAAATTACTGTACCCCAGCCCTATCAAAACATGTCCTATTTTGAGGTAAGATTGATACATGTCATAATTAAATAGATTAAGTAAAATCATAAAAACTTAGATGAGCCTAATTAACACCAACGTATTAGTTTGATCACATCATTTGTTAATATAATTATAAGTCCCCACTTTTATATTAGAAATGATGATGTATAAAAACAAAAGATACCTTACGACCATTAGCATATAAGAATAGCTAGATAAGGTATAAAACTTTAAATTCCTTTCGTTGTGTTATACTCCCTCCGTTCGACTATAAAACGCGTAGGGTCGGAACACAGTTTTTAAGAAAAGTAGAATAAAGAATGAGTTTTAGGGTCCACTTGGTGTAAAATTACACATAGGGGTATGTCCCAATTCCACTTTTAATAAAAAAGTAAGGGTGTTTTGGTATTTATATGTACAAATAAGGAAAGATTCCAAGTATGAAGTTTAAAGATGAACACCCCTAAATAGAAAGTAGGAAGTTTAAAGTCGAACGGAGGGAGTAGTCCTTATTGAAAATGATTTTTTTTCTTTTTTGTAAATGTTTTAAAAATGTAGTTGAATTCACTAACCCAAAACATCTTCCCTCCCGTTATCGCTACCCAAGAGTTCGTGACTATTAACCACATAAGCCTAGGAATCTAGGGTACCAAGAAAAATGAATATGTAATACGAACTTTCAATCATGTCATCAGCAGTCACTAAGTCATCATCATTGATTTTTTTCATCTAAAATTGTGAAACAATACAGTCGATTCCTTTAGAATTTACTCCTATTATGAAAATGTTATTTTTATTAACTATAGTCTATCATACAAATCATTCATGATTTGAGATGTTGGGGCTCGAAAATTTGAATGCTTAGTGTTAATGTCTTGAAAATATTAATCGGTCAATGTTAATTTGATAATAATATACGACATTTTTCTTATTCTAAAGTTGAATATGAATTTCTTGCTTAATCAGTATAATGGTCTATTTTATGTTGATCGTTGTAGTATGGTGTAATTATTTTGTTTCCATATTTGGTAGTGAGTAGAATTTTTTTTTTCATATTATTTTTAAGATTTTTTAATTTTGTTCACACTAAATCAGTATCAGATTTGTACTGGATCTTTAATTTTTATAAAATTAATTGTAATAATGTGCTTGAAGTAGTAGACAACACATTAGTAATATGATTAATTAGTAATTGAGAGGTCAATGGTTCAAATTTTGGTTAAGACATTTTTTGTCAAGTTTCGAGCATAATGACGTGTTAATGATTGCTGACATCTCAGTTGTACGCTGAATCTCGCCAAACCATCTTTTCTTGCACGCAATTATTAAAAGTAATAGATAGACTAGTACTTACAACATTGGTTATGATATATGTATTTGGATATTAAAGGGTGATTTCCAAACAGTTCGTCACCTTGTTTGTGATTCTGTGTTGTTTGCTTATACTCGTCTTTATTTCTGTGAACCTAGTGATGCCACTTTGAGGACGCTAACATGAGTTTGGACTTTGGTTGGAACTTTGTATCGATGCGTTTCTTCAACTATGTTTTGGTGACGTTACCTCAGGGCCGGGTGAGGTAGAGAGGAAGTGAGGCGGATCTTGGGGAGGGTAAGTCATAGAGATGAAGTGGAACAGATTTTGAAGAGGTTATCTCGACTGTGTAATTGTATAGATGTTAACTTTTGGTCTCGAAACAAAAATACAGGTTAATGGATGGGAAATTTGCATGAACATTGCTTCTTTAATACGTCTCTCCCTTTCCCTGTATCTGATTCCCTTCTATATTTCCTTTAATTTCTCCATCTTTCTATTCCCATGTCTATTTCCCGCCCGGTGTAATCAGCTTTTTACATATTCTACTACGTTAAAAGTATGGACATTCGTTGCAAATGTTTTTATTGTAAGTACATACTACTCGTATATACTCCATATATAGTGAAAATAAATGTGTATAGAAACATGGGACTAAATGGAAATCTCATTCATAATTGCATGACTAATGTAATTATGGCCTGGCATATCGATGATTATATATGCAGACAACAGTTAAGGGGGCGTTTGGTATGATATTAAGAATAGTAACGGAATGGAATGGGATTAGGGTGGAGTGGTAACAAGTTCCTTTACTTTAAAAAACTTGTTTGGTTCAACTTAAAACTGATGAAATCACTCTATTTGGATAAAAAAGTAAATAAAAAATACCCCAACCCCTTCCCCTTTCTCTCTCCTAACCTCCCCATATCCCACCCTTGCACCACCACTAAACCGCCGCACCAACCACCCACTTCCACCGGCGCCGGCGAGGACATCACCGGCGGCCTTGTACTGCGCCGGCGACTCTTCGGCACAGCCCACGCAAACCCAACCACGAGTCATTCTCACTCAATCATGTTTTCTAGCCACCCCTCCCCCTTCTCTCTCCTCTCTCCTCCCTTGCTAGCAACCACGTCTAACCCGCGAAAGGATAATTTAGGGCGTGTAGAAGGCCCACGAGAGGTGGTCGACGGTGGAAAAAGGGGTGGTCGGAGATAGTTTGAAGGAAGTTGTAGAAGAAAAGAGGAGGAGATAGGAGAGAGAAACTAGGAGAATGAGAATGAAGGCCGCCGCGGTGGTCGCCGGAGGTAGATCGGCCGGAAGATGACGTTCCCGGTGTGTTGGGTGGCCGGCCGTCCATCGCCGTTGGGGTGGTGGTGGTTTGGCAATGGTGTGGGGTGAGGTGAGGTGGGGGAGGTGAGAGAAGAAAAAAAAAAGGAATGGAATGTGATACCTCTAGTTTGAGGAGGGATTCATTTGAGGGGAGTGGGTTAAAGTAGGGTAATGAAGTGGGAAAAAAAATCATTAAACCAAACAAATGGAAACGTAAATGGAGTCCGATTCCGTTACTTGAACTCCAAAAATCACCAACCAAACATGCACTAAAATGATTTTTAGGACAGGGTCTGAATTGTGACCCGGATTCGTTCTATCTAGCTGGTGAGCTGAAGTAGTTTATACAGCATGTCGATCAGCATGGGCGGTTATAATTAGTTGTGCATCTTTTCTTCCCTTTCTCCATTTTTTTTTTCCTACAAGTTTGGGAAGGAGAAACTATTTGGGGATAGGGAGTGAAATTGAACTTAAATTAGCATGTGGATGTTGTGGTCATGTGTTGGGTCAAGCTCTCAATTTGCGTAGCACTCAAAACTTGACCAATATCCTGATCTGTAAAACTACAGGAGCTCGAACGACTATAGTTGATAGTCTTTCGAACAATTTGAGCCAGGTTCTTAGGCGTTACTTAAATGCTAATATGCTATCGCTATCTCTATCTCTGTTATGCATTCGTTTTTAGATGTGGAAAATATGACAAAAGATCTCATTGAATAAGGCCATGCATACGGAAGTGGCTTGGGATTCTGATGATTGATATTACTCTCAGGATTTGACAGTGGATTGCTATGCGCCCTCATCATGCTGATCTTCAACCTCGTTGAGTAATGGTGAAGTTCAGAGAGACAAACATTGAGATGAAGCCCACCTTTCAAAATCTCGAGGCTGATGCTCCCCATGATCGGATATAACAATCACCATGTTGGCGATGAGCCTGATGAGGAATGCTTTTACAGCTGAAGAGGCTGCGGTAGAAACCTCTGTCGCTACAGCATGTCTCAATGCATGCTCACTGGTTGAGCAGCAGGGCCGTCTTTGAGATTTGGAGGGCCCTATCCGAAATGTCGATAGGGGGCCCTAAGTACTACACGGAAATGGAATGTGAATTACTAGGCTAGAGAAATATCTACGAATACGTTTACATCTTTACATTATATGAACAAAATTAGCAGATATTGGGCCCCTAAAATCGGGGGGCCTAGCCCCTAGGCGACCGTCTAGGCTAAAGGCCGGCCCTGTTGAGCAGCAACAGCTTTTAGTAACTCCTTACATGAGTCATCGTTTGGAAGAACATCAGCATAGCTATCAATTCGTTACTCCTCTTTTTGCAGCTTCTAGAGAGACTTTTATGGTGTGTCATTCTAATTGTAATAGTAAAAAGAGATTTTTGAATGGTTTTCTAAACAGACTCACATTTCACCATATAAAATAGAAAAATACTAGGAGTCTATAGGTAGACAAAGAAAAATGTATCTACACCTAGTGTGTAGTAAATTTAATTATGGTTGCAGTAAATTCTTAGTGTTTAATTTAGGAATTAAGGGGGCGTTTGGTTCACCTAACAGGAATGGAAACAAAAAAGGAGTGGAATGGATTCAAGTTTCATTCTTTTTAAAACTTGTTTGGATCAATATTATTAAGGAGTCAATTCATAATTAAGGGGGTAGAAGTGTAAATTCATATTTTAATAGATTTTCCACACATTTCCCTCATCTTTCTCCCTCTTCTCTTGTAGCCATCCTTGACCACCCATCGACCACCAACTGCCGCCGTTGACTACCATCAACATTGACATTTTCGACCGCCACCACTACCATTTCAACCCTAACAAGATAACTAAGATGTGTATGTAATTAGTTTTCCATAATATTTCTCCATTATTCATAGATCTAGAAAAATCAAAATTGTTTTTCGTTTTCTTTAATATTCCGATAGGTGTTGGTGGGAGATGGGGGTGAGGTGGGGCGTTTGGGGCTGGGGTGGCTGAAGGGGCGCCGTCGGGAGTCATAAGTGGAAGAGAGGAGAAGTTAGGAAGAAGGGAGAAGAAAGAGATAGGAAGAAAATACACGTGTGGTGGTGGAATTGGAGGCCGGCGACGACGCCGGTGAAGTCGCCAGATCAAGGGCGGCCGGAGGGTGGTGTCGCCGGAGGAAGGGGTGGCGGCGGGTGTATCTCCGGCGGTGGCTCGGGGTGGTCCGGTGATGAGTGGGGTTGTTGTGTGGGAGGAGAGAGAGAGGAAGGGAGGAGAGAGAAATTGATTAGGGGGATTCAATTTTGTAACCCTAGGTTTTTTGTGGGATTCATTTTGAGAGATTGGAATGGGAGTGAGAAAGGATTAGAAAACAAAAAAAAATGAAAACAAACGCAATGTAACGGATTGGTAATTAGATAATAGGAAAGTGAGATAAATTAGGATATTAATTAGGAAAGAAATCTTATATATTTGATTTTACTAACAGATGCAAAAAATTTACTGTAAATTATGAATATCTACTTCAATCACATTTTTTTACTATCTACCATCTTGATTTTACTACACTTGAGATATAAGTACTAAAGTGTAGACAATTTTTTGATGTGTCTATGCGTAGACTCCTAGAATCACCGTATAAAATAACCTACGCAACACAGCTTAAGAGTTAAGAGCTGGAATCCTGCATAAATTATAAAGTACTATTGTGTCTAGTGGCAGAGGCAGGATTAAAACCTGGAATGGGCGGAAACTAATATATGAGATGGGTCGAATACTACAGTTTACCTTATTTTCAGTAATTTCATAATAAATTTACACAAAAACTTTCGGTTTTTCGGAAATTTGGGGCAGGTCGTAACCGCGGTAGGCCCCCCTTGTCTCTGCCCCTGATTGCGTCTTCCCGTCAAGAAAACAATGCAACATATAGTTGGTCGCAATTTAGCAACCAAATGATTTTTGACTGTCAATTAGCAACATGAGTCCCTATTAAAAAAAAAACAAAAAAAAGTGTTAGCCGCAAACATAGTTAGTTAAAAACGGTATTAGAAAAAAAGCTGACTATTAGAAAGCCAAAGTTTTTTTTTTCTTGCGGGATATCTCATCGAGCATAATCGTCTCTCTTATGTGTCTCAATTTTTCTTTTTTCTTCTTCCCGTGGTTTTACCTTTTTCACCACGTTGCACTACCATATCTAGTTGTCTTCAAACGTCATTGTCTTTTTGTCGTGGTTCATCACATTACACTTTTCTACCAAACACAAATTTCTCGATCAACAATTTGCTCGTAGCCGATTATTCCAAATCCAGTTCCTCCTCAAATTCCCACAAATTTTCTTATTTTTGTCGTCAGTACGTGAATGTCAAAGTTTACGTTTTGTTTAACTCAACACCCTTTGTCGATTCGAGCCTATAGCTCATCGTCATACTTGCTCGAAGTTGTCTTTTCCGTCGTCATGGATCAATGGTCCTTGGTTTGTGGTGTATCACCGTCTTTATTGTCATGGTTATGTTATGTGAGAATCAATTCAATTAGTGATCAAGTTGTCTGCTTTTTCGTCGTCGCTCATCGTCAATACGTGGAGCATGTAACACGTTCTCATTTGTGTGGCCTTCTTCCAACCGAGTCCACCGTTTCTCACCGGCTCTTACAAATAAGTTGCAGTAGAACTTCCCGGATCGTCGACTTGTGTCTCGCCCGATTGCTTTTCTTCAATCTACGACAAGCTATATTCAAGACGTTATTATCATCATGAGGCCCAAACATATCATTCGTGTTACTACCGTAGTGATTGCATGAGAGTGTTACAATTATGCGAATATTAGGACATTAGGAATATGTGTTGTATTAGGAAATATATGGGTTTCGGTATATCTTAGTTATGGTAGGAATATCAGTCGACGTCTTAACGTCCAAGTCATCTCAATATATAAATAGGGGTTCACTCTAAGTCAATTCTCACATCAATGATATCAATCTATTCTCCTCTATATTTCTTCAACAATAGCTTACAAGTATATAAGGGGATCACAATGCAACTATATCTCATTGTTCGAATTTTATTCTTAAGTAAATTAAAACTAACATCACATTTTCCAATTTATTTCATCATAGTTAGGGAATCACAACGTTACATAGCCATAACAATATCCTAATAACAGTTCTCGGAGATCATTATAATATTTTTTTTCTAACGTTTGGAGTTGAGTTTCACAATTCTCATAGAAATCTGCAAAATTGTGAGTCTAAGGCCCTGTTTGATAGGATTGCATCTTTCTGAACTGATCTGAATGATTTTGATCTGATCTGATTTGAATGACTCTAAACTAATCTGACGTGATCTGAATGTGTTGAAATTTTGATTGAATTTCAACGAATTAGTATCAGTTATGGACCAAATACATTGATAGAAATTTGAACATTTCTGATCTGATCTGATCTGATTTGAATGGCTCTGATCTGATCTGAATGATTCTGAATTGCTCTGAATACTACTGCAAATAAGTCCTATCAAACAGGGCCTAAATATCACAAATAAAAACAGTGTTTGGTATCACGTAATTATCAAACGATTAAGGTAAAAATAAATAAAGAAGAGCTAAAGAACAATAACACCTACAAGCAATTAAATTTGCGCCAAAGATAAATGACAGACATTAGGGGCTAATTGAGAGATATTGATGAGGCTAATGGTGAGACGAGCGTGGTCTCAGAACCATATCATGTAAGCTTATTCTATGATATGGTTATGAGACCATATTTCTGAGCAACTGAAAACGCGATCGCCTTTTTAGGGCAGGGAAAGTGGTGTTGATTCGCTCGACACTCTCTACCATCCTCGTACGCAAAGCAAGCTATATGCCTCCCAAAGTAGCTCCTTACGGCCATTGACCAGACTTGTGCACGATTCCTTTAGGGCTCCAATACGAGTTTTGGTAAAAAAATACCTCTTATTTCTTGGAGCCATGTCACATGACTAGGTGCCTCGGAAGGGATGGGGATCCGTTCGGCTCATATCATGAATGATATCCACATGGTCAAACTTGCGCGGAGACTCATGAGTACTACTAATCTTGCCTCGACCATTGTTGGGAATTCAGTGCTAACACACACCAAATAGAGGAAAAGTGCAAAAAAACAATTTTAGAGTGGCTCGGCTTAGGCCTAGTCCACAACACAACTCTACTATATTAGTAGTCTCACAAATACAAGTTTAAGGCGAACTTGACAACCCTCACACAATAAATGACTTAAGGACCCAAACATCCTCTCACTCTAAGGCACTTAGCTAGATAGAGAAACCTCACACAACTCATCTCTCTTTATTTAGTTGTGGCTACTGCTCTATCTAAACCTCAACACAACTTAAAGCCGCCCTTATTTATAGGACTAAACTAACTCTAGAGCCTTCTAGGAGTACATGTACTAGAAGTCTCCATACATGCATTTAGAAGATGCATGCATTTACTCAAATATATGCATGCCTCCTCACATTTTACTAATTTAATTTGATTAGGAAGTCAAAGAGTCTTCAACATTAGCTCCCCCGGCCCTCGATTTGAATTCCCAAGAACCTCAACATCCTCAGCAAATGTCACCTTCTTCTTTGACTTGTCACCATGGCATGTGCATGCTCGCACCGCTTGACCATCCATGTAGCATATGTTGTTGTCATTTTTCACACCTCACATCACCAAACGTCTCCCTTGTAGACATTGCAACACCTTGACGTACCCACAAACTTGAAGCCATGCTTAGTCATTTCACCCAAGGAAATGAGATTGGCTTTGCAACTTGGTACATACCTCACGTTATGAAAAGTTTGGACTTCTACACTAAAAAATTTTAAGTCAAACTTCACCAACGCCTTCAATATTTATCTTCTGGACATCACCCATCTTGAAATGACCCAAAACGCCCTCTGTCTTCATCTTGACAAACATTGTTGCATCATTGCATACATGGGCAGATGTAGTGGAATCTATCACCCAATCTATTTTACTAGCAACATCGCCCTCAATTGCTAGAAAGAGATAATCATCCGCAGAAACAACATTAGCACTAGAGGTGCTAGCTTCACCCTTCTTCGTTTCCTTCAATTTTTTTAAGTCCTCCCTCATTTGGGGACACCAACTTTGGACATGCCTCTTCTTACCACAATAGTTGCATTCCATGTTACTCATTTCCCTTGGCTTTGATCTTGCTCTCGCACCATTGCCCTTCCTTGTTTGGTTCCTTCCACGATCATAGCTATTGCATGATTAGTGCAATGTCTGGACTTGGAACATGACTCTCAACTCACTACTACAAAATTGGCTATAGACATCACTAGATAGACATGAGATTTTGGGAAAACTGATGTCTCTGAGGAATCGGTGGCATTTCGGCAATTTTAACCAATTAATAGACATGGGTTGTTATGAAAAAAAACCATGTCTATTAATAGACATGGGATTTTTTGTAAAACCGACATGTATTACATTTACATAGACGGTCATATTTTTAATAAAACCTATGTCTATCCACTCCCGAGTTTTTTCTTAATTTTTTTTATTGAAGGGAGAGTTGCGAGTATTTCTCGTAACAATTAAACTTTCAGATCTCATTTTCTTTTCTTCAACCCTAATCGCCCCCCCTCTCTCTCTTTCTCCCTCTCCTTATCCCTCAATTCCTTGTAACAACAAAAATTTCAGATCTTCTTTCTCAATCATTCTATCTCTCATTTTCATATGGGTTATCCGCTTTATTCGTCTTTCTTTTTCGATCCAAATCAATCCTTCATTTCAATCAATGTTACATAAACCTTCAATATTTTTTTTTTTTTATTAATAACCTTCAATATTCGCAAAAAGTTGATTGAAGTGAACAAATTTTGTTAATCTTAATTAAACGGAGGTTGTGAAGTGATGATTGAACTCGGATCATTGACTCAAGTTTTTTGGATCGAAATCCGGGTGCATGTTGGATCTAGGAGAAGATCTGTTTGCTTAAGTTATGACCTTTTTTTTTTTTGTAATTTTCTTCCAGAAATAAAGATCTCAGTATCTACTTCTTTGTAATTTGAGAATTTCGATTTTGATATCGATTTTTGTTTTGAATGTTGTAAACTTTTAGTTTCTTTGTTAGAAATTCGATTTTTTTATTTTTTTTGTAAATCCATGTATCGAATACCTGTATCAAATTAACAAAGTTTAATTTTTTTTTTTGTGGTTCTTTGATGTTAACTATGGAGGCACACTTTGGAGTCGAGAGGGTTTCGGTTGAGTCGGAGTAAGACCGAGTATTTGGAGTGTAAGTTCAGCGGCAGTAGGCAAACGGAGACGGGGACGATCAATTTGGATGGTGAGATTGTTCAGGGATCTGAGTTTTTTCGATATTTGGGATCGATTCTTCAAAAGGATGGAGAATTAGATGGAGATGTGGCCCATAGGATCAAATCAGGTTGGATGAAGTGGAAGAACGCCACAAGACTTCTGTGTGATCGAGGAATGCCCAATAAGTTGAAGGGTAAGTTTTATCGAACGACAATTAGGCAGGCACTGTTATATGGCACGGAATGTTGGGCCGTGAAATAGTGTCACGTTCATAAGATGAGTGTGACGGAGATGCGCATGATACGGTGGATGTGTGGGCATACAAGACGTGATAGGTTAAGAAATAAAGTTATTAGGGAGAAAGTAGGGGTTGCACCCATCGGGGATAAGATGATGGAGAACCAAATGAGATGGTATGGTCACGTGAGGAGGAGACCTAGTGACGCGCCGGTTAGAAGAGTAGAAGGGTGGGGAAGTGGTAATATTAGTAGGGGTCGGGGAAGACCTAAGATGACTTGGATGAGGGTGATTAGAAGTGATATGAGCTTCGTAGGGCTTGAAGAGAGTATGGTGTTGGATAGGGCGAGGTGGAGAGACTCTATACATGCGGCGGACTTAATCTGACTCCTTTGATTTATTTGTTTGGTTTCCCTAACTCTTTTCCCAAAACTTTTTTTTTTTGTGTAAATCTTTTGAATTTATTTTAACGACTTTATAAAACTTCCTTTGAAAATATTTAATTACTTCAAAAAGGTTTACAACGTTTTGGAATTTCATGGCGTACACAAGACGGTTACTAGATGACGATTCATTTTGGGAATAAGGCTTGGTTGTTGTTGTTGTTGGTTCTTTGATGTGTGTTTGTTCAGCTTAAAGGCTAAAACTAAGTCATTGTTTGTGTTTCTCCTTTCTCAGATATAAATTAAAGTACTCAAGCAAGAAGATTGAAGGCGGCGAAAGTTCTTCTATTCCAGATCTGGTCATATTGTGTTTCCTAGTGTTGTTTAGATTTATAACTTTTCTGTATTTTTTATTAACTTATGGTATTCAGTAAACTTGTACAATTTATTTGTTTCATATGTTTATAATTTATAACATAACCCTACTTGTATTGATTTTTTGGTTGCTTTGAGATTTTCATTAAAAAGTTGATAATCTCGTATCTCCTCTCCAAATCACGTTTACCTATCTTTTATGGTGGGTACAATTTTTTTTTTAATATTTGGTTAAAGAATAGACATGGGTTTTCTGATAAATCTGAAGTGTAAAGTCTCCTATGGACATGGGTTTTCTCAGAAAGTCCGTCATCTTCACAGCAAATAGACATCGGATTTTGAAAAAAAAAAACCATGTGTATAAAAGTAAAAGACATGGAATTAAAAACCGATGTCAAGATGTCACTCAACTTAACGTCGAAATGAAAACCGATGTCTATGCGTTAAAATGTCCCACGTCTATATGGTGTTTTGTAGCTAGTAGTGACTTGCGCCATCATTCTTTCATTCTCCCTCAAAATAGTGATTGCTTCATCCAAAGAGATTTTTTCTGTACCCACAAATAACGTCTGCACTATGGGCCTATAACTCTTTGGTAGTGAAGCCAACATCAACAATGCTTGTTCTTGATCGGAGACCTTCTCATCCACATTTTGTAGTTGACACACAAGTTGAGTTAAACTGTTTATATGGTCCTGGAGCTTTGTTCCTTCCTCCATGCGCAACTGGTGCAACTCCCACCTCAAGCACAAGAGATTGATGAGAGATTCCGATGCATAGATACTCTTGAGCTTGTCTATCAACACCTTTGTATCAGTGTCATTGATAAAGTTATACTAGATTTTTGTGGCAAGAGCCAACCTAATTGTGCTCACTGCCTTCTTCTTCATAGATGCCCACTTAGCATCCTCTAAACCAGAAGGTTTGGTATCCTCCAAGGCTTGGTCGAGATTCTGATGCACCAACAAATCCTCAATTGTACTCTTCCAAATCATGGAATTCATCTTCATTCCCATCAAACAAGGGAATCTCAAACTTATTCGAACCATTAAACGCCATTGCACAAAATATTCTCTACAAGGCACTAATTACCCCTCACGAGATGACTTGCCTTAGCTCTGATATCACTTGTTGGAAAATCAGTGCTAACACACACCATATAGAGGAAAAGTGCAAAAGAACAATAGAGTGGTTCGGCGTAGGCCTAGTCCACAACATAACTCTACTATATTAGTAGTCTCACAAATATAAGTTTAAGGCGAACTTGACAACCCTCACACAATAACCGACCTAAGAACTCGAGCACCCTCTCACTAAGGCACTTCGATAGAGAAACCTCACACAACTTATCTCGCTTTATTCTATTGTGGCAGCTGCTCTATCTAAGTCTCAACAAAACTTAAAGCTCCTATTTATAGGACTAAGCTAACTCTAGAGCCTTCTAGGAGTACAAGTATTAGAAGTCTCCATATATGCATTTAGAAGATGCATTTACTCAAATAAATGCATGCCTCCTCATACTTTACTAATTTAATTTGATTGGGAAGTCAAAGAGTCTTCAACAACCATCATACATGAGAAGTACGTTAACAAAAGAAGTTGCCTGGTTGAGTTCAAGCGGGGGTCTCACATTTGACAGAGGTTGGCTAAAGGAAATGAGGCCTTTGCTACCCACTCTCTCTAGTTCATTCGGGATGGAGAGACTATTAACTTTTGGCATGACAAATGGTGCCCAAGGGGAACTATCCGCTCCCAATTCACTGGCCCCCTTTCGCTTGAACTTGATTCCATGAGGATTAAAGATTTTGATGTGGGGATCGGACCATGGGGTCAGAATTGTTGACCATGCTAGAACCTGAAACTCTTGTGGGGCTAATACCAATCTTCCTATTTGGAACATCATAACCTGAATTGCTCACCAAGGATTTGTTTCTTTTATTGCACAACCGCTTGGGGCAGGCTACCAACTAGGGCACTCCTTGCGCAAAGAGGTATCCCCATATCCCCCTCTCTGCTCGTTTTGTCCGGATTGTACAGAATGTGTCCTCCATGTTCTACGCGACTGTCCGTATACTAACCTAGTATGGCAGATTCTCCAAATTCCTTCGGATTGGTCAAGTTTGGATCTAATTGATTGGCTAACAGGGAATCTCACTAATAGTATTAATATGGACTAGAACTTTATGTTTTTCATTACGTACTGGCTTTTTTGGGAAGCGGAGAAATCTCTGAATGTTTGAAAAAAAAAGCGTTCTCCCTCTCGCTTTAATTAATCAAGCTCGTTATCTAAAAACTCATTTTGAAACCGTTACCGTTCCTCAACGGTTTCTTGATCTCACTATTTCCAAATCAATAAAACCCCTACTTCTTTTTGGTCATGATCGTCCTTATTTGTAGATGCATCTTTTGTTTGGGCTAAATCAATCTGCAGGTATTAAAGGGTGTCTCCTAACATCGGGTGGCCGATGGGTCAGGTGTTTCGTAGCCCACACCTTTGCCCGAGATGCGAGTGATCTGATATGGAGAGTTACGCCATCCTGTTGGGGCTCTTCGGCCTTTAAAAATGGAGTGGCCATGATGTGGATATTTACTCGGATTGTCAAGCAGTGGTAAATGGTATAAATGATAGTAGACGACTAGTGGAAAAATTAAGCAATATATATACAAAATGCAGGGAGCTCGCAGGACACTATGAAGGTTGATTGGGTTGTGAAAATTAGATTACATGATGTAGCGGAACTCGGACCTTATTTTGATGAAACTGAAACTCGGGTTCCTCCTTGAGGGATGTAATAATAACTAGTAGTACGTAGTTCTTTTATTTTCGCCGTGTAACCAAAAAAAAAAAAAAAAGAAAGAAAGAACCGTATCATGTAAGGATCATTGTAATCCACACACCCTTACCGATCTCAGTAGTCGTTACGACTCTTTCTCTTCCCCACAAAACAATCAATTTAGGACTCTTTCTCTTCGCCAACATTCTTAATTAAAAACATAAACTAATTTCAATGAAAACAACAAAAACTATAACAGTTCAATTATGTCAAAAGCCTAAAAATCACGTTATACATGTATTTGATTAACTAAACCAAACAATAAATGTAAAGAAATTATCTATACTTCAAAATCTACATCGAACTAATTTGGGTGGTGAAATAGGTGAGAGATACCAACATTTACCTAATTAGGATGGTAATAACCATGAGAGGTGGCGCTAGGCGCCAACAAAAAGAGACTGGTGGTGGAAAGCGACGGCAACAACAACAAAGGGTGGTTGGCAGCGAAACATTTTCGACATTGGGGTAGTAGGGTTGGGTTTCGTGGAGAGAGAAATCATGAATGGTATGATTTTACCAAATAAAATGATACACATCGAGGGAAAACAAAAATGAGCCTCAATAAAAACCGCCATATCGCATGGCTTCTCTTATGGCCAAGAACTGCCATTTTCGATCCAATGGCAGTTTTACGCTTGGTCACTATTAATTGAACAAGTGGTATTACATTTTGACATAAAAACGCAATAACCAATGACGGTTCTACTTCAGAATAATCGCTATATGCGCGGTTTTAAAACCACGTAGCAAATGACAGTTCTATTAGAGAACAATGGCAATTCTTTTTGGTCAACGGCTTTTGCCTCGTATAAGTGGATTACTATTCATTGACCTAAAACCGCTATATGAAATGTCGATTCTTGCTCGAACCCAGAAATGGGTGACATGCACTCCTCTTTGTTAAACTTAATCGACCCATTCTTATTAACATTTTTTAACGCTAAAGATTTCTCTGTAATCGGCTGATGGTAATTTTGGCATTGTCTAATCTAAGGGCCCGTTCAGTATCACTGCCGTTTTCAGTTTTTGGTTTTTTTTGCGTAAAAAATTTAGGTATATAAGTTACAAAATTAACTTTAAAATTGTTTGGTTCTATAATAGTCATATAGAAAATGAAAACTGACAACTGAAAATTGAAAACCACTTTTTCTGGTTTTCAAAAACGGGTATTTGGTTTTCAAAAAAACAGAAAACGATACCAAACAGACCCTAAATTATCAAAAGATAATTTTCATAACACAAAACATAAAATGTTCATAATGTACATTAATTAAGCAAAAGTAAATCCATAAAACTGTAGGTACAAATGCCTCAATATAATGCATGTGAGTTGTGACACCTTGAAATTCGTACAAAAACAATAAGCCAAACAATAATGTATTTGATACTTCAATAATCTTATTATCTCCTTGCAAAAATATACTATGAATTATACTAATTCCACATTAATACCTTGATTTCGCACAAACTACATAACTAGTAGCCTAGCAACAAGCTCAATCTCAAAAATATAATTATTGTTTTCCTATGCCTATATAGGTAGATTATTTAATTTCTACCTATTTTATCTCACTCTATTTTCTTAATAAAATTAAGAGAACCCAAAAAAAATCATACTAATGCAACAATTAATACTAATTAATTATTTGGAATGCATTAATCATTCCCTAACAAAAAATTCTATGAAGAGCAAGCCATTCCACAAGATAGAGCCATTAAAAGTATAGCACCTTCTTCTTCATCTTGAGGGAAAACTCTTTGAGAAGAGTTAGCTCCTTTGATATAATTCTTGCTTGAATTCCATCCAAAATCTTCAAGAGAAAGCTTTTCTCCACCATTATGTGAGTTATTATTATTATTATTATTATTATTGTTTGCATAGCTATTATTATTATTATTATTATTATTATTAAAGCTCCAAGAAGCATTAAGAGTTTTGCTTCTTTTCTTGAGTGGCAATGTATGGCTTCTGTCAAACTTCATCTCTGGTTTCATATCTTCAACTTCAAGCTTCGGAGCTTCGACAGTCGTTGTCGTCGACGACATTGATGATGAGGATGTTACAGTAGTAGCTCCATTATCCTTGGCATATTCTGCTGCAGCAGCAGCTGCCGCCATAGCTGCCCTTCTTGCTTTTCTTTGTCTTATACCACATGCATTGCAAAGAGACTGCAGCAAAACACATGCATTTTGTGTCGTTATTATGCATGTACTCCTTTTATGGTATGAAAGAGATCGACTATAGTGTTAATGTATGTACCCACATATATGTGACAAGCATTACAAAGGTACAAATTAAAGGAGTGGTGATTTTGATTTTACCCTTGGTATATTATCGAAACAATACTTTTATTAGAACACTCGAATTTCTCCCTTCGTACAAAGGCGTGTAAAAATCATTTCCCTGATCTCGCATGGAACCTATGGACTTAACACTTTGATGACTTAGGGTTCGTACAATTTAATTTAATTATTTTGTGTATGTAGTAACGGTGAACAAATTCTTTGATCATATTATAAAATCGAATTTTCAACTTATACTAGAACTCCCTAATAGTTTTTTCTCTTTTGTATAATTCTATTAACACAATCGCTCTACAAAATGATGAGACTGAAAATTCACAATCAACGGAGAAATAAAACAGTATTATTTAATTTGTTATTTCTTACTAGTATATATCTATGAATATGAATTAAACTAATTAGGTTAATTAGTTATGAATTGTGATCTCTTAATTATGTTATGATGTAATTAAGACTCATAATAATTATATATAGTATAGTTTACCTTAGGGCCTTGAGGTCCACTTCTCCAAAGAGGGGTTGTAGTAGTGTGACAGTCCGTACACATTCTCAACCCATTGTTATTAGTCTGAGCAAGAAGACCATGGTGAACCTTGTGATCTCTCGTGATCTTACTCGGTTTCAAGCTCGCTGTCCCTGTCGATGTCCGTTGCATAATCCTCAACTTTGTAGGTTTGCATTTTTTGGGCTGTTGATCAGTTTTTATAATTTCAATCTTGTGATGGTCACCTTGATCAAATGGATAAACATAACTAGAACCACTTCCATCTGCAGCGTAATGATGAAGTTGTGTCGAGGATGGTATTGCTTGGGTACGATCACTAGGTTTGTCTTGGGATAAAATCAGTTTCTCAACAACCTGTGATCATATAATTTAATTTACATGATAATTATTAGCACATAAAGTAAATTAATGAATAAACAACTTAAATAATAATTAATTAATTAAAAAACAAAACAGTCAAGAGCCCAAGAATTGACCTATCTAATACTACTATAATTATTCTAACTTGAAAAGAAAGTTACTATAATTATCACAAATAGTTAAATAATTAAGGAAATGAAATATAACCATGGCTTGGAGTTCAAGGTAAAAATTTGGTTCATGAAGACGATCAAAGACATGCATCTATAATCCGTGATCCTAAGTCATCAAATATGATCTACATGATCTTATCACAAATAATTCATACGTGTATATGTATGTTAGTCGATTAATTCGTACCCCACCGCTAAGTCCTATATATACTAATTAATAAGCCGCAAAATAAAACTGATCCTAAAGAATTTGAGGAAAGAAACTATAGGAGATATCTTGCCTTGTCTTGGGCAAGCCTCGAGTAATCCATGGCTAGGAAATCAGAAGAAGCATGGTGATTTTCGAAACCCGAACGCGAAAAATAGGGATTATTAACACGATCATGTTGTACATAACCAAGGAGTGGAAGGCTATGTTGTTGGTGATCACCCTTAAACTCAAGGAAAGGTATAGAAGAAGATTGTTGAGGATTCAAGTACACAGGACTCATACTTGAACTTTTGAGGAAATTTTGAGAGAAAATTGTAATGAGAGAGGAGAGGGAGAGATTACAGCCTTTTTGTTTGGATGGTATGTTGGTATGTATGGAGTATAAATATAGTATGTGTATGATTGGGGAACGAATGAAGAGAATGAGGCAGCCGCTGCAAAACAATGTTTTTTCTCTGAATATTTGTGATATTAATGTTGTTTATTTATATGGTAAAAAAATCGGTTTTTCTATTGTGCGATCTAAGGGTACATCGCACATGTTAAGGGTACATTATATGCCTTATACGTGAGATTCTCATTTGAAAAAACGGACTATGAAGTCAGATTTGATTAGGTAAATTATCGTGTAAACAAGGCGTGCATTGACCCTTATCATACTCCCTTCAACCCAAAATGGTCTCCCCGTTTGGTGAAACTTTTTTGACTGGCCATGTTGGGGATACTTTTAGACCAAATGAATGGTTCACTTGTTGTAAAAATCAATACATATATTATTCTGCATTACATATATCAAAACCACTTAATATTATCGTGTCTTTCATTTAATTTGGAAATAAACTCCAACGTGGCTTAGTCAAAACATTTACACAAAACAGGTAGACCATTTTGCGAAATTGAATGAGTAGTATGCCCTTAGGGTAAACAATTGAAATAAAATTTTAAATATAAAAGAAAATGAGGGGTGAGCGATCATATTAATTAGCCAATTCACGTGACTTCTTGTCATCCCAGAGACACAAAATGCTAAGCAACATAAACTTAAAGAGGCCTTGAGGGCTACAACTCGACCCTATAATGACAAAAAATTCTTTAAAGTCCATATCTTTATTTTTATTTTTTAGACCATGTATCAATTTATTCAAGACAAAGAGCATGTTTGATCAAATAGTTTTTTAGCTCAATTTAGAATATTGTACTGTATATAAGTTCCACCTCCACACTAAATAGTATGAGGCATTTTGGGTTGAAAAGATACCCATGTTGAAAAAACCGTGCGGGCTTGTCACCGGTCCAAAGCAGACAGTGTCATACTAATTGTGAAGCCGGTGGTTTGACAGTCCACAACAATAGGCCAATTGTATAAGAAAAGCGTGTCTGTTTTAGTGAATCTTCTAGGCTTGTAAATATTTATTAGATTGTGATCCCCTCCACATTTCTTTAAAGGGCCGAATCATTGCCACTTAGTTTCGAGGCGAGTCTAGATGAGTAGTGTAATACATACTCCTTACCGTACCCATGAATTAAGAGATAATTTTATATTGTTACTACCAACCAAGATCTTTATTTGCCCATGGCCGGATAATCAAGAGAAGATGATCTCCAAGCTAAGGTGTATGTATGGAGGAGCAAGTCACAATCTTTTACAGAAGGTGGTGGGCAAAATCTTAGCTTCCAATAATTCACCTTTACCACCACAACACTAGATCCTCAAAGAAAGGGAAGGGCATGTCATGACTCCATAATACTCGAAATTTTGCAGCATTTTGGAGTTGGCTTACCTTAGATTTACCCTACAGAAAACGGTCACATGTGTTACCACTTGATTTTTGCAGTATTATTTACATATACTTCTAAATCCCATAATAAATGCACCTGGAACGTTCATTTTACGGGACCATTGATGATTGATCGTATAAAATCATATTATCATAGACAATTGCCAAATCAGGGTGCTTGTGGTGCACCGACTGTCCAGAATGTTTCAAAATCAGGTAAATATTGGTCCAAAATATTGCAGCAACCAAAGGATAAATGAGATAATATATAGAATTCAATAATTTTACGGAGCTGGATTCACCTCTGATCATGAAGCGTGGATAAAGAAATTGTGTCTCAAATCAAATCATTTAATATATTTACTTATTCTACTGACATACTAAATGAAGTTGTTATGATCGACTCACTAACTATAGACTTGATTCGGGCAAGTATGCAGCGATCAGCCATCGCATTCGCAGTATATACTCTGAGCTGCAAGTGGTCAACTAGCTATGTCGTTCTTTTCGATGGTCTCTACCATTTTTTGAACTTAATTTTGCGAAACATAGATTCATACTCGTCTTAATTGTCTTTGTCAGATTGTTTTTTTATACTTTCTCCAATTTTGCTAAAATGTACTAGTACATTTCTTTAAACAATGCGTCAATACTCAACACAATAGGTACTCTTCCTAAGAACGGAAGTCAAATTTCGACGTTGATTGGTGATTTAACCAGTCGCGGTCAAATCATCAATACAACAATAATAACAACCAAAACTTATTTTCAAAATGATTGCGGTCGATCGGCTAACATGAATAGTCATCTGGTAACTGTCTTGCGAATGCCATGAATTTCAAAAACACTGTGGACAATTAAAAATATTGGAATAACTCCTTTGAAAGTAATTCAATATTCCTAAATGGTCCACGATGTTTTTGAAATTTTATGGCATACGCAAGACGGTTACCAAATAACTATTCATATTAGCCGACCCCAATTATTTTGAGAATGAGGCTTGGGTGTTGTTATCGTTGTTGTATTGGTGATTTGACCGCAGTTGACGGGTTAAATTATGTTTAACCCCTTCAAATTTGATGTTGATTTAGCTTATACTTATAGCTACTTTGATCATAGATCTTCGAAAACCAACTCGGATTTTGCCAAAATAAAAATCGAATCTTCATACTTACTTTGATCATACTTCCTCACTCGCATGAGTTGCATCAGATGCTCTTTTGTACAAAAAATGGGTCATTCGGATCTGGTTGGGCCAATTTCAATTCATGTCATGTTCGGGTCGGGTCAAACAGAATTCGGGTCATTTTAGAGGTTCGAGTCGGGTCAATTTGGGTTTCAAGTTGAATTCAGATTAGAAATTCGGCTCAAGTTCAAATGTTCGAGTCTGGGTCAGTTTTGCCAGGTCTAAATCCAATGGTACAAGCTGCTGATGTAAGCAGTTTGGCAAGCAAAACTACAACTCTTTTTCACCATTGGAACTGCTCTTAGAAGATGTATTAATTTACAGATGACCTTCAATAAAATTGCACCTTTTAATTTAAAACTATTGTTTTTTGCGAAACCTTATATTTTAAAACCATCAGTTTCTTTGCAAAAATCTAACTTAAAAGGCGTTACTATGTAGGGGAAAGAAAGGTAGTTCGGACAAAACATCCTCTTGCAAATTTTTCAGGTTCAAAAAAGGTGTATTTTCACTAGAATGCAAGCGTATAAAGTTTGCGGTGAACTAACAGTAGAATAACTTCATCAATAAAAAAGAAATTAGAATTTTACTATACCCTAGGAGATATTTCATGTATTTGACTCCTGTACTGTACCCTGAGAGCAATATCTCACAAACTTCTAATTACAAATCTCAGAATACAGGACCACTATAGATTTCCGATAATCAAGCGGCATATATGAGGTCTGGGGTAAATTTTGATTAATTATTGAATCAGGGAATGAGGTAACTCCATGTTGGTCGATAAGAATTCACAAAGGCAACAATAAACCGGTAACGCTTACGTGGTCAAAAAAAAAAAAAAATTACGGTAGCGCATTGACTTTGGACACTATTCGAGTTCATTATACACCCATCAATTGACCATGGGTAAATTGGTATTAACAATATATATCTATACAATTGCCTCTTTTTCATTAGTTATATATTTTGTGTTATTCAAAACGTTAAAAAGCTAAATTAAACTTCAAAATGAACTCATACCATCCCTAATTAATCTTTAATGGTCTAAGAAGCACTCGAAGAATAACGTCGAACCATGAGGATTTAAGTGGTCTCATACGATCTCGAAAAAGGGATGCAGGAAACAGTGACAGAATCGGTGAGGTTAGAGAAAGAGGAGCAGGATCAGAAAAGAAGTGCAGATAGATAAAGAGATCAGGAGTTGTGGCCATCTTGTTGCTCCTTTCTTTAGCCAAGAGCCATCTGGTACAGGCAGGTAAGACATTGACACCCCATTTTTGGTCCCCTCTCTCTCCTCTCTCTCTCTCTCCTCTTACCTCAAATCTCAATTCAACCCTTCTCTTTCAATACCACCTCGGCTCTAAAAACCAACAAATACTTGTTGACAAAAATGAAATTTGGTATGTTTTGATCTTGTTCACAGAACTTTTCCCGTACAACTCTGACCCTAAGTTTTCTATAGCAAGTTTTGGGTAAGACGGTAATTCGTCCGATTAGTTAGAATGTTTGAATCACGAGATTACATTTACCACCCCGAACCTTTGATCTCCACCTCTTCGTAGCTTCTCTTGCTTAACCCTTGTTCTAATAAAGATGGTTAGCAAATCCTATTGCTACTCTTAAGGATATAAATTGTCCCAAGTACCACAAGCTACTTACTCCGTATTTCCTTGAACAGCTAATTCAGAGAACCAATTACAGAATGCCTCTCTAATTACAGGCTTACAGCATCCTATCCACCATAATCGACGTACATTACTTGCGATTGGCCCTGCTTCGACTCCTTAATTATGTTTACGATAAATGAACCATTCTAATGAAATCACCATCCTCGCGAGTTTCTGCACATTCTTGTCACCAAATCACCAGTATTCTTAAACTTGCAGAATAACTAAATCCTGGAACTCTGACTTTTACCATTTCCAATCAAACAGGTACAGGGTGATTCTTTTTAGGATTTACTCCATTTCAAAAAAGAAGAAACAACTTGTGTTGCCAACTTGAGCTAAGGTTTGTGGGTTGTGGCATAGCCTAATATTCCAGCACATTAGAGCATCAACATCATTAAATTACCCTAATGCTTCAAAGGCTATCGAGGGTTAGATAACCCGGTCTTACCCTAGCCTCTATTTCGAACACACAACCGGATGATCTATGATGAAAATTGTGCCAAAGAGCATATTAATCAACTTCGAAGCATTGAATTGCGCCCGAAAAGAGTAATACAGCTGATCAGCTGACAGACATTAGAGGGTTAGACACTTAAGCCAAACCAAAAAATTGAATTCACCAAATGGAAGTAAAAGCCAGATATTATCTTTGTTATGATTATAGATCAAATAAAAACAAATAGTCTCACAATGATTCCGTTGGTGGCAAATTAATAAAGACATGTATGGCAGACCACCTATGCAAGCTTGCTTGTAAAGACAAACATGAATTATCTTTGTTGTTACATCTTATATGTTCATACATCATAGAGTACAAATTAAATGATCTTGAGTTCATGATCACTCAATTTATGTACCCCATGGAAGAATCTACACTCCATTAACTCGATATCCATTTCGAACCCTTTATACTGTTTAACCATCTCACATATATCAATCATATGTAAATGATCCAAAAGATGGAGAAATGAAGCATATCAGAACCAAGATAAATATACGGAGTATATCTTAAGACACCATCAAATTACAATCCATCAACACAAGACACATTACACGAGCAATGGCCCTTTGTTGTTTGAATCAAGAGGTGAGGAACAAGGTTGGCTTAACATTAAGAAATTTAATTTTGCATAGAGTTTGTTTCGGGTTCATTTCATCATATCACAATCCGTTACATTAATTTGTTAACGTTGATTTGAATCTCTCCTACATTCAAATCAAAATTTCGGCAATACAAAAGAAGTATTTATTTAAGAAGTTAAAGGGAAAGTGTTGGTACATATCAATACTGAAAAGGTTTGTTTTGGCAGACTTTCTCCTAAGTTTAAAGCATTTTCCGAGATCACCATCAAATCAAAACTTTCTTGATCACCTTTAGGTAAACCTCCAAAATGAAATCCTTGAAATGTTAAGACAAAGTTTTGTCTCTGATAAAAACCCAGATTGTACAGTTATTATATAGAATATCTTAGCCACACTTAATTTCAGTGATGCATAGCAATTCTTCACAAATATGTCAACGTGGAGATGTACAAGTTCAATCATTGTGGAAAACACACGAACACACAAAAAGGCAGAAATCACCCAAAAAAATAAAAGATAAAAGGAAAAAGGACAATTGGATGATTGTTTTTTTCCTGCATGGTACCAATATCAATATATATACCATGCAAACCTTATCTTAGATTTAAATAATTCATTGGTTTTGCTGGATTTGTACCTCTAATCATTCATTACCATTCTTCTATGATTTTGAAAGATCTCCCCAAGCAAATCGATCTAACGTGGAACCACTCTCGTAACATACTGATAAATAATGAGCAACTCTCCGTCTAAATTTAATTATCGTTTGGATAATGGTGTCTTTTAGTGCACTACGTATCACACCACAACTAACAATAGAATTTATTCGCATTAGAGTTGGAATGTATTATGCAGCACAGTGCATCAGTGTTGCACATATATTAGTATAAGTAAAGAGTGGTCATGCAGCTTACGGCTCATGCCCTAAACCCCATTGTTGCATTGTGCTTCCCCGATCATTTCTCGTAACAATGTTGGTTGGGAGAATGGTAAACCTACACGGTGCCCTAGTCCTGTGTTCACTACTAGCTTAGTTACGATTTGGTAACAAATTTGCTCCTTTAGTACCCTTGTGCTATGTGTAGAGTTTCTAACTAGCTATTCTATTTTTCTTAATCTCTATATGATCATTTATGAACAAAAATATGTCTGCTAAATATTGGTTATTTATGAACAAAGGGTTTATATAATTATGACAAAGGGTTTATATAATTATGAATAGAACAACCTTTGTTATTTTGGAATTTGGATATGGGACCTCAGTTTAAAGACATAACTAGGTTGCCCTAAATTATAAGGTGTAGAAACTTCATACTAATTTTTTGAGGATATCCTTGCCATTTAATTTGATGAGGACTTTATTAGTATTCGTAGAGTACAGCACTTGATTTGAATGAAGATGTCACTTCATTTGATCTGTTCCCGTCAGATGTTGTCCCAAAATTAAGGGCATCTTCAACTCTCCTCAAAAAAATGTTTTGTCATACTTACTCTGCCTCAAAAAAAAATGTTTTATCAAACTCTAGGTTAGAGATTCAATATAATGATCACTAATGTCATTATTTGTCCTCTTACACGTACTATTAATCTATTATTATGAAACTTAAAAAGTAAATAAATAAATACAAAGTCTCATAAAAGACGGTCTCTCGATAAATTATTGAGAACCATTATATTGTGCCTACAAAGTGACCCTTTTTAAATTGATTGTAACCATGATAATACTTTTAGTGATTATATTAATTTATTATAAAAAATCACATTATCTATGATTTTGGAAGATCAAATCATATAGAATTAGCTAGAATTTATAAAGTAACCCCTTTGCAAATCTTGGATTAAGTGTCTAAAGTCTTCAACTAAAACTATTACCAAAAGTAGTATAACGGTCACTAGTTAGATGTAAATAACATAATTGTTCTCTCACAAGTCACAAGACCTACTGATAAATAAATAAATAAAGTGTGAGGATAGAAAAAATCAAAAATCAAAACAAGTTCGTCATTTCTCTCTCCTCTTTTCCCTCGGTTTCTTTATTCTTAGGTTCTTCCCGACCCCAATATAAGATCTACCAATAAACGCGCACGTTTAAGCTAAGTGCTTAATAATGAGCTAGTTTATCAAACAGCCTCTATATGCGAGGTTAAAGACCACTCCTTTTAGCCCCTTGGCCAGTTGATCACCGTTACTAAGAAAATACAAGGATGACTATGCAAATCATCATCAGCACCACCAATTTGTAGCAGTCCATTTTAAGAGATACTCAGATGGGCAAGTTGAGATCTGATCAAATCTTATTGCATTTAGAAGTTCCATACATTTTCTTTTGGCGTATTACTGAAGAAAACATGCACTTCTGTTTTCTTGCTTATCCTCAGCCCACAGTGAGTGTTGGCTAACTCCACACCACACACACTATGCGATCTTACTTGCATAATCCACATAATACTACAAAACTAGCAAGCTCATCAGGCTGCATAATGTCTTGGCTTGCTAAACTTCTCAAATAAAAACAAATAAACGATCATTTTTGAGGTTTCTGATATTATCCTTTTAGGGTTTCCCTATTCTTTCACTTTTTTTTATGGAGCCAGTAGTCAGATATTTAGCAATATCAGCATAATAAAGAGTTAAGAGTTAATTTCATCGACTCTGTGAACATTAAAGGTTAGGTAAAGGTAGTGGTTGTAGATCAACACTTAAGCTTGTGCCCCGAACCACACTTTACCACTGACTACTTGAGGGGCTTTTCGTGTGGCACTGTGGCAGGCTCCCTCGTGTGGCTACCCTTCTATCCTCGCCCCAACTTCATAAGGATTGATCCCTCTTAGGTCTTACCGAAACAAATCAGAAACAAAACCAAAAAAAAAAAAAAGGTAAATGGTAAATGGTATATCAGCTTTCAGTGTAGATGGTCAGATCTCAGTTTTTTGGTAGGACATTGAAAACTCTTGGATTATTTGAATACAAAATGTTTGAAAAGTCTTGGGTCAACATATCAATATATCATTGTCTAGCAAAAACTCACGATGAACCAAAGCTTGTTGTAGAACAATCAGAGGTTTGCCTTACACAACCATTGATCTAATCTTGGTTAAAAATAAAAAACTAAAACAAAAAAATCGTGGAGGGTAGGGTTTTAACCACCAGAAAGAGTGAAAATGTTTGGCAAATGAGCTATTTTTTTTCCAAGGCTGACTTGTTGAACTAAGGCCAACTTATGGTAGGAATACAGGCATACAGCATCCAAAAGTTAACTAATCTCAACCACTAAATATATCCTTTTTGTATCAGTTAACAGCAAATTATACCATGGTCCATTTAACATATCAAGATATTAAAAGAGTTCAACCAAAATCTAGAAGATTAACAATTACCATCAAGATGTTACCACAAAGACAGACTTACTTAGACTGGGTAACATTGATAAACTTATCAGATAAGCTGCCATAATAAGCTATCAGCTCGTTGCCAACCAAGAGAGGATACCTTTGAAAATAAATTTCTAAAACTAAGACACCTCTAGAGGGATTTTCTCAAGAAACAAACAAAATAAAAAATATGATCGCCACCAAAAAGGATTCTGGTGAGTGTGACCTAAGAAAATATCTTCTCAGAACCCCTGGAATTTAGAAAAGAAAAACTATTCTGAACCCTAATCCCACCCTCCTCTGCCCTTCTCTTTCTTTTCTCATTCCCCACCTTTCTTTCAGTGAATAAAAGCCACAACTAGAAATGACACTGTATGCAGCCTCTGTGTGCATACTTACTGAGTAAAAGAACTCGAGAACGAACCTAAAGGTACTAAATTTTTTTTCTTGATCTGGGCAAAGTTGAAGGGTGTTGTGAGTACCAAATTACCATAAAGGAGGATAATATGAAAGAATGAAGTGGAATTGTGATAAATTAAAGTGTTTACACTGTATCTTATTTTAGAGGCATACAATACATGTCAGGTTGTTTACATCGAATATTGACACACAAGTACAAACATTCCGTGTAAATTGCAAGAAAGCTATTCTACATCTTCCTAATTTTTCACTATACCTTACATGTTCACTCATCACCGAGGGGAAGAATGCCTAGTGTAAGTCTACTATCCCATGACTAATGTGAATGCTCCCAAATTACTCTCGGTCCAACTTTATATGTCACTTAACACACAAATTTTGACCATCAAATTACTTAAAGAATATATATTTGTAGAAAAATTATGTGGTCAAAGCTTAACCGTGGTGGACTAAGTGACATATATGGTTGGATAGAGGCGGAAGTACATGCTCGTCTTGAGGCAGACATCCGATGAGATGAGTGGAAGAAACAGCCTCAATGAAGCCCATTCATACAGACAATTTAGTTGATAGAGCACGAGTAATGCACAGAGACACTTATCTATCATCATCTTCTTCCGCGGGAAGTGTAGGACTCTTAGAACAAAGACTAATCTGATGGAGTTCCTTTAGTCTTGCTGGTGGGTTGCACAGACCTGCGTAACCATTCAACAATTTATTTTATAAAGACAATGTGGGCACATCACCAATAATGTGAGTCATACAGGAAACAACCGGCAGAAGTTTCTACAGTTTGTTTCGAAGGTATATTGAGCAGCATAAAATAAGGAACAGTCTTATGTGGACCAATCATGCACATTGGAGTAATAATTCAATCACCTTCAAGACTGAGGTTGATACAGAAAAGGGAATACAGACACTAAGTCAGTTCATATGATGGCCAAGCTAATCCTTCTATACTATTAAAGGAGGCTTTTTTAGAGCTCTCACAACGATCGGACATTCTTAGAGAGTTCGGTTAATATTATATTGAAATATATATCGAACATGATCTTGAGTAGGACTCTACGGCTCTACATAATATATTTTATATTTTATATTATATTATTTAATAATGTATTCTAATATAATCCTTCTACACTGTTAAAGGAGGTTTTTTTATAGCTCTCACAACGACCGGACATTTTTAGTGCTAAATGTATGCTAAATCTACTCTGATAAATTCTACCTATCAAACACCAACCAAAACCACACTAAACCTTGATATCTTCTATTGGTCTTAGAGCTGCTGGTAATTGGTATCAATGATAGATAGATGGTTGTAATTAGGATGAATCCTACGTACATTTACTATGGGGATATCCAAAAAAACCAAAGAGAATATGGGCTTAAACCTTATTTATTTAAAACTCGGTAATATATAATAACATTAATTACAAATTTACAATACAATCTCATATATATAATGATTCCTATTACACGCGAATTCCTCACTAATGTGAACCGACCGCCAGAATTTAAGGAACCATAGATGTTTGGTAGTCTTATCTTACGTATATAAACCAGAGTTTAGAACTTTTAATAGGACATATCTTGGGAGTTCAGGACATTAACTAGGACACATACATGTTTTGTAATAATTGGTTATCTTAATACATTTATATAAGCCTTTTTTTAGGTCGATACATTTGTAATTCTTAGCTAAAAATTTTGATTATGAGTCCTATATATACGCCTTTATGTCGGTATATATGTAGGTTTCCTATATGTATTTTGTATTTTTGTAGATCGCCACATTTATCCATCTATTACAATATTACATAAGTGAAAAAAGGATATAATTGTTGTTTTCTTTCTCAAGATTTAGTTTCAATTCGAGTTCGTAAAAAACTTCATAAGAAATGTTATGTAATCTCAAATATAATCAGACTCTAGAAATCATTTTATCAGGCTAGGACTAGGGCTACTACTCCGTATTTGATTTCAATTTTATCACATTTGATAGATATCTTTATTATGAGACCCGTGCATTGCACGGGCCTTCATCCTAGTATAAACTGTAAAAGTGGCTTTTTATATACTGAGATCGGTTATCTGTAGGGAAGTACATAGACAATTCTTTGCTAGAAGAATGCAAAACAAGGCAGCGGGGCTGTTCGATTCAATTTCCTTCAGCTGGCTACTATAGACCATTGCAGCAGATTAAGAAATTTATTCTCTATGTGAAAAGATTAGGAACCAGTTACGAGCAACTGGATAATGTTAGATTAAGGTGGCTGAAGCTTTAAATCATAGGCAAATGTGAAGGTGCCGAAAGAACAAAGTTTGCCATCTAAGCAGGAATCATATTTGACAGAAGAAAGAATGCTCCAGAAAATGTCAGAATTGAATGCAATTAGAATATTTGGCAATGAAAGACCAATGTCTTGTTTTCTAATAAGGATGAATTGTTTTGAGTGTTAATGTATTCCTACACCTGATCCTTATACTGGTCAGGTGTTGGTGCATGTTAAAATCTTTGTAACACCTCAACTAGTGACAGAGCTCTTGGTTTGTTTGCCAAAACCTCCAAGTACATAAAAACATCTCCCAAATTGGTCCAATTCGTCCTTTCACTTTCCATGTCCATCATCAAAATCACTTGTCAAGAATTATGATGATGATAAAAGAATTGCGAAACAAGAAAACCTGATAATCACCTTCAACATCAGGTCATCGACCTACATTTCTATCCTTTTGTGTTCCCTCAAATTTTATTACGCTGAACAGAAAATAATGGAGCCAGAGGACCACTATTAAGACTCTCTCCCTTCTTTTCATGAAATTTTCTTCACATTTTGATAGTGCATACACACTTGCTCATCGTTAACTTCCAAAAGTTACTCTACAATGCGCCTTCATCAATAAAAAAAAATGTTGGGTAAAAAATGCCCATCAGAAATTTAGTCCTTGGATATTATTTAGCAAGTGTGTAATAATCACCTCAAGCGATCTAAACCTCCCTCCATCGTGAATCATCGATTGGAGCACTCTAGAGCACTGGTAGAAGCATAACTTTCTATAAAGACCATTTGCAGAAACTCTGAAGTACAGCACAGATTCACAATTGGACCCCAAGAAGAAAGAACAGGGAAAATGGCTTATGATTCATTCAGTACAGCCAAGGATCCTATGACTGTCGTATGAAAATATTTTTATGCTGTCTGGGTGGCAAACTAACAGAACTCCTATATACAGACCAACAAGGACCTAAATGGCTTTCAGCCACAGCACAAGATTCGTCCAATTACGGGGCTATCAGAAGACAGTCTTGTTCAGAGATCAGCTACAGATAATTCAGGGTAACTCCAAGCAATTAATCTGTTGTATCAGAATCTCAAAGGCAATAGAACATTTAGACTGATATCAGAGACTATATAGTCACAAAGAATCTTCTGATGCAGGAAGGTAAGTCAGTGACATCAGTTCAGAAATTTGACTGTAGAACTAGCCCGGCCCCCTGAATAAAGAGACTGACATAACTATTCTTTCCAAAGTTAGCAGCATATTATTGGTTTACACAACCAAACACTTGCCTCCTTGGCTCTTTTAATCCTTAAATGAAAAATAATGATGAGGAGAAGACATCCTTGGGCTTGGGGGGGGACAAACACTCAACACCAAAGTTTCCAAAGAAGATTTTGCAACCATGTCTAACAGGATGTCTGATCAAATTGCCCATTTTTCTAATTTCCTATAGATTCAAAATTTTCCCTTGGGTGATGTCAAGCCTCAAACTCAAATTTATGAAGATAACGGTCAAAGAGATGCTTTATGTTCCTACACGATCCTAACTGAGCCTCTTACTCCTATTTAGACTAAAAAGTAAAAAGTGTTCTCTTTAGCCCCATTACGCCTCACACAGTATGTGCAATCAAGACTCATATTTCTGCCATGAATAATGTAATTCGCATGATATACATGCTCTCAACCTAGCTTCACAAGTTTCCTCCTGCTGCAGTTCCTCCACTGTTGTAAATGGCTAAAATACAAAGATGCAAGTACAGGCTATAAGCCGCCTAATAAAGATTCATGGCAAATTTAGAAAGTACCTACTACTGTCTAATGGTTAAAGTGACCAGCAATAGATTCCTAAACAAAGGAATGAAGGCTTGAAAAAGCATTTCAATCGAGTGGCTGAGAGGGAACCAAGATACGCACCTGAACATTTTGGAATATCCCAAACTGCAATGGATGTGGGTGTGCAATGAGGATCACATATTGCTCGATTGTCTTCATGTTTGACATTCATGGCGAGCATCCATGACCCAATTGTGACGTCCTCATTACTAAACATTCTCAAACTACATTGGAGAAGAACTCCGGTCAGCTTTTGTGTAAATCCATCATAAGAAGGAAAGGAAACAGCTCAGATATACATAAACATAAGTCTGCACTTAATCATGGTTAAGCAGGTACAAAGTAGCATGATAAGATACCTCACAACCCATCGCTGAATCAAAACCCTCAGCTAGAAGCTAGAAAGACTAGTCCTTTGTGAAGGCAGCATCGAAATCGTACAATAGAGAAAAGGTCGAAGATTATTCTGCGGTCTTTTTGCTATTCATAAAAGATGCGGAGTATAATTTCTCCATAGGTTCCTCAAACATATGTAAATCATGTAAAGACCTTCCTAAGAGGAGCAGATACGGAAAGTTGTTTTCTTTATGCAGAGGGATATGTTCCTCCATGGATAGTGACGCCAATCAGGACGACTTAGTTGTTTGATTCCATGATTTCTATAAGCATGGGACAGTATTCTAACTTCATTACTTCAGATCATAAAAGAGGATAATCAATCAGTGTGAATGAATCATCCTATTAGCTTACTCACAAGTTCCTATAAGGTGGCCAAGGTGCTTGTTGGACATCTAGGAAGGTCTCTAGTACTCACAAATTGCATTTGTCAAGGGGCTTCAAACTCTTGATGCTGTTTTTGTAGCTAATGAGGCGGTTAATAGGCCCCAATGCCAATGTTTTAAGCTTGATTTTGGAAAGGCTTATGATAGAATGTATAGGGTTGTTTTAATTCAAGTCAGAGATTTCAAAGAAATTGGGTCGTGGAGAACATAACGGATGAGGGGTAGATGCTCGAATCATAATTCCCTCAGTTCTAGTAAGTGGTGTTGCTAAGGAATAGTTTTCTTCCACTCAAACTTAACAAAAGTGATCTCTTGTCGCCTTTCTTATTCACATTAGCTGTTGGTGGATAATGCAGATAATATTGGGGTGTTAAGATGAGAGTGGGGAGAGCGCGTGTGTCATGCATTTGCAATTTGCAGATGATATTGTTTTGTTCCTAACCAAACACTCAAATAGTCTACAATTTCATTTTTCTCTAGTTTTGAGACATGTTCTAATATGAAGATATGGAACAGCTTGTGCTTGCGATTTTTGTCCTAAACCAGATTTTAGACCGACCTTTACATTTGGTACTATAGTTGAGACCAGATTTAAAGAATGGTACTATGATGGTGGTAACTTTGACCACTTGTTTTTTTAAAGGTGGTTGTTTGCAAAGTCAAAGTTACCATCTTTAGTTCGGTATCTTTAGTTAAGTAACAATAACTATATAGGTTAATATAGAGTATATCTCCTTGGAGGTTCTAAAATCTAACAACAACAACCAACCATTGTTCCAAAATGAGGTTCTGGATCTTAACATATAAATAAAAATATTAAACAAAAAAAAAAAGCTTGTCAGAAATATAAATCAATCAGAGACTATGATTGACTGTTACAACAAGTCCAAAAGAGCACACACGAAGTCTTTGAACAATTCACTCTCATTTACTCAAAACAATGAAGTAAGGGAAAAAAAAAGCGTGAGGGCTGATTGCAGTTCTGATATCTACAAAACTAGAAGAAGTGGAGGAGCAAAACCTGTTATTTCTTGCAGTAGCCAATGATGCAACCACGTCGGCAGACAGAATATACATTGGACCATAAGCATGCAAGAAGTATTCATTTCCAATAAGGTGTCCTTGACTCTCAAACCTGAATGGAAAAAAAAAAAAAAGTTAGAAATTACCTAATGGAGTAATGGTAAACTATTTTATGAGATGAAATTAGAAATTTTGATTTGCACATACCATTTCATCTTGGGGTCCGTGATTACAGGTCCTTTCTTCATGCAGCCAATATAACTCATCGAATTGGTCCGCTCTTTAGCAAGAAGTGTTGCAAGTCTGTCTGACAAAAGAACACACGGTATTAATATGGATAGCCTTCATAAAAAATTGGAATCTGTAATTTCTAAAAGAATACAGAATGCATACCCGGACGCAAATATATATCATCATCAGCTTTCACATAATAATCTGCATCAAAAACTTCAAACGCTGCCTTGAAAAAGGCCAGCCTACAAAGAAGGAGAACAGATATGACTACAAAGGGCATGCAATAGTTAAGTTATATAGAAAATACAAGGCATTTAACTTTTACGTTTTGTACGGAAGTCTAGCATATTCTTCACCAACGTCGATAAGCATAAAATCTTTGAACTGATCCACCTCCTGCGATAGGTCAGCCATCTTTTTGGCATCTTTCGACCTCCCAATCACAAACCTAAATGCTAAACCAGTAGCTTGCTCCAACCTACAAAAGGCAAGATATCAAGCAAATAAATAACTTGTATATACCATATGTAAGAGAATTGCATAACGTACTATCTGAAACACTTCTAGGCAACGTATCATGTCGAGTTGCACTTTCTTTCTTTACGATTTTAGAAAAGTTACACTCAAATCACACTTGATTCTATCTATAAACTACTTCTCATTGTGCTGTTTGCGCCAGGTAAATGTGATCCGTGCAATATTTCTCTTATCAAGAAAAAGACCACAGACAATTTTTTAATTTCTTTTGACAAACAATCTCCAAGTGATATCATATCGTCTCTCAGGATCCACAACAACAACAATGAAAATTGCACCCATACCCCTACATTAAAATCATAGAGGTTGACCCATAATGAAAATTACATCGAGGATTCCATAGTTCCATCAATCAAAACTTAACTCACAAAATAAAAAGCACCCACACAGTTTAGTGAGTCATTTTGCTTTATTCCATTATATTACAAAACCCAAAATCTAGTGTTTAAGCTTCCTTCCACACTGTTGCTCAACTGTATTCACTTGTTGTGGACTCTTTAACTTCAAGATATAGGCTGAAGGCTATGAACGTGAGGATACTACGATAGTGCGAATGTCATCCCCAATCACATGACTTCGTATCCATGCCAATGCTCGGTATATGTCTACACTGATCTGAACAATTAATCGAACAAAGGCCAACTACTTCCTCAAAAATCTCTTAAAAGGAAAAGAAGCCTAAAAATATCAAAAAAAAATTGTTCACTAGACAGGATATCACAGAGTGAACAAGTTATTAACCTTTAGCATTCACCACAATAACCCCAGGTTCCCATGCACCGACCTTCATCATTCAAATTTCAAAGTACAGTAACTTTCCATTTTTACCATCGAGCCCCCACGATCCAATCAAAGGTAACTAGAACACCATATTTAGATCTACATTATACAACATGGTGAGTTTACCAAAGGACCACTGATCATGCATATTCCATTGTAAATCATGACATCACGTTGAGTGTCATGTTACAGTGTCAAAATCAAATATCTTGGAAACTATGATTGATCACAACCAGAACCAAAGGATCTTACTATCAGGTACCAGCACTCATGTCCCAATGTCTAGCAATTAATCATATCAAACAAAACTTCGACGTAACCTCACACAAGATAACACATTGTATCAGCGACATTCTATCACATAATAAACTCAAAGCTGACCTCAACATCTCACCTAAAAAGAAGACGTAACCTATCATCAATTGATTCTATAACCATTAGCAACTACAAACACCGTAACTGAAATTTTCTTGTTCAACTATAGAGAAAGCAACCACAACAATACCTCCCAGATACAAGTCAACAAAATGCAAATCACCACAACCATGGGTCTCTATAAGCTCGTTAACATCATGATTAAAATTTAAAACAACTCAAATTACAATAACCAACCCCCATTTCCAGTAAGAATTTTAAAATCTTAAGACGTGGCTTGTCTCGATCATTCAACAATCAACCATCGTTCCAAGATTACCATCATCATATTACCAGTTTGCATTAATCAACAATAAGAATTACATTAAAATCATACCAGTCCCACATTCCATTTGCATTTCAGTGTCCAACAAACACAATCCAACATTATGACAAAATCCTTACAAAAATCACGCGATTATTATTACAAAACTTCAAAATAAGAAAAAGTGCAATACAACATCACGCAGATCTCATCACACATCGATATCCCTCATATTCTCATGTCTCTCGTATGAAACGACAATCAAATCAGTCATTAACTCATTATACATTGCGTTTTCACCTTCAACATGCATTCCGCATCGTAATTTAATACAAAATCAGAATACAATCATGCAATTCTCATGGCACCATCCGCATCATCACAGCGATAGATCAACTGTCGAAACGATTAACTTATCCGGATCAACCAACTGCCGAAACAATAAATGTAACGTATCTAATCAGGATCACGCAACTGCCGACAATGTGATTATCCTTATCCAATGTCCATTAAATCATCATCATTCACCAGCATAATTATGAATTTTGGCACAATTAAGATCGCTAATCACTTCCAAATTTCTAATGCGCATCATGTCATTAATCATTCTAACAGCAATTAAATCAAACACAAGAGATTCTCATGACAAAATCACTAAAAGTGGAGAATGAAAAGTGAGGAGTGAAGAAGTTACCTAAGAAGAGAATCAGGAGAAGAAGCAAACCAAGTGTTCCGCAAAGCTTCCCTCCGATCAGCGGACTCAAAAGAGGTCTGAATTCCTACAAACCCTAGGAATTTCGGTCGATCGACGGCGGCGGCGTGATCGACAACCTTGAGGTGAGAATGACCGGTGGATGAGAGGTAGTGACCACGAAAAGAGTCCTGGACGCGGCCGCAGCGGAAGAAGGGAGGAGAGCGGGGGCGAGAGAGGGAGATGAGAGAGAAAATAGTGCCGGAGATGCCGACGACGAGGCAGAAGATGGAAAAGGCGAGGAGTGGCCGAGGAGTTGAGGCGGCGGATGTGAAGGTCTTTTTGTTCGACTTGGAGTAGGGGTGGTGGTCGGAGGAAGGGAGGAGTGGTGATGTCCGCGGCATTTTTGCGGCGGACGGTGGCGGTGACGGTGGCGGTGGCGGTGGCGGTGGAGTTGCTGGATCTAGATTGGGGGAAGTGATAAAGTGAGAGTGACTGAGTGTAGTTAGCCCGTGGACTAATTGCACTGAAACTTAGTGGACTACTGGACTGTGGTCTGTGGTGTGACTTCAAGCACACGTGACTCGTCTATACCAGATTACTAGTATTGTCAATTTGTCAGTTTGTCAATAGTCGGGTTACACTCTTCACTTTCGACTCTCATGAAGTCATGACTCAGGACTCATGAGTCATGAGTAGCGTGATGTATCGTGTCCATATTTAGTACTCGTACAGTTCACACACTAGAGTAGTGTATCGTGTCCGTGCTTAAGTGTCGAGAGATAAAAGAAGACGAGGATATGTTTTAGACACAACACAATACATGATTCCTCTTATCGTTGGGAATGTTATTTCCACAATAAGGATAAATTGACTCGAGCGGAGTCCGGATCAATAGATTTATACTTGTCATTTTCTCATTTAGTATGTGTTTGCTCTAACTTTTCAAATTAATCCCTAAAACTATAAACGTGGCCAAAAATAGAGTTTATTTTAGGAATTATAAACTATTTCATCAAGGCAATTACTTCAATATTGATCCTCAAAAACAGAAGCACCAATTTGGTGTTTCTGTTTCTCCAAAAATTACCAATTTGCATTGTGAGGCATTTTAAATTTGGCAAAAACATAAAATAGATTACAATAACAACTGAAGTGCTTCTATAATATTTTGAGCCAAACACTCACTGATTTTTCAAAAAAAAACATTATTATCAAAACTGATTATGAAAAATTAATCCGATTCAAATAAATTGAGCCAAACGTCATTTTTTCTTCTTTTTATATTTTATTTTTTTTATATCACAAGTTACAACAATTTATCTTATAAACATATGGTCTAAAGTGCATTTAGATGGAGTTGAATACCTCACAAACACATAAATGAGCGCTCTAATGTCCTGTTTGATAGGATTTTATAAAAGTAGTATTCAGATCAGTTTCAGAGTCATTCGAATCATATTAGAATCATTTAGATCAAATCAGAAATGTTCAAATAACTATTAATGGTTAGTCCATAATTGATACTCCTTCATTGAAATTCAATCAAAATTTTGAATAAATTCAAATCACTTCAGAAAGATACAGTCCTATCATACGGAACCTAATTCGTCAAACTTTATTTTTATTCTTTTCAGTATTCCTTTTTTTTTCCAACTCATTTCTCTCTTTTATTGGTATATTGGTGGCCGATGCCCGTGGAACCACTCGAGATTATAAAAATGAACAAAATTGACCTCAAGAAAAAGAGGTTTGAAGTTGTGCCTCTTATTATAAATTAAGAGTACACATAACGTCACCCTAAAAATCGACTGACACCGACTAAAGTGGACCAGTCAATTTTATCGGAAGGTATATTGATGCATGAGAAATGAATGAGCTACGCTCATGTTTAACAAGCCCCACCTCAACCTTCGATCAGCCAAGCTCAGCAAGTCTTGAGGCAAGTTGAACCTGAGCATGGTTGCAATACCAGCAGAGCAAACCAAACCAAAGCCCTACAAAAGCTCAGGCTTGGTTTGCCTCATTTGCAGCCCTGATGTCAACTCTTAAAACATATCGTATCGTTACTATAGAAAGTCAGCAAAATAGTTCGAAATCAGGGCTGAAGAATGTACACATTCGATATATGTACAAGTAAGAGTGATACATTCATGATAAGATACAGCTTCTTCAGAAGCAGAAGTGATACAGCAACATACCCAGCAACGCAGTTGATAAAAATGAACAGGCATCAAGAATTCAATTCAAGATACGTGCGTATGTACAGGATACATAGATTACAGCTCTGTCAATTTTTTTCCCTTCTTTTCCCTTTCTGCTTTTCTCTTCTTTTTTTTCCTCCCTGTTCGCACAGGCAGCACCGCGGCAGTATGTACACAGCCACGTAGAATACGTAGTTACAAGATACAGGACGACACCAAAACCCGAAAGCTCTTCGATCTCTAGACCCTCTATTCCCCAACAAAAGCATGAAATGCAGATTCTTTTTTCCCCTCTCCGGAGCGAAATACACACGGAAAGGTGCTTCATTTTTATCGAGCAAAAAGTCACCCCTTATATTAGTTATATACCACCATGCAAAACTGAGACGTGGGGCTTATAGAAAAAAATTTCACCTAAACACGCATGCAAAACTCCCGGTGAGGAACAGCCGTGAATTTAAAAGCAATCACGACCAGACGGCAAGCGCCGACATCAATGCGGCTCCCAAGAAAAGAGCAAAGTAAGACACAACTTGAAGCCTCGTGTTGGACTTCATTCTCTTACTCATAAAGTCAGCCGCTATTAAGTCAACCAAGGACATATAGACAAGGATCCCAGCCGATATGGAATCGAGAATTCCCTCGACAATAAGAGCTCTTGGACTGGCGGGATTGTAAAAGGACGCGAGCCCTATGCCTACGGCAATACCTCCTGGGGTTGTTAAAGCAAAGAAGCAAGCCATTACCATGGTGTGCATATTCTTAAATTGGGCTTGAGCTATGCATCCTCCAAGGGCAAAACCCTCGAAGAATTGATGGAATGACAGGGCAGCAACCAGCGGTCTTATTGTACAAGGACTGTGTGATACTCCAAGAGATAACCCTATGAGAACAGAATGTGAAACAATGCCAAGCTCCAAGACCTGCACAAGCAAGAATAAGATAAGTATTAGTAAATGAAGGACCTCTTTACTCCCGTCCAAAAAAAAAGGACCTCTTTACTTGAGATGAACTCAATCCAGAAAAGTTCACAACATCATCCCAACTCCAATCAGCCGAAAGCCAAAAATAGCTTCAGTGTAAAGCAGCAGTAAGTTTGATGGACAATCGCTAATGAAAAATATGAAACCATTAGGCCATGGCCTGACAAAGAGGCGTGCAGATCCATGGACAGTTCCACAGTCCAAGATGGTAATCATAAAAGAAACTAGATGAGAGTAAAATTGCTAAAAACCACATCAAGACGACCATAATTGACCCAAAACATGGAAGGTCACTTCATTTAGTGCATATATTGGTACTTTTTCAACTTAAGAACATTAAATCCACCTTTTTGAGTTCAAAAGTGGCATACTAAAACAAAATGTTGTAATCATCAGGGAGAAAGATTAATCTTGAGTCAGCAAGGATGTGGATTCCGGCATCTTTTAGACTCCTATCATTATAAACACTATTTAAAGCTTGAAAGGCGAAGTGGTCAATCCAGTGTAATATCAACAAAGCTACGAAGCTACTAGATAGTTATTCGTATTACTCATCTTCCTTTCTTAATCGTGCCTTCAGTAAAGACGCCCCTGATTCCCATGACTAATGGAGTAATGGTAATATAGTACAAACTGATCACTTGATCAACCACCTGTTGTTTCCCGAAGTTTCTCAATCAAAGAATCAAATGCTAGATGGGCAACACTTCCTCCACTAATGTAATCTTCGGACAATGCAACTGGGTACAAAAATCCATCACTTTAGAATAGCATCTCTTTTTTGCACAGGATGTGGTGAAAGGACCATGTACGGATCTTGATTAGTGCATAATATACTGAGCAAACTTAAATTGGCAAAGAAGAAACTAATGCCCTTTCTGGAGTATCAAAAGACCAAGGATATGAATATTATTTCCCACTGGCCTCCTTTGTTTTTTAGTGCTTATTTCTTCTTGAAGAGATGCTCTACTAATACTATACATGAGTTTACTTGTTGATAAAGTGCTGACAATAATGCCATTATATTAAGATTTGCCATCCGTGACGCAATTGAGATTGTCCCACCTAAGTACTCTTTCACGTCCACTAATTTAATCAACGGAAAACAGGATACTGGCTTAGGAAATACGCATATACTCAAATCAAGAAAGAGCAAATAAAATTTACAGAATCATACCAAAAGACTCCATTTCACAAACGATTAAGACATTAAAGAAGGGAACCGAACCCCCATCAAACAGACGAGCCTTTCTATGTCAAATAATTCTATTGACAAAGCAGAAACTTATTTCATGATGCAAAGAGGAATGAAACACTTAGATTTACTGAACACACATGCCTTCTGTACAACTGAGACCAAAAACAACAGATATTGCAGAAAGAATCTCATATCAGGCACGTAACGATTAGGCCACTACCACGTCAATTATTAACTGTGATAACTGGCCTACATTCTCTATAACATATGCAAGCAGCACGGCTCTCTCTCTCTCTCGCAGTAACAAGCAAGACGTTCCTAAGAAGCACAACCCAGGGGAATATAAAATTGGGCAACCATAGAAAATCCAATCTTGAATTAAGTGTGCTGAATGCATGTGTTAGGTATGTTAAACATGATAATTCAGGACAAACTTAAATGCGGGAAATACTGTAATAGTCAGTGAGCAAATTACCTGTGCAATGACAACATGCCTCGCACTGCTATCGGCACCTGAGCTATGGCCATGAGAGTGTCCATGTCCGTGTCCATCATCATAGACATCAACCACATGGCCATCACTCGCCTCATGGCCATGAGCATGCATCCCCACAATACTCTCCTCCCCACCCCCATTAGCACCCTTCACTGCCGTCCGATCAGCCGGCAAAACCCCAGCAGCTGAAACGGAATCAAGAGACCCATCAAGCCCAAATTCATCACTTTGCCCATCTCCTTTCCTCTTCATTTTCTCAGACTTCTTCTCATACAACTGGGTGCCCACAAAATCCAACATCAGAGTCAACAATGCAGCCATCATTGCAATAAACCCGGAAAATGGGAACTTATGCCAAGGGGTTTTCGGCAAGCACATATTGGTCAAGTTGTGTGAAGCATCTGGTAGCATATGCACAAAACCAGTGGCTAGTATAACACCAGCTGCGAATGCTTTCGCGGCTATAAACAGATTTCCATCAGTAGCAAGGTAGCTTTTCCTGCGGCCAAACAACGGGATTGCAATCCCCGTTGCTCCGGCCACAAGAATCGAACCGATTGCAATCAACTTAAGAGTCAATGCTGCAGCATCATCTCGACACAAGTCGGACTGTGTCAGCTTACACGTTGAATTCGACATCGATTGCTGAAATTGGAGCATGAGGGCACCTAAATTTGCAATAATTGAAAGTGCACAAGGGTGAGATTTTGATAATTGAGTCACAAATAATGCAAAGCATATATATGACTACATCAACACTTTATACAGTTTTTTTAACCCTATATCTATACAATAAAGTACAGATTGAAGTTCATTTTGGGGATTTCCACTTGTCTATCTATCGTTAAAAACAGAGATTTTGGAGCTTACCGGCAGAAAGATGGGGCCAAAAACTATACAGACAAAACAAAAAAGCACATAAATTGCGCAAAAAATCCAAATTGGGCATTTCAAAACTTAATTACATCCTCATTGACATAAAAGTTGCAACATTCAAAGTCTTTGGACAAGATAAAATCTACCCATTATAAGAAAAAACCCATCAAACAAGTAGGAGTAGTAAAGAACACACAATTCAACATTAATTCCCAAAAAGCTGCAAACTTTATTACTGAAAAAAAAAATGAACATTCTTCTGAACAAAATCTACCTTAAAAACAATAATAAATGTAAAAGCATTAAAATTTTACCTGACATAGTATTAAACTTCTCTGTGAAAGGTGCAAGACTGAACAAAGGGTACAAAAAGTCCTGCAAAAAAACACCCATAAAAGATTATTACTACTAACCCAACTCCAAAAAAAAAACCCTATAACAAAGAACTGAAAAATACCCATTAAAGATTACTACCCAAATAACAAAACCCAGAAAATAAAACCCCATAAAATACACAAAGATGAAAACTTTATGCAAAATAAATAAGTGAGTATCTTCCATTTTTTTACAGGGTTTTACTTTTACACAAAAAAAAAGAAAGGAAAAAAAACACAAACCTGAAAAAATGATGACATGAGGAAAATAAAGTGAAAGGTTGGGGGGTTTATATATATGAGGTATGTAATAGAATAAAAAGAGGGAGAGGCCAAGGTTAGTTGTGGCACGAATCACGAATTATGCAAAAACTCTGTGAAAAGCAGAGTTTGTTTGATTTAATTATAATTTGGGGGAAATTGTGGAAATATATATACTCCGTAGTATGGTTGGATATAAATGATGATGATGATGATATTGATAGTAGTAATAAGAGGAGAGTCTTATCAGAGAAGAAACAACTCTGAGAATCGAGAGGAGAGAGATATGAGGGTATTTGAAGAAAAATGTCGACATAGCTTTTGGGAGAATTGAAGAATGGATCAACCAAAGGATGACTTTTGAGGAGATGAGTGTGCATGACTGCATTCCCATGTCGACATTTTTTCATCATTTTTTTATTTGTTTCCTCTCTTATTATTATTTTTTAATTTATTACAGTTGGAACTTCTTTTATATTTAATTTGATCTTTATTGAGAAAAGTATATTTATATTATTTATATACTAGTACTATTTTGTGTCAATTTAGTAAGGGTGACAGATCGAGAGTGACTTGCATGCTCATGTTGGGATTCTTTTTTCTCTTTTACTCGTTCGAGGTTTTATTGTCTTTGTGCTTCTTGTGTGTCCTCCACGCTGCTATTCTTGTTCTTTGCTTTGATTTGGGCGTAAATGGAAAGTCTACGAGTTACTCAATGTTTCGAAAACCGGAGCGGACATCAAATAGATAGTTTTGGGTTCGATAGGTCAAATGATTCAACTGGTTCAACGGGATCAAAAAATGGGGCGATGTCATAGTTATAAATATATAATATAATAATAAAATTGCTGATAATATTAAAATATGTAATAAAAAGGTGGCTCGATCAATCTGGTTTAAACCCGATTGGATCGCCGGTTTAATCTTGGTTAAACAATGATTTGTGTATAAACCCGTTGGTTTTGACTGGTTTAACCCGGATTCAACCTCGCTCGATTTTACTACCAACAAGACCAAATGGCAGGCCAGTTCCCTGATGGTCTGATCCTGTTCGTGGTGGTCGCGGACTAGTCAAGGTGATCAGTGGTGGTAAAAGCGTATGGTTTGTTGTGTGGTGGGTTAAGGTGGCTAAGCTTGTGAATATACTCTCTCCATTTCTTTTGATTCTTTATGTTTGGTTTGAATCTGTGAGAGTAATTCAAACCAAACGTAAGAAATCAAAAGAAATGGAGTGAGTAGTTGTAGTTGGGAATACGGTGGGGGTGGTGATTGGCATGCGGTAGGGGTGATCAATAGACGCGAATGTGGAAGAGGAGAGCCACTAAGGGCAAGGTAACCAAATGCCCAAATTGTTTTAAAAAGATAAAAGTATTTACCAGATTGGTATGAAAAAAAACTCAAAAAAATGTTGATATTGATATAATAAAAAAAAACCCTCAAAAATATATTTTGGTTTGAAATTTTGCAATAATGAGGATTTGAGGATCAGCGAAGCCACTTTTTGTCAAAGCTGGTGCATGTATGTATTTATTTTATTTAAAATATGCAAAATAACACATTTCTAATATTTGAAAAACATGTTATTTTTTTGTAAATATGTAAAGTAAAGATCTATTTTGCATTAATTTGAAAAAAAAATACTCCAACCCTAACGAAAATTTAGACTTTTTTGACAATCATTACATTTTTTTTTTACAGATATGTCTTTTAGAGTTTGTTTTTATATCAATCTGGCCATAAATAGTACTCCTCCAACCCAAAAAAAATTCCTATTTCAGTTTCAGTTTTGAGATGTCATGTCGGGGTGTATTTTTAGACCAAATGAATCGTTCACTGCTGCAAAAATTAGTAAATATTACATTTTGCATCGCAGTGTACCAACTCTACTTGATTTTAAGACAAACGGGTTTTTTATTTGGTCTTAAATTAATCTCGAACATGGCAACTCAAAACTGCAAAAAGAATTAGAAAAATTTCTTTGACTCGGATGGAGTATTTTTTTCTATATTAATTTGGTAATTTAGCCGTAGCCAACGGTAAATACAGTAATTAATTTACACTGCTTTATGCATCGAATTAACATAAATAAGAAAAATGGTAAACAATTCACCAACTCGAAAAGAGCACTTCCATGAAAAAAACAAAATAAAATAAAATCTTCAAAATAGTACTCAAATTGGATCGCTCATTTAGTCATTAGGAGTGTGGTCATTATTACAATAGTACTTGGCAAGTAGTGAATATTTTGGTTCATCGGACACAGTTACAAAGAATGAACAGCACACATGTGCATGCATTACACTCTCACATTTCACGTATGACGAAATATGAGAACATTGTGTCACCATATAATAGAGACACCACCAACCAATTATTTGCCCAAAATTTCATCATTGTGCTTGATAAGCCGCCGATCCGATCGTATGAAGTCTCGATTTCGTGCAGGACTCTTGTACTAAAGTATAAAACATACAATAAGATAGGATCTTCTTAGGATAATTCATTGGAGTTAAATGTGTTACAGTTGTATATTTGCATAATAATAGTAATAAATACTTATTATTTTGCATTTCAACTTGCATTCTACATAGTAATAAGAGTATTTGATGTTTATTTTTCTAATTCACTACTAGGAGTATATTTTACTTGATGAACAGTGCTTAAGAAATGTCAACAGATGCGCTGAATGAGTGGTTTTCACATTTAAATCGACGCTGATCGATCACAAGAAAGTTACGTTTCAACCATATAATATATAGTCGAGACCAGAATATAATGAATAGTATACAACAATAGTATTAGTTTTTGTAGGGGGTATTAAAGTTGTGGTCACAAATGCTACCACCAACATATCGTTTACATTCTCGTAATATTTTTTACTTATTAGGCATTTTTCTAACTCTTTGAATAAAAATGTTATAAAAGAGCATTATGTCTTTCTCAAGTAATCAAGATTGAACAGTAGTACTTCACTTCCGTGGGTGAGAGAGAGATTCCTAATTGAAGGCATGATATTGGCATTGGAAGGATGGAAGAAGTCACTGAACTACGTGGTCAAACAGATGAATAAGTAGCACACAACTAACAATAATTACAACAATTTCTGTAATACAGTGGGTACTTTCGGGATATACACACTCATTGTAGCTTTACTTTTTTTTTTTTGACACAAACTTTTTTAATAGTTCGAGTGCATCATTAAAAGTTTTTCAACTACTCGTATATTGTAAATTTATTATATCCTCAGTCTTTATAACTAGTACTAGCTAGTACTAATTGATACTCATTAAAATTCAAAATAGCATATACGCATACGCATAGCTTAACGCTGGTGTATCGACAAATGTTAGAGAACTAATATTTGAAAATTTGACAATTTGTTATCAAAAAGAAAATTTCAAAAAAAATACCTAGAGATTAAAACAAAGGATTGATGTATGGATGTAGACATCCTCCAATTGGAACTTTAGAATTAGAATATGTAATAACTATGAACTACATCTATAGAACTCCTTCATCTTTCTTTTTTTCCCTGTTAGTTACTAATAAAGTATATCTTAGTTAATCTAATCTATTATTCTACGTTTGAGATTTGTTAATTGTTGTCCTTAGTCGAATTTATTATAGGGTCCAGTTCTCATGAGAACAGTACCTTCCATGAGAACACCCTAATATAGGCTCAAATAAAAATAAAAAACAAACAAAACAACAATAAACTCATTTTCTCTCTCCTCCCCCTCCCCCTCCTCTTTCTTCCACCCGACCCCACCCCGAACCACCATACCCCCACCGCTCGCCGGACCCAATCACCACCTACGCCGATGAGACCACCACCTATGGGACCGGAACAATCCGGCGACCCAAACCCCCCACCCCATCAAGGCCGAATCCACCTCCTCCTCCTCCAATTTCTTTTTTTTTCTCATCTTTCTCTCTCCTCCAATTTCTCCTTCTCCGGCAACAATGGTCGACTCCGGTGGTCCAACGTGGACTCCTCGTCGTCGGCTCGGCCCCACACTCGCTCTGCTCGTGGTCCGAACGTTAATAAAGAGTAAACGGGTGGCCCAAGATGGTTCATTTTCAAAAACAACCTTGGCGGCGACAATGGTGAGGGAGGCAACGTAAGGAGGGGCGGCGACAATGATGCTCGCCGGCGGAGGTAGTTGGCCATGGTGGCTAATGGTTAGGAGTTAGCATGGAGGAGAGAGAAAGGAAAGGGGGAGGAAAGAATAAAAAAGAAAAGAAAAATGAAAAAGATCCTAGCCTTTAGTTTTCTAATCTAATGGTTGATATGAGTTCTCATAGTTCTCATTTAGGGGGTGGTTCTCATATGAACCTAATCCATTCATTATATACCGATTTCTTTGTTCATCTTAATATGTGTACTTCTATAGGTTAATCTCAGGTTTGGGGAATTTGTGTACTGTCGGATTAGCGAAACTATGAGACGTAATTTGACTGCATTTACTCTCTAAATTGGATTGATAATCGATTTTATGGTATGACTAATTCATTATATATTTTGGATTATTGATCATCGTCCTTATGATTGATTAGTTGATTGCTAGGCTTGTATAGTTGACCCATAATCGTTAATTGTATGACTCGTAGTAGCACCGGATCGTTAAGACTTGTATTTAAAACTTGTCTGATCTTCCGAATTTGTTAAGTCTTTAAGTTGCACGAGTCGAGCTTGCGTATTCGTGGATTTAATTGACCTATTGTCTCCGCTATTGTAATTGAATATAGTCGATCTAGAGAGCATGTTCTAGATTGCTATTTGGTTATGCAATATTTCAAGAACTTGTTTGATTTATCAATTTTGTGGACATTAGATGTAGGAACTTATGTACATTCATGGTCGATGTTTAGACGTATGTGAATTTGGTTTTGTTCAAGGATCAATTATTGCTAATTAGACACTACGATATATTCCCCGATTTCGTTTTCTTTGTAGTTACTTTAGTTCGAGACCCCATACTTCCACTAACTACTAGTTATTGTATGTTTAGGGATTAATTTGGGTTATTACGACATCACGCCAACTATTAATAGCCTAACATCACGCCAACTATTAATAGGCTAACATCACGTCCTACATGGCGTTACCTTAACAACTGTCCACGTATAAAAGCCACCTAGATGCTTGTGTGTCAGCTTATATCACATCTCAACAACTTATAACTAGAGTTATCAAACTCTTAATTAGTTGCCACTTAAACGTTATTAAACACTTCAGATTCTTATAAATAAAGTCTCATTATTATCTCTATTATTATTTTAATGATGATATTAAGTATTGTGTCCCTTCGCTGTTCGTTTGCCAAATTTGTCGGTGACACATTAGTTTAAGGTAGTATAGATACACCTTTTGTCTTTCACTTGATTTTAGAGAGAAAATATGCATGCACACCTATATAACGAAAATTGTTTAAAAAGTGAAATCCAACTGAGAGAAAAAGTTATACATATCGACATAGATCTAAAAAAGTGTAGATGGGTTTCTCATTCACTGAGTGTAACGTATGGTGCGATATTGTACTCCCAACTTATTATCTTTAAGGGCATGATAATTACTTTTTTTTTTTATCTATAACGGAATTATTAGTTACTCGCTGGTTTATTGGAAACATTTTCCCTTAAGTGATCTTACGGCTCGTTTGGATTGTGGGATGTGAATTGAGGGGATTAGAAGGTGGGATAAGAGTGGGAATAGATGGTAGGGAATTAAGTGGGATAAATAAATTCCTTTGTTCTTGGGTTACATGGTCTTGAGTTGTGTAGATCCGGTACTTACCCCTAGCCCGTTTTGTGAGCACCGCCGGATTTTACCTTCTCATCCTTGTAGTCCCATGACATTAGGGAAGACGTGATTCCAATTTGTTTGTTGATTTTGTTTTTGCGGGCCGTGGTTGTTTTAGTTCTTGACCGTGGGAGGTTTGGATCTTGGTGGATTTCGGGTTTGTTGTGCCCTTAAAAATCGGGTTTCCGGATCCACTTTTCTCACCCCAAATAACCATGGTCATTGAACCGACCCCGGCTTTGTATTTTCCATTCTCCCTCCCCCCCTCTGTACGGCACTTAGGGTTAGCAAGTTCTCCCCTGATAATAGGGGACCCTAGTGCTTTTCTTTCACTTACCTATATAAAAAAAATTACTTTGTTTGGATTAACATGGGAATTGCTTAGGGAATATGGATTCCTATGTTTGGATTGTAGGATCAAAAGTGGGATATGTATTAACTTTACAATTATACCCTCAATTAATTGTTAATGATCTTTTACATTTGGTCTCAAAGGGGTAATTTGGTTTTTTACATTATTAGTGAATTCTCTACTCCTAATATCTTTCCCCCCCTTGGTAATATTTTGGAGGGATAAGAATTCTCTCTTATCCTTATCCCCTCTAATTCCCACTTGTTATTCCCACAGACCAATCAAGGGAATTTGGATTGTAGGTAATAATAATCCCATCCCACCTCCTATTCCCTCAATCCAAACGAGCCCTTAGTTTAAAGATGATATTGTAATTTCAAATAGTGATATTACATTCAAATTGTTTTTATAGTGAAACTTAATTGTTTAGGTTATCGATATTTTTATTTTACAATTGAAGAGGTTATTTTGATTTTTACCTACCTCAACACTACAAATACAAATCACCAATCGTCCTCAGCTGCATATGTAGTTTTTTTTTGCTATATATGTGATAAACATAAGCCATAATAAGATTATATTGTGACTTTTGAGTGTATTTAAGGTTTTTGGTAAATGAACTCTATATGTTCGATGTAGAAAGTATACATTTGACACAAGAACCCATTCATTTTTTTTTCAAGTGAATACAGTTTCAAACTATATAACAAACCCGATTATTAACCCCGATCCTTTCTTATTCCGTTCATACAATTTCGAGAAAGGTATATGAAATGTACAATTTCGCTTAAATATAAGAAAAAGATAGACCTGTGAATTCACGAATGTAAAAGCTACTTGTCAATTTAATTTAATAACATATATTGAAGAGTGATTCTATAATGGCTACCAAGATATGGTAGCCATTGTAATAGTTTGACCAATTTAATTAAATTTAATTAATAAAATAAGATTTTAATATAAAAAAGAAAAACTATTAAATGAAATTTCATATGCCCTCCTCTCTCTCCGATCACCCCAGCAACCACCGCCCCCAACCGGCACAAAATCGTCACCCTAAGGTCCGCCCGATCGCCGGCCGCCAGACCTCATATCCCTTGCAACATGCCTTTGTCTATCCTTTATCGTCAGATCCATTTTCACCTTCTATCCTTTATTATCTTAGCGGCGACGATTAAAGGAGGTGGCGCCCCGCCATTTGAGGCTACAAGTAGGTCAGGAAAGGGGCATCATGTGGTTTTCGTGGGCTTAGGGGCGGATATTAGTGGCGGAGTTTGTTGAAAATGGGAGATTCGAGAGGAGGGAGAAGAGTCGTGGAAATGGAAGGGCACCGCGATAGTGGCCCGTCCAGATTGTCAGAAATACGCCGGCCAGATGGTGGTTTCGCCGGTGGATGTGTTGGATTGGGGGTGGGGCGATGGTTATGTTGTGGCGGTGGAAGGGTAGTAGGGAAGGAAGGGGAACGGGAAGAGGAGAGAGGAGCAGGTTGAGGATGAGATTTCTTAAATTTTTAATTATGTTTAATATTTTTTTCATGGTCAAAATTTGGAGGGTTGAGATTTTGTTTGAGGAAATGAATGGTTAGATTGAGACTTTTTATAATGGCTACCATAACTTGGTAGCCATTGTAGAATTAGTATATATTGAATTAAAAAGATTAAATTACCGAAATATTGGAAAACGACGGTGATATCAAACGACATGAAAAATCAAAATGACAACCCAGATGATAAAATATGTGAAAGCAGCCCAATTGATAAAAATAGACAACCTGCTCAGCAGCCCGTATCGTCCCAACCAGGCCCGCCCATTTTCACCTTTAACTTCCTCATTTCCCCTCATCAAATTTTATAACTGTCCTAATTAAGAACCCTAATTTACCAATTTTCCCTCCAATTTCACCTTGCAAACACCTTTCCAATTCAAATACTTCATCCATTTCCGTCAACCTTACGCTAAGTATTGGTAACGTTGGAAGCAGTTGCCATCGCTAATCCGGTAAATGTTTATATTTCCCCTTTAATTTCAAATGTATTGGAAATTTATCGTTCAATTAGTTTGATTATAATGCAAGTTAGTCAGATACTAGAACTATACAATTTCAGATGTATAGTGATCAAATTATACGAATATTATTATTTCTGTTGATATAATTGAGCAGAAGGTTTGAAGATTGCGGTTTTTTATAATGTTGATCATATTTCTGATACTATAGTCCGATGTATGCTGCAAAATGGGAAATTGCTTGGTTGTGATGATTATTCTGCGTAATTTGACAGATTTATCGGACCGAGAGCGGTAATAAATCGTTGCTAAGTTAGTTGATTAGTATTGATTAATGGTAGAATAATGAGTGGGGAGTCAGAAACTGCTGTGACGAATACAGCTGGGTTAATGAGGTTATGGAGGACTGCATTCTTGACTTTAAGGGACGAAACGTCTAGTCATCACGATGGTGATTTGGCGAGTGTCCTTCCGTTGCTTGATGAGCTCATCTTTGCTCAATTTCACTCCTTTGTTGCTGCAGCTGCGTCTCTTCCCCCTCATGAGGTTGGCACTCGATTATACTTTGTCGGTATTGTACGTTATTCTTTAATTGCGTTGCTGATGAGTTATGTGATGGATTGCCTAATCCTTTCATTCAGGTCACGTGTGATTTGATTTATCTTCTGAAGCTGGCTGCTTCAAGTTCTTGTGGCAATGAAGACATGGAGCGTGCTTTATCTCTTATTTGTCATCTGGTAATTTATTAGAACTTATTTGTACATGATTTTATCGTCCCCGTTATCTCTTTAACGTGTAATATCCACTTTTACACTGTACAGTATTTTGACTTGGTGTCAAGGATGAAATTAGAATTTAGATGGTGTCAAGCTAAGTGTGGCATTGGTGGAAGATGTCACCTACTAAAAGCCTTTGGCAATGTAGTTGGTTGACAAATTATGATTTGGCCTCTCATGTATTTGGGCCGTAATTTGGCCTCTTTTGTATTTGGGCCTACCTTTCGGTGGAATTTCTGTAACCTTAGCTTTTGAAACCCAGTGGTGTCTAGGGTCACAGATTTTTTTTTTTTAATTTTTGGGTACATAGGAGCAACTTATGCCGCTGGGGTAGGGTACGAGGATTTGAAACAACTCCCAGGCAAGTTGGTTTCCTAACCACTCGGCCAACCTTGAACCTAGGGTGATAGAGTTGTTAGGTGTGTGCAATGGGGCTTAGTTTCAATTGGCAGGATTAACAATGATTATCAACTCATGCCTTTTTTCTCCTCTAGTGCAATTACCTCTTATGAGTGGGGGTAGGAAAGCAGTTAGAGAGAATCATGAGAGATTTTTTCTAGTCATAAAGTGAAAAGGAGAGATCTTAGTTCAGAAGTTGAGTATAGTCCAAAGGCTGATGTAGCTTCAGGGTTCATGAAATGCTAGTTTGTCTTGCTGTTGGGTAAGTTTTTATGGATGCTTCCTCTATAACCTTAATTCCTTTGGCATAGTATAATGTGGATGTGATACGGTTTTTAATCTAATGGGTGAAACGTTTTGGCTTGTGCTTCCCTTTTGAGAATTATTTTCCAAGTTTCACCATAGTATCTACCTTTGGTGTTATACAAGTTTGAAAATTGGGTGAGTGTAAGATTTTGGAAGCTAGGGGGAATGGGGCTTAGGTGGGGGCTGCTTCACCACTTTTTTCTTGGTTGCATGTATAGGCTAGGCTTTACGATCTTCATAATTGGCAGAATTGAGATCTTTACTTGAGAATAGCCATTCATGAGTGTGAAATGATGGAACTTACGGCTTTGATCTGTATCTTAGATTGCATTGTCTCATGCTTGGGGCATGATTGGTAGAGGTGTAATTTTATCCCCATTAACCATCCATTTATCATGACAATAAAGGAGAGTGAGAAGAGCCTAATGTAATCCTTATGACAATGTAATGAGATCTCCATGGAGTTAGGGTAATCATCTTCTGAAATTCAAACCATGTAATTGTTACATCATTAGATGTAGTCAACTCCTTCCCCCTTGTGAGTCCTCTTTCTCTCTCTTATTTTTACATCTTTGTACTACACTTCATTCCGTTAAACTGTAATGATTATCCCTCCAACCGAACAGAACCTTAGATGTATGGGTATGGAATAAGGATTCTTAAGAATTATTCAAACCCACAAGATCGAGTTGAACAGGCTATTTGAGCATTCATTTCTGGTTTGTCAAGGAAGAAGTTTAAAACTGGTCGGTTGTAAATCTTTTCGGCTTTACCTTTTTAAGCCGATTCCTTCTCATCCAAGTTTATTCATGAATCATGTTTGGTAGACATGAGCTCCTTTAAGGTTCGTGCATTGGTCTTACACAAGATTACTTATGACTCATGATATTGATGATGGTGTAGTAGTTACATACAACATTGGAAAGAGAACAAGCGCGGATCACATTCTAATATCTTATACTTCATTATGAGTTCGATTATTCTATGTCAAGGAGATAGATTGGGATATAGATGAGCCCTAGGTATTTCTCACATTCTGGTAGATTCCTTCAAAGTGAAAGTTGGTGGTATACATGGGACAAATGAAGTGAAGTTGCTCCAGAGATGTGTCGTTTTAATGTATTGGGAAGGGACAAAATCTAAGATTTCTTTAGAAAGTAATCACTCTTACTCTTGAGATCACTTTTGGGGGAAACTGGGAAAGGTTGTATATTTACTATTCGGCCTTATTTTGGCTAACATAAGGCTGTGTTAAGGGGATCCTTATTTGTTTCCTTCAAATGCATTGGTAATATTTTTAATTTATTAGTTAGGCTTAAGCTTTATACTCCCTCCGTCTTTCTTTAAACACCCCGCCCCCCTTTTTCACAAGGATTAAGGAGGGCTGCGTTTGATTCTATTGTTGGAGATAGTGGGTAGTTTGTTTATTATTGTTGAAGATAGTGGGTGGTTTGCTTATTAATTATTGAGATGGTGGGTGGTTTGTTTATCATTTTTGGAGATAGTGGACTATTGATGGGTGGTGAATGTTACCCAGTTTAGAAAGTTTAGAAGCAGGGTGTTTAAATAAAGACCTTGAAAAGGAAAGTGAGGTGTTCTAAGGAAGACGGAGCGAGTATACTCTTAATGGATGTTTTTCTTCTAGAACCAAACAACAACATTATCATGTTGCCTTAAAGGCTCATGCCTGAGAAGAATTGTTCTCTTGGTTATCAAGAGCTCGACTAGCAAGGCTTGACCGATTGTCTTAGATAGGAGAAATGTCCAAGGTCTGGTCATTTTTCTGGTTAATTGATGATGTTGCTAAAAAGAAATGTCAAAGCATGGAGTTTGATCGGCTTGAATAAGAGTGATTGAATAAAATATGGTAAAAAATTGTACACTTGAAAGAAAGAATTGATGTGGATGAGGAGGTTTGAATTTTTGTATTTAATTTTGTGTCCCCCCCGCCTTTGCTTTTCAAGCTTTCTCTTGACTTTCTTTTGATACAAATTCTACATTGAGACTACCTCCAAGGCTCCAACGACGAGACCAGTAATTTTCAGAAGTAACTTGTGAGTTTTCAAAAGTAACTTTATTTTTAAAAATACATATTTTTAAAAATAACTCAGTAGTTTTCAAATGTAGTTTAAACCAAAAATTACTTATTTAATCTTGAATATTAATTTAATTTAAAAGTAATAGATTACTCTTTCTAAAAGTATCTTGTTCGACATAATACAATGGTTATTTAAGTGGTCTCATACATGAGGTGGTCTCACCCTGTAAATACTCTACTTTTGAACCTCCCATTTACTTATTTTCAGTCTATGGCGGTTTCATGTTAGCCAAACCCAATTCATTTTATTGTCTCAGAATCTTAGTTATCAGTAAGAAAACTGCCCTCCCTTCCCTCCAGGTTCTATAGTAGGTTCTCACTGCAGTAAGCTGATGTATTCTGTTTATCTTATTCTGTATTGAGTTTGTTGTCTACCTTTCCTCCCTTGCCGTGTTTCAGGTCCGCAATGTTGCTCTTCGTGTTCCACTTGAATGGAGTTTATCTGCTTGGTCTGAGATGCTTAGGTGTTTCAGCACATTGACAAAGTTTTTTATTGAAGATGTTGGCAAGAGACAACTCTCGGAGAATTCTATAGCAATTAAAGCTACAATAGATTGTCTGGAAAGCACAAGGTTTGTTTGCCCTGATATCCTCATTGTGAACTGTAATTTACGTTCTCCCGAGTTTTAACTTATTTTCTGAGCAATAGAGACATGGTATGGACTAAAACAATATAAAAACTGGTTTCAAATCTTGCTCATATGATAAGTTCTGCTGCTCACTGTCTTGCACCACTTCAAAGAATAGTTGATTCGATGCCAGCAAGCTGAAACTCTGCTTCCTAATTGAGGCGGGAAGGGTTTGTTTTGAACTGAGATATCAAACTGCTTAGTAAAATTAAAGCTGTGCGCATCATTGTACAATTATGTCTCAATGGGAATGGAGTCACACTATATATTTTTGTGTACCCCCCTCCCTTTTCTGGAATTAACTAGCTATAAGATGCTTTCGGTTGGCCCCGACAGGAGACAGGGGCAGGTGATTATGAGTGCATTTTCTTCAAAGCAGATACCATACAAGGCGTTGCTAGAGATACTGACTTATTGTTTCTACAGGCATTTGATTAGCATGGAACCTCGAAGGTCATCAGTGCTAGAGAACAATATGTTGGTAGAATTTATTCTTCTTACCATCATCTGCTGCCATTCTGAGCTAAATGGCTATGGCCCTTCCCGTGGCGATGTGAGGCGCAGTAGTTCCTCCGGGAAGATATGTATTCAGCAGACCAGCTTGTGGAAAGTTCAAACCATTGCATTCTCTATAGTTGATGAAGCATTTGCAAGAATTGGTTCATCTTTTCCCATAGAGATCTGGCAGTCAGCTGTTGAGGTGTGCTCATTTTCTGCGAGTGAATACTAGTATTATTTTTGTTGAGACTTTATCAGGTGGACACTTAGCTTGTTTGTTCTGTATTAGGTTCTTAGGAAAGTGATGGATGCACTGGCGACAAAGATATGTCTTGTAGAGGATGGTGCCTCATCCAGGTTTCATTGTCTCGATATTTTGCAACAAGAATTGCAAGTCTTTCGTTATTCTTTCGACATGCTTTTTACACTATTTATGCATACATTCTTCTCTCTATCTGTCTTTTTTTTTTCCTGCGGCTATTTGCTCTGTTTCACTTCTGCTCTTTCATTGGTTTCCTACCTGCCTTCTGGCTTGAAGGAAGCATATTTTGGACAGGAGTACATATGATTATGTTCTCATCTCTGCCGGAACTTCTGTTCAGCTCGTGTTGGGTAGTGCCTTTATGGTGTTTGTCAGCTATATGTTTGTTGCGAATGATGCTTGTGCTCATCCTTTTCACCATGCTAGTATGAGCGGCATGCCCGTGCTTGCACAGGCTCCTCTTCTAGCTAGATTGCTGTTAGATAATTTGATTCATCCCTTGCCTTAGTTTTTTCTAAACTGTTTATTGACTTTTCAAACCTATAGCATCGGATCGAATTGATACAAATTTTAGTTGGTCTCTGATGACATAGTAATTCAATCACAATAATTCTTAAGCATGTTTTAGGAGCCGGACATGAATTTTTTGGGATTTTATTTCTACTTTTAAGTTGCTAAGCGCTAATCAAGTAATCATTGCAATTGGACAACTCACAGTAAGTAAGCATTTCGAAGGACGAAACTTGTGTTTATCATAAGCTTAACTCCTTTTATACATAATTCTTATACCATACTCCCAGGGGTATATGTAGTTTTGGTACCCCCAGGATATTTTGTTGAGCAACCAGTAATAATCTGATCAGTAATCCCGAATAATTTAATGAGCAAAATTTTATATTGATGAGCACAAGTATATGTCAATAACATCAAGAATCATTCTATAATGTTGAAAAATATGCGCATGACTTATATACTATTGCTCATTGATATATGTCTTTGCTCATTTTAACGTTACCAGTTGCTCATCAAGATGTGTGAAGGGGTACGGAAGCTCAATTTCCTTTTTTTCCCAGGTTTAGATAAACAAAATGAGAAAAAATTAACCCTTGCTACTTAAGTAAGTCACAAAATTAAATTCGATTAAAAGAAATGAACTAAAAAAAAAGAACTCAATGTCACTTATATATACAAGTTACAAAATAATTTAAGATCATCTCAGTTGGGGAACCCATATTATACAATTATACATATCCTATGTCAAATGTTCAATGAAATCGCTTCTTTAAAGGGCAGCCCGGCGCACATTGGCGTCCCCGCTAAGTGAGGGTCCGGGGAAGGGTCCCACCACAAGGGTGTAATGAGGGCAAGCCTTCCCTTGTCAATTTATTTGACAAGAGGCTGCTCCCAGGACTTGAACCCGTGACCTATCGATCACACGTGTATTCTAAAATAATGTTTACACACCCAATTTCAACTCCCCTCCTAACTCTCATATGTCACAATCATATAGTTTGAGAAAAAACAACCAACAAGTGAGAACAAATCTCATTTTCCTTGCAACTTCACAAATATTATAATGAGATAAATCGTGACACTTTTGGGTAGGTATCTACACCAGACTTGTTAGAACACATAGCTTGTCAAGTGAAATTATTTTTTTAAAAAGAGACTGTGAGTTGTGGAAATTGAGTGCGATTGGCTAACGATACCAATCTCTGGGATTGGGATGTCCAATCACACAAGCAAGCATGACGATAAATTGTCAGCTGCTTAGTTTAAAAAAGCGCGCCTAGGCGCAAGGCGCCATGAGGCGCAGCTTGAATCGCCGCGCACAAGTGTGCATGAGGCGCACCCGAGGCGCACTCAAGGCGCATGAGTGTGCAATTTCCACTTTTCTTTCTCCTGTAACCTTATTTCTACCCTTCCCTTTGCCCCTTAATTCCTTGTTTATACTTCTCTACCCATTGGCTCTCTTTAAATACCAAAATAGGGGTAATTTTTAGCAAAATATGGTTTTGAAGAATAGAATTTTGTTCACAACGGCTCCCCAGCGCCTCGCGCCTCCTTCAACTAAGGTCAGTGCATGTGTGCTTGTTATCTCTTTTATATAAGGTAATTATAATTTAAGTCAATTGATCTGAAGGGAAGAGGTAGTGCAAAAACCGCCATGGGTAGTACCACCCTACTGTATATAGGGGTTGTATATGGGGGTGGACGGAGCTTTGGAATGTATTTACTGTTTCTTTGCTTTCTAGTGTGGTCTAGCAGGGTGTGGGGTACTGTTTGTTCTTGCATTATTTACTTGTAGCAGATAAATAAGCTACTTTATTGGGCAGTAACAGAAAAGCTGGTTAAGTTTATTGTGGACATTTCACCTCTTATATGGAAGGATGTTATAATTTGTTACATGGATACAAGAGTTATTCCGCCTGTGAGTGTTTTTTGGCATTCACTGCCGGTCTCAAGCCCGGATAAAGGAGGATAGTTGCGGTAGGTTTGTGGCGGCCAGCGTAAAACAAGCCACATCTTATGGACATGAATCAAAATTTAATAACCGTGGGGGCGTCCCCTTCACAGCGACGCGCTACACTTCCTGGACCCGGGTGTGGTGATAAGTATGCTAGGGTCTCTAGGTCGTCGCCCCGAAGCGACGCGCCAGTTCGACGCCCGGGGGTGGTGTCAAATATGCAAGGTCGCGCTACACTTCCTAGACCTGGGTGTAGTGAAAAATATGCAAGGGTTGCTAGGTCGTCACCCCGAAGTGACGCGCCACTCCGGCTCCCACGGGTGGTGTCAAATGTGCCAAGGTTTTCAAATCATGGACGAGAGCGAGGTAGGAAGCTTATTCATAACGATAAGGGTAGTAGGCTTAGGTTTGGAACATGGAACATCGGCTCTTTGACGGGGAGATCTTCGGAGGTTGTGGAGGTTATGAGGAGGAGAAGGATTCACATTATGTGTTTACAAGAGACGAAATGGGTTGGAGCGAAAGCTAAGGAGATTCACACCTTGGGGTTATAAGCTTTGGTACTATGGAAAGGATAAGAGTAAGAATGGAGTTGATATCATTATTGATAAGGAATACATAGATGATGTGGTGGAGGTTTTGAGGAAGAGTGATCGCATTATGACAGTGAGGTTGGTGATTGGGAGTGAGGCTATGACTATTGTAAGTGCCTGTGCACCACAAATTGGATTGGATGTATCTATTCGTCAGGAATTCTGGGAGGAGCTAGAAGAAGTGGTGCAAGGGGTTCCTAGTGGGGAGAAGTTGATTATTGGTGGGGACCTAAATGGGCATGTGGAATCATCACGACACGGTTTTGAAAGCGTACATGGAGGTTTTGGCTATGGGTCGAAAAATGAAGGAGGAACGACCATTTTGGATTTTGCATTGGCATATGACTTGGGTATAATGAACACGTGGTTTGAGAAGAGAGTGTCTCACTTGGTGACGTACAGGAGCGGAAATAATGCGAGTCAGATTGATTTCTTTTTGGTGAGGAATGCTTGGCGCAAGAGTTTTACGGATTGCAAGGTGATACCCAGGGAGAGTGCGGCTACACAACATAGATTGGTGGTATTGGATTTCAGAGTTAAGGGAAGCTTTGGGAAGAGGCGGGCACAAGTAGAGCCAAGGATTAAATGGTGGAAACTTGAAGGAGAGCACAAGGAGGCTTTCTTGGAGAAGATGGATGGGGCGGATGTGTGGCCAACTAGTGTGGAAAGAGATGTAGACTCAATATGGGTTACTATGTGCATAAGGTAAAAGAGGCAGCAAAAGAGGTTCTCGGTGAATCTAAGGGGAAAGCTCTACCGAGTAAGGATACATCTTGGTGGAATGAGGAGGTGCAACAAGCGATAAGGAACAAGCGGAAATATAAGAATTTGGGGAAAGATAGAAGTGAGGAGAACTACGAGAAATATAAGGAGGCAAAAAGAGCAGCAAAGAAAGCTGTAAGAGACGCAAGAGGAAAGGTGAACCAAGACCTCTATACAAGATTGGGTACCAAAGCAGGAGAGAAGGATATCTACAAAATTGCACGTATCAGGGAAAGGAGGACTCGGGACATTGGTAGGGTGAAATGCGTTAAGGATGTCGATCAAAGAGTCCTTGTTGATGATAAAGAGATTACGGAAAGATGGAGATCGTACTTTGATACCTTACTCAATGGCGATCGAGTGAATGATATTGGAAATGTGGACATTCATCCAGGTAGTATTAACCGGGAGTTCATGCGGAGAATTCAGAAGGGTGAGGTGAGGATGGCTTTGAAGAAGATGAAACGGAAGAAAGCAGTGGGGCCAGACAACATACCTATTGGGGTTTTGAGGGCTTGACGACGTTTTTCAACATGATTTGGAGTGGTAATAAGATGCCGGTGGAGTGGAGGAAGAGCACTTTGGTCCCTTTGTTAACAAAGGGGATGTTCAGGAGTGTGCCAACTATCGCGAGATCAAGTTGATGAGTCATACCATGAAACTTTGGGAACGGGTGATTGAGCATAGACTAAGAAGAAGTGTGAAGATTTCGGAGAACCAATTTGGATTCATGCCGGGGAGGTCTACTATGGAGGCAATTCATCTCATAAGACCGACTATGGAGACGTATCGGGATAGGAAGGACCTACATATGGTGTTTATTGAGTTGGAGAAAGCCTATGATAAGGTACCGAGGGAAGTGCTTTGGTGGGCTCTAACTAAGAAAGGAGTTCCGCAAAAATACATTAATATCATTAAGGACATGTATGAGGGAGCTAGCACGAGTGTACGGACTATTGTAGGGAAGTCATAAGAGTTTCCTATTACAATTGGAGTGCACCAAGGGTCCGCACTTAGTCCGTTTCTTTTCGCTATAGTCATGCACGAATTGACGAGATCAATCCAGGGTGATATACCTTGGTGCATGATGTTTGCAGATGATATAGTGTTGATTTCAGAGACGAAAGAGGATTTGGAGAGGAGGTTGGAACTATGGAGGCACACTTTGGAGTATAGAGGGTTTCGGTTGAGCCGAAACAAGACTGACTATTTGGAGTGTAAGTTCAGCCGATCAGGTTGGATGGAAAAATTGTTCAGGGATCAGATTTCTTTCGATATTTGGGATCGATTCTTCAAAAGGATGGAGAATTAGATGGAGATGTGGCTCATAGGATCAAATAAGTTGGGTGAAGTGGAAGAATGTAACAGGGCTCCTGTGTGATCGAGGAATGCCCAATAAGTTGAAGGGTAAGTTTTATCGTACGGCAATCAAGCCGGCACTGTTATACGGCACGGAATGTTGGGCTGTGAAACAATGTCACGTTCATAAGATGAGTGTGACGGAGATGCGCATGCTACGGTGGATGTGTGGACATACAATACATGATCGGTTAAGAAATGAAGTTATTAGGGAAAAAGTAGGGGTTGCGCCCATCGCGGACAAGATGATGGAGAACAGATTGAGGTGGTATGGTCATGTGAGGAGGAGGCCTAGTGACGCGCCGGTTAGAAGAGTAGAAGGGTGGGGAAGTGATAATATTAATAGGGGTCGTGGAAGACCCAAGTTGACTTGGATGAGGGTGATTAGAAGTGATATGAGTTTCCTAGGGCTTGAAGAGAATATGGTGTTTGGATAGGGCGGCGTGGAGAGACGCTATCCATGTGGAGGACTAAATTTGACTATTTTTAGTTTCTTTGTTTGGTTTTCCTAACTTGTTCCAAAACTTTTCCTTACTTGGTGTTCTAAGTTTATATGTTTTTTAAGCCATTCTTCATATACCTCAGCTCCGAGAATAGAAGTGGTTCGTTTTCACTAATTTTTAAACTTTTTACTTATTTTGTGGACTTTCCAAAACTCTTTCTGAAAGTGTTTCAACGTTTCAAAATGGTTCACATCGTTTTTGAAATTTTATGGCGCGCATAAGACAGTTCTTAGACGACGATTCATGTTAGCCGACCGCAAATCATTTTGGGAATAAGGCTTGGATGTTGTTGTTTTGGTGATACTTATAGCGAAGCTTTAAGATGCACTGTACCAAGGTGATGTTTGCATGATATGTTATTTGTTTTTAGTGATGATTATGTTGAGTCTTTAGCATCAGATTTAGAGTTACCCACAATGAAAGAACAGCAAAAGTAAAATAGGGAGACACAAGTTTTTACGTGGAAAACCCCAAAGGAAACCGGGGAAAAACCACAGCGCACTAGGACTTTACTTTCTCTGATATGTTTTTGTGATGATACACCGTAATAGCTGAGATAAGCTCTTTATATAACAGAGCCTAGGAATATCAAGAGATAAGAACCTTAATTCCTAGTTAATAGACTAGGGAAACCGAAAGACCATAACTGAAGATGCTCATTTAGTGTCCTATTCCATCTTAACTCCTCATAAAGCTTCCTTATCAGGCTCCATAACTCAACAACCTCCCACTTGGAGACTGATGCTGAAGAGTAGCTCAATACCCAGCTTCTTACACCTCCACACATCCTTTGAACACCTAATGCGCTAACACCTCCTTTCACTAATCACGGAGGCCAACTAAGGTTCTGCACAACCTTAGCTTCCCAACATCGACACTCTCCAGAACCTGATACCTTCTCCAAACCGAACACTTTTCCTTCCACCAAGTTTCGAACGAAATGATACCTGCGTCGGATGTGTTTGGTCTTAAAATGACAGATTGGGTTCTTAGCAAGCTGTATTGCACTTTGACTGTCACTGAACAACAAACTATGGGGCTGTCTCTTGCCTAATTCATCCAAAAAATTCCTCAACCACACCATCTCCTTGCCTGCTTCCGACATTGCTACATACTCAGCCTCTGTGGTTGACATGGAGACACATTTTTGGAGCTTAGACATCCAACTCACTGCTGTACCACCCATAGTGAAGACGTACCCCGAAGTGCTTTTGCTAGTATCAAAATCTCCGCTGAGATCAGCATCCACGAACCCTTCAAGTCTTGCCTCACCTTTTTCAAAATGAAGACCTACTTTTGAAGTTCCTTTAAGATACCTCAACAGCCACTTCACAGCTTCCCAATGCTCTTTACCTGGTTTTGACATAAAACGGCTCACAACTCCCACTGCATACGCTATATCAGGTCTGGTGCAGACCATAGCGTACATTAGACTGCCTACAGCAGAAGCATAAGGTACTTTGGACATGTATTCTTCTTCCTCAACTGTTTTCGGTGACTGCTCCTTGGACAATTTGAGATGACTTGGCAGAGAAGTGCTTTTTGGATTAGCATCTAGTATACTAAACTTTCTCAGCACCTTCTCGAAATACTCTTCTTGAGACAACTTCAAAGATCCGGTTGACTTGTCTCTGGTAATTCTCATGCCAAGCATATGTTTTGCCTCTCCCAAGTCCTTCATCTCAAAATTCTTTGACAACTTCTGCTTCAAATCATTGATTTCTTTCAAGTTCGGCCCTGCTATCAACATATCGTCTACATATAGAAGTAAGATAACATAAGACATATCAAACTTCTTATGGTAGCAGCAGTGGTCTGAATTATTTCTCTCAAAGCCATTGCCGGACATGAACGCATCGAACTTTTTGTACCATTGTCTCGGAGCTTGCTTTAAACCGTACAAACTTTTGTTGAGCTTACACACCAACTCCTCCTTACCTGGAACTCTATAGCCATCTGGTTGTTGCATATATATGTCCTCCTCCAGGTCACCATGTTGCTCAAGGAACAAATTCTCAGCAGCAACTATACTCAACAAAATGCGAATAGTAGTCAGTTTCACAACCGGAGAGAATATCTCGAAATAATCAATCCCATGCTTCTGTGAATATCCCTTAACTACTAATCTCGCCTTGTAACGTACACTGCCATCATGTTCTCTCTTGATCCTATAAACCCATTTGTTGAGTAGTGCTCTTTTTCCCATTGGTAATCTTGTTAAAACCCAAGTGTTGTTCTTCTCCAAAGAGCTCATCTCTTCATCCATGGCATGCTCCCACTTAATAGAATCACCCACTTGTATTGCTTCTTCATAGGATTCCGGTTCACCTGCATCCGTCAGTAAAAGATAATGCAACGATGCAGATTCTGACTTTTTCTTCTGTGTTGGTATCCGTAGGGCAGGAGATGGATCCAACCTGTCTGGTGGTCTAGTCTTCCTGGTTGATTTCCTTAAACAAGGATCAGACTTGGATCTTTGTAGTCTCTGCTCGGATTGAGACTCATCAGTGATAATTGGTTCATCAACGTCACTAGCAAAATCACTAGTACTTTCTTGGGATCGAACATCACTCTCTATGATCTTCTGTAACTCTACTGTTTCAGGCTCCACTCCCACTTTCTTAGTATGATCAGCCTTGTTTTTATACAAGACACTCTCATCAAAGGTTACATCACAGTGTCTCAAAACTTTTCTGTTTTTCTCATCCCAAAACTGGTACCCAAACACGTCAGAGCCATAACCTATAAAGTAGCACTTAACAGCCTTTGGATCCAACTTATCTCGTTTCTCAGAATGTACGTAAGATACACATCCAAATATCTTAAGGTGCGAGAGATTAACTTGTTTACCTGTCCACACCTCTTCGGGGAGCTGAAAACCCAAAGGAACAGATGGCCCTCTATTGATCAAGTACGCAGCGGTATTTACGGCATCTGCCCAAAACATTTTTGGCATCCCTGCATGCAGCCTCATACTCCTAGCACGTTCATTCAACGTCCTGTTCATCCTTTCAGCAACCCCACTCTGACGAGCCTTTCCGGGAATAGTTCTCTTCAAACGGATCCCATTTTCAGCACAAAACTTCTTGAACTCAATGTCCTCATATTCACCTCCATTATCGGATCGCAAGCATTTAACCTTATTGCCGGTATGATTTTTAACTTCAGCTTTCCAGACCTTGAAAGTTCTAAACACATCTGATTTGTGTTTCATGAAGTAAACCCATACCTTCCGACTGAAATCATCAATAAATGTGACATAGAACCGCGAGCCACCAAGGGATTTCACTGGTGCTGGTCCCCACACATCAATGTGTACTAGCTCTAGCTTGTTCGTCTTTAATTTTTTCTTGGTCTTTGTGAAGCTGACCCTTTTCTGCTTGCCCAAAATACAGCTCTCACATAGACCTAATTCTACTGACTTCAAACCAGATAGAACACCTCTAGCAGCTAGCAGCTAGCATCTTCATCCCTTTCTCACTCATGTGTCCAAGCCTATCATGCCATAGCTTAGAGTAATCTGCATCAACTATGGCTAACATGTTTGTACACCCTGCAGTAGCATACAAAGTCCCTGTTTTCGATCCTCGTGCAACCACCATAGCACCTTTGACTACCTTCCAGGAACTATCTCCGAAAACCGTATTGTAGCCAGCCGTATCCAGTTGACCCACTGAAATCAGATTCTTTTTCAAGTTAGGAATATACCTAACATCCTGCAGCTTCCATAAACTCCCACTCGAAGTCTTGATACTAACTTCTCCCTTCCCCATAACTTCTAAGGCTTCATCGTCCGCTAGATAAACCTTCCCGAAATTTCCAGATCTGAAATTCTGGAACAATTCTCTACATGGTGAAGAATGGAATGATGCACCAGAGTCTACTATCCAAGACTCAATGGGACTTTCGACGCTTAAGACCAAAGCATCATAAACCTCTTCTGTGGCAGAATTGACAGAAGAGTCACCATCATCTTGCTGCCAGCGATTGTTTTTTTTCTTCTTGGGATTTGGGCACTCCCTTTTATAATGACCTTTTTCACCACAATCCCAGCACAAACCCGAAGTTCTGCCCTTTGACTTTCCCCTGCCTTTCGACTTAGATCTGCCATGTTTGCTTTGACCACGCATTTTACTTCTTCCTCTACTTTCAGTGCTAAAAGCACTCCCTGAAGTTTCTCCTAGATCTTTCCTACGAATGCTTTCGCTAAGAACTAGGTCTCTAACTTCATCAAAGACTAGTGTCTCCTTCCCACGAGAACTACTAATAGCGGAAACAATAGTATCCCATGAATCAGGTAAAGAAGACAGTAAAAGTAGGGCTCTAACCTCATCCTTAAAGCAAATTTTCACAGATGTCAATTGGCTTATAATTTGATTGAACTCATTAATATGTTCAGCAGCAGAACTTCCATCAGACATCTGAAGATTGAATAAACGACGCATCAAATACACCTTGTTCACAGCCGAGGGCTTCTCGTACATATTTGATAAGGTCTTAAGCAAACCCGCCGTCGTCGTTTCATCTTTGACATTAAAAGCCACGTTCTTGGCCAATGTCAAACGAACTACACCAAGTGCCTGTCGATCCAAGATTTTCCACTCATCCTCCTTTGTTCCTTTGGGCATCTTATCAAGAGGAAGGTACAGATTTTTTTGGTACAGATAGTCTTCAATCTGCATCTTCCAGAAACCGAAATCTCGACCATCGAATTTATCGATTCTTACCTTCCCATCATCCATTGTTAACCCTTAAAATCTGACACGACTTTAACCTAGCTCTGATACCAGTTGTTGAGTCTTTGGCATCAGATTTAGAGTTACCCACAATGAAAAAACAGCAAAAGTAAAATAGGGAGACACAAGTTTTTACGTGGAAAACCCCAAAGGAAACCGGGGAAAAACCACAGCGCACTAGGACTTTACTTTCTCTGATGTGTTTTTGTGATGATACACCGTAATAGCTGAGATAAGCTCTTTATATAACAGAGCCTAGGAATATCAAGAGATAAGAACCTTAATTCCTAGTTAATAGACTAGGGAAACCAAAAGACCATAACTGAAGATGCTCATTTAGTGTCCTATTCCATCTTAACTCCTCATAAAGCTTCCTTATCAGGCTCCATAACTCAACAGATTATTGTCTCATTGCAGATTTGTTCAGATTATATTTTTGTTTTCGATAAGTTAGATTTGTTGACATTGCGGGCTCCTATCAGTCTGTTTTGACACTGCACGAACTCTACTGGCTGCCTGAAAATATGATGAAAAAGAAACAAAGAAGTAAGAACAATGCTTACTATGATAGTATTTGGTTTTGGGTTTCAGGTTTCAGGTTGATTTGGGGATCAGGTATTTCAACCACGTACCTCATGTTTGGTTTAATGATTCACAAATTGATTCCAGTGGGCTCCAATCAAGAAACCCCCTTGGAATGGGGATTTAAATGGGATCATTTTGCCAGTAGTCCAAAGTCCAAACACATAGTGGTATCGATTCAGGGTGCTTCCACGCACCATGTTACTGTTGTTTGGTTGAGGACTGTGCAATTGTAAATTGGGGCGTAGGGGGTTAGGTTCGCTTGGTTAAATAAAAGGATTTTCACGAAAAAATTATCTCAATTTGTGTTACCAAATACCTGTTGGCTTTTGGGGAAGCAGCTTGATACCATGCCTAGTGGTTTCAGTTTAAATCACATTTTTGAAACCAAAGGGAAACCAATTGAGGAATATGAAATCTTTCTGATTTCTAATGCTGCATCTTTCAACCTAGAACATAAATTCACTGTCTTCATTATAGACGGAAGCTAATTTACATTTGTATCATCAGGCTGCTAGTTTATGGATATCAAAGCTGTGGTGTTCCATTTGTTGACTTAATTCCTACAGCTCATGTGACTTCCTCTACCATCATTCCTGTTTTTTTTTTTTTTTTTTTTCTTGTTTATTCTTGCCCAATATCTACGCGATCTCATCATTTCAATTGATGTGGCTTCTTTGGTTGCAATTTCACCAGGGATATTAAGTGCTGCATGTTTGACTGCCATTTCTTGATAAATTTTAGTTGCTATGTTTGTTGGTCGGAATTGTTTAACGTTCTGGTTGGGCACACATATTGCAGGTTCTACACTTCTTTACTGCATTGCCTTCACATTGTTCTCATAAATCGCAAAGATTCCATAGCGGATCATGTAAGTCAGCGACACCTTCATTGTTAAGGGGTAGATTGGCTTATATCTCCAGCTGTTGGTTTAACTCACTGCTCATTTATTTTGCAGTTGGCTGCTTTTATAGCTGCATTAAAAATGTTCTTAGGGTATGGCTTGAATAATTCAAGCCTTTTATCCTGCCCTAGTGGGAGGGATCCAGCTCCTTCAAGTCCTAAATTCAATTCAGGGGAAACAATCAAAAAGGTTGTCGGTGCATACAGGCCTCCACACTTGCGTAGGAAGAAAAATTCTTGTCTGCAGCAGACATTCACTCAGACCTCTCAATCGTCGTCTGATCATGACTCATCTGTTGAATTCATGTCATCAGATTCTGATTATAGCGACAATGATAGTGCTTTGAAAGATAAGATGCACAGCTACAAGGCCAGAGTAGCTGCCATAAGTTGTATACAGGTGAGACTTGATAAACTTTCTCTCTTAAACTTCAGTACTGTTATCAATTTAGTTTTATCAATTATTTTCTCATTGTGCTTTTGCCTGCCGTGGTGCAATTGTTTGTTCAATTGTTTGTTTTGTCATGTGGGGGGGGGGGGGGGGGAGACTCCAATGCAACTCCTACTTCATTTTGTCCAGTGAACTGCCCATTTTCACAATATTTGGATTTTCCTTTAATGCTAAAAGTTCTGGTTACAAAGGAGTCGTATGTGATTATTCTGGTTAAGACTTAAGAGATGGCAAATGGGTAGTCTTATTATCAGAGGATGTAAATGCTCTTTCTTGCATTCCTTTAGAGGTTAAGTGCATGGTGTTAGTTAAAAGTATCCTGACCTCCCACTTCTGTTTCCGTTATGTAATGTGCTAAATTCGTTATTTGAAAAGAACGAATTTATAACACAAACGTTGGACTTGAATGAGCTGGTTAGAAGACAGTATGGGGGAGGGGAAGACCTAAAATGACTTGGATGATAGTGATTAGAAATGATTTAGCCTACTAGGGCTTGAAGAGAATTTGGCATCGGAAAGGGCAGTGTGAAAAGACATAATTCATGTGGAGGATGGAGTTTGACCTACTATTACTATTTTTTATCTTTTGTTTGATTTTCGAACTTTACTATCCAATGTGTTTCATTGTTCTATACTCAATTGTTTCTCTACCATGTTCCCCTACTTTGAACCTTATATTGTTTACGTATGGCGATCCAAATGATGATTATACTTTAAACCCTAATTATTTTGGGTTTAAGACTTGGTGGTCGTTGTGTATGTTGTATTCTGAGAACTTTCAAATGAATTAGGCTATTTTAACATCAACAATTGACCATTGCGGCATTGACAGCTGGATTGAATAAAAACTTAAGGTTTAAAAAGGTCTGTTTCCGAAAAAAAAAAAGAAAAAGAAAAAAAGAAAAAGAATCATGGTAAATTAAATTTGGCATTTTACTAGGTGTATGGTACAGGGTGCTGTCTTACAGTGTGACCGACTTGGGCTCAGGTAGTGATTGATGACTATAATTTTTTTGTAGATCGATCTTAAGCAAAAGGAATATAATGGAATAAAGCAAAAGGGCTCATAAAACTGTTTGTGCTTCTTATTTTGTGAAGTAGCAGTCAGTCGGTGCGATTCTCGAAGCAACTTTCATTTAGGGTCATCCGTGCGCAGCCTCTCTATGTTTCAATAAGGGTAAGGCTTGCGTGCATCCGACCCCCCCTTATGGCGGGAGCCTTTATGGTATTGGGGTAAAGATGTCGTTGTACTGATCTAAGCAACTGAAGAAGCTTTGGCCCTTTGGGTGTTTGAGAAGAAAAGTAATGGAGGCAGTTAGAATCTTGCTTTGTTTTATTTGATGGCTGAAGTTTATTATAAGAAGCGAGCAAAGCCTTTGACTTTGAACATAACTTCTTTGGTAAAGAAATGAGAGTAAAAGAAGAATTACTGTTTTCACTGTGCGGAGTATGAAAACTTATTACGAAGTATAAGTGAATACTTTGTAAATTTGTATTATGCACACTATCATTTAGTGTATTACTTCAAAAGGAATTGACACGAGAAAGTAATTTCATTTGCTCATGAATGTGGTTTCAGGATCTTTGTGAAGCTGATCCAAAGGCTTTTATTGCTCAGTGGACAATGCTTTTGCCAACTAGTGATGCCCTGCAGACTAGGTGAACCTTGTGGTCCCTCTTGCTCTACATGCATTTTGATCTGTCCATTTCTGTACCTGCTCCCCCCCCCCCCAACCCTTTTCCTTCTTTGTTTGTCTCCCATCAGTCAAGTGCATTTTTTTTTATTGCGGCTATGTTACGAGAAAGTTCAGGCATTTGTAAGGGCTGTGGAGTTCTCCTCGTTTCTTTTTCAAGGATCGGAGAGTATGGTAGGGGGTTCGTCTGACGTGCTTTCTTATTGCTTCTTTTATACATGTGCAAATAGTTGTTGCACACTCTCCAATTCATTCTATTACTACATCTTCTAACGTGTGAATCTAAGTACCTAAAGAAGGCCTGGGGCTCAAGGCCTTTCTATTGAGCCATTTTGTTTGAATAAGCTTAGCGTCATTAATTGATCTTGAAGTCTGACGTCCTTATCTGTACTTTTCTGCTAATTGCGTATGTGCTCTCTTATTGGTGAAACAGTGAATCAGTTATTTCACTTTCCCAATCAGCTTTGGCTGCTGGGATGTAGCTTGTTGAAGACTGGACTTGCCGTTATCTGTCTGGCCATAATTTTGAGTATTGCGGCTGAGAATGAATATAAATTTTGGTAATTAAATCAGTTGGCCATAGGTCTTTTGAGTTTGAATTGTCTGCCTGCTTGCTTCATCTAGGTACTGGTCTGTGGGCTTGCTCCAACTTCCCTTATTTATGTACCGCTTGATCGGTGATCATTCTCGTCTTCTGATGTGTATCTTATTTGTTATTTTATTGAGCTCTTAATAAAGTTTTTCTTGGCTAGTTAAGATGAAGGATGTTTGCAAGTTTCTGTTATTTACTCTTTGGATCGTGTTTTTCATGTTCTGTTTTTTTCTTTTAGGACCATTTTGTCTTCTGGGAAAATGATCCGAAGTGTGTTAGTGTCACATTAAAAAGATGCATATGTTGAATTGGATGTGTGGCAATAAAAGGATGGATTACATATAAAATGAGGTACTAGGATGGAGGTGGGAGTTGCTTCTTTAGGTTTGGATGTGTTAGGATGGATACGGGAGATCAAGGATGACATGAGCCTAATCGGTTTGGATGAGAGTATTAGGTAGAGTCCAATGTACATGTAGGTTATGGTCTTTCAGAGAGTATGTTCTTTCATCTGCCCCCCTCCGGTATCTTATTTCTTTTGTCAGTTTTCTCCAGCAACCAAAAATCTTTTGGGACTGAAGCTAGCTTTGTTGTTGTTGTATCATTCTAAGGTATTTCTTGCTCATATGCAGGAAGTATGATGCAACTTTGATGACTTGCTTATTATATGATCCATTCCTGAAGGTAAATACTTAAATCTTGACTAATTGATGTTACATTTATTAGTTTTAGTCTCTGTTGATATCAGTACTATCACTGACATTCATTTTATTCTTGTGTGTGATTATACTCACTGAGTCACAATTTATTTGAAGTCTTCAGTAGTTATCCTCTTTTGTTTCTTGATGCCATATGCATGTTTTGTTGTTTGGCCACCAGGTTCGTCTGGCATCTGCTTCAACTATTGCCGCAATGTTGGAGGGGCCATCTCCTGCTGCTTTGCAGTTGGCAGAGTATAGGGAATCAAGTAAATGCGGATCTTTTATGGCACTTTCAAGGTCTCTGGGTCAGATTCTCATGCAGCTTCATGCAGGTACACAAAAGTGGCCATCTAAGATGGTTAGTCTTGTCTCGCGTTGTGTGCGAAGTGTTATCTGTGTGTGATTGTCTTACTGAAGTGACAAATCTTCCTTTAAGGATAAATATATCTGATGTGGTGCAGGTGTTTTGTACTTGATTGAGCATGAGAAGCACTCTGGACTGCTGACATCTTCGTTCAAGATTCTCATGCTATTGATATCATCCACACCGTATTTACTTCTCATTTCTTTTGTTTTCTCTCGCAAATTTAGAAAGTCTTCTGTTGAGATCTTTTTTGCTGTTGCTTTGAAAATCCTACAATCTGGAACTGCAGATAAGATGAATGCAGGGGAATATTGAACATGGAAGCTAATTAATGAAAAATCTTAGAAGTGACTAAAGTGAGCAAAGTCAGCCAACATACAATGGTCCTAAATTTGTCTTGTTCTAATTGAAATGTTACATTCTTTCCAAGTCATGAACAAAGGTGATTGATAATTTGGTGCCAGCTATTGAGGGATCAATCTACTAGTCATACTATGAAATTTTGGGACTAGTGGTTCAACATATAGGTCTTGGAGAGGTGTGAAGACATGGGTAAACCTATTTTGTTTTATCCAAAAGATCCACTATGGTGTGGTAGTTAGTGGATATGATAAGAAGAAAGGTTTTCCTATGATCTGCCTTGATTTGGTGAAGGCGTGTGTTGAAGTACTAGGGAATTACTTTAGTGGGCTTTAGCGAGGATGACGTTGACATCGTCAAGGATATGTAGGAGAGACTCAGTCATGCTGAAGTAGTTGCCTTTTGAGACCGTAGTTCTTGTAGGTTTCACACTTATCCCATTTATCTTTGCTACAGTATTTCCCAAATCGCTGAGTTCAATTCAAGTTGAGATCCCAATTATATGCTATTTATTTGTGAGACAAAAGGTGTTGAAGCTAAGTTGGAGTTGTGGGTGCTAGAAGCAAGTAGGCGAGATGATTGGGCTCATATTAGATGAGATCCTGGGTGTGAGGATCAATGATTCAAAAAGACGGTGAAATTGGCTGAAGGTTAGGCATGTGCTTCTGAGGGTGTAAAGGAGTAAGCAAAGATATGTTCATAAGATGAATGTGGTAGAGATACTAGTTTGATGTGGGTATATTTGAAAGTATCAATGTAGGATTGAGATGACTAGGGTAAAATTAGTTGTATCTATTCATGATAGATGCAGGAGAATGGCAAGGTTGTATGACCATCTGAGCCGAAGACTAGGTGAAGCATCTGTTTTGAAGACTAGAGAGTGGTAAGTGATGGGATTATGTTAGCTGGAGGAAGACGTAAATCTTTTTGGATGAGGGTGACTGAAAGTGACATGTGTCTACTTGGTATTGATGAAGACATGGCATTAGATAGGGAGGCATGTGGGGAGAGGAATTTCGCAGTCGTGGTTTGACTTTGTTGTTGTTTATTTTGATCTCTATTCCAGTCTCCTTTTTGTTTCCTATCCACACTTATGTAACCCTTTACTTAATTCTTTATTGTACTATTTGTCAAGGTCTAATTTTACTCAATATATCCCACTATTTGGGATCTATGACTCACAAAATTGTTCAACATGGTTTTTGAGGATAGATGACCCTAATCATATTTAGGAGTATGACTTGCAATGTTCTTCATTCTAGCTGTTGTATTTCCTTGATGGTATATTCTATCACTTTCTTTCGTAAGTTTTAGGTTCTTATTTATCCTTTGTTTTTATGATGGGTATGGAGCGCTGTCCTTTTTGTTAGAGAATTGCTACAACCTACTGTTGGGGTCTTGGACTCTTGGTGTCAAGACTCAAGCCTATCACTGCTTGCCTCCTACCACTGAGGGAGATTGTCCCTGAGAGACATTAGAAAATATCTTAAATTGTTTATCTGCATTTTGAATTTGCATTTTGTTTTTCTTGATTTTGAAGACTTCTACTTGGTTTAGTTGAAGTCTGAAAGATGGTACCATTAGCTATTTGGTGGTGTATTTGGAAGGAAAGAAATCATTGCACTTTTTATAAGATTGCTTGGACACACTAAGACTTCAAATTTCGCTTTTGAGATTGTTGTACTGTTGGAGACTATGTTACATTCTTACCAATACTTGGCTTATCTTCTTTTTGTGGATAAGTTCCCAAGATAGTCTAAGAGTCTTGTTTATGAGCGTCACCCCCTTTGGTGTCTTTTTGTTTATGGGAGTCTGCCCCTTGGTGTCTTGTTTAATATATTTTGATAACCTATCTTATCAAAAAAAAAAAATATATTGATTATATTTGGTTTCTTTCTAATATAACTAAGATACTGTCAGCGCAGTCTACATGAAAGAGGCCTTGGCCCTTCAGTTACACACACTTTGATACAATTAATTAAGTTTAAGTTTTTCCTATCTTATTTGAATTTTTTTCTTAGGTATTCGCGAATGCCTGGAGAGTTGTTGCCCAGAGTCCTTTCCTCTCTTAGACTGAAGATCGAGGAGGGATTTCCTAATAAAAATGATCAGACTAGTTTTCTGGTTAGTGTGCTTTTTCTATGGCTATACGAAATATATTTTCTTTCCTATATCTGGTCAGTGACAAGGGGAATCTGTCACGTTATAGGCTGTTGCTATCAGTTGCTTAACTTCCGCTGTATCCACGACACCTTCCTCTTTGCATGTTAACGAAATGTTACAAGCTGAAATATCAACAGGTCAGATTGCCTTGTTCCCTGGCTACTTGCCCATGGGGCTCTAGTTGCTCTACCCTTGTGTATAGTGTTCCTGTATCTATAACTGGCTCTCTTCCGTAACTTACATTTGACTTATATGTGGGCTTTGTGATTGCTTCGCGGGATTTCAGATCTATATGGAAGGAAAGGAGGATCAGGTGTCTTGAATACCTTGTTTCAACGTGCTGAAAAAGTAACAAATCCTACCATATGTCTGGAAGCTCTCCAGGTGATCACTGAAACTCGAAATGTTGGTTCTGTAATCTTGAGTAGATTTTGTGTTCTGATATATATTTAACTGATTAAAGACGTGTTGCGGATATCTACTAGGGTGCCAAGCAGAAGACTTTCTAGTTTTGTGTTTGTGATGGTTACATTTTTCTTCCAGGCCCTTGGTGTGTTTTGTTATATGGTTGTCAACCCCTTGGTGTCCTCTTAATAATATGCGCTCTTCTGAGAAAAATAGAAGAGAGAGAACGTAGACTTGATAAGATAAGAGAGACTTTTTTGGCAAGTGAATTATGGAACTATTATTAATGATATTTCAATTGAGAACCTTATTCTTTGGTCTTGATTTTGGTCAGTTGATATGAGTGCCGTTAACTTTTTTTAGTTATATAGTATGATGATATGATATATGTTTTCCTAGTTTGTTGCAGACCCTCAAAGCTCTATGCCACAACTATCCTAGCATAATGTCTGTATGCTGGAAACAAATTTCTAGTCTTGTTTATAAATTTTTGAGGCCAGACACATTTGGCTTTCAATCATCAAAGGGAGCTCTGGGACATGACGTTGGGTCGACTGTTGATAAAGTTTTGTCAGTGGCTGTCAAGGTAAGAAGTTTGTGCTTTGTGAGTCACAATTCAGTGGCATCTTTCTATATTAGGATTTCATTTGTTTCCATCTATATAAATAATTGAATATGGCCTTGATTATCAGAGTATAAGGTCATATGCAATTTATCATTTATATTGAAATTATTTATTGTGTTTCACGGCCTCTTAATATACTCCGTATGTTCTTTTTATCTACATCAGTTGAATGTTCAATGAAGTATCTATTGTGTTTGCTGTCAGAAGATTTGGTATCATGTGGATATGGCTAATTTGTGTCATCTTTTAGGTTTTAGATGAATATCTTCGTGCTGTCTCTGGGTTTAAAGGAACAGAGGATCTCTTTGGCGATAGTTCGATGGAAAGTCCCTTTGCATCAGAGTGTGTGCGTTACAAGAAAATCTCGTCTGCTCCATCATATGGATCAGATGTAGTCGGGGTCTCTAAAGACAATCTCTCAGGAACTTCAGAGTGGTCTGAGGCACTGGAGAAACATATAGCCATATCTATACACCATGCATCTGGAATGGTTCGTATATCCACCTCTCACTCGTTAATTTGTGGATACTCCAATGAAATTCATTATGTTTTTTACCTGTATTATTGCGTGACTGCTAACAACTCTAAGTTTGGTAGCAACCTTTTATGGTATGATTATGTCCATTTTGGCCCATTATGTCTTATCCTGACTTGCAACTGAGCATGAACTTTTTGATGAGATAAAAAATGAATGAGGAGAATATAATATCTTTGGTTTGACATATACCTGGTTTAAAAGGGATCATGGTAAGGGACCACTTCCACCATCATGATACATTATTCTTTTGAAAATGATTTTCTTCTAAATGACAGAAAAAACTCTGGAGAAAGTTATAGCACTTAGTTAGACAAGTCTTGAGAATAGTTCTCACATGAAGGGTTATTAATATGGTGGTTAAGTAGTTCAGAACTTTGATAAAACAGCTCCGACAAAGTAATTGTGTTCATACGGTCTGGATCTTACCTTTCTCTTCTCAAAAATTTTTGGGCTTCGTTATGCCTGCTTAGGTAGAAGGCACATGTACCTTCAAATGCCATTCCAAAGAGCCTTTGGGTTTTCTTAACCTTCTTAGGTCTTAGGGGGATTATTTTTGTGCGATAGAGCAATGACTGGTGTCAAAAAGATTGCCTATCACAAATTTGAAATTGTTTCCAATTAATATTAGAACATGGCATCTAATGCAGCAGTAATTATCCAAAGGAGGCAAGGATAACTGTACCGATACAAGCTTTGAATCCCCAACGGTTGGGGGAGTGGGAGCCTAATAACCTGAGTGCCACTCCGTTTTCATTTTTTTTCCCGAAACGGGACTCCGTTTTTATTTTGATGGGATGATAGATTAGCTGCTTCTGCCTATCAATTTGTCATACGGCTTATGTGTACAAGTTTCTGATGTCTGCGTTGCTTTTCTCTGAAATTTATGTAGAATTATGTATCATTAGAGGTGTATATCCAATTGTAATGTGCTCTACATACCATATCTTTTGGTTTAATTTTTCATTTTCAAAGGATTTACTACTTTTGTGCATCCTATTGTTCTCAATTCCTTAAATTTTTGTCAATATCAAAGTTATTGGTGCTAGGCTAAAATAATCCAAATGTTTAATACTTTCCTTTTTCTTTTTTGGGCGAATGTGTATTCCAAAAGGTAAGGGCTGCATCAATTACATGTTTTGCTGGCATCACCTGCACCGTCTTCTATTCTCTTGAGAAACAGCAACAGCAGTTCATCCTTTGTTCCTGTGTAAGTGTATATATATCTATGTTATTATGTATATTCCTATTTCGATAACTGTGCAGTGTCATTTGATTTATTGCTTCATATTTCCGCAGACGGATGGTGCGAATGATTTAGTTCCTTCAGTTAGGTCAGCGGCTTGCCGGGCCATTGGTGTCATTGCTTGTTTCCCTGAAATTTTGAGGAAGTAAGTTCAAGATTTCAAATATCTTTCATGATTTTGATCTGCTTATGTGCTGAAGTATTCAAAATTTTAACTCGAATAATGAACTTTATAGTGCAGAAATCCTTCACAAGTTCATCAATGCTGTGGAAGTCAATACTCGTGATCAGCCAGTCATGGTACATCAGTTGAATCGTCTGTTTGCTGAAACCATTGCAATTCTTGGAATAGCCTCAGATTTTTTTTATTCCTTTTCAGGTTCGAATTACTGCAGCTTGGGCCATGGCTAACATATGTGACGCTTTCCGCCACTGTCTATCTGATTCTTCTCTAGGTTGGTATTTCTTTCTTTCTGTTTGGCGCTATAAATGATGTTTCGCTAGTTGCTGAAATACTTTAATGAGTATTCTTGTAGAAGCTGTTAATGTGGCCCCTTATGTTCACTTTATATATTCTTGCAGGTCTGGAAACAAACTTTAAGTTGTTGATGTCTTTATTAGAGTGCTCTCTGCAGCTAGCTAGAGATGGAGACAAGGTACATATTTTTGGTTATGGAAGCTTTTGCAAGCACTTAATCTAGTTGGTAGTTTTCATTTATGTTGTTGGCATCTGGTAAATGGTTAGTGTATTACTCCGTATTAAATATTAATCATTAAGTTCATGATCTAGATGCTAAGTCAGTGGCCCTGGTAGGCTGATAATATGATGGTTTGCTTCCCTCATAGTAAAAAGGTTAGGTATTAACCTTCTTTTGTTAATAATGTTATTTGCGATAGTTTAAGGGCATAATATTGGTTTTGCCCTTATTTTTTAATAGGCTTATGTTCTTTTCTTAAATGAGTGTCAGCGCCATGGTGTCCTTTCTGTATGCTCACTTATTTACTTACTAAAAAGTCGACTTCCTGGCCCGGATCTGACCCTTACCAGTCTGTATACTATCCTGAGCCCCATCTTGCTTCCAGGAAGGTCTGAGGACTGAATACATCTATCCTTCCGCGGACCCTAGTTTGTAAAAATCTCTTTGCTGTGTGGTTGTATTCCTTGGTTATGTTTGTTCAAACAAAGCTCGTCAAGAGAGATTAAACCATACATTCGCCTCTGCCTGTATGTCGTAGTTTCTAAGCAACCTGAAGCATTGCTGCGATTATTTATCATAGGCTGATTTCTTAAGATTTTGTAGATTACACAACCATTACAGAGATCTTAAAGTTGGTATCTGACCGCTCGCTAATGTGAGAGGTGAATGCATTGCTCAGTACAATTTTTTACTAAATTTATGCACCCTTTGTCGAAGATCGAATACTAGTATTATGTTCTTACTCAACCAAATTTATTTTTGAGGGTGATATGTAGTAGTTTTGTACACTCTGTCGTGCGCTTCTAGGATATGCGTACCTTTGCATAGTTCCTTAGTGATTTGTCCTAGGCATCCTAGAATTTTTATGATATTGAAAGGTTAGTTACTTGTTGCCTGCACGGAGTCACCAAATTCTTGGTAAGTGTGGTCTTGGTTTGCCAAACTTTTAACTGGCAGTAGAAATCTTTGGTAGACTTAGTATGGAATCTGTGTGGGAACGATGTCTAGGTTCCTAATCTTATTCAGTTGGGAACTGTCAAGCTCTTTTGCCAAATTTCAAGTGACATGCGAGGCATTATATTGACTGAGTATGCATTGGCATGAGATTCAGATTGTCATTCATTCATGTGTGAATATTGAGCTACTAGACACTACCCCACTAAATGTAGCTCTTAGCTTAAACAGATCAACTTTTTTGTGACCTCTTAGTGCACATTGTGTTTTCTAAATTCAAATTGAGCCGCGTGTCTTAGTCCTTCGTTATTCACGTACATGTTGCTAGTGTTTAGAATTTAGATACCGGTAGATATAATACTTTGCCTCATTTTGATTGCTAAAGATGATGGCATCATTGCTTCCCTACAGATCAAGTCAAATGCTGTTAGAGCTGTAGGGAACCTTTCAAGAGTGGTCCCGTTTAATAGCTCCCTCAAGCCAGAAACCTGTGCAGTCAGATGTTCAGGAACGAGCAATGATTATGCATTAGATAGAGAGGATCCTTTAAACGTGGGGTGTACTCATATGTTAGAGAGAATTGTTCAAACTTTTCTCTCATGTATTACTACGGGAAATGTCAAGGTAATGCTATGTTATCCTCTTTTCTTTTACTCTTGCTACAGTTTTCTTTACAATCTCTATGTATTACACTGTGTCTTATTCTAATATGGAACCTTTATACAGGTTCAATGGAATGTCTGTCATGCATTGAGCAACCTATTTTTGAATGAATCGTTGAGGATGCAGCCAATGGACTGGTATTGAACTAGTCTCTCTCTATCTCTCTGTATGTGTGTGTTCGTGATGAAATTAGTGGACAAAAGGTATAAGATGTCTTATTTGTAAGGTATCCATGGTGTTCTTATTCATGGCGTGAATATATGGAATGATGAATGAGTTGTAGTCAATCCACTGGACCTGCATGAAGGCTTCCATTGTATAATCATGCAGGCTAAGTTTGGGAAACTGGTTTTTCCAACCTTATTCCCACACACAAACTTGAAACTCTGCCCAGTGCAGGTTTTTTATTTTAATTTATATTTAATTTTTTTTTTCTAATTTAAGTGTTAAATCTGTTGTCTTCATGAGTTGTTCTTAACAATTTGTTTACTGCATTACAGCCTGAATAATACTTCTGCACTGACTTTTTAATCACTTTTTTTTTGAGAAAAGACTAAGTCTGCCGTGCGCAGCCTCTCTATGTTTCAATAGAGGTAAGGCTTGCGTGCATCCAACCCACCCCCTTACCCCGCCTTATGGCGGGAGCCATTAAGGCAATGGGGTAAAGGTGTTGTAAAAGACTAAGCCTCTTGAAGTTGTATGGTCGCTATGTTACAAAACGAATGCAGGAAGCTTAAACGTGCTCTTAAATGCTAGAGAAAAGAGAGATCCAGTTCAAGGCAATAATGTCCCTTGATGATGTACGCTAGTTATTTGGGGTAAGGCTTGGGGGGGGGGGGTGCTGTAAGGTGTTGGAGAAGTAGATGACTTTCTAATCGGTGTCCCCGATGCAAAAACTGTAACTTCATGTTGGTAATTAGGTTAAGTTTGGCTTTACTGTCTTTTTGGAAGGTACAGTAATACATCTAATTTTCCGGCAGGGCTTCTCCTATATTTAGTATTCTTCTTCTGCTGCTACGGGATTCGTCGAACTTTAAGATTCGGATTCAGGCTGCTGCTGCTTTAGCAGTCCCGTCAACGGTACCTGGTGAGTAGCTATTTCAAATAATGCTCTTCACAATCAAAATGACATGGTTCTGTTGTGATGTGAGAGATCAGAGAAGCAAGAGAAGGGGAATGATACATTTTTGTTTGCAATACTGATAATTTTTGACATGTTTCTCTGTTCTGTTCTTTTTAATCCATTTATGTTTTTTAGTTTTTTGTGATGTTGGTTTGCTCTGTCTCGTTTGCCTTTTCAGATTATGGCAGTTCTTTCCCAGATATTGTTCGAGGCATTCAGTGCATTCTTGAAAATGTTATGACGGAGCAAAATGCAACTTCTAATTTCAAATATAGGATTGCTCTAGAGAAGCAGGTAGACATGTTGAGCTTTAATAATGTTGGCAAAAAAATTCTCTTTTACCTTTTATGGAGAGGGGGGGGGCTATAATTCAAAAATCCAGTTGTTTACTTGGTTATTGTCAATTCACCAGCTTTTCTGAACTGAGGCCTTATCATTAGTGAGCTACTACTACTATAATGCTTTTCATGTATGTATTGGGGGGCATATTGATCTTTTAGCTAGGGTTTGGGAAAAGGTTGGTTCAGGTTTGACATGAGATGTTTCAAAATGATACGACGAGTTTTCAAGAGAAACAAAGAGGTTCCAAATTCTGTAACAACAAACTTTTTGCCTCACCCTGTATTTTTTTTTTTTTCAACGTGTAAATTCTTGCAGGTCTGACCACACTCTGTCCTTTACAAGCTGTTTTTTTTTTTTTCTGTTTGTTTATTGCAGGTTTCTCTTATATTAAGTGTTTTGCTTTGCATTTTTTTAACTGTACGCATTTAAAAATGTTGCAGCTGACTGCTAGCATGCTTCATGTACTTGGCCTTTGTTCAAGCTGCAGTCATCAACCTCTAAAAGAATTTCTTCTTAAAGTAAGTAATTCACTCAATCTAGTGTCTTTTTAAATATGTTCAAGCAATGTACTGTATTGGTTTATTATACAAAGATCATTGGTTCCCTCCCAGACTGTTACTATTCGTGCCTGGGTTTCTGCTATTTGTTATAAGGGTTTTAACCCATGAATTTGGCAAGATGGTGGACCCATTTATTTTGTCAACACCACCTTGCATGGCATCCTTTTTAGCTAACACGAAAAAAAAAAGAGCAGTGAGCATCCCACGAACCCACCTTCTGGGTCAGTTTTCAGGCAAGGTATATGGTGCAATGACATTTAGTAGATGAAGAAGAAGTTGATGAAGAATAATTAGTTGCCATTGTATCTTATCCAATCCGCAATCCTACATTAAGAGGATTGGGAACTCGGTTGTTTGATGGAACTTATAGACGAGAGTATGATGTGCTGACAGACAAAAGTTAGGAACATTTAAGGTGCTAGCTGGCAAAGAAACTGTTACATATGTGGAACTACTCCATATTTGGTAAATCAAGTACAGGAAGTGATATTTAACAAAGAACCCTTAGAAGGTGATATTTGACGAATAGCATATAAGGTGATAGCTGAAGAATTTTATAAAATGTGCTAGTTGATAAACTTAATTGGCTTCTATTGAGTTATTAGCTACTTTTGACATGCTCTGAGAGATCTTCTTAAGGAACGTTTTAACAATGTGCATGTCAGTTAAGTAGCCCTGGGATATGAAAAGACATTCCGAGTATTCATTTTCTGATGAAGAACTGATGGAAGTTTAAAATTATCTGATGGAAGCCGAAAAATCAATAACCAGCTCCACATTGTTAAATAGCAAATTCTAGTGTATCTCCAAACCTTTCCAATGATAGGTGGATCTCCCCCCCCCCCTCCCCATTTCCTATTTCCATATACGAATAAGGGCTAATACTTTCTTCTTTTATCCTCTAGGTCAACAGCTATAGAGAGCAACCTTAAGTATGTTGTGCAGATAATTGATAATTGTTTCCGAATTCATATTTTCTATATGCACTTGTGGATGTGCTCAGTTGTGTGAAGACTGCGATCTGTCTCTTCTGTAACTACGTTTTTTTTAGCAGCTGAACCTTTTTGTATACCTATAGACAATTGTCCACACCTCCACTTATTGTGATTCCTTTTCACCTGGATTCTTTGCTCCTATCTGGATCCAGACACCTGACTGAGCACTTGAGGTGGGGATCAGGGGTAGGACGTATATGCTGTCTTAATGCTCTTGTTTTCGTTTCTTATTTTTATGGATTGATGTTATCGTCAATACGTGTTTCTTGTTCATTCAGAAAGCATCATTTTTCGAGCGTTGGCTGAATGATCTGTGTTCTTCACTTGAGAAAGATCGTGGTGATGGAGTGGACTCCTCCAGGGTTCAAAAGAGAGATTTACTGTCCAAGGCAATACAATCACTTGTTGAAGTGTTTGAAAGTAAGAACCAATCTCTTTCTGTAGAAAAGCTCCAGAAGATGTTGGCGGTCTGTGGATGACTTGTGGACTGAGCAGCCACATTCAGAAATCTGAAAAGATCCTAACTCTTACATATGATTTCACAATTTTTATGTGTGCCCAGCACAGCATTTGAAGGTATACTAAGCCATCCTATAAGATATTTTACTGGTTTGATTGTACAACAGCCTGACAACATAGGAGTTACCTTGTCGGCATTGTCTACTACTCAGACGCTCTAGGGAGCACTAGTAAGAAGGTTTGTTTTCATTGAGGAGTCTGCACATGAGGGCTTCTAACTTCTAAGTTCCCAGGATTTACAATCAGTCGGATAAAGTCTGATGCCATTTCGGGTTTTGTGCTTCTGTTGACTAATAAGCCGGCTAGACTTCTCAGTTGGTACAAACATGTCTTGAATTCTGGAGCCTTTACGCAAGCCCTTCTCTCTGAGGAGCTAGAACGACTGTGATCCACTGTCCGATTATGAGCTTCAAATGGAAATTGTACAGAATGCAGTTCTGATGGAAAATGACTCCACATCCCCAAGCAACTTTTGTACATCAAGTTCCCTAGTCTTTTATTCTCTTGTTTCTATATCGTATCCTTTCGAGTTGCAGCCAAAATATGACAGTTCATGTGTGAATAATGTATCATTTGACGACACTTTCGGTCGATAGCTGTGCTTATGTTGTAATTGTAAAGTTGTATGATATGTAATCATCTTGGTCATGTAATTTATTTCCTTTTATTTTTGGGTGTTGGTCATGTGAAATTGTGTTTAAACTTCATTGAGCATTTCGTCCAGATAGACGGAGTCCATTACTTGCAAAAGTTCTGTTTGCAAATTTGAATTGAACAGATGTTGTATCTGTTAATAGTTCTTGAGGAAAGCCAGAGTTTACAAGGCTGGATATTACTACATAGGAGGGCAGGGAATGAGGATGAGATAACTGTCCTTGTTGTCAATTGAACGAGGTAGGATGGTGTGTAAAACAAGTTTATGACTGGAAGCGGTTATGTAGTACCGGCAAGAGCTGATCAAACATTCTAACCCCCTAATCCAACTTAAAATCCGCAGTGTCCATAAAAATGTTTTTCGGGTATAAAAATGCGGCTAATGCTGCCGGAGTAAGGGATATGAGAATTCAGATTCGGGACTACCCTGCAAGTAAATTAATTTTCTAACTGTTACATTAATCTTAATCCTCGTTGTTAATATCTGTGGCCATTGTGGGTATGCCCTTTGTACTACAGTATTAATTTGATCAACTTTCTGAATTACTGATATTATGAATCCGTGAGACAACTACATGAAATGTTAACAATCGAGAAAGTGGATGGCGTTCACGTTTGACAATCGTAGCGTAAGCTCATGACGCATAGATACTACTCTCTTCATTCGGCTACAAAACGCCTAGGGACGAAACACAATTTTTAAGAAAAATAGAATAAAAATGAGTTTTAGGAATCATATAGTGTAAAATTACACATAGGTGTATGTCCAACTGATTCACTTGTAGTAAGAAATTTAAAGATGAACACATCTAAATAAAAAGTAGAAAGTTTGAAGGCGAACGGAGGAAGCACGGGACAGTGTTGGAAAAGTAGCAGCACTGTTGGTTGCCGCCAGAAAACGAAGATGAGCGGAGGAGGAATGAAAGGGGGCAAAAAATGTCGTTTAATGTGCCGACTTACTCAATCATTTTATTGGGAAGCGTGTGCCTTACACTCCCCACGCAACTGATCAGCCTTACCGCCCCATGATCGCACTACGTGGCTTTTCCTTATCTTCAGTTCTCTCTTCTCTGCCTTTCTTTGTTTTCTTTGACCTTGTTCTTTTATGGCCGCAAGCCCGCAACCAACGTTATTCCATCTCCCAAAATTTCATGAATTTATCATGTCCATGTCATTTGTGTGAATCCGAGGAGAGGAGTAATGGCTGCCTATAGTGCCTAGTAGTACAACGGATTTTCCATCTGATTTTGTATCCCACTTTATGTATTATACTCATTGTAATGTTGAAAATACATATTCGTAGTCTAAACTTAGTAATTCATTATACTTTGATAAATTAGTGAATTGCAAAATTTTAATTGGTGTGTTACATAAGAGTGGGCTAAAGAATGAGACAAATGATCTGCAATGATCTAGTGGTGGGATTGTATCAAATTCATGTCTTTATAATTCTTAATTGTTTGAAATGTAAACACATAAATGCGCTCAAATTCGGAGTAATTGTTCGTGTATAAGTTGACATGTAAAACGCCAATGACTTGAGATTTTGTTTTCAGTGTGTAAGCGTACAACTATAACAATTAACAAATCTTTGTATGTATTTGGCCTAGTTTATCAAAGTGTTTTTATCCCTAAAACTATAAATTTGGCCAAATATAGAGTTTTTTAAAAGTTAGAAACTATTTAATAAAATCTCTCACTAAAATATTGACCCTAAACTATATTAATTTAACCATTAGCCTTCAATTACACTATCCACATCAACAGTGATGTCATGACATCAGCACTCATTTAATGAAGCACTTGCATGTGTTTGACACACATAAAAAATGAGCTTGTGAAGGTTTGTACCTGTAACCCTGAGGTTACAACAGGTTACAGGTTTAACACTTCAACCACCATGCCAACTAATTTTTTTAATATTTTTATTAACAAAGTTATATATAAAGGATTTGAGATTTTAGGAGATAATTTCGCAAACAACTTTGGACGAGATAATCTGAATCAAATCAAATCATTTCATTTTTGGAGATAATTTATGAAGTAATATATATAGGCGCAATATATTATGAAATAACACATCTTGCGTGTGTTTTGTTTTAACTCAATATTGGGTCAACGGGTGGGGTCAGAGTTAAAAAAAAAAGTGTGTTAAAAAGTAGTCGGGGTTAATATGAATTACAGTTCATAAAACCGGGACCCGAAAATAACGGGTCATGGGTCAAAAATTGTAATTCGTACATAAACATAAAGTACTGATAATATAAATTCGTTATACTTACTAAATTGTTTTCATTAATCAAACATAACTTTTCTAAGATGATACCAAATTAAATATGTTTTTTTTCGTCTTAATTATAGAAAAATTGGGACAACAGGTCATCTCAAGTTTAACCCAAAAGAATACTGGTCTAAACAGGTTCGAATTATTTATGGCCAGAACTTGATCAGGGAAAAAAATGGGCTATTAACCTTGAACAACGGGTAACATCTGGTCGGTTAAATTTTTTACAATTCTAATATTTTGCGTTAAGTATTAGTAGTAAAATAGAGTTATAACCAAGTTCATATAACAACCCGTGCAATTTTGCACGAGCTAATAAACTAGTGTGTTTCTGTTTCTGGATCTCTAAAGGCAAAGAATATTAAAATAACAACTAGATTTTGGTCCCGTGAAATCACGGGATCATTTTAGTTTATTCTCAAATTTATTGTACCATGTTAATCATATTAGAATTCATTTATTAAAATCTTCGTTTAAACCGCGCTCATACTCTCCCCTTCCTTATTTCCCCCGTGATTTCTTCTACTATTCCAATTTTGTCTTCTGTTTCCTCTCCACGTTGTTATCATTCTCATTGTAAACAATTTATCCGAACTTAAAATCGCCACTTAGCCTAATGAACCCGAAAATCAGCCTCTGGCAACCTCAACAATACTTTCATGAACTTTTATTTGAACCATTAAGTGATTCACATTCCCACCATTTTGAAAACTCGTTCCCCCCTACTATTTCTCTCATATTCTGCATAGATATACAATTGTTTGACCATATAAAATATCCAATATCAGTCAAAATTGCTCGAATCTGATCAATAGTATTAAGCGACAAAGTAAAAAAAAAAAGAGAATAATAAAATTATTGATATGAATATATAGTACAGTTTAACTACTTAAAATTACAATATCAATTTAGAACTCATGATAATAATTTGCGAGTATAAATATATACCATACAAAGTCTACCTATGAATAAATAAATAAAGTACTAAACGATGTCATCTTTGTTTGAGAAACCCCTTTACACCAATTTCTCTATACATAACATTTTTTTTTGTATTTAAAAAGTTATACATTTGAAAAGTGAAATTTTTTCTCCAAAATCAAACAAAGGACAAAGGTATATATACTAACATAACTAATGTGTAACCTAAAATTTGGTATACGGATAGCCAAGAGACACGATGTTTTAATATCATCATTAATATAAAATAATGGTGATAGTAATGAAACTTTAAATACATTTCCTTATAAGAATACGATGTGATTTACAACGTGTTGGCAGCTCAAAATATTGATCACTCCATCTTTCCTTTCATAAGTGGATCTGCACTCGAACTTTTCCGACTTCAATGCTTGCACCAGCACCAGCTTTAGAGAATCAGAATCCAGGATTACGGCATGTTCCCAGTTTGCAGCCACCTTCGTACATACTATACCCACCCTTATTTTATAGAAGCCAAAGAGAAGCAAGCTTGTGAAAATATGTTCTGAAAGCAAAGTTACATGAGAATCCCGTGAAAAAACTTAGATTCAAAATGTTTAGTTCACCATAGAGATTATAGTCAGTGTGCGGAAATGATAGATAACTTTAGTGCTAGGCATTTGATAAGAAATTAAGAAATCAGTGAGGCCTTAGACACCAAGGCAAACCATTGCTTTTACCTTTACCTCTTCCATAATAGTGACACAACTAAGGTTGTATGTAAGAGTTTGGCTAGGAACAACATAAAATAAAAAAAAACGTATGATTCTAGATTTTTTCTTAGTGCCCTAAAAGGTTTAGCCTTGGTCTTAACCTACAAAGAAAACGTTCATGATATATCCTTTTCCTGTTGCATTATGTAGCAATATGCTAGTCGAACTTAGTAATCGGCAAAGCAAAATACGATATGAAGAGAACCTAAATCTCAAGATATAATAACAACATCGAATGAGAGAGCAAGATGATATTCGGCAAGTATGCTCAACACAAACCAAAAACCAAAGGTCAACGTCGAATCGATCAATCAACAAAAGAAGCAGAGAAGATCAAAACAATAAGAAGCATGAAAAGAATTTGCAACATTTAGCAAATTAAACAATAAAACTATCTAATCAATTTATCACACACTTCACATATATGAAACTGAAATCATAATCATACTTTAGAAAAAAAAACTCGTGTCCTTTTGAAAAATTCAAATCAATAAATACTAACTTCATAATTCTGCATTACAGATTACATTCTTTGTATAGAAAGAATATACTTTTGACCAGATTTCTTTGGCAATGCCTAAATCTATTTTAAAAATTACCAACCAAAGATAATAAGTCCATACTCAGATGTCCTGTCAGAATGTATAAGAATGTCGGTACATGGCATCAAAGTACAAATCAGGATTGTCAAGCATTTAGACAAATAGGGTCCGAAGAAGAGATTAAAAGAAGCAGAAATCAAATTCAACCCAACCTTGTCATCGACATCAGTGAAGTTTCGAACATAAGAGACTTCATATCCTTGATGCCTGAGATACTTTCCAGAAAGGTGGGAGTAAGTTCATTATCAAGAGCAAAAAGATACATGAAAATCATAAAATAAGTGAGAATATGCAAGGCAGATAGGGCATACAGGGAGCGTAACATAATTATCAATGATGACACCATTTAACCTTCAATTAGGAAAGACAATTAGTTCAGCCTGCAATTTATAGACACATGAACAAACCATTTAACCTTCAATTAGAAAAGACAATTAGTTCAGCCTGCAATTTATAGACACATGATAACATGAACATGAAACTCCAATTCTGCATCGACTATTATTTCAGCCTGCCACTCAACAAGGGCCAATCATAGACTCAACTATTGGGTACTGAGTTTTGTAATTGGTTTGGATTATAAAGTTTGGAAAGGCTTAATTAGCTAAGGAGTAACTGTAAATAAAACAACCACAACCGATTTTGCAATGGTACTGAACAGCAAGTGCGACAAATCTTCGCGGAGACTCAAAGTGAGATAATAGATATTCATCTGTAGCGGATCCTACATTATAGTGCAAAGTCAAAATGAGTTACACAAAGAGTCGGTTTCTCAAAATGGAGGTAGAACAACCTACGTGATGGGAAACACACTACCGCATCAGTCACATATAAGCCTCATAATTAAGTCGAATCTCGATAGGTCCTAAAGTATTGAGAGATGCATGACCCCGTTAGACATTCTCCCAAGTTTGCAGAATGTGCAGTTTATCTAGATGTGAATGGATAGAACATACTGAATACCTCCATTAGTAACTTTCAAACACCATGAGATATCAGGCTCCTTTAAGCTAGACGTTCCTGGACACATAAAAAGAACATTTTGGCATCGGCAACCCTCCAGTTTTATTAAAGACCGCTGTTAAGATCTTTCTATTATGCATTCCTATTCCCCGTTAGATGAGAACATAAGTCTAAGATTCAAGTGACCTTCTCATTAGAGTTCTTATGCCTCCATTTTGGCAAGCTCTCATTTATCAGTTAATTATTCTAGGGAAATTTTCCAATATACCCCTGAGGTTCCCGAAATTTTCAGGTATACCCCTGAGGTTACCGAGCTCTCCAGCGTACCCCTGAGGTTTGCGAAATGAGGTTTTTTTGTGTTATTCACTAACGGACTCTAACACCGTTAGCCCCAATAGTGATTTGTAATTATTTTGCTATTATTTAACCCAAACTTCCTCCAATTTTCTCTCTCCTCTCCCAATCCCCTTCTTCCTTGTGGCTCCTTTAAGATTCTTAGGTAGAGTTTGCACTATATTGACATCTTTAGCTAGTGCTGCCATGAACTGATCTTCGTCATACAAGTAAGCAAAACTTTTGAAGTCCAAGCTGCCAAATTAGCAACAAAACTAATTAATTAGATATGGGTCTTTGAAACCATAATAAACTATCGGACGTAGAAAATGAAAGACAGATATAAAATAATCAACCTAATTCCTTTGCTGCTAGTGGTGGAGAGGATCTAAGGGATCACGAGAGTAGCATTTCACAGCCGAGCAACCGCAACAACATTACATATGTTTACGAGACAAAAGCAAAGAAATGCATTAGTAACTTGGGTTTGAAATTTTTTTGGTCAAATACAAATTAGTCGGAGGACGGCAGACGGGCTGGTGGTGGTCGATCCCGGTTTGGTGGTGGTCGGTGAGGGCGGTGGTGGTTGTGGCAGGTGTGAGTGGGTGGTTTCGGGTAGGGGAGGGGGGGATTGGGAGAGGAGAGAGAAAATTGAAGGAAGTTTGGGGTAAAAAATAGCAAATAATTACAAATCACTATTGGCGCTAACGGTGTTAGAGTCTGTTAGTGAAGAACACAAAAAAACTCATTTCGCAAATCTCAGGGGTACGCTGGAGAGCTCGGTAACCTCAGGGGTATACCTGAAAATTTCGGGAACCTCAAGGGTATATTGGAAAATTTCCCATTATTCTACACATTTGCAAAGCATATTTTGGCTTCTCTCCACATTCAAATGACACTAAACCACCTCGACCTACGCACCAGCGAAAGCACGCATTTTTTTATGCAAATCACAACAAATCAAATAAGTTCAACCAAAACAGCTGAATTTTGCAACATCTCATCAAAACTTCCACTATTCACATGTAATATAGCACAAATAACTGGAAAAAACGGAATGATTATACTTTGGGAAGTCACCAATAAGCTTAGTGAGCACATCATAACCTCTAGCTATTAATCATTTATCTAGCTTATACTGCTTCTCTCTGTACTTTATCCACATTGAAAAGCAAAGCAGAAATTAGTCCTCCCATAAAAGGGTTAAGAAAAAAGGCAAACCCTTTTAGCTATCATTTATCGACTGAAAAACCTAGACATAACACGTTTTGCCGTTCTCTCCACATCCTAATCACACCACATAAGCTCATACAGTAAAATTCCCAATTGTTCCACCTATTCACCAATGAAATCACAAAACTATCGCACAAATTATCAGGCACGATCTCACACTGAATTGCATTCCACCAAACAATCAACAATTCCAAAAATGCTTGATGGAAGGCCTGATTATGAGATGACTAATGAATGTAAGCTTTAGAAAAAACAAAAATTAAGTCGAATTCCAATTTACTAACCTTATTTCTAGTCACCCGACCCCAACCTTGTCCAGATTAATTCGTAAATCCCTGAAAAATATAGTCAACAAATCATCACTACCCAAAGACAAAATCACACAAACGTCTAAACGAACTAAATTGAACCAGCTACCTTATATTATACAACCAAAAACCCACCAAAACAACAATACTAACCGAGACAGGAACATGGGTAAACCACCCATATATATAGCAGCTCGGGAAGACTCTCCAGCTTTATAACCGCCAAGTCGTCGCCATTAAAAGAATGAAGGAGATACGTCGCAAACCGACATGGAAGATAGAGAAGTGTTCTGTTATTATGGAAGAGAAGGAGCACGCGCAGAAACAGTAAGGAACTAAGGATAATGATAAATTTTGTTTGTTTTTTTTTTTTTTTTAAATTTGGGCCCATGGCGTGAGGTAAGCAAAATATAGAGATTGTTTTTTATTTATTTCGGCCCATAGCGTTGAGGTAAGTGAACGGACGTCTGTTTCTATTAACAAAGCCGGGGCTTTTTTTCTTCTCGATCTGGCCCATAATGACATTTAATTCAAAAGTGTGTGACATGGAGGAGAGAGAGCTAACTCACGATACGCCGACAACTAAGACATCACGTGGCTTTTTTTTGCTTGAAAATACCCTCATGAGGTGGCACATAGGCGTAGATGTTAGCCTATTAAAGTAGTAGTATAGATTGGAGTGCTTTGTAGTAGGGAACAAAACACTCACTATTTTTTCGAAACGGTTTTTAATTAAATTGATTATGAAAAATAAAAACAGATTTAGAAATTTTTGACAAAACAAACTCTTTATATCCTAAGTATAACTTTTAGAGTTCTCAACTTCTTATGCTTTTGAGCTCAAGACTTCTAATTCATCAAGGCTAACTATTGACCCGCAATTGTGCTCATTTGGTATTATTGCCATTTTTCAGTTTTTTTTTGTTTTTTGGTTTCTCAATTTTTTTTTTAAAATGAGTTTCAAAATCAAAAATTGATCAAATTTTTTTTAAGGTTATAATACACTAGTAACAGTCATATATTATTTCAAAAAAAAAAAAGTAACAGTCATATACGAAATGAAAACTGAAAACCATGAAAATCACATTTTCTTGTTTGAAAAAACAATTTTTGATTTCAAATTAAAAATAATCGAAACGAGTTTGTGGACATGATAAAATTCAGATGAAAGATAGTACAATGTTTATTGAGATATGTACAATTGTACATGATGCTACACCAAAAGAATTCCAATTGTTCATATTACATTGACCTCTACGGCCTTGTAAGGAGGGCTGAAATAATATTCCCTTCCAAAGTAGTACTAAGTTTAATCATGGAGCAAAGTACGAATACTATTTTGTTAATGTTGCATATATTTGGGCCTCCTATCAGGTACTTCCCTTCTTCCGTGGAAAACTCATTAGAGGAGAAGTCTAGTCTAAGACCAAAGCAATCAGCCCATATCTCTTGGGCCCCCCTTACCAACCATTCCACAGATCTAACTGCACATAGGCCCACCAGAGTTCCCCACCACCTTAACCTGGACCCTATCGTGACTGATAACTCCGATCTATTGTAGGAGTATTGATTCTACTTAGGAGTATAAAATGTACCAAAAAAAAAAAAAAAAACAAATTGATTCAACTTTAGAAACGATCAATTTATTCAAAATGTATTGAATTTGGTTCTTATATTTCTATGAATGCATCTACAAACATTTAGAGCCGGTGGATTGGGTCGAGTCATATCGAGTTCCGATCTTGTGGGGGTAAACATGAACTTATAGGTGGGATTAAGTTTGGTTTAGATCTCTATCGGCTTGGGTTTAAATTTGTCAGCTAAAATATGCGGTTGGTTTGGAGTCGTGTCATAATTGGATCTAGGTAATGATTGTAAGTTATCTACGTTGTTTCAGTTTTTGTTCAATATTTTATGGTTTTTATTCATAATCAGGTGAGTCTATTTAGTTTTAGTATGTCAAAATAGTCAAAATGTATTCTACTCCAAATTGTTTTAATTGGGATTATTATTAAGCTTAATTAGTATCGGATCGTCAAGCAGGTCATGTCATCATTGTTGGTTTAGAGGTAGCTACGGATAGGGTGAGTCATTGTCGGGTTTGATATTATTGAGTTATATTGTGTTAGATCACAAGTCATTATTATCAGACCAAATCGAGTTGTGTTTGATTGATCGCAATATTGAGTCCTATTGGTTCGACTCGGGTTGGCTAGCCAGCTCTACACACATTAGACATTATTGTTGGACATGAGACGAACCATGATCTTATAATCCTCACAAGTCTATTGTACAAAAATATAAAGTATACAAAAATTAAACACAAGAGATCAAAGCAAACTAAAGAATACAAATGTACCTTTTTCATATATTTCACTAGCATACTACATGCATTTATCTCATAAAATTCAATGTACATATCAATTTGCCCCCTAAGGTCATTAACTCACTATATTATCTAGCCTTTTTCTTCTTTTTGGAGAACCTTTAGTTTCTTGAATATGACTAAAAAAACTTTTAACAACAATAATAATATCTAGTCCACATTGTAACTCCATCTCCATCATATTGATCCAAATAAGAAATAAGTTTTGCACATGAACATAATTAAATGCCCCTTTCAACCCACTCCACCACTTCACTCCCCCAACCCCTCCTTCCACCCAAATTCCCCCTCAAATTCAATTCCCTCCCTTTCTTTTCTTTACAAACCCTTCAAAAACTCCACCTTTTTTTCTCTCTTAAACTCAAAAGTTTTAAGGCCATGTTTGTTGAGGCAATTTCCTTAGTTTCCATATGGACTTCATGGCTAACTCCAACCGTCCTCTTCCTCCTCCTCAACCTCACAATTGGCACCATCTTAGTCACCTCCGGCTTCAACCCTTCCAAAGCCCACCGTCATAACCACCATGACGCCGTCGTCAACCACCTCCACCACCACCTCCACCACCACCAACAACATCATCAACAACAACCTTCTCAAATTACTCGTGCTCCTTCTGTCTTACAAAGACTTAAATCCATCAACTTTTACTCTTATTACTCTCAACAACAAAACTCATCACCCGCATCCGATCCATTTCCTGAACCAACACCCGAGCTGAAACTTGAAAAAGTCCCAGCTCGGGTGAAACCCCCTCTTCAAACTAGGACTCGGACCCAGACCCAAACCCGTAACCAAACTCAGGCCCAAACTCATACTTGGGTTCCAAATCTTGAGCCAACACCCGAGCTGAGACTCAAGAAAGTCCCAGCTCGGGTTGAAACTCAGGCTCAGACTCATACTTGGACTCCAAATCCTGAACCAACACCCGAGCTGAGACTCAAGAAAGTGCCAGCTCGGGTTGAAACTCAGACCCAGACCCAGACCCAGACCCATCAAGCTGAGGCTAAGACATGGGCTCCAGCTATCGAGGAAGATATGGTAGTAGACGATGAAGGGCCCACCTTAGACGAAATATACAGCAGAATAAAGGGCACCTCATCAGTTCACTACCAACGGCAGAACTCCGACACCGAACCAATGGGCGGCGAACTTCCGGTGAAACTTCCGGCGAAGATGAAGAAGTCGGCGAGTGACAAGTCAGCTTTTAACCATTTCCAGGAGGTTAACGAATCTGAAAACATGGCGACTCCGGCAGTGGAAGAGGTTGAAAAAGCTGTCGCCGCCGCATCGACAGCGACCGGCGGCGGCGGTACCGAGGTGGATGCTAGGGCTGACGACTTTATTAATAGGTTCAAGAAACAGTTGCAGTTGCAGAGAATTGAGTCAATTGTACGATACAAGGATATGATTACTAGGGGGAGTGGCAAGTAAGGAATTTTAATCAGCTTCATTTTTATTTTTAATATTATTTTTTTTTTATCATTTTTCTTTTATTTTTTTGCTGATTATAATTTTGGGTAATTCAAAGAATGTGAATTAGTATGAGTTACCATTGTCCGAAAGGATGAGTTAGGTTGGTCCGACTGGCAGAAACAGAGCGAGGAAGTTTGATTAACAGGGTTTGTTGGAATGTAAAGCTGGTTTATGGAATTATTGATGATAATGATAGTAGTTAATGATGGATCATCTGTTAGAGACTTTACTTAGTATTATAATAATGCTTTAATTACATTGTTAACGGTTTTTTGTCGAGAAAATGTCCATTATTAGTATTAGTATTAATTAAATATTATAAAGTTGAATGAAATTTTGTGCTGTCATGTTTCTTATTATTCTGCTGTGCTGTGATCACTGATGAATGATGAGTGATCTGTATCTACTGCACCGACATGAATCGAAGACGAAGAAAGTCCCCTGTATTTTGCAGCCCTGATTTCTGTTTTTCAGTCCTTTTCCTGTAAAGGGTATTTTGGTCATTTCAGTTGTGATGCGATTGTGTTTAGACTAATAGTAGACCAATTTGAGTACATACTCTGTTGCCTTGGATTGTTAAACCAATTTTTGACCCATTTTTGTTCTGACATTGAGGTGATCAAGGGATTCTTATAATTATATACTCATGATAGTGAACTTGAAATGTTAAAAATAAGTTGTTTTCCAATTTGTTTCAAGTTTTTGTCAAGTCATGACGGTCAATCTCGAGATTGATATACCGAGATAAAATTAGAAGTGCAAATTGATGATCAAATTGGTGGTACTAGACCTGTATGTTCAATCAAATACTTAGGATTTTACGAGTCTAATTGATTGAGTTTGAAACTCGTCTATGTCATGTCTCTGATATCTAGAGTTCTTTTTAAGCTAGATTTGGACTAGGTTATACTATGGAGTATAGCGTTAGAATAATAATACTCGTCTTGACAATGTCACCACAAGTTGAAACTCTTGCACGCCTGAAACTTCGTTCGTTTGGTTGTTGCGTGCCCTTTTCATTTTCCCATATGGATAAAGTCTCTTAAATATTCAAACCAAACATTGGTAATTCAAGAAGACGGGAAATCTACGACGATATGACGTGGAAATGTAGGTGAGGTGAAACGGCAGAAGGTAAGAGTTATCCATAAGGAGAGTGAAATGCCGAGAATTGGATGGCTGGCAAAGCACGTGGGGGAAGGGAGTGATGATATTTAAGCGCATGTGGTTGATGTGAGTTTTTTGGTGTTTTGTTTGTCAATGTCTTTGTCTTCCACATTGGATCGCCTCTTTCATTAATTACGTACATAATATCAATTAATCGGAGCACCGAGAGTATACCGTGGTCTCTACATTTTGAGCAACGTGGCTCTGCAGCCCCCACATTTCGTGGAAGTCGTCTTCATACCATTTTTGTTGCCGCTTCAATGTTACACCTTAATTACACGCGATCTGTCGGTTCTCCAAGCCTGTATTATACAGTGTCGTCGCCGACGCCGCGTACCATACTGTGTATTTTCTCGGGCTAGGGTACGGTATGTGAATTATTAACGTTAGGCTTGAAATATGGTAGTCGGATCTGACATTAATAATTCATGAGAATAAAAGAGTACGTATGTATATCGTGATGATGATACATTGAACAAGTTCAGTATGATCGAGTAGTGATATTCGGGTCAAATAACTCTCGACTCACCTTGTGTATGATTCACGGTATACGAACTCCACGAGGGGCATAATGTTGGGAGATGTACAATAAGAAATTGAGGCTGGGTCGAGTTTTTACACTTTCCGGTTGATATTTATACTCCTACATGCATGTGAGAGGGGTATTAGAAACTGTTATTCATATGAAGGATGTAAAAGTTGATTATAAGAGTAGTGTAAAAATCACTATCCGAAAGTTAAGGGCACTAAGTAACTCTAGGGCAATAGAGTTGACAACAAGTTATATCATGCTTCCGAGAGTTGACAATGGAATCAGAATTTGTATATGTTCATCGTAAAGATAACTAATTTGAAATTAACAGTTGGCTTTGTTGTTGTTGTTCATTAGAACATGTCATCAAGTTTTTGAGTTAATCAAACTTGGATAATTTTGGGGTGGGTTTGTCGAGTTCATGTACCTTTTCAACTCAAGTAAGGATGTTTGTGATAGCCTAGTGGTAGTGCTATCACCCTCAACCTAGCTATTAGTTTTAGGATTTTTCTAACGTACGTGTGCCTATAGGGCACATGATAAAACTCCAGATTCTTCCTTAATTAAGTGACACTCTCCTGAATGAGATACCATTATTTTTTTTTTCCAAGTGAGAATATCACTTATTTAGGGAGGAATTTGGAGTTTTATCATATGCCTTATGGGCACATGTTAGAAAAACCGTTAATTTTATTACAACTAATAGAGTCAATTTACTTCCTTTATATCAATTGACTACCGATCTAGAAATTATTTTTGTCTAACCACTACTCTCACTTGCAAGGCCCAAATTAATGGTACTTTAAGCTATATAAGCATTGACTTTGTTTGTCAAACATGTGAAATTGAAACCTTATTACATACTCCCATCTCCCATTGGATTGCATTATTCCTTGTGAAATTAAATGGTAGACCTAAATAAAAGTATGGTTCTAGTACTTGTATACTAATCTCCTACATATGCCATTATTCGTTGCAACTTTGTTGGTAAAGAGATTTTAAATTGCTTAATATCATGTTTTGGGTTTGGTTTAGGAATATACTTGAAATGTTGATGTAGGTGAAAGGTCACATTATTGATCTTTGTTTGTAACTTTCTGTTGAATCAAAGTATACAAAGAACCTGAACCATATATATGATTATAAGAGCGCAACCACTGTATATGTTTAAATTAACTTTATTGGATCGTTGTTGCCGTTATCGTGGAGCGATGTGATGGATTCACATTTCACTATACAACTGTTTCAATTTGTTAACTTTTTTCTAGTGACTTAAAAATGAAGCCAACAAAGTTTATAAGTTGGTGACTTTGTGAGCTAAGGTGTGATGGTAAAGGACAAATTTTGCACTTGTTCGTGGGTCCTCCTCTATGATTGCTCACTTAATCTCCTCCCTAATCCTAATACTTAGTGATTAGTGTGAGTTTGTTGAAGTCAAGTTGACACTTGTTGTAGCTAGACCTGGCAAACGGGTCAATTGGGTCGGGTTCGAGTCGGGTCTATTCGGGTCGGGTTACTTTTTGGGTCATATAATTCAGGTTTAATTCGGTTTGGGTCGGGTCTAGTTCGGGTGTATCAACTAGGGGTCATTTTCGGGTCGGGTCGTATTTGAGTCGGGTCGAATCGGGTCAAATCATTCTAAAATGTTCAAATTTAAACATATTAACATCAAAATTTGTCTCATATTATCTTAACTTGAAATTTTATTGCTAATTGGAGTGTTTGAAGATATGATAATATAGCTATCCAAGTCCATTTTGTTCCATCGATTCATTTAAATGTTTGATTATTCGGGTCTGAGTCATTTCAGTTCGGCTGTTTTGGGTCGCGTCAATATCGGGTCAAACAGTATTCGGGTCATTTCGGGTTCCGGGTTGAATTCAGATTACAAATTCGGGTCAAATTCGGATGTTCGGGTCAAGTATTTCGGGTCGAATGTTCGGGTCTGGGTCAGTTTTACCAGGTCTAGTTGTAGCTATAATTTGAAAAGTATTAGTACCAGAAATCAGAAATGGAATGATTGTTCTCATGAACATACAGCAGTAATACTGTTATACCTTTTTTCTATTTGAATCCAAGTGACTTATGATTTGTGTTATTAACGACTAAATCATTTTCAAATTTCATAGACCCTGACATACACGGGTATGCTCTAGTAGTTTTATAACTTTTATATGATTCAAATTTTTGTTCCATATAAAATATTACAATTGCATCTTTTAGTACAAATTAAAAATGCGTTTGAAACGATAATATGTAGTCATGACAACAATTATCAGGAATATTGAGAGGTGGTAGCTAGTTGTTTCTTAGGCGACTGTATGTGCTGCTCGGAGCCTCGGATGTATAAAAGGTGTAGGCTTGTAGGTATGGCCGTATGGGTGGTCGAAAATCGATGTTAACAAGAAAGTAAACGGTTAATTACTACCGAGTATATAGTTATTGCTTCAAGGGTTTCAATCCAAGTGGCATCTAAATTCAATATATTTTTGCTGAAAAAATATTACTTTGTATGTGTTTTTAGAGCATTCTTTTGTTCACAAGTGTTATAGAACACGAACATAACGTAAGACAAGTCGAATAGTGCTGTAATTAGCTTCTTGTTATGGATCATCAGTAGGTCTCTAGCTAGCACGAACATCACAAATCGATCACCAAAGTCATGTCATTTTAACTTATTGCACAACACTTATGGATGTCATGTAACATTATGCAGCCTTAAAGCTTAATTATGGGTGAAATAGTTGATCGATCGGATCGTAGCGTTGTTTGATTAAGAAGTTTCCAATCAATTTTCCCGCCAAATTGAAAGCACCCTTCTCTGTGCCTTGAAGTTGACTTTAGTGCACAAGTATATACGGAGTATTGCAAAGGTTTAAAGTCGCAAAAATAATAGTTTTGTAGATTTAGAAAAAGATGGGCACATGTGAGTATGTGACCGACCTGCCAAATTTAATGTCCAATTTTCAAGCGTTCAGACATCCATTTTTGACGATCAAAATAAACTAACGTAAGATTATTCAACTGCATCATTATGAATTTATGATTGACCACATTGTATATCAGGTTTAAACCCAAAGTCAAGGCAAGACTTTTACGTTAACACGGAGAAATGCTACTTTAAGACATTCAGTAACGTTGCAATATAGAACTGCATGCATTGTAATCTAATATATATCTTATCTTATACTATATATTAAAAGCTGTGTTAGAGGCAACGACCACATTCACCGGCTTCAGTTAGGCCATCTGCAATGCCACGTGACATGTCTCTTCAATTTTCTTTTAAAAAATTCATTTGAAATATCTTTTATGGTAAAGAGTATAGCGACGTTTTCTATATCAAAAAAATTCACTATATTTTTTTATTATAAAAAATCAATGTTTGCTATTAATTGATTTCATCTTTACCTTATTATTTTGTACCTTCCTTATTATTTATTTGAAGAATCACATCATCTATATTGAAAATGAAAGTTCTATAAATAGTAAATTTTATTGATAAAATTATTTGTTCACAAAGAAATAAAATGATAAAATCTATTCCGGGCTAATATGGAAATTATTAGCTTTATAGAAAATAATATAATTTATGGTAATTATGGTGGTGAGCTAATTTATGAAAAATAATAGTGTTGCTAATAATAATATAACAAAGGTAAATTGACAATTTCATAAAATGAATATAACAATTTAGATATATAGCCCGGGCGGAGCCGGGCATGCAAACTAGTATATATCTAAAAGCGAATAATTTGGAGCGCAATGAGGGTGTCAGGAGGTCAAGAAATGCAGGGAGAGAGTCCAAAATTTGCTAAACTCTCACCTAAAATAATAAAGTAATCCACATAAAACATTAAAAAATGCACACAGAGTCCAATATTTGTAAAGCTCTTATGTAATAAAGTTATCAACATAAAACATGACATAAACAGATATAACTCGGGCTACGCATATCAGAATATTACGATACATGTATCATTAAGTTCGTGTCGAAATGTATGTCAATATAAGATCCATTTACACATACTTTTGAAAAGTTAAGAAGCTAATAATTTAGATCGCATTGAGAGCATCGTGAGGTCAAAAAAAGCACAAAGAGAGTCCAAGATATGTTAAACTCTCACATAAAATATTAAGCACATTAAACATTAAGAAATGCATGCAAAGAGATTTCAATATTTGTAAAACTCTTACGTAATAAAGTTAACACGAAACACATAATATAAACTGTTATAACTCGGGTTACGTATATCAAAATATTACGATACATGTATCATTGAGTTCGTGTCAAAATGTATTTCAATATAAGATCTATTTACACATACTTTTGAAAAGTTAAGTATGATTTTGGTAGAGATATGTTGACAAGTTTAAGATTTTTGTGAAAAATGATTTAAAAAAAAAAGAATGACGATTGATACAAATGTACAATGACGATTGAGTGTGATCAGGAGACATTTTAACTAACAAACATTTAACGGAAAATTTACGTGGTGACCATGAGTTTTGCAAGATTGCACGTGGTGACCCAAATTTTAAGTTTTTGCATACGGTAACCCTGAACTACGCATTTTGTGCACGCGGTAACCCTTTATTTTAACACCGTTAGAATTCCGTTAAGTTATGATATAATTAAGTTCTAATCTACAATTTTTAATAAAAAGTTCAATTAATTGAAGTTAACTATGTGTTAATGCAATATATTAAATTAATGTTGGATGAGGTGTAAGTAACTAATTGCTACCTCCAAAAGATGATATTAGAGCTTAATTTGACAAAAAACTTGACGGACTTCTAACAGCGTTAACATATAGGGCCACCACGTGCACAAAATGCATAGCTCAGGGTCACCGTGTGCAGAAACTTAAAATTTGGGTCACCACGTGCAATCTTGCAAAATTCAGGGTCACCACGTGAATTTTCCGAACATTTAATTAGTTATCATGGTTTATTAATTTATTTTGAGATTAACTTAATAAAAAAGAATAAGCGATTATGATAAAGTATCCAGTGCAACACACGGGCGTTTCACCTAGTTTTGAATGATTCTACGATGGCTACAAGACTAGGTAGCCATTTTATTATAGCCATTGTAAGTTTGACTTTGAAATAAATTTTAGTTAATTTATTACTTCCAAATTAATATAAAAAATTAAAATATTTACCTCAAATTACATTTTTTATTTAACAAGAAACCTGATAAACTCATCCTCAAACCTATAATTTTCTCTCCTCCTCCCTAAAAAACTTAGCTTCAAAATCTAAATATAAAGGCTACCAGCCATCAATCAGATAGTGCTAAGCCCCAATTTTCTTATTATTCACCCTAACTAATTAGTTATCACTAGTTATTATTAACAACAAATTCACGTGGTGCCTCCGAACTATGTCAGAATGCGCATAATGCCCCTATCTTTGAAACTTATACACTGCGGTGCCCTCGAACTTTGCACATATAGGCACGTGGTGCCCCTAACCCCCCATATGTCTTAGCGGCGTTAACTTTAAGATGTTAAATGATAATGTGGCATATAAACAGTGAGATAAATAAAAAAAGTTTGTGACTAATAACAAATAAATAAATGAAAAAAAAATTGTCTCTCCATTTTACCCAGTACAACCCGCCATTGGGGCCGCCGTGCATCACAACCACCCCAAAAACCCCTCCACTTAATTTTCTCTCTCACGCTACCGAGGCGGCGCGAGCCCAATATAACCCGTTATCGAGCTGGCTGTTGGCGGCGACCGACAAGAGAGGGTTGCGGCTATTGGGGATCTTTTCAAGGAGAGAGAAAATTAATTTAAGGGGAATTTTTGGGTGGTTGTGGTTCACGACGGACCTGATGAGTGGTCTTGCTGGGTTTGCGCCGCCATGGGCGGCCCATTGGTGGTTAAGGTAGGATGAGTGGAGGCAGTTGGGTGGTCGACGATGGGGGTGGGGGCGGCGGGGAGGGTGGACCGATGGGGGGGGGTTGTTGGGAAAATGGAGAAACAAATATTTTTTTTCATTTATTTATTTGTTATTAATCACAAATTTTTATTTAATTTCACTAACTATATGTCACGTTATCATTTAATGTCCAAAAGTTAACGCCGTTAAGTAATATGGGGTTAGGGGCACCACGTGCCTATATGTGCAAATTTTGGGGGCACCGTAGTGTACACGTTTCAAAGGTAGGGGCACCGTGCGCATTCTGACATAGTTCGGGGGCACCACGTGAATTTGCCGTATTATTAATAATAAGTCGTTTCTACCTCCTCGAAAGGGTATCTCTACCACCATATAGGTGGGTTTATATTAAGATTCGCGAGATTTCTACAAGGATCTAATGTTCATTAATTTTGTCATGGCGCTGCGATGGATGCTGAATTCAGCATCAAATATCATTAACTATGTTGGTTGCCTTTTCTTCTTCGCTTTACATAGATCTCCGATGCCGATAAAAGACACAAATATGTCAACGTGCAAGAGATCATTTTTATTAATTAGGGAATAATTGTGTCAATTAGATTTATTTGATGATGTTTGTATCGTTGTAATTTGTAACAACCCTAAATTTTCGCTATCTTAAAACACAAAAATAAAGGATTGTTATGCCGCCATTGACTGCCAAGTCAACGGCAAGGCTAATTTAAAACAAGAAGAACAAATGACAGCGGAAGGCTTCTAGCCGAATCTACAAATCGAGAATTAAACCAAAACATAAACTACAAATTGTACCCAATGAAAATATGTGACGACTCTTCAAAACGCCCAACATGCAATGACGCTTCGAGAATACAATGCATCTCAATATGCAAACCTGTCAACTGCGCCACCAAAAAGGATGACACATGCCCCAATATAGGGTAGGGACACAACCCAAAACAAAGAACATCAGCATTGGCTGAGTAAGAAAAGAGAGAGCAACAAAAGAAGGTAAGATACGCGCCTTAAAATGGCGCGTAGCTACAAACAATTGAGCAAACTACGCCAAGCGACGAAGACAACAAAACCTTGGACACGAGTCGTGCACTTCTCACGCACGACTCGCGCTCAGTTCAGAAACTGACATAGCAAAGGCAACAGTGGACACGACTCGTGTGTCGGATTACACGAGTCGTGCGAAAGTCAGCCCGGGGCTGCCTAACACGTAGTTCAATTAGTCTTTCTTTCAATTATTTGGTCAATAATATACATACGTTATTCGAGGGCCTCCGTGAGGTCCTTAAAGACAAGCCAATGGTCCTACCCCAAGACTACCACATCTAGAGTTACATAGTAACATAACCTAATGACTCGAGTGTGCACACCCCTCACTAGAGGGCCGGTAGGACGAAACTACCTCTAGGAGGAAGTCTATTAGGGGGTTCGGTAGCTGATCTCCGACCCACAATACAACCTTGATCAGAGGTTCAAACAAAAGCCACATCCTCGCGATGTAGTGACGGCTCCTATGTCTGTCCCTCTATATGGGTTTCATTTATCATTTCGTTGTTTCGATATACTTTCAGTTTGTCATTTAAGTACATTATTTGTGCTTGCGTTTTTCGATTTACAAACGGCCGTAGCCGGAACAACGATATAGAATCAACAACAAGGGGTGGCGTACGTAGCCACACAAGATAGTATACATATGCACAAGTATGAATCTCAATAATTATGAGTGAACAACAATTGTAAGCAATAAGAGATGAACGAATCACGAGGCATGAATTTCAACAATACAAACATGTTCAACTTTAGAGGGACACCGTTCTTACCTTAAACGCTAATCCATTTCACCTTTTTACTCTAACATCATCTTTTCCCATAATCAATCATACCCAATAGTTTAAGCCATAAATTGTAATCCTTTACTCCATCAAGCCTAATTACAACCACGAATGACGCTAATTGAATAAGAACCCAAATTAGAGCAGGTTCAAAGAAACAGGCATATATGACGTTTAAGGAATGGTTTGAATACCAAATTTTAGTATGTCATAAAAGATTATATCAGGAACGTCTCCTTAAAATTTCGTCCACAAAATCCAAGCGGATCAACAAGATTCAACCTCACACTGAACCATAAACATGCATTAAGGTTTTACCCACAAATTATGATATAACTTTTGATATGCAAATACAGGCCTTACCAATTTTAGATATGTTGTTACAACTAGAGTTAAGTTAGCAACATCACCATAAAATATCGTCCCAAAATAGTTTATGAGTCAACGGGAATCACCAAGATACCGAGGGAGCGGAACAGTTCTCGGGTAGATAGACACAGGTCCACTAAAATATCTCTACAGGGAGCATCTGATAAAATCTTGGCACGATCTATATGTCTATGGGTTCGTATCGAAAGCAAGGTTATAACGCCACCAATCACGACTTAAACAAAGGTCATATGTGAGAGTTGTGTGTGTTTGAAGTTGGCACAGTGGTGCTGAGAATTTTCTGCGGGTGGAGGCTACGCAAAGGAGAGAGATGGAGGGAGGAAAGCCGAATGATTAAGAAAGAAAGCAAATGTTTTATTTATTATATGTATATGGGTATGAGAGTAACTCGGCTTTGGACTTAGGTAATTAGGTGAGTTGCGTGATCCACAAACCCGGTCCTAATCCTAACGAAACCTCTTATGTAATTCTATAATCAGAAATCCCATAACAATTCAATCGAATTCCAATAAAACATTAATAAACCCCTCAATTAAATTATAAAACGTAACACCATTAATAATTTAAGCTTCCAAAAATGCGGGGTGTTACATAATTCTTGATTTGAGTGTCGTTTGGCAACAATATAAATGATTTTCTGTTTATTTAGAAAAAAAAACCTATAATTTTCTCTTTCCTCTCCCCTCACCCTCTACCACCTTTATGCCACCGCATCACCACCCTTGACCTACACCCAAACCAACCAATGCTCTAGCAATAACCACTATCAAGGCGACGACACAATGGTGATCACAACGGCGCCATCATGTAGCTCTGTCGTCGCATTATTCCATCTCCACACTCGAATTTCCCATTTACCCACCCATTCCACCTCTTATTTCTGCCCCCTTCCCCACGAAAACCATTTCCGTCCCTCCCTCGAGCCCCTATTATCGTCAAAATTTGCCACCCCTTTTCCAAATTATCCCCGCCAACAATGGAGAAGAGAAGGGGAAAACAGGGGGTGGAGGGGGCCGCCAGTGTCGTAATGGTTTACGGGCGTGGTGGTGGATGACCGATGGTCTAGCGTCGGTGTATGGAGATAGAGCCATAGCGACCAGTGGTTGGATTGTGGAGAGGTGGAGGAGGAGGGAGGAGCGTGGAGGAGAGAGAAATTTTGGGTTTGATATAAACCGCACTCCCTCCTACCCACTATGTATGATCTCCCCCTTTTATTTTGTTGTTTTGTCTACCCATGTTGGGGGCTATTATAGACCAATGAATCGTTCACTTGTTGCAAAGTTTAATATATATTTGATTCTGCATTGGATTCTAACAAACCCACTTGATTTTATGACAATCGGGTTTCCATATATTCTAGAAATAGCCCCGAACATGACATGTCAAAACACCAAAAGAAAAAGGGGAGATCATTTTGGGTAGGAGGGAGTATATAACAACCCCTAAAATATGATTTACTTAATTATTTATTTCAAATTAAAATTTAATTTAATAATTTATATGGTCAACCTATTCAATGGCTAAAATTTAATCTAAAGAAACCAAAGGTCATTATTGTTCTATTTTCAATGGCTACCAAGTTTTAGTAACTATTGTAAAATTAATATTGCAATTTAATACTGCATTTTTTTTTTGGCCGGATAAATATATGTATTTTGGTTATTGAATGCTTAAGGAAGATAATATGTGTCGCTCAAAAAAAAAAGGAAGATAATATGTGAATAATATCAAAGTCTTATAAGCGCCTAAAAGAAAATGCAATTGTTCTTTTACGAGTTAAGTGATAAATTGGTCCCTGAACTTTGCATGTTGGGCGAAATTAGGGACCCGTAACTTTTCTTGTAAAAACTGGGGACTCAGCTAACTAACGTTAACTTTGTGCTGACGTGGACGTAAGGGGTCTCAACTTTGCTGCAAATTCTTCTCTCTCCTCTCCCTTTGAACAAAACCCAGGGATGAACTCCTCCATTCCTCCCCATTTTTTCTTTAATCCTTCAATTAAATTTAAAGCCATGGTTTGAACTTAAACCCAGAAAAGGGCATTGAAAATTAAACAAGACCCAGAAAATTGGGGAAAAAGAATTGACATTTACCCAGAAAATTGGGGGAAATAATTGACATGTACCTAGAAAAAAAAAATTAATTGACACAAAGATTCAATTTACCTCTTTGAATCCTCTTCCCCTGACTCTAAACCTTGCTTGATTTATTCAATTTGCGATCTTCGTCTTCACTTCAACCTTGATTGATTTATTTTTAGAGATTTGATGATCAATTTTAGGGGAGTAAAATTGATCATCAAAACCTCAAAAATAAATATGATTACTGGGTTGAGAATATGGAGTGGTGATGGAATTGGAGGCACCATGAGTACTGAAGAGAGAGAAAAGAAAGAGAGAGTGATGAAGAGAAATGCAGAGTTAGCACGTGCAGCAAGCCCACCTCATATAAATCTAACGGCAAGACTAACAGTTATGGACGGAGTTCCCAATTTTTACGAGAAAAGTTACGGGTCCCTAATTTCGCCCAACATGCAAAGTTCAGGGACCAATTTATCACTTAACTCTTCTTTTACGGTTGCAATGGTAGATTGGTAGTAATTTGGAAATATTAAGCAAGATGAAATTAAAACTTCTACACCGTCCGTCGTCCCTCTTTAAACACTACCGTGTATCCAAATCACCCATGTGTTGAGGAGAATATATATATTAATGGATTAATCAACTTTTTAAAAAAATTACATAGTTACCTAGATAAGAATCTTAGCAAAAATTGCATGCAAATTTTTTGGAACTTTTGATTAACCGATTAATTAGTCAGTACACTCTCCTCAATAAAGGTGTGTTTTGTACATGATGTATGTGTTTAAGTTGGGACAGAGAAATGAATATTAAAATAGATTTTTAAGACGGGAAAATCAAATTCATTGGGTAGGATCGACCGATCGACGGGGATATATAATTTTCAATGGTTATACCATGCTTCCGGGAGCACAAGGAGCATGGTGGTCCTTCTCACAATAAAGGAGTAGGGACTACACTTAAATAGATTTTAAGTTGATATAATTTACCTATAATTTTCCTTTGAACTCATGAATGCCTATATATTTGGTTGGAAAAGTGGAGTATTGTGGGCGAAGGACAATGGAAATGGAAAAGATCATAAATGTTGTGACGTGATCAAAATAACAAAATGAGAATCAATTTATTTCACTCCGACTACGGTACAACCGGTTATGGCGTTGTCCACCAAGATAACACATCGCATCTCCAAGGTGTGTACTCATCTAAGGGAAGTGAAACTCTAACGAACTCGAAATCGTTAACAATGGAGCCGAGAAGAAGAGAGAAAGGATAATGATTTTTCTGTGTGTATGTCAAAACAAGGCTCCGAAAACGTCTTTGTAAGGAGGAAAATCAGAAATGACAATTGAATTACTAGAATTGATTTCGAGAGTAAAATATGTGATTATGGAGAAAACGGATTTCTCACAACAATTCGTCGTTATATACACTGAACCTGGATGATCACGTGTTTTTGAAAGAATTGAACAATAAAAAAAACCTGAGTGTTAGCAAAAGGTCGACACGAGCCGAGCCAGACAGCAGCGGCACACGGGTGGGGAGACCATAGTCTACCCTCCAAAGTCACTTCAAACCCTACTATAGGAGACCCATATATAAACCCAAGAAAACTTTTCTAAGATTGCAATGTGGGCCAAACAAAAAAATGTGTTTTTACAATTTGATTCCCAAGAGTAAGTCTTGTGTAAGACCATATCTCACTAACTTACCGTGAAACATTTTTTTTATATAATAAATAGTGCCCTTTTTTTTAGAATTCTAGTAACCATTATATTTCTTTTAAGGATAAATTTCCAATTCCTACCTTATATGTTTACAATCTTCCAGTTTCCTACATTATATGTCTAAAAATATATTTTCCTACCTTATAAAGTGTTTTGTTTATCCAATTCTTACCAAAAACACTATTTCAGCCAATTGACCCACTATTTTTGGCGTTGACTTTTATTTCACTCCAATCTTTCGTGTCCATCCAATTTTTTGCGGTTCCCCTCCAATTTCCCCCATTTTTATTAAATTGTGCATGCAATGCACTAATAACGATGAGGGGGTGAAAATAAGAAGTAAAAATGAAGGTTTTATGGGGTAGACAAGGAAGGATTTGGAGAGGAAAAAAAAGTGTTATGAGTAAAATGGAGGTTTGATATGGGTATGAGAGGAATCACGCGAAAAATTGAGGCGAAAACTAAGTCACATGCAAGTCACATGAGAGTCAACGTCAGAATTAGAGAGGATCGGAATAGTGTTTTTGGTAGGAATTAGATAAAAACAACACTTTATAAGGTAGGAAAATATTTTTTTATACATATAAGGTAGGAGACTAAAAGATTGTTTTAACTTAATGTAAGATTATAACGCCCCATATAAAATGAGGAAACGTGGATCTCTATAAATTATGTCTAATTTTATATTTCGTGGCCATTTAAATCACAACTAATGTGGTTAAATAGTAAACTAAAATGATCACTAAATGCAATTTAAAGATCACACAAGTTAAGAAGGTTATACCTGGTATGGATTGCCATAACGAATGTTAAACCGTTCACTTTTTAACCAAATAAAGTGATCTTACAATAACTTATTGTGAAACCGTCTAATATGCGAATTTGTCGTTTCCCAGAGGCTCAAATCCTTTGCATCACCCACATATTTTAAATTTCAATTTTCACACTTTAGTCTTTGATTTTTCGGACACAACTATTATTTATTTTTTTCAATTACCATTGTCAGAAAAATCACAAGTCTCATTTTTCCCCACAAGAAGAAAAGCCTATCCAATCCACTTTTTTGCGTTTGGTTTCAATTTTTTTTTTCCAATCCCTATCCTATCTATTTCCAATCTCCAAAATGAATTCCATAAAAAACTTGAGGTATCAAATTTGAATCCCTAAATCATTTTCTCTCTCCTCCCTTTTTTTCTCTCCTCCCAAACCCCAACCCACTTCAACCTCACTAGACCACCAAGACACACCGCCATACATACACACACCGGCACGCCTACCACCAGCACACCTCCCTTCGACCACCCTTGCTCCGGCGACAGCACCGGCCACGTCGCCGACCTCCCTTGCCACCATTTCGCCCCTCCTTTTCTCATTTTTTTTCCCTTTCTTCTCTCTTATTAATTCCCCCCTTCTCATTTTGCCCTCCTCGCACCACCGTCCACACCACTGGCCCCACCGTCGATTTCTCCACCCACCTTCAAACCCTTCCTTGCCCCGTTTTCCACTACCAAATTTAGAACAAACGAAATGATGAAATGCTTAGATGTACAAGTATTGGAGTAATATTATGAAAAAATAATTAAATAGTCACGTTAGTTATTGAATTTGTGTTGAAATGGTGGTGGTGGTTGTCGATAAGGTCGCCGATGGTGGTGGTCAACGCCCGTGACTGGTGGTCAAGTTGGCTAAAGGGGAAGAGAAGAAGAAAAAAAAAAGAAAATGGAGGATGTAGGTAGATTTAAAATTACGATTCTATCCTTCCTTATTGAATGATCCTATGCTAATATGTGAACCAAACAAGGTTAACAAAGAATGAAACTTATATTTATTCCAGTCCATTTTCATCCGTTTCCATTCCACTTTCGTGAACTAAACGCCCCCTTAGGATACAATTGCCACTTTAGCCTTTTATCTAACAAAGAGTATAAAGGAAATACAACTGTAGTTCCCTTCTTTTTTTCGGAATTAACATTTAAATTGCCGTTACATGTGATAACAAAAGGGCAAGTATATAAAACGACGGAAGGAGTATTGTCGTCGATTTTTTTAGTTCAAACATTGCACATGATCTTGTTAATTTGTTGCATTATTGCAAATTGAAAATGCAGAAACAAAGCCCTATTGTCGTGTTTGACAATTTACATAGTCTTTCAAGTGAAGTGACGATTGTAGGAGAGTAGGAGGGTCCAACGATAGATACAACTTAGTTGAAGATGTTCTTTTTTGAGGATGACATATTATTACTCCAATTTGAAAGAATTGTTTGTTCAACGAACGAACATTTCTCTCTTTGGACGTTCTTCTTTATTTCCTTTTCAGTTTGGTCTTTGAGACACTAGGTTTAATCCGAGTCTTCTCCAAATTATTGAGATTTGAGAATATACAGTTGTAACACTGTCACAGTGCAAGCCGATTGGATAACTTGTGCACTGCTGTCATTGTGTCATTGCCTAAAGCTACATTGTCCAACTACCCCAAGGAATGGTATCCTAGTATAAGGAAATGATGATACCTAGGCAATACTCCCTCCGTCCCAGCTCAAACACCCCGGACTATATTTGTAGTGAAATAAGAAAATTTGATATAATAAGTTGGGTGGGGTAATATTAGGAAAAAGAAGGAGAAAGAATGTGGGAATTAATAAAAGTAGGAGAGATAATGTGAGAGAGGATGTAATAATTTAATAAAAGTAGGGGAGAGAAATATGTCCCAAATGGATGGGGTGTTTGAGCTGGGGCGTCCCAAAATGAAATATGTGGAGTTTGAGTTAGGACGGAGGGAGTATATTGTTAACACAAATTATTAGGTACCTAGGTACCCCGGGGGTACCTAGAGATACGTACCCCCCCGCTTAACTGTTCACTCATTATATACCACATTATAGTCATTATATACTTTCACTAATTATTTCTCAATTTTCACTCATTATTTCTCAATTTCACTCATTATATACTTTCACTCATTATTTTACAATTTTTACTCATTATTTCTCAATTTTCACTCATTATCTTTCGATTTTCACTCATTATATATAACATTATAGTCATTATTTATTTTCAGTCTTTATTTCTCAATTTCCAATCATTATATACAACTTTATTCCAATCATTATTTCTCAACTTTCACCCATTATTTCCCGAAATCCACTCATTAATTTTTAAATTTCACTCATTATATACCACTTGAATCGCGGGGTACCTAGAGCTACGTACCCCCGGGGTACCATATACCGATTGTATTATTGTTGATACCGTATGTAGATGTATTAGGATGTTACGTACCTTAGTTATATACAGTATCTATTTATCCTATAATATCTAGATACAGTATTAACAATATATTGACTAGGTATCATCATTTCCTTTATGATAAAGTGTGTATACGGTTTGTGAGTTTGTTGATCATTCATTCATTCTATTATACATTCTCTGTAAATTTAAAACCCCTCTCACAACAGACATAATAACATATAAATGATTCAAGAAAAATGTAATCTACCAAAAGGTATGAGTATATATATAGATTGTGCCAAATCTAACGTATGTAACAATGTCGGAATTGTTTGGTCGCAAGGCTTGAAGCCTTGAACGTGATACCTTACCTGTGAAAAGGCTCCATGTGTTTAACCTTAAACCCTACCGACATAATTCTGAAAGATAGGGGACTTATGAGGCTCAATGTGACAGTACGCTGAGCCAAAAAAATTAGCCAAGCATGATTTACCGTTTCCATTTATGCAGGAAAGAAAATGTGATTAGCCGTCTTTTTCCATTTATTAGTGACACTATTTCAATCTCTTTTTTCTTTACCATCTCTCACCGTATCTTGAACAAAATTGTAATAGGCATGATAGATAATCCCTAGTGTCTTCAGTTTTCAACGTTTAATTCGAATAAATTTCGTATATGACGATTAAAAGCGGAGGAAGTTGAGTTCAAGTATCTACGGTAGTAAGAGATAGCAATGAACATAAAAAGATCGATCCTAAACAAGGAACTGAGTTCATAGAATATCGAAAACACATTATACTTTAGCTACAAATCTTAACGAGTACTCCATCTTGTAGACATGGAATGCATAATGAGCAGTTGAGCACTATACAAAAAGGAGCCAACATTTCATTTCTATAGGCTAAGCAAGAGAGATGACATGATTGGCAAACTAAATTTAAGTAGTGGAATAACTACATGCTCCTACGACTTAGGATTATTTTTTATCATCACTATACCAGTGACATAATGCACCACCAAGTCCAAAGTCACTCATGAGTCATGGCTTAATTTTGCTAAGCCCTGGGATATATAGTATTAGCATTGAGTAATATGTGGACGGAATTACAAACTTTTGGCACGCCAAAGATTTGCATCATCATGACTAGCCAGTGAGCCGACTAGCACAAGCTTCACACAGCTCGGCTATATTCGGTAATTGACTAACCCTGACCCGCCCCGCCCCACCCCATCGTGTTAATGTTAGATGTCGAGAACCTCTCTAGTGGCTTGAATGTCACAAGGAACCAGCACATTGATGTCGGAGTATATGACTAGTGACCGAGTGTTATCAACAAACCAAAGGCTTCCGAGAATATCCCAATACCACAAAAAGAATTTTTGCTTTATTGATCATACTATGGATCTGATATTCAGAGCCAAAAATTATTATGTTTATGGATCGACACAGTCCGATGCTATTCATTTCAGGAACAGCAATAGATTCAGCTGAGCTCGCCCACGCCACTGCGCCAGCATCCCTTATCCACTCCCAAGAGCGTTGGTAACCATTAAAAACAGGCCCCTAAGGGACAGACAAATCAGTTAAGATCGTCAGACCAACTGGCCGGCTGCAGCAGATAAACACTCAAGCTACCCATGCCATGCCTAAGTCACATCTACATTTGGTCATTTACCACATACCATTTACCAGTTGCCAAAAATCAATCATGGGATTGTGTACAGCAATTTACCACAATTCAACATTCAAGTACCTATACTATCTATCGACTCCGCCTCCAGAGAAGAATTCCAAGCAACCAATACAGAGATAAGCTGAACTTGAAGCTTGCAACAGTTCATGACTAAAAGCAGATAAAAGAAAAGCTTATTTGCTAAATTCAGTATAAGAAGTTAAGAACTGCAAAAACATCTTAAGGAGTATATTTCAAGAGATGACTGCCTAAACAGGTTTGTGGGGTTCAACAGCTGCATAAGAGCGAGTTAAACTGCAAAACATCTTATATTTCATGGGATGAAAAGGTGAACAGGTTTCGTTACATTATGGCCAGAAAGACTTCTTTGCCTAAACCCCTGTTTAAACAGAATTCCGCAACAATTTCAGAATTCTCTACATCTAAAACAACATTTGGGGTGGAGGGGAAGGCTAGCAGATTAACAAAATATGATCCTATTTAACTAGCTCACAATCTACAACTACTCACTGGCGTGCTACAAGGTAAAACCTTTCAAGTAATCAGGATCACGCTTAGCACGTTCCTGGAACTTCTTAAACCACCTATCCAAGATATCCATAGGAACAATCAGTTTACTGCCATCAACACCGCAGAAAGACTGCATGAAGTTAAAAAGGTTCTGCCCAACTTTGAGGGCTGTATGCTCTATTTTCTTCTCTGCAGCAATATCAAGAGATGGGAGGGACGCCAGATCCTCGACTGAAATCCCAATTTTGGCAGAGAGAGGGGTGCCGTCAGCTGTAAGCTGGAAGTGTCCTTGACTGCCAGGCTCAGGCCAAAGAAGACCGAGAACTGCAGAAGGGCGTGCTACAGTGACAGCACCACAGTATACAAAGGCCGAACCAGGAGATTGGACATAAACTGCAAGTGCTTTATCTGGCGGGAGGGTGAAGTTGTTCAACAAGAAGATGCACATTTCTTTAATTTGATCATAAGCCTCTCCTACAATCGCATTACAGGACCTAAGTCACATGCTTTGTCACACACAAACACAAAAAGGGATTAGAAAAATTCTTCAGACGAGCTTAAGAGAGCATACCTACAAAATGGTTCATATCGAGCACCCAATGGAAGGTGTCAATCTGGGAAAATGTTGAGATATCAAGCGGAAAACTTCTGTTGGGAAATACTACTCCGAACATTGTCTTTCTCAGCTCTACCTAGAGAAGAACAATGGCGTAAGCATAAACCACCACTTATGTGTTGCTATCATGGTACAAAATTTCTTACAACCTTATTAGTCAATCAAATTCACTTAGCTTCAGGTTAATTACACATTGCAATCATCTCCTGATACAAAGCATTACAAATTTTGTACTGCCATCCTCACAACAGAAAGCCAACCAGCTTAATTACCACTAGCGGTCTAAAATCAACAAAATTAGGATCTACATATCGATATAAGCTCCGTGAGCTTACTCCCCATATTGCCAATTGGTTTTCAAAGCGAGATTGTGTCTCGCATCAATATCAAATTTTCCAAAAAACGACCCAACTTTTAGAATGAGATGAAGTTTCCTAAGTTTTTGTTTATATACTACATAACCATGAATTGGTGCATAATTCTAAATTATTTTCCATGAATTTCAAACCCAATTAATGTGTACTTCAGCTTCAATCATACAGTTTCAGTACATAATACACCAATTCAAGCAATAATTCGTCCTCCTGATAAATTTCAAGGTCCCCAAATTACTGAATATCCAAACAAAATTTAAAAAAAAATCTAAATTAATCAACATTGCAAATACCAATTACAAACCAAATTCCAATTGATAATTTTTCCAAGCTAAGTACCCTTCATAATTCTTGACAATATAGTATAAAAGATTGGATCTTTATGTTTCTAAACAACAACTTTCAAAAATGTGCGAATTAAAGTGCAAAACCAAAGATTATTGATATCATTTGCACCCAAATTATGAATTCATCATCATTATAATAACTTTAAATGATCATAAAAATAGAACAGCAATCAAGAAGAACTAACCTAGGTAACTTTCTGGGTAAGAAGGTTCGATGTGACCTGGGTTTAGGAAAGAGGAGAGAGAGAGAAAGTGTTGGTGTTTTGAAGGGGTGGAAGAGAGTGGACAAGGAAGGTAGGAGAGAGAAAGAGGGAAGAGGTTTCTGGATGCTTCTGGATGACTTGGCCTTTGCATAGTTTACATTAGTGGACTTTGGTCGCTTCTTCAGTACTCCTCACTACTGGACTAACTAATTAACCAGAATTCTTGGGCTGAAATGTTTTCAATTGAGAGGTATTGGGCGCATGGTTCAAATTCTGGGTTACGGTCACGGTTTCGGATTCAGTAAGGTGGACTCGGTGCAGAAGCAGTTATCGCGGACGTTTTCTATTTTTTAAGGAAAAATTCAAAATATCGGAAATATCGGTATGTATCCCGGGTTTCTCGAGAAAAGACCAGTTGAATCTAGCCCAATACCATTTTTGTATCGGTCATATTGGTTAATATCAGCCGATAGTTTCGGATTTCAATTTAAGCCGAGATATTAGTTTTAATAACGTCGTAGTTAGAGCTAAATCCGATGCTTAATGTATCGGCTGATATTTGGCACCGTGATTGGACATGTGGCGTGTTACCGAAGTATTGTATGAGACGATCCCGCCGAATAGTAATGTCACTTGAAGAGTCGAAGGTATATGATCGTGAAGAGAAAGATCATAAGTTGTAGATTTTAGTGTACAAAGCTCGGTAAAGGGGTGAGTTACTCGGGAAACATCTCTTGTCGCCGGAACATTGATACTAATTTCTCGGGATTATGAATAACATGATGGTCCACGCTAATAAGAGTGAAGTGCAATGCTTACACCATGCTCCCGAGAGTATAAGGGGGATGGTGGTTCTCCTCACAATAGAGGAGTAGGCACCACACTTAAAATAATTTAAAATCTATTTAAGTGTGGTCCCTACTCATCTATTGTGAGAATGACCACTACCATGCTCTTTGTGATCCCGGGATCATAGTATAATTTGCGTTGGGGATCATAGTAAAAAAATAGTCTAATTCCTTGTTTCATACCTCTATTTTGATAAAGATCATCATGCTATTTATGGTTCCGGGACAATATTACAAACTCTGACTTTCTACTACGTACAAACGACTCTTTGGGTTTCGACTTTGTTTCGAAACAACATGGATTATAATAAGTGTGGGTTAATCATATAGTGAAGTGGTATTACATATTTACTCAATAATAATCATTGTACACAAAGACACAAAGTATCCTACATTTGGCGATCGTTTCAACTAGCGATCATATTGTCTCATCAAGATATGATATGTAATTAGTTATCCCGGCGTAAAACAAGAAAGCATAGGAGCAACTTATAAGTTATAAACTATGACGTGACAAATTTCACATTTGTTAGGACTTAGGAGTGTTTTGACAATGACACCTCAAGTGACCTCTCTAGAGTCTAGAGCTATGGAAAATACGGAAAATTTACGTGGTGTCCTTGAATTTTGCAAGATTGCACGTGGTAACCCAAATTTTAAGTTTCTGCACACGTTGACCTGAACTATACATTTTGTGCACGTGGTGGCCCTATATGTTAACGCTGTTAGAAGTCCGTTAAGTTTTTGTCAAATTAAGCTCTAATATCATCTTCTGGAGGTAGCAATTAGTTATTTACCCCTCATCCAACATTAATTTAATATCGTATTAACATATAGTTAACTTCAATTAATTGACTTTTTTTATTAAAAAATTGTAGATTAGAACTTAATTATGGCATAACTTAACGCAATTCTAACGGTGTTAAAATATAGGGTTACCGCGTGCACAAAATGCATAGTTCAGGGTTACCATGTGCAGAAACTTAAAATTTAGGTCACCACGTGGAATCTTGCAAAACTAAGGGTCACCACGTGAATTTTCCGAAAAATATAGAATGGGAAATGCTATTGGCATTCCTTCAGCATTATTTTGCACTCTCATTAACCTAATTTCTTTTGAAATAAAATATTATGTGTGGGAGACTGGGAGTACATAAACACCCCCGTGGAATTTCAATAGCATTTCCCAATAAAATTTGGAATTCTCATCCAATGTTACTTTAATGACTTAATAATTCATAGGAATTTTTCAAAATTATTTGGTTAGATGTAAGAATTAAATTCATATAGGAATTGTCAATTAACAAGCAGAGGCTAAATAATTCACCGCCAACCTCTCCTCCTCTGCTATTTCTCTCTTTGAAAGAAAATCCCACGGAAGCACCCTCAACATAGTCTCCTCAGCCTGGGCGTGGCCATATTGGTGATTCCCGACCAATTTTATGCTTTCGTACTTGTTTATCTTTAGCTTATGTAGTATAAATAATTTTTTCTCTCTGGAGAATGTTTCTTCTCCATGTATAGGAGTTCTTAGATCTCCTTTTGGGAGTGGGTTCTTTTGGTTTCAAGATTTGAAATCCCGATCCGACATTGGATTGTCAGATCTACTTCCCTGAATGACGCTTTGGAGCTTTTATGATCTTCGCTACTCCACCATGTTTTACTTCAAGACGGTTATAATACATCTCGACGTGATTTCCTCTGCCAAAAAGATGTGGGAATATCATAAAGTTATCTCAGATTTCGATTCTTAAACAAGGATCTGAACTTTACCCGTTGTTTACTTAACTGTATTTGTTGTATAATTTATAGTAGTATCGTAGATTTGCCTTATTGTATGTGATGCTTGGCTAGTTATCAATGAGTTTTAACATTCCCGTCAAAACAGAAGAAAAAAAAAGGCGTGGGCTAGGTAAGGCAATTCCTGTATTTTTTAGGAATTGGAAATTCCCATTGATTTTCAATTCCTATGAATTTAGCTAACTAAACAACTCCAACTTTTTCAATTTATGAGAACTCTGAATTCCCATGAATTTATTTGACGGCCAAACGACCATATTGATAACGTCACACAAAAAATGCATATTGAGTCTTTGATTCGTTGTTTTAATTTCGTATTTTTCGCATGTGCATAAGGAGGCTAGGGTAATCGAGCGGCTTGATCACTTCTGCTCTTGTGTACAAAAATAACATTAAAATGATCGAAGTTTTTTCAAAGAGTTTACAGAAGAAACTCTCTCACAACAGTATTGCAGTAGGCCAGTAGCTGCTAGACCTGGTAAAACTGACCCACACCAGAATATCCGACCTGATTTACTTGATCCGAACATCTGTACTTGACCCGAATTTCTAATAAGAATTCAACCTGAAACCCGAAATGACCCGACCCGAACATGATTCGAAATGAAATGACTCAGACCCGAATAATCAGACATTTAATGAATCGGTTGAACAAAAAAAGATTAGTTGTATCAGATATTGAAGCACTCAAATTACCCACACAACTTCAAATTAAGTTAGTATTAGACAAAATTATAAGAAATCTCACATTAATATGATCAGATTTGAACAATTTAAAACAACCCGATCTGAATTTGACCTGTAGTTAGCATATCTGAACTAGACCCGACTCGCAATACATAACCCGAAAGATGATCAGATCCGGACCCGACCCGTTTGTCAGGTTAGTAGCTGCTCGGGCCTGCTCCTATGTACGTGAAAAATATGATTGAAGTCGTCAATAACAAAAAGGAAAATTAAAGGTGGTTTTTTTTGCCAAATTTCCTAACAAAAAATACGGTGAGCGTGGATCGAACGCAAGACCTTCAGACTAAGGTCTGACGCTCTCCCAACTGAACTATCCCCGAGATGACGTTGTATATTGCAAATATAATTATTTATCTGAACTGGTGCTTTGACAGCTACACATGTTTTACGGTGAACAATTTACGAGTAATCGTACGTGTATTATTTTCTTATCTTACCTGTATAATCACTTTCTGGTTTCCTTTTGGTGCCATTTTTTTTCCTTATCAATTTTCATTGAAGAGATGCTACCTCAATGAGGATAACCGAATTGAAAGATTGAACTCGAGACAACAACACCCAAAGGGCCAAACATGTTTAATTCTTAGTCAGTTGAACGCTTGAACAATTTTTGCTACGTCTTCCTAATATATACGAGTACTCAGTTTACATCCTTTTGTTAGTAGTACGAAATGGTTACTACACCGTATATTTATACCTTTTGTTTCTTGATTGTTACCTTTAAAAAATGGCGAAAGGAGCAATTTACTCCAAGACTTTACTCAATTGTTCAATTCACCACCTTAACATTCAAGAACGATAGTGCGTCACCTGGTGATACTGAAATTGAGTTCCACCCAAATTAAAATATATAAAAAAAATTAATGAAATTTTAGTAATTTGTTTTTAATACATTCAAGAACGATAGACACGTTTTTAAGCGGATCCAACAGTTCTCCAGGACGCAGGATATTGGGGCGCAGGCTGCGGCTTTTATTTTTACCAGGATTGGTTTTTCCCAAGCATAGGGTGTGAGGGCTCAGATCGTACCTCGCCTCCACACCAACTTCTTGTAAATTATTATTGATTTTTAGTTGATAGTTATAATAAAGTTATACTATTATTTTGGCCCGTGCAAATGCACGGGAATAAAAATAATATTAATTATGTAATTTATTTTTACTTTGAATATATTGAAAAAAAACATATTTAAAAGATTTTAGGATATTATAATTTTGAGAAACATAAATTTATAATTTATTTAGATAAAAAAAATATGAGAATTAAAAGTAACAAACATGTTTAAAAATTTCAGAATTTAAGAGGTGATCTACTATAGGTATCATGATTAATTTGGAAACCACGCATCCCCTACGTGATTTCCTAATCCTGGCCGAAACCCCCGCCCATCAAACATCCCAACCCCCTTTGACTTAATTGAATTGGTCGACCCCCTCTCTGTTAGAACCTAAGGTGGTTTAGACACTCTAAACAACACTTAATAACTCTATTAAGTTGAACCTTAGGTGAGGATCGATTTGCATGTAGTTAAAAACAACTAAAAAACCGAGTTTAAAGATCGTATACCTTGTTTTGGCTCTAGGTTGTGCTCTCCTTTACTAAGGAGTGTCTTGAGCTGCTTAACAAGGATGATCCTTCTTCCAAACTTTGATTCTTGAACTCTTCTAATCTCCCACGGCACGTACCAAAGGATTCACGAGAAAACCGAGTTATTATGTACTAGTAATAACTCGGTTTACCCCAAAAACAAAATAGCCCTAATCCCTAACAATTAGGATCAATTAGGGTGAAGTATTTTTGTGTTTAGATGTGTTTTTGAGCTACATGCAAAGCTCAAAAAACTTGGTGGCTATGGTGAAATAGTTGGCTCTTTTTAGAGAGGAAGAAGATGATGATTCTTTCCTCAATTTTTTTTGGGTTTATTTTTGTGTTGAAAATGATTAGTTCTCTAAGTCTAAACATGGATTAGACTATATATAGTGGTGGGTTAAATTAGTAAATCAAATTTACTAATTTGCCCCCACTTACATTAACCAACCTTTAAGGTATTTTAAGGTTAATTTAGTCATTTCATAACTTAACTAATTAAGTTACAATTAACTATTATATATTGATATAATAATTATATCTAATCATATTTTAGCTAATAATTACAACTCTTGTAATTAATTCTAGCTAAATTTGTCACGACTGACAAATCACAACAATACCCGTATAATTACTAATCTCAAATTTAGCAACTTATACACTGATAAAATTTCTATTTTATCAGTGGTTTATTTATTATCAATTATCTTATAATCAATAATATAATAAACTCTACAGCCTGATACTAAACACATTGCCAGTTAACTATTAACTGGCTAACAGGAGTTCATCACGTTATCATATATAGGTATGACCGATAGGGATCAGTCGATCTCCGCCATCTTACGACGACAATAACGTCAAACCCTAGACGGCCAATCGTTATTGATTTACGTTGATCAACTGATAAGTTCATCTTATAAACCGATCCCTGTTTATTCCATAATTGAGATTTATTAATCAACGCACTATTGTCGGAGGACACTAGTCCAACAATCTCCCACTTGTCCGAGACAAGTATGTGCGTGATCGACTCTCTTGCCCTTTATATCTCCCACTCAATGCAAGATGTCTTTTAGGTCGCTCCTGCACCCGATGTGAATCGTAAAGTGGTTTTCTCGATCGAGAGCGCAACTGTCTGACCGGAAAAATCTACCTTAGATTGCTTCCGAGCGTGGCCACGCATTTTCAATTGCTACTCCTCGAGTGGCCTAAAGATATTAACCCTGACGTGGGCGGACAATCCCTTCACTCTATTTTCATTGTTCCATACAACTCACAGTGACCCAAAATATGCCCTTATAGCCTCCTTTAACGGCACGACTTAGGACATAAATCAAAGCCACTATTTATTGCACAAACTCTGGCAAATAGTTTCAGGTCAAAAGAATCGACTCAATGGTATAATACAGTGCTCCTAGCTTCGACCCAGCAATAGGAATCTGTAGGTGGTCAAGTCCGACAGAGTGTCTCACATTCTGCTTGTGTAAACGACCGGTCATCCCATGACCTATGACTTTTGAACCAGTCATCCTAATCGACTTACACTCTAGTCACTTAGAGTCGTCACCTCACATTGTGACTAGGGACTAAATTATTCTGCTATTCCTGTTCACTTCATAGGGCTCAAATCGTCTCTACGACCTATAGGAGTTTAACAGAATGTATTTTTATTCAGCATATACAAAACTGAATAAATTTAAACGATAAAATCTTTATATATATATGTATGTAAAAAGTCAATACAAAGATCTAACTATTACATACCATATAATCTACAACCAATCAGTCATGCGTCTCAATCCCATGGACGCTACATGACTGTTGTGCTTGGCCAGTGTCATCGGCTTAGTCAGAGGATCGGCGACATTATCATCTGTCCCGATCTTACAAACCAAAATATCTCCTCGTTCCACAAAATCTCGTATTACGTGAAACTTCCTGAGTACATGTCTAGACTTGTTACTAGACTTAGGCTCTTTAGCCTGAACTATTGCTCCACTGTTGTCGCAATAGATGGTGATAGGATCTGCTGCTGCCGGAACAACCTTCAGCCCTTCTAGAAACTGCTTGATCCATACCGCTTCTTTTGCAGCTTCTAAAGCCGCAATGTACTCTGCCTCCGTTGTAGAATCCGCTGTGACAGATTGCTTGGAACTTTTCCAGCAGATCGCTCCACTGTTCAGAGTAAAAACATAGCCGGATTGAGATTTCATATCATCTCGATCAGTTTGGAAACTAGCATCTGTGTAACCTTTTACACGTAGCTCAGTATCTCCTCCAAACACTAAGAATGTATCTTTAGTCCTTCTCAAGTACTTTAGGATATTCTTTACAGCTATCTAGTGACTTTCACCGGGATTAGCCTGATACCTGCTCGTCATGCTCAAAGCATGTGAGACATCAGGCCTCGTACACATCATAGCATACATGACTGATCCAACTGCGGAAGCGTACGGGATCTTTTTCATGCGTTCAATATCTGCGGGCACAGACGGACATTGAGACTTACTCAGAACTATTCCGTGACCCATTGGCAGATATCCTCTCTTGGATTTCTCCATATTGAATCTCTCAAGAATGCTATCTACATAAGCTTCTTGACTTAATGCCAACATCCGTTTTGATCTATCTCTATAGATTCGGATGCCTAAGATGCGTTGCGCTTCTCCTAGGTCCTTCATCCGAAAATGATTTCCTAACCATCCTTTAACTGAGTTGAGGGTCGGAATATCATTTCCTATGAGAAGTATGTCATCCACATACAGGACCAGGAACGTTACCTTGCTCCCACTAAACTTCATGTACAAACATGGTTCCTCAACACTACGAGCGAAACCATTTTGTTTGATTACATGATCAAACCGATGATTCCAGCTCCTGGATGCTTGCTTAAGTCCATAAATGGACCTTTTAAGCTTGCAAACCTTCTCAGGATTGCGTGGATCGACAAAACCCTCTGGCTGTGTCATATACACTTCCTCTTCCAGAAACCCGTTCAGGAAGGCGGTTTTGACATCCATCTGCCATATTTCATAATCATGAAACGCAGCAATCGCTAAGATTATCCGAACGGATCTGAGCATCGCAACTGGTGCAAATGTTTCATCATAGTGAATACCATGAACTTGCGTGAAACCTTTCGCCACTAGTCGAGCTTTGAAAACGTCCTTGTTTCCATCCATGCCGATTTTGATCTTATAGATCCATTTGCATTTCAGAACTTTTGTTCCAACTGGCACATCTACCAAGTCCCATACTTGGTTCTCGTACATGGAATCCATTTCAGATTTCATCGCCTCCAGCCATTTTGTAGAATTTGGACATGTCGTGGCTGCGTTGTAGGTTGCGGGCTCGTCACTTTCTAAAAGTAACATTAAGTATTTATCATCATCTTCGACAATACCTAAGTATCTCTCAGGTGGGTGACTTACTCTCCCTGACCTTCTAGAAACGGAGGTTGGAACCACTGTATCAGAAGTTTCAGGGCTGTTTTCTCGTAAAACATCCTGATTATCTTCCTCTGTTTGTGACTCCTGAACTTCTCTAAGTTCAAAATTTCTCCCACTCTGTCTTCTAGAAATAAATTCCTTTTCTAGAAAGACAGCATCACGAGACACAAACACTTTGTTCTCCTGACGATTGTAGAAGTAATATCCTCGTGTTACTAAAGGATAACCTACAAATAGGCATTTCTGGGATCTGGGTGCTAGCTTATTGTCACAACGGTTCTTAACATAAGTTTCACAGCCCCAAACCTTTATGAAAGACAAGTCAGGAACTTTTCCTTTCCATATCTCGTATGGTGTCTTTGGAGCTGATTTTGTCGGACTCCTGTTCAGCAGGAAAATGGCGGATAGTAGAGCGAAACCCCAAAATGAATCAGGAAGCTCAGCCTGACTCATCATAGATCGAACCATATCTAATAGGGTTCTATTTCTCCTTTCAGCAACACCATTCATCTGTGGTGTTCCAGGAGGTGTTAATTGTGATACTATACCACAATCTCTCAGGTGATAACTGAATTCGTTACTCAGATATTCACCTCCACGATCAGATCGTAAGGTTTTGATCTTCCTATCAAGTTGGTTTTCAACTTCCCTCTGAAATTCTATGAATTTCTGTAGGACTTTGTCTTTGTTCCTCATTAAGTAGATGTATCCATATCTACTAAAGTCATCTGTGAATGTGACGAAGTAGTTGTAACCACCTCTGGCTGTGATGCTCATTGGACCACACACATCTGAATGTATTAGTTCCAATAGCTCACCAGCTCGAATTCCTTTTCCCGAAAAAGGTTTTCGTGCCATCTTGCCTAATAGGCAAGATTCACATTTATTAAATGATTCGTAATCAAGTGATTTGAGCACTCCACTGGATACGAGTCTCTTAATGCGTTTTTCGTTTATATGACCTAAACGACAATGCCAGAGATAGGATAACTCAGGATCACCTGATTTGAGCTTTTTATTTTCTACATGGTAGACATCGGTGGTTAAGTCTAAAACATATATTCCGTTGATTGACGGGGCTATTCCATAGACCATATCATTGTGCGAGAAGGAACAACATTTGTTTTTAATTTCAAAACGAAAACCTTCCGCGTCTAACATAGATACAGATATTATGTTTTTGCTCAGGGTTGGTACATAATAACAATTATACAAGTGCAATTCCAACCCTGACGCTAACGACAAAACATATGTTCCTACGGAAACAGCAGCTATCCTTGCTCCGTTTCCAACGCGTAGGTCCACTTCACCCCTTGCTAGCACTCGCACCTCCTGCAGCCCCTGCAAATGATTACAGAGATGAGATCCACATCCAGTATCTAATACCCACGACGTGGAACTAGCAAAGTTTATGTCTATAGTGTAGATACCTGAAGCTTTCTTCTCCTCCAGGTATTTGGGGCAGTTGCGCTTCCAGTGACCTACTCCGTCACAATGGAAGCACCTTTGATCGGGGTTCGTGCTTTTGGGCGGCTTAGTCTTTGCGTTTACTGGCGCTTTTCCTTTGCCCTTGCCCTTTCCTTGCACGGGTTTCTTCCCCTTTTTCCCTCGGTTTTTGAACTTGCCACCTTCCTTCCTCGCATTTAGCGCTAAAACATCTCGTTTTCCGCTAGTACTCCCACTTGCGCCTATGTCTTTCTCTGCTTGGACAAGCAGAGCATGAATTTCATTGAGGTTTTTCCTCAAATCGTTCATGTTAAAGTTCAACCTGAAATTGTTGAACTCGTCATGTAGCGAGTGGAGTATACGATCTACCGCGATTTGGTCGGAAATCGGGCATCCCAGTCGTTCTAACGTCTCTACGTTTTCGATCATTTTGAGCACGTGGGGACCAACAGGCTGTCCCTTGATTAAACGTGCCTCAAAGAATCGACTGGCGGCATCGTATTGCAATATTCGCGGTTTTTGCGAAAACATATTCGTCAATTTGACGAATATTTGGTATGAGGAGGAATAAATCAATCTGCGCTGCAATTTTGACGCCATCGAATAGATCAAAACGTTTTTGATCGAGGTTGATTCCTGCTCGTACAATTCGTACGCTCGACGCTCGGCCATCGTTGCGTTAGGCCCTGGCGTCGCAGGTGGTGGTTCAACGAGGAACCGCTCCTTTCCGTCGCTTTTAGCGGCTAAACGTAGACTCAATTCCCACTCTGGGAAGTTGCTCCCATCGTCCTTCAGGGAGTGCTTCTCCATAAAGGCACGGAGCCATGAGTCTTTCGTGATACTCGGTAGAACTGGGTTCGCATTTGGATTTGCCATTGCGATTTACGATTCTACAAGTTTGGAAATAAAATTTGGTTAGATTTTATCGCATTATTTTACTTCACATTTTACACATAAAACGTGAATTCCGTTTATATAATTGATCTCCCTTAATTATATAACCGATTCCGAGATCCGTCGTACTTATAAATTTTGGGCACGCGAGAGGGCGTCTTTAGCTTTTTCCCTAATTTATAACACTCGGGTGAACCAATTCTTGGTTGATTCTAACTCTAAGAACTCTCGGTTGACAAATTTCTCGAATATTTGTCCTCTAGCCTCGAATTTGCATAACCCTTATGCCCAATTCGTCGAGATCAACCAAATCTAACGCGTTGTAACACTTACAACCCTACTCCCCAAGGTAAAAAGGTCCCACCTCACGAGAGGGTGAGTGTGGTTCCTAATGAACAAGGTTGTATAGGTGTTAGATTTGGAAAAGCTAGCTCTCGATATTACGTTTGATTAAATTTTAGGAGATCTAGTCGTCTTATATTGTCTATCGCGTTTATTCAGTGAACTAAATATTTAGCGAATCGTTGACAATTTATAACGACTAAAACGTGTGCACAAATTTTAGTTTATATCGTATCCACTACGTCGGCGGAAAAAACGCAATAAACCAAGCATGCAACAGACGATTAAACTAATAAATCGATCACGAGTACTAGTATGGCCCTATCTCGCTTAAAAGAAACCTAAACTAGTCCTAACTAGTCTTTGACGGCTTCTCGTCTTCAAATGCAATCTTCGACTCCACGCCAAGGTTTGTAAAAGCTCGAAAATAGAATTACATGTAAAAGCCTATTATACATTCACTTTCTAAAAATAGAAAAAAAAAAATATTACAATCTGGCGATACGAGATCGCAATTAATTACAAACCCACCGATACCGTCCTTACATTACGGTACAGTACCGGTCCTATGAGACATCTTGGCCATACTGTACTCGGATTTTGGTCAAACGTATAACACTTATACGTTTGACCTCGGTAAATCACATTTACCGACTAACAAAAATCAAACAACGGCTAATTTTGGAAAACGATTTTAACAGTTAAAATCACGAATCAATCAAAACACTTTTGGAACCAAACCAACAACTAAACATTTTAGTTTATCAACCTTTAATCCCACTAAAGTCGATTCAATTAGTTTGATGGATTCGTTTTAGCCCTCTTTTTGCTCGAAAAGTGCCATAAATCATTAATTTACTCTAATTAATCATAACAATTATGAATTTAATTAGAAAAATCATTTTCTTTAACTAACATACCATACTGGCAGTAGCACATGCATGAGCAAAAATTTCCAGATATTTCTTGTTTTAATTCAATTAAGAAAACAATTTCCAAGTTAATCATTATTAACTCTTAATAACGATAAAAACCCAAAATTAACTTTTAATTTTAGAAAAACTCGAACCAATGCCATGGTGAACTTTATTACTGGAAATTTTAGTCCTCTTAATTTTCACATAATTTTATACATGCAAATTATCTAATTAACACTTAATTCGATAATTAAGCTAATTATGTGATTTAAACCGAAAATTCATGGAAAAATAGCTAAAAAATTCCAAAATTTCTACAATTTCGTCCTAAACTTTTTTAAGACCAGTAGAAGCCATGCATGTTGAAAAAACCCAGGGAAAAAACCATTTTATCATTAAAATTAATTAAGTCGATAATTCACCTAATTAACCAACTCGGTTTTAACATGCAATAAGACCAAATGCTCTGATACCAATTGTTAGAACCTAAGGTGGTTTAGACACTCTAAACAACACTTAATAACTCTATTAAGTTGAACCTTAGGTGAGGATCGATTTGCATGTAGTTAAAAACAACTAAAAAACCGAGTTTAAAGATCGTATACCTTGTTTTGGCTCTAGGTTGTGCTCTCCTTTACTAAGGAGTGTCTTGAGCTGCTTAACAAGGATGATCCTCCTTCCAAACTTTGATTCTTGAACTCTTCTAATCTCCCACGGCACGTACCAAAGGATTCACGAGAAAACCGAGTTATTATGTACTAGTAATAACTCGGTTTACCCCAAAAACAAAATAGCCCTAATCCCTAACAATTAGGATCAATTAGGGTGAAGTATTTTTGTGTTTAGATGTGTTTTTGAGCTACATGCAAAGCTCAAAAAACTTGGTGGCTATGGTGAAATAGTTGGCTCTTTTTAGAGAGGAAGAAGATGATGATTCTTTCCTCAATTTTTTTTTTGTTTTTTATTTTTGTGTTGAAAATGATTAGTACTCTAAGTCTAAACATGGATTAGACTATATATAGTGGTGGGTTAAATTAGTAAATCAAATTTACTAATTTGCCCCCACTAACATTAACCAACCTTTAAGGTATAACAAGGTTAATTTAGTCATTTCATAACTTAACTAATTAAGTTACAATTAACTATTATATATTGATATAATAATTATATCTAATCATATTTTAGCTAATAATTACAACTCTTGTAATTAATTCTAGCTAAATTTGTCACGACTGACAAATCACAACAATACCCGTATAATTACTAATCTCAAATTTAGCAACTTATACACTGATAAAATGTCTATTTTATCAGTGGTTTATTTATTATCAATTATCTTATAATCAATAATATAATAAACTCTACAGCCTGATACTAAACACATTGCCAGTTAACTATTAACTGGCTAACAGGAGTTCATCACGTTATCATATATAGGTATGACCGATAGGGATCAGTCGATCTCCGCCATCTTACGACGACAATAACGTCAAACCCTAGACGGCCAATCGTTATTGATTTACGTTGATCAACTGATAAGTTCATCTTATAAACCGATCCCTGTTTATTCCATAATTGAGATTTATTAATCAACGCACTATTGTCGGAGGACACTAGTCCAACAATCTCCCACTTGTCCGAGACAAGTATGTGCGTGATCGACTCTCTTGCCCTTTATATCTCCCACTCAATGCAAGATGTCTTTTAGGTCGCTCCTGCACCCGATGTGAATCGTAAAGTGGTTTTCTCGATCGAGAGCGCAACTGTCTGACCGGAGGTGATTGTGACGGTGGAGCGTGTGGATATTTAGGTTGAGAGTGTTGGACTAGTGTCCTCCGACAATAGTGCGTTGATTAATAAATCTCAATTATGGAATAAACAGGGATCAATTTATAAGATGAACTTATCAGTCGATCAATGTAAATCAATAACGATTGGGCGTCTAGGGTTTGACGTTATTGTCGTCGTAAGATGGCGGAGATCGACTGATCCCTATCGGTCATACCTATATAGGATAACGTGATGAACTCCTGTCAGCCAGTTAATAGTTAACTGGCAATGTGTTTAGTATCAGGCTGTAGAGTTTATTATATTATTGATTATAAGATAATTGATAATAAATAAACCACTGATAAAATAGAAATTTTATCAGTGTATAAGTTACTAAATTTGAGATTAGTAATTATACGGGTATTGTTGTGATTTGTCAGTCGTGACAAATTTAGCTAGAATTAATTACAAGAGTTGTAATTATTAGCTAAAATATGATTAGATATAATTATTATATCAATATATAATAGTTAATTGTAACTTAATTAGTTAAGTTATGAAATGACTAAATTAACCTTAAAATACCTTAAAGGTTGGTTAATGTAAGTGGGGGCAAATTAGTAAATTTGATTTACTAATTTAACCCACCACTATATATAGTCTAATCCATGTTTAGACTTAGAGAACTAATCATTTTCAACACAAAAATAAACCCAAAAAAAATTGAGGAAAGAATCATCATCTTCTTCCTCTCTAAAAAGAGCCAACTATTTCACCATAGCCACCAAGTTTTTTGAGCTTTGCATGCAGCTCAAAAACACATCTAAACACAAAAATACTTCACCCTAATTGATCCTAATTGTTAGGGATTAGGGCTAGTAATAACTCGGTTTTCTCGTGAATCCTTTGGTACGTGCCGTGGGAGATTAGAAGAGTTCATGAATCAAAGTTTGGAAGGAGGATCATCCTTGTTAAGCAGCTCAAAACACTCCTTAGTAAAGGAGAGCACAACCTAGAGCCAAAACAAGGTATACGATCTTTAAACTCGATTTTTAGTTGTTTTTAACTACATGCAAATCGATCCTCACCTAAGGTTCAACTTAAGAGTTATTAATAGAGCCATAATTGTTTCTAAACATCGACCCCAATCGTGGTAAGAAAAAAAATCAAATATAATAATCCTTAGAAATTGAGTTGTCATATTTTTGGTATTCTGATTCAATCCATGAGTATTGAGTTTTTCAATTGAGAAAAGATAGTTAATAACTTAATAGATTGCATTTAAGAAAATACGGAGTAGATTATATCTTTTACATAAGAAATGATATTATCTTTTACATTAAAAGAAGAAACATAATAAATGACAATTCATAATTAACGATATGTACATATTTGTAAATATTTCCACCTTTATGATTATTAAGAAATTATTTAGTATCAATTAAGTTATTGTGGCATAATGGTGGACTTATATTTTCCAATACCAAGAGGTCATGAGTTCAATCCTCACTGTTGTCTTTTTGGTAATATACTGTCTGTCAATTATTGACGTGTCTCACTTGAAGGCGTGACATGCTTATGTGGCAACGTTTCCTGTGAGATTGTCATGTGGAAAATCGAGTTTCCACGTGGCATGCTTATGTGGCGCCATGTAGAAATTCGAGTTGCCACGTGGCATGCTTATGTGGCGACGTTTCCTGTGAGCTTGCCATGTGGAAATCCGCGTTGACACTTGGCGATAAGGGCTAGAATCGCGACATGTGTCAACGGGGACGTCTTTAGTAAAATATATAGAGATTGCACTACATCATTATTATTAAGGTTAAATATGTCATCTACTTATGATTTTCTCATCTACCACATTTGTTTCACCTTGTTGATGTTGCGTTGCCGCAAATATTCAACTTCGCAGCCTCATTGCATCATTTCCTTGATCTGAATCATCTGACTTATTGATGTACAACTAGCTTATTCATACCTCTACAATCCTTATCTTTGGCATCAGTTCATGAATCTAACATTATCGTACTATAAACAATAATAACTGAGTTGTCTGAGTCCATATTAATCTAATTGGCCGTGGCAATGTTAATCGATCAAGACAAAAATTAGGAAATTGAGTGAATCATTCTAGACTAGCAGTGAGTATTGACTCATCAAATTTCCGCGACCGTCGTGGACAAAACCCTAATGGTAGCAATTCATTATGGTGGTCATTGGTAATCAATCTTACATCAAACGGAAATATACAAAGTTTCGAATCTACCCTTCATAAGAAAATGAATTTCAAAAAATAAAAATGATGAGGTAAACTAGTTATTTAGCCCGTGCAAAAATTGCACGGAATGTTATACAAAAAATTTAATACTATCGGATTTAAAAATCCGGTGCACTAATAAATGAAGAATTTCCATATATAGGTAAGAAAATCGAATTTTCGATGATTATGATGATTATAGTTTATAATAAGTTTAACACACTAAAATATATGTGTGGTAATGAACTACATACCATACAATACATTTTGGTCTGACCATATATTAGAACAACTTACCAACCATATTGGCCTAACGAAAAATAAACAATTTCGACAGTCAAAACTAATTATTTCTTCGTATTAATTATTCCCTCCGTTCCAGTGAGATGTTAGAATGTTCCACTTTTAACTAATGATGTCTTTTACCCGTTTTGACCCATATATTTTAACCATGTGTATGATTAGACCTTTTGACCCGATTTGTTTCATGCATTACTACATAAAAGAGCTAATGTAACATAGCAATAAGAACGGATTTTAGAAGCCATTGCTTTAGACTCCACATGGCAACAATTCTGACTAAATGAAGCCCAAAATTGCGTTAAAAAAAATATAAAATAACATAATAACTCAAAAATAATTTTAAAATAAAATACTTAATACTACGGATAAATAAAAGCTATATAAATCTGATAAATTCGATAAGTCAACCCGACCTAACTAGTCTGCCTTTTTTGGAATTTTAATTAACTGAGTTAGTCAGTTCATTTTTTACATAGGATGTTCGAAATGAGAAGGGGGTTTACTAAGTCATTAAAAAAGGAGAGAAAAAAAAACAACAATAATAGTAATCCCAAAATGAATCAATAAATTAATAAGACAACAATGTAAGCAATCAAATTATATTTATGCAAGACGTTTCTTGTAAGAGTTGCAACTGCACAATTGAACCCCTTCGCTTGAAGACCTTGACTACGAATCCAAGATACAACTTCAGCTGCAGCACAATATCAACAAATTAATTAGGAGAAATGGAAGGTAATCGATAAGAATTAATCAGATCCACCGTTCATATAATCCAATTTATTCGATACTAATAAGATCCACCGTTCATATAATCCAATTTATTCGATACTGTCGTTACCGATTGCCAACTAAAAATGAAGGAATTCAACAATCAAAACAAAACACAGTAAAATTATCATCTCATAATTCAATATAACAAAGAGAGAAAAATGAGGAAATTGGAATATCCATGCTTAAGGAGAGCAAGTCGAAATAAGATGATACTCCTACTAAACAAAATCATCAAAAATAAATAAATAAAGGGACAATAGTCTTAAGAGTAGTAAAGTACCATTGCAAAGTGACCCACATCAGCCTTTGATTATGGCGCTTCGTCTGATCGTCTCCAAATTGAAAGTGCTAGAAATCCACCATTTTGTAGAATTTGCATCCCCTGCTAGACAAAAAAAAAAATCAAATTAATTTATGATATTTAACCTATAAAAGTGTAACATCCCTAAAATAAAATACAGAGCTATACGCGTAATATGTATGAATCAAAACTTGTAATCGGATATTTAAATATTGCTCATGGGTGGAAACGAATTTACATTTTTTTATATTTTATTCCTAAACAAATGGAGAGAGTCATGGGTGGTCTTGATTTTATGCACCAGGAGATTTACTATCGTTTTTATTTAACCTGGGCCAAGATCATGTAGCTAATTTCGGGCCAATAATTCCTTAATGTGTCAAATAACATGTAAATGGACGGTTATAATTAATATATTTTAGGAAACATATAACTCTATCAGATTATATTCTAATTTTTATTGAATTTAATTATGGATAGTGCAATATGTTACTCAGTTTAAGGAAGAAAACAAATTTTGAAATGTTTGTGTAATCGTATTATAATTTAATCATGGAGATATGGAATGATTCCTATCCGTTCTTATTCGATTAGTTTTTTTAGAGAATCCTATTCGATTATTACCTTAATTAGCTCTAATAGATAATTTATTTCTTTTATACATTTTATAACAAATTTATTGCCTATTCGATTATTACCTTAATTAGTACTCCGTAATTATATTGCAGCAATATATAAGTGTTAAAAGTGGATATTGCCATGAAACTATTGCAAAAATGTACACATTAATACATTAATTAATTAAATCAATTATATAAGCTAATTATAAAGATATAAACGGATTGTTATTGCCTAAAAAAAGGATTATATTTTAGACCCGTAATGATATTGCCAATAATTTTAGTGCAAAAATAATTTCTTAAATATATCGTTATTTTAATTTAATAAATTATGATTGTTTGTCAATATTTTTCACTTTATATTGATTTAATTTAAGAAATTAAATGTATTGTGGCCGACATTATTGTTTTTTTTTAAGAACGAAATTATTGTTTCTTATTCCCATATTATAGCCGAAGTTATATTTTCTCATATCCCATATTATATTTAGCTATATGATATAATTTTCAAAGATTTGTCGCCTTTTTGAAAATGATTTCGGTTTGTATATGGCTCTAATATAGGAAATTATTACATTTTATGTTAATGTTCATTTAGTTTGGGAAACATGATTAAAACAAATATTTTTGAAAGATCTCGCCCATAAATTTCGGCCAAAATTTTATTAAGTTGTAATTAGTTTTACATTATGGTTTGATTATTCTATGCCATTATTTATTTTTAGAATTTGATACAATTTTAAAGATTTTTCCGTTGAATATACACAATATGCCAATTATATTACAGATTTTGTTCTCAAAACGGGATATACCATTTATGGTGCATAAATATAATTTTCGTAAGGCGTGTGCTAATCACATGCACACAATGTTTTGTTAGTGGTATTTCTGGCAGTTTTTGTTTGACATCATCGCTGACATGTCGTCCTACGTGGATATGCTTAAAAGCTCTTAAATCCACCGCTATTAATAAATCTATTATAAAAATAAGCTAGTAATTTACAAGAGTACCCGGATTGTACGTTAAGTGAGTACAACCTGATGGCACAATATCATTATTGAACTTTCAATGGGTGTAATTTGACCCCTTTTCTTTTCACTCGTGTGCATTCAACCACCTTTACCAATTGTTATAATCAAATTGTCTATTGAAAAAATTAAATAAAATATATTACTCATATCATTTATAGTTAATAAATTTTTATTTTCATGAATGTTTTTTCGAAATAAGGCTCAAAAAATAAATATTAAACAAAATGGCTTGGATGTAAAAATGTTCAATCTTATGGGGTGCACGTCACCCCATTTCAGGTTCGGGTGGGCACCTAAAACCTCCAGCTCCCACAACGGTTTCACTTCAACAACACCGCGACGCCCATCAGCGATTCTAAACCACACTGGTGTGATAAGATCTCGGGCAACTTTGAAACCGCCCATGGAGAATAGCGGTTTTACCATAACATAAACCGCCACCCTCCATGGCGTTTTCTTCATAAATATGAGCATACATAATCGAGTGTAATATTTTGGCTAAGGGCGGTTTCACCCTTGGCCAAATTCTTACACTCGACTATGTATTTTCCTCGTTTCCGTTATGAAACCCCCATGGAGGGTGGCAGTTTATGTCAAGGAGAAACCGTTATTCTCCATGGCGGTTCTATGTTTTGGTTTTTTTTTTTTTAAGTTATTTTCCCTTCTTTTCCTTTCACCTGCAACTCAAATAATAAACCAAAACTTTCGACCACAATCGTTCAATAACCCCAATTTAACAACCCAAGATGAGAACTCCAATGGCATGCATGGCATCTTATTTCATAACTTAAATTGTCTTTTACATACTTTTTTTTTTGGGAAAAATGTAAGAAATTTTCATTACTCAAAAAAGTTATGTACAACCAATTATGCCACTTAGTCAAGCATTAGACTACCTGGCAAATAAAGGCTAACAAAAATGCAGCAAAGCTGCTCCCAACTTACAAAAACCAATTCACTCAAACCAAATTTCTATCAGACAACCAATTCCTATCTCTAGCACTAATATTCTGAATTTTATGCTTGATTCTGCTCCTCACTTCCTTTTTGATCTGCTCCACTATTGTCTCAGGTCTGATCATAGCATTTTCGAGCCTCCATACATTCCTCATGTCCAAATTCTATATATCAGGCTGCAGGTAATTGCACCAGCAACAAGGTTTTTGAGTTCGGATCCCATTTTTTTTCCTGCAGCACCAAATGATGGTTCCAGTCTCTAGCAGCTCCAGTTTACACCATATCTTTGTGATTTCTAATCACTTTCTGCTGTAATGACACCTAAAGAAAAGGTGTTCATGGCTCTCAGAGCCATCTTGGCACAAAAAACACTGATCATCTGTACACACTCCAATTCTCATCAGCTTGTCTTTCAGTTGGAGCCTTTGTAACATAGTTAACCACATATAAATGCATTCTTGGGAATACTATATCTGTTCCAAATAAATTTCCCCCATACCTGCTGATCGATTCCATTGACCCTCCTTGAAGCCTGCCTACATCTTCTCCTTAATGCTGCAGATTTTCTTCCAATTCCAACTAGAATCAGTAGGAGGGGAGTACTTCTCCCAGTCACTCCCTTTCAAATAGTATTCATTCACCCATTTCACCCACAGAGTGTCAGCCTTCTTATATATCCAATCCACATATTTTCGAAGACATGCTATATTCCAACGAATATGTCTCTCAATCCCAACCCACCATTTTCCATAGGCTTGCAAATATGTTCCCAAGACACAAGGGGGGATCTTATCATAGCTTCACAACCATCCCATAGAAAATTCCTGTAGATTGCTGAAATTTTCTCTAGGACCAGTTTAGGCAACCGTAAAATCCTTGCCTAGTAATCATGTAAGTGGGAGAGTACAACTTTAACCAGTGTCACTCTTCCAACATATGACAGTTTCTTTGTGCCAATTGCCCTATTCTTGCAACTATCTTTTCAGTAAGACAATTACAATCTAGAATAGACAATCTACCAGCTGTAATTGGCACACCAAGGTATTTAAAAGGGAGGTCTCCTCTCTTAAAACCTGAAAACTCAATGATCTCCTTCATGACATTACTTCCAACTCCAGCAAAATAGATCTCTGACTTTGCAGGGCTTGAACATAAGCCTGATGCCTCAGAGAAGGTAGTAAAGACTCTAAGCATTAGGGATACTGACTTAAAATCACCTTTGCAAAAGAGTAATAAGTCATCAGCAAAACAAAGATGATTACGTCTCATTTTATGGCACAATGGGTGGAATTTGAAATCCTTTTTCTCAGTCACAACATTGAGTATTCTCTTAAATATTCCATACGTACAGTGAATATCAATGGTGACAGAGGATCACCTTGCCTGAGCCCCCTTTTGCCCTTGAAGAATCCAAAATTTCCACTATTCAAAGATATAGTATATGTAGGAGTTCCCACACACAGCATAATTAGATCAATGAATTTCTCAGGAAACTTCAGAGCTTGTAGCATCTCCTTAATGAATCTCCACTCCACAGAGTCATAAGCTTTTCTCAAATCGATTTTGATCATGCATCTAAGAGACACACCCTTTCTCTTATACTTTCTTACTAACTCTTGACAAATCATGATGTCGTCAACAATATCTCTGTTTTTTATGAAAGCTCCTTGATTTCTGCTGACAGTTTCAGGAAGAATACTGCTCAATCTATCACAAATGATCTTTGAAATTCCTTTGTAGATGACATTACAGCAGGCAATTGGTCTAAACTCTAAAACTGAAGAAGGTTGCTTAACTTTTGGTACTAAAGTCAGATAAGTACATCTTATTTGCTTCAGCAACATCCCTGGTTCAAAAACATCCACAATTGCATCTGTAATCTCAGTACATATGATTTCCCAAGTATCTTTGAAAAACTTACTTGAGTATCCATCAGGACCTGGGCTCTTGTTGTTTGGGATGGAGAAAATGCTCTTTCTCACCTCCTCCCTGTCTACTCTCCTTAGCAGCCTCTCTGCCATCTCATCATCAATGATACTTTCTTTCCTGACAGTGGCATTGTGCACAGGTTTATTAGGGTTAGCCCTTCCTAATAAGCCTATGTAAAAATCCATAAAAGCTTTCTGTATACCATCTTGATCATTTTGCATAATGCCATTCATATCCTTGATTTGATATACAATGTTCCTAACCCTCCTAGCTCTAATAGAGTTGTGGAAGAAGGCTGTATTGTCATCACCCCCAGATATCCAGTCAGCTTTGCACTTTTGGTTAAGGAAACTCAAGTGAGCTTTATGTAAGAACTTGAAATTCATTGCAGGCCCCATCTCCTTTTTCCTCATCTCCTGATTATGAGGGTCCTTATGTAATTGTTCCTGAACAAAATCAAGCTCACTCTCAGCTTTACTTGCAGCTTTACTTGCAGCTTTTTCAATATTTGAAAAAATCTCCTTATTCAGCTTCTTGAGAGGGAATGAACTTAAGTTTTTTCATTTCCTGACTATCTTGTACATGGCAGTCCTACTAATCTCTTGATTCCATTCTTCAGCTACAACACCCTGAAATTGTGGAGCTTTACTCCACATATTATAGTACTTGAATGTAGTTTTTGGCTTATTTCCCTCCTTCTGCAGTGAAATCACACATGGACAATGGTCAAAGAGACCTTCTGGGAAAAAATAAGCAGTCCTATCAGGAAACTCATTCAGCCAATTTGAATTTGTCATAACTCTATCAATCTTGCTAAACACCCTCTTATCTCCTTGTTGTTTGTTTGTCCTAGTATAAAAGCATCCACCAGCTTTCATATCATGTAGATCACATCTATGCACACAGTCTTGAAAATGAATAATCTCTGAGTGCATCACTTTTGTCCCAATTCTTTCATTTGGCATCAACACATTATTAAAATCACCCATTACTGCCCATGCTTTATTCATGCCTCTGCCGATACTCAACATCTTCTCCCATAGTTGGTTTCTTTCCTGATGGTCATTTGAACCATAAATGAAAGAAATACAAAACTGCTTCTTAGTGACTAGATCCTCAATCTCAGTATGATTCATTTGACTGTCCATAGATAACACATTGACATAGAACTTGTTTGGATCCCAAAGTACCCAAACTCTTTCACCAACATGACAGCTGCTGTTGGTAGTAATAACCCACTTATCACCTAAACCAAGATAAATTCTGTCAACTGCACCAGGTTTCAGTGTTTCACCTTGGTTTCTAGGAGACTGAACAACCCTACTTGGTGTAAATCCATAAATCTCTTTATGTCTTTCTGTTTATTCAGGTTGTTCAGTCCCCTAACATTCCAAAAAGCAATGCTAGCAATGGTCAACTTGACCATGGACAACACTACCACTTCCATCACCATCTGTATTAGTCACACTGCCATATTTTACCATGTTAGCATAGGAAATAGTGCCTCCTCCTGTCTCCCCTTGGTTGTTCTGAATTCTGACAAAGTATGAGTTGACTCTGAGCAGGTCTGGTTGTGCTAATCACTGGCACTAAAGGAGCTTGGTTAACTGGAGTGGTGAAGTTACTCTCAGTACTCACCATAGTTTGTTTAGGTTTTGGTCTCCATACCATTTTCTGGGCTAGTTTCTTAGCCTGTACATTCTGTGGCTTTCTCTTATCCTGATTTCTCCTGCACTCAGTCACTTCATGGCCAATTCCTTTGCACTGAGAGCAGACAGCAGGTTTCCATTCATATTCAATGCATTTCTCTACCTCTTGTCCTTTCTCATTAAGGAATTTTAGCTGAGTAGGAAAATTCTGGCCCACTTCTACCTCTGTCATCACCCTCGCATACCCCAACCTTGTGTCTATCCATAGTAGCAGCATCACTCTTAATATAAGTGCCAACCATGCCAGCTATCTTTTGGATACATGTAGATGACCAATATTCCAGGCCGAATTTCAACAATTTAACCCATCCAGATTGAAACTTTCTTGACAGAGGTTTTAGACAGTTCCAAGTTTTCTGACCAAGGCTGAATAATTAAAGGTTTGTTATCAAACAAATGGTGCCCTGCCTTCAATATCACATCCCTTTCTTCCACACTTTTGAATCGAACAACAAAAATACCATTAGGAGCAGAAGATACTTTGTCAAGTCCTTTCTTTCCCCAAATACGATTAAAGAAACCCTGCATAGTCTCAATAGGTGGATTTGCACCCAATAAAAAACATACAATAGCAGATTTCCAGAAATTTATCCCTTCCTCCACATCCTCTACGCTCAGTGTCATCATATTCTTAGTTTTATCACTAGAAATGGAAGAATTAGTAGTAAAGTTGTTACCTTTACCTAGTCTTTGTTTCCGTACAGTCTGCCATTCACCCTCTTCCTCAGAATTGCTCCTTACTTCCTCTTCATGACTCCCTCATTAATTACTTCATTCTTATTATTATCATCCGAATTAGCATCTGACAACTCTAGAGCTGGTATTCCCTGAATCTCCCCTATTGACTTGAATTTGATTGCATCTGAAGTTGCCGGTGCCTCCTTCCTAATTTTCTGTTTAATATTCTGAGCTTGTTTCTTACTATTCTTCTTCGAACTGTGATTTTTCCTACTTGATCTTGATCTAGCCATGGGCAAGGTCAAAATCTAGAGGAGCAATCGCTAATTTTTCAGGTGAAAATGTGAAAAATTTGTCCGTACAACCTAATTTTGGGGTTTTCTCTCTCTAGCATTTTCTCTCGTCTTTTACATACTTAAAAGAGTCGAATACAACATAAACTTGACAAATTGTTCCCATACATTACAAACTACTATATTAATAGCTAATCTTCTGTTACGCGGCGACGGCGTGTAGCTCGACGTTGGCTTGAGAAAGCGGGTTGGCTTGAGGAAGAACCCGGAGTGTTGCCTTCTATAATTGGTGTCATAGAAGAACCAACTCCACGTCGACGCATATATTGTATAAGACGAGAATGATCCTCCAAACTTGTACTTGGTTGTTCTTGGGATTATTGGATAAGATGTGAAAATCCCACCTTTTCGAGACATTCGGAGCAATGTTTGCGAATGTCGATTAAAGTTTGGACAAAATTGACACTAGATGCGTCATGTAGTGCAGCTTGAAGGTAATGCTCAGACCTCATGTGTAGAGTTGCAAAACCTTGGGTATACAACCACAAAAATAAAAAAGTGCACTAATTATTTCCTAAACATGCTTACTATTCAATAAAGAAATAATGATAAACCAAACTTACAAGTAATTGAATTGAGGGAGAAAAAGGATAGTAGGAAACCGGGCCGCCAAGAGATTGTTTAACAGCTCCAATGATACGACGAGTATGGTTTCGATACCAACCCATGTACGGATCATTGTAATGCATCATGGCATCATCTACATCGGTAGTAGCTACCACCCTTTCTCGACGCCTACGCCATAAATCGATATATACATTATTGTGGATTTCACTCCAATTTATCTTGCGATTTCCTCTCCTATCCATTTTATGAAGAGTCTCCGAAGTATCACAATCCAGTGGGATTGTTTGCTACAAACTAAATGTGCGTACTACCCGATATTGACAATGCCACTCTACAATATCGAAGAAGACCATAAGAGCCAAAACACATCAATCTTGTTCATCCTTAGAACAAGTCGGAGAGAGAGCTAAAATGACATCTGTTGTATAAGGCTGCCAAATGAACTAAAATAAAACAAATAAATAAGTGAATTACCAAATTATTTTCATGCTTAAAAAGTCATAAAACAATGGATTGGATAAGTAAACTTACTTGATCATGAGTCATACAATCGATTGCATCTCTATAAGCGATAAAAGAGAAAATCCCATCCGCTCTTCGTCGATCGATCAGGCGAAAATCGGGGGGAACTAGCTATAATCTCATCGTTATCAGAATCCTCATCGGAACCTAATGGTCTCATGTTCATAGGACGTCCTATAGCAATACGTTCCCAAGGCCACGACTGGAGAAGAATATCAGGTCTGGCTATCTCGAATGAACCCTTACAACACCCTCGACACAAGTTACGATACAATGTTGCAAGTACCGCACTTCCCCACGAGTAATCATCCAATCTACTGACATCACTTAACAATGGCAAATAGATTACTTGAATTACATCTGCACTCTTATCAGGAAATAGAGTGGTACTAAACAAAATAAGCAGATACACTCGAATACAGCAATGAAATGTGGCATCGTCCACACCGTTGGGCAAATAATTAAAATGTGTCATCAACCAAGAAATTTTAGAAGAAGTTCCCTTCAAATTTTCCTCGGTGCTTTTCCTAACAATTTAGTCACCAATACCTTCCAATCTTAACTGGTATCACCCGTCACAGCTTTTCCATTTATCCTCAAACCTCACATAACTTGCATATCTTGCAAGGTGATGGTGGCTTCTCCAACACTGAAGTGAAAAGTGTGGGTTTCTTGCATCCATCGTTCTACCAATGCACTTGTTAAATCCTGATCTAACTTAACACTAGCTACTAGGGATGAGAAAAAAAAAACGGGTACCCGGATCTGAAACTGGAACCGCTTTGGACCCGGCGGGTCCGGAACCGGAACCGTTGTCACCGGGTCCGGGTTCGGTTCCTAGAATCTAGGAACCGTTTTTAACGGGTCCGGGTCCGGTTCCTAAAATTTTGGAACCGATACCCGTCGGGTACCCGTTAAACAACGGGTCTAAACGCGTACCCGTTGCTCAACGGGTACCCGAACCCGTATAAGTCACCGCTTTAAAAAAAAAGGTTTATAAATAAAAATAATAAAAAAATCTACAAAATTCAAGTTTTAATAGCTCAATTCAAAGTTAACCATGCAAATGCATAGCCTACTAATTGACCCAACTTGAAGTCCATGTACTACAAGCAAGTGAGCAACTAACAAAGGGTTGTATTTATAAGTGAAAATTTTGCCCACTTTACTTCCATGACCAATGTGGGACAAAGTGTTGTATATTTCTTATAACATTGCCAACCTACATAGTTTGACATTAAATTTCGACTAGTTATTTTTGTTATTTGAAGAATACACCGGGAATAACTCTTGTAGATCATGTTGCTACCTTTCCGTGAACGCTTATTTCGACCATTTTCGATTTTTTTTTTGTGAAAGTTACGATGAATACAAGAACACTACTTACACATAAAATTTATATGTTACTTAACATCACTTCCCAATGAGTTATGATCAAAATTGAGAAAATAGTATAAATTCATAATTAATAATAATAAAAAGCTAATGACCACTTAGTAATTTTTATAGGTTACCCAAGTGATGAGTATGTATAGATTTGTATATGCTTTCATAATTACGATATGAGTTATGACGATCATTACAAATTACAAAAGATGAGATATCATAAAAATTTGTGTGTACCGGAGTTGATAATGTTATTGAGTGTACCATAGTCGATAAAAATGTAAACATAATGTGCAATTCATATTTCATTCTATATATTGACACTAGTAGGCACCCTTTTTGACACACGACACATTGACCATGGTCCGTAACGAAATCAATTCTCATTGAGTTGAGCACAAATCGCTTCTCAAGATATGTATTCATAGCACCAACAAATACATACAACATATATATAGATATAGATTTTACACATTGCTATTTACTTTGGCAACCTAATGAAACTAGTAAAACATACAATGTATATTATGCAAAAAACTAATACTTAGCTAATAAATTAAAGTACTCCGGCCAAGTTAACATAACAAAAACTTCAATTACTTAAGCTAATATGAAAAATTACTAACTATTTAGATATTTAGAAGGAATTATTAGCTTTATATGACTCATGTATATAGTTTCTCAAATTTCATCATAGCTAATGGAGAAGTGATTATTAACTATGATGTCCATTATTTGTGTAACTAGTGTTCTTGTTTTGATCATAACTTTGACATACGAAGTCAAAAATGGTTGCAACAACCGTCTACGGAAAGATAGCAACACGATCTACAAGAACTATTTCATGACTATTTCTCAAATAATACACTTACGTAGTCCAAATTCATGGTCGAAGTAAGTAGGTTGACAAACCTTATAAGAGTGAAAAAGAATTGTCCCACATTGGTCATGAAAAGAAGAGTGGACACACCTTTCACTTATAAATACTCTCTCTTGCTTGGCTTTTCTATTTGTTGGGCCTCAATGTTGGTCTAACCTAAGTGAACCATTGTATTTGCATGGTTAGCTATTACTTAAAATTTTATTGGATGGTTTTTGGTCCATGCTACCCATAGTTGCTTAAAATAAAACGGGTACCCGCTACCCGGTGTGACTATTAACGGGTCCGGGTCCGGTTCCTAGTTTCTAGGAACCGTTGTCAATGGGTCCGGTTCCGGTTTTTAGTTTTTAGGAACCGTTGTCAACGGGTACGGGTCCGGTTCCATGTTTTTGGAGTGGGTACCCGTTGATGCTCACCCCTACTAGCTACTCTATGCGCCCTATAAAACTGGGTTTTCCTAATAAATTTAACTACCTACTTAAATTACTAGGACGATATTCGCTATGCCATTTTATGTGAGTTCTACGTCTAAGCAGATTCACCTCCTCTATGTCCCAAATTGCTTGACTCTTGTGTTTGTCTTGCAGTTTGAGAAGAGACGGGCCGATCTGTCCCGAATGATGATCCGCATCCATGAGAGCTACAAAAGGAAAAAGAAGAGGGTTAAAACGTTATACAAAAAGTTTTAGGCGAAAATAAGTTCACAACAATATAAAGTTCAACAAAAAATGTTACCCTCTTAAAGAACATGTTTTTTTTGTTATGACTCGGTTGACGACATATGCCACATAATGATTTTGATGGTGGTTTTTCATCCATCTCATTACGCAATCGCTTTGAAAGTTTCCTCATTAGGTTTGCCTGTTGGCGTATTGACAAAATGCACAACAGTTCTTGGGTTGGATTCTTTCATTGCTTGCATGAAGTGATGAAGCAAAGTGTAGGATTCATCCCAATCACCATATAAATTTGCAATTGCCCTTTGCTTAGCATTCCACCCCTTCATATATGAGATAGTAATAATTGAATTTATCTTTGATAAATTTAATAAGAACTAGGACTTTAATGGACTAATCCTCGCCAACAAGTTTTTTAATAGTTTCACTAATGAAACCTCGTTTCAAATTTATATGGTCGCGTGGAATAACGTCACCAACACAGGTAGCTTCGTGAGGCCCAAGATAAGTGACAATGGTGAAGGCTTCTAAAAATTGTTCGTGTTTTTGTGATGCCCTAAGCCTCCAATTGCATGGGTTTAGCGTTCTACCACACTTGGAAGTGACAGTGTGAGGTTTGGATTCAAGCACTTTGAAGGTTTGGTTACGTTGTACAAAATTACAGTTTCTATCAAACCAGCCTTATTTGGAAATCTTTGACCAACTATAAACTCCCTACCAACCTTAACTTCAACTTCATTGACCCATGTTTCCCAACCATTCACATGTTGTTGATCAATTTCATGAATCGTATTGAATTCTATGGGTGGAGCACTCTTCCCAACCAAATCATCATCCTCATCTTCATCATCAATCATACATTCAACAACATTCAACTCCTCCTCGGCCTCATCTCCTTCTAAATCCCGGTCCAAGGTTCCCTTATTTATGTTAAAGGGTTTCAATGGAAACATATTGCGCAACATCCCCAAATCTCATTGATGTGAGAGAAGTATTGGGCGTTGTTAAAACCGTTGTTGGCAATACATTTCTAGAGTCTAGCCTTCCCACTTCAACATAAATGCCAATAGAAGGAACCTTTGAGTGTCAAACAATTGCCCACATAGCAAGTAAAGAACGATCATTATTATGGGGTACAACCACTACGCCAAAAATATCATAAAACACCGGGTTTAAAATTAAATAGACACCGGTTAAAGCTTATTGAGTATTCATATGTCTTCATATGATGTATTCTTTACCTAGATTGTTGATACTGGGGCCACTGATCATATGTCTCCTTGGAGATCTCTCTTTGTCAATATGAGAACTCTAGCTAAGCATGTTACAGTTGGCTTACCTGATGGCAGAAATAACACTATGATAGAAATAGGTGACATCAGAATAAATGAGCAATTGTTGATTAAGATGTCCTGCTTGTGCCTGATTTTAGGCACAACTTGTTATCAGTAGGAAAACGGATATCTCATACTGGATTTGGGATTATTTTTAATAATGCACAATGCATTTTTCAGGACCCTACAACTAGTAGGAAGATCACAAGTGTAATAAAAGACTCTGGGCTATGGAAAGTCTATGGAAGGAGTCCAGTCTTCATTGAGAAGTCACCTGCAGTTTCTAAAGCTTGCTCAGTAGATATGCACAGTCTAGAGAATAATAAGCGTGTAAATTCTGTACCATTGAAGGTATTACATGCTAGGCTAGGTCATAGCTCTATCTCTAAACTTAGGCATATTGATGGATGTAATTGTGGTAATCTGACAAAGCTTGACTGTGAAGTTTGTGTCAAAGTTAAGCATCATCAATTACCCTTTGTAAGAAGTGATTCAAGAGCAATAACGCCTTTTAATTTGGTACACATGGATTTATGGGGATCTTATAAAACTGCAAACATTTATAATGCTCATTACTTTCTTACCATTGTGGATGATCATTCTCGAGTCACATGGACTCATTTATTAAGAGACAAGACACAAGTTTTCCATACTATTTCAGCCTTTATGGCATATGTTGAGGTTAAATTTGATAGCAAAGTCTTATGCATAAGAAGTGATAATGGGACTGCAATTCTACAAGCCACTTGTTCCAACTTGTTTCTGTCAAAAGGAATTTTACACCAGAAAAGTATACCTAGGGTTCCTCAGCAGAATGCTAGAGTTGAAAGAAAACATAGGCATTTGGTTGAAACAACTAGGGCTATCGGGTTTCATGCACATCTACCTAAGAGATTTTGGGGTGAGTGTATTTTGGCAGCCACTACATTAATCAATTTCCTTCCTGTTGAGATCTTGGGGTGGAAGACACCTTATGAAGTCTTATTCAACAAAACTCCAACCATTGACCATCTAAGGATTGTAGGATGTTTATGCTATGCTTTGGATAGAACCCCTCACAATGATAAATTCAATTCCAAGGCAAAGAAATGTATCATGATTGGCTATCCACATGCAGGAAAAGGTTATAAGCTGTATGATTTAGAACATCAAAAGGTCATTCTCAGCAAATATGTAATTTTCCATGAGCATATATTCCCATATAGGGATAATGCTCTTCCTGTTGAAGCTCGTTTACCACTGGTTAATCCAGTCATTGATGCACTTACGATTCTTCAACCTGATGCTGCTCATATACCTGATCCACCTTCAATCTCTGACAATATTGGTAATTCTGCAACTGATCAACCTAATGGGCATGATATTTCTGTTGAATCTGGTATTCATGTCAATGGTGAGGATAATATGTTTTAATCAACACAAATTTGATTTTATAGAAAATTGTATGAGAATTAGAGAAAATAGTTAATTTTCACATGAGTGAAAAGAAAAGAGGTCAAATTGCTACCATTGAAATTTAAGGTGGTGAATTGCAGAATTGACTCAAGTCTTGGGAGCAAGTTGCAACTTTCGCCTTTAAAAAATAATGAAAATTAGAGAAAAGAGAAACTATTATATATAGAAGTCCGATCTCATGTTTGATGATGATAAGTTAGGTCCACTCCTGATTTCATGTTTTTTTAATTAAATTGATCCAATTAATTTGAATTGATCTAATTTAATCTGATAGTTCGATTCGATTGAAAATTTAGCGAATAAGTTCTGATAATTTGACCGTTCACATGATTTGTCATAAGATAGCATCAAGTGATTGAAAGTTGTTTAGCCTCTAATTAGGCTCCTTTTATTAGTACTTAATTACTCCTAATTAAAATTAGGTAAAAATCTTTAGTTGCATACAAGATTAAAAAATAAACAAGGTAATAAAACATGTTTTTATACCTTAATCAAGAGGAATTTGGTCCCTCCTTCAAATGAAGAATGTTGAGCTGCAAATTAATGGGGATCCTCCTCCTTAATCTTGAGTTTCCAAGTTAGGAAACCTCCTCGCTTGATCCACCAAAGAAGCTCTTCAAAAATCTCACAAAATGGACTAATTTTATGAGATTTTTAACCCTAAAATCTTATATATAATTAGCCAACAAATTAGCTAATGATATACTAGGCTTAGATAAGTGTTTTGATCAAGTTTTTATTGACATGCAATGAAAAAAAAACTTGATCTTGATGGTCTTGGATGTTGGCTGATTTTTTAAGAGAAAATAGAGGTTTTCTCTTAATTCTCTCTCTAAAATTAACTTGTGTTTTGTAAAAATGATGTGTTGCTATGTTTGACCATCAAATACTTGTATATATACTAGTGGTAATCCAAATTACCATTTTGCCCTTACAAATTTTACCCCTATAACATTTTATGTTACAATTTGGTATAATTTGTACACTTTTTTCTTTAAGTGTTAATTAATTATTATATCACTATATTATATATACTAATTACATTATTTTAGCGAAAATTACAACTATTTTAATCAGCCAATTGTCTATAGACAATTCACACAAAACACCATAATATTCGAAATGAGTTCCGAACTCATAAAACACTATCCGATATAATCATTTAACTCTTTAACTAAAACATTAGGGTTTATATTATATTGTATTAAATACAAATATAATATCGTTTGGAGAAACTATCTTTATCGGTGTGATCGAGAGGGATCAGTTGATTACCGCCCAAACGACAATAACGTCAAACTCTAGCAAGCCAACCCTTATCGATTTACTTTAATCAACTGACTTAATTCAATATATCGCAGGTTTATTTCTAATTAGATTTAATTAGGCAACGCATTATTGTAGGATGACACCAACTCGAACAGTGATTCAGTATGAATTTATCAAATTTGAATTGTGATAGACTCAATTTTATTCAAATTGAATCATATGAGAAACCATATATCTTAGAATTCTAATACTCTTGCTATCTTAGTAGATGGTTTGTAGGGTTAATTAAGGGAGACAACATTGAATTGGCACTCCAAATTAGTATTCTAATACTCCTGCTATCACAATTTTCTTTGACCTAATTGTTGAAAGTTGGAGTATTGAAACACACACAATGGAGTGTCAATAATAGTCGTTCTCAAACTTATATTGGATGTGTGTGGATGATATTGTTGTAATTACGAGGAAAAAGATAGTGAGTATTTATAGATGTGGCACATGCATTAGGTTTAGTAAGAAGTAGGAACAGATAAAAGCGTGATGGGTCTAAAAAATGAGGCAAAAATGGCCTAAGTCTGATGTGTAGACGGCTTAGTATTTTCATTAGTCATCTAATACCCAAGCATAGTTTTATAGAGGACAAATCCTAGTTCATGGTTCATCTAACTTTAAGACATACGGTGCTCATCGAAAAATTGCATCCAAGTTTTATTCAAATTATTTTTTTATTATTGTTCCATCTTTTATTTCAATTCGAGGAGAAGCTCAAAGGATCTGGTCTGGGATAATATCGATATGCTCACCAATGTTTTCGATTGTTTTTTATGCTCATATATAAAACAAAATAGCAACACGATTGGTCATTTCGTAGCTAGGCCAAGAGCCCAAGACAATCCTTGTAGACAATATTCCAGGGGTAATTAATACCCTGGTTATTTTCCCTTCTTCATTGATTTATCCTTCCATATGTAGCGGTTGAGGGCGGTGTGGGGCTTACGAGGGTTCTTTAATTGCGCACTTTTGTGACCCTCACTTTGGCCGGAATGCTTTGGACGATATTAAACTGGCTCTTTCAATTTGTTCAGATGTTTATGACAAGGCAGAGTCAACTTTTCGTCGGATGGGTCGTTGGCTTTGTGGTGTTTGTTTCAGAAGCCACACTGTTCGGGCTAAGTGTTGTCATGAGGATGACTCGATTGTTGGTCCTCGTGATGCCGGTGAATGTGTTGTTCATTTTGTCCTCACTACAACAAATGAACACTTGCACCACGGATAAATTCGTGGCGCAAGTATTTAATTCCCGTGGCTAAAGCATTTGGCCACGGGAATTGCTTTCGTGGCCCAAGTAGCCGTGGCAAAGAATTGGCCACGGGAAAACCAAAAACGTGGCCAAAATTAGATTTTTTGCCACGAATGTTGGCTCCGTTAATATTCGTGGAAAGACCTTACTCCCGTGACCAACATTTCAAGTAGCCACATGATAAAATTCGTGGCCGAGACATTTATTTCTGTGGCCATCAATATCCTAAGTGGCAATGTCGTGGCAGAAGCGGTACTCCCGTAGCCATTCCTTACGATCGGCCATGGCAAACACCAATAACTAGTTCCATTTATTTGCATCCATCAAGATAATAAAATCACAAAGGCGAACAATAAGAACATAAAATTCATAACAAAATGTTATACATAAGAATATAAGATGCATAAAATTTTCGATACGAAAGTCTTAGATATTCCTATCGTATTCTCGAGTCATGTACTGAAACACTAAACTTAAACATCAAGATTCAAAACTATTGATTTCGGGTATTTTGCTTTCACATATAAAACAACTACTTCAAATGGCTTCGGTTCCGCCTTGTAAAGATCACGTCAGAGTCATCGCTCCTACTTTTCTTGCTTCACAAAAGTACTCACGTCAAAACAAAGTTATCTGTATAAAAGAGAGCTATATTACTAAGTGGATAACAATGACCACCACTATAAAAAGCTTAACAAAACAGCACACCACAAATCTGCATTTTTGACTTGTATAAAATCTGCATTTTTAAGTTTGTATAAAAATCTGCATTTCTCAAGTGCACAACTTCTTTCTCGCAGTCATCATAACTCCCACCTTAAGATGATTCATGCAGCCCATGATATATCAATCTAAAGCTAAAGATCTTAGTTTCAATCTGAAAAAAAGAATCAATCCAAAATTTATCACAGTTTAAGAGATAAAGACCTTTGAGTAACATCAGGTCATATATTCTGCAACACCGACTTTGAGCCTCTACGAAATCTTGCATACAGATTCGATGGAGTCACTAAAGGGGGTCATTAGAAAGCTTGAACAATGAGCTTTCCATAATTATATAAAGCATAGCTATCACTCTTTTATCTCAAAATATATGAAGCTTCAAAGTTGCATGAATGTTCTTAAAATGTCACTGATTTTCAGAAATAATGCATCACTAATAGTCTCAATTAAAACGAGATTCTCTACTGCATTTAGAACGACATTTTGTTAGCATCAGATAATGGTCTCGATAATGTAGTAAACCACTTTCATCACTAGAGTTCGGTTGGAGAAGGTACAAACACAAGTAAAGATTGAAGCAGGTACAAGAACTTCAGAGACCCAAGTTTGCACATTCAGATCTAAGAGCCCCTTAGGTTCAAAAGAAGTTCGTTTCGTGTGTGCCATACCATTTCTTAAACCTAAGGAATTAAGCTAAGCCATGGTTTTTGAATCAATGGCAAAAGAGTTGTAGATTTCTTGGAGTTTAAAGTTGAAACCGAACCAACAACAACAATTCATCAGAATCCGCATATTACAGGTCTTAACTTTGAGAGCTTATATTTCCTTCTATAGATAATGGAATTGGGTGAAATTTGTGTTCAAAGTGAATTTGATGAAGATAGCTTTCTCATGCTACCAATTAGGACACCATCAGATGACAATTGCTAATTGTAAAAGTCATTTTCACTTAGAAACGTTATTCTCCAAAAAAAAAAAAAAAAAAAAAAAAAAAACAGGAAATCTGAAACAGAAATGTTGTTCCATGTTTTAATTTTAGATGTTGTTTGTTAGAAATGTGTTCGAATACCACACCGAGTACACATTATATGAACACAATTATCTCATCATTTAACCAATTTCAAAAGTTTATCCAAAGCCCCAAATCATAATCATTAAACAATTCCAAAACCAATCAATTTCATCCTATAAAAATTCAGAAAAATTACTTCAAATTTCTGTTGGGAAAGACGGGTAGCGGAAGCGTATTTACTTTTCCCTCTCTGTGTGATTACAATAGGCTAAGATAAATATTGTATGCGAAAAACAATAAAACAGAGACACGAGAATTTTTAGGTGGTAAAACCCCAATGTGGGGAAACATCCACCGGCCTAAGCCCGAATTCTTCCACTATACGAATAAGTAGGATTACAAGTATCTGACGTCTCTAGCGCAATAGAGGATTGCTCTCACCACTCTAAGATGGATTACAATACGTATTACTCACCAAACTTGTGGTGGTACACTCTCACTCAAAAGTGGCTCTCTTTCTTTTGGAGGAACTTTTTCTCTCACACTTGTATTTTGTGTGTGGATTGAATGAATAATCCTCTCCAAGTTGAGGGTATATATAGCAAACCCCAACCCTTAGAAACTCGCCAAAATGAATAGGTAACACCTAGCCATAAGTGTACACCATTCAATGTTTGGAGATTAAGTTGTCACATACACTTCACCTTGTAAATGCATGCATGAAACTCCTTCCATATGCATTCACATCCCCATGTAAACGCATGAAATCATCTTTCCCCATAATTCCATGTTTACGGAGAAGTTCTCTAACTTCTTTTATTTATGTTGGGTCATTAATTTGGGAGGGAACCCAACAATCTCCCCTTTCCCGACCTAATTACGGGACGAGACCACACCGACTCCATCACAGCACTCGTCGAACTTTTTCGTCGGAATCACCTTGGCTATCATGTCGGACCAGTTATCATTGGTGTGCACTTTTTCCAAGTGTAACTGTTTCTTCTCCAACACATCTCGTATCCAATGATAGCGAACATCAATGTGTTTGTGGGAATCAAAGGTTGAGTTCTTGGCCAAATGAATTGCACTTTGACTATCACAATGCAACACGTACTTGTCTTGTTTTTGGCCTAACTCACTTAAGAAAGTTTTCATCCATAACATCCCCTTGCAAGCTTCTGTCGCTGCAATGTACTCGGCCTCGGTAGTAGAAAGAGCTACACATTTTTGGAGCCTGGATTGCCAAGACACAACTCCCCCTGCAAAAGTAGTCACATAACCTGATGTAGACTTTCTACAATCGACGTCTCCTGCCATATCTGAGTCTGTATACCCTTCTAACACTGGCTTCCCCATTCCGAAACACAAGCACCTCTTGCTTGTTCCACGGGGATATCGAAAAATCCATTTTACTGCAGCCCAATGCTCTTTTCCTGGATTCGATAGGAAACGACTCACTATACCAACTGCGTAAGCAATGTCAGGTCGGGTACATACCATGACGTACATTAGACTACCTACTGCGGATGAATATGGGATGTTTCCCAACTCTTCTTTCTCTTTCTCACTTTGCGGACACTGCTCCTTGGTCAGCTTGAAATGGCCCGCAAGTGGTACATGAACCGACTTGCTTGTATACATGTTGAATCTTTGTAGGACTTTCTCCACATATTTCTCTTGAGATACCCATAAAAGCTTCTTTGACCGGTCACGGGTAATTCTCATACCAAATTTGCTTTGCGGGTCCCAAATCCTTCATGGCAAAGGACTTGCTCAAGTTTTTCTTTAGTGCTGCAACTTTCTTTTTGTCTTGTCCTACAATCAACATATCATCAACATAAAGCAACAATATGATCAAATCACCACTGGTGTACCTCTTCATAAAGACACAGTGATCCGTTGAGGTTTTATTGAACCCCCTTTGTGTCATGAAGGATTCGAACTTCTTGTACCACTGGCGTGGTGCTTGCTTGAGGCCATAAAGACTCTTCTTGAGTCTACACACTAGATTCTCTTTTCCGGGTTTCACGTACCCCTCTGGTTCCTCCATGTATATCTCTTCCTTTAGATCACCATGCAGGAAGGTTGTTTTAACATCTAGTTGTTCGACCTCCAAGTCAAGACTAGCTGCAAGACCCAACACCACTCGTATAGATGACATCTTCACTACGGGTGAGAAAATCTCGTCAAAGTCGATGCCTTTCTTCTGATTGCATCTCTTGACGACGATTCGTGCCTTATACCTTGGTCTCACGCTGTTTTCCTCGGTCTTGAGCTTGTATACTCATTTGCATCTAAGCGCTTTTCTCCCTTTGGGTAACTCAACTAAATTATAAGTGCAGTTATCATGTAACGACTGCATCTCATCTTTCATAGCCATCTCCCACTCTTCTTTACGGTCACTAGTCATAGCTTCCTTAAAGTCTTGTGGTTCTCCTTCGTCTGTTAGCGTCACAAACTTATCTTCGGGATACCGAGTGGAAGGTATTCTCTCACGAGTGGAACGTCGTACCTGAGGCGATTGTGAACCCTCTGGTACATCTTCTACTGCTTCTTCAGTTTCGACTTCGCTCTTATCATCTTGAGACTCATCATTTTCTACGGTCTCTTCGACTACTTGCTCGGAATTCGGACTGCCATTATCTTGAGCTGCAGGTGATGGGATAGGATGAGGAAGTCGGACCACAACTTGAGGCTTCTTAAAATCTTCTATTGTCTGTTCTTCAAAGAACACGACGTCTCGACTTCTCACGATTCTCCTATTGACTGGATCCCATAGCCGGTAACCCATCTCATCCTTAGGTGAGCCAAGATAGATGCATTTTTTGGTCTTCGAGTCAAGTTTGCTTCTTTCGTCCTTGGGGACATGGACGTATGCAAGGCAACCAAACATCTTCAAGTGATTGTAGGATGCCTTCTGACTCGTCCAAACTTCATATGGGATACCTCCTTTTAAGGGGCTTGACGGTGACAGGTTGATAATGTCAACTGCCATTTTCACAGCCTCTCCCCAGAACATATTCGCGAGCTTGGCATGAGAGAGCATACATCGCACTTTTTCTTCAATGGTGCGATTCATTCTTTCGGCTACTCCATTCAACTGAGGATTCTTAGGAGGTGTTTTCACGAGCCTGATGCCATTTGACTTGCAGTAATTTTCAAATGGGCCACGGTATTAGCCACCATTATCAGCTCGGACACTCTTCAACTTTTCACCTGTCTCTCGTTCCACTCTTGCATGGAACTCCTTGGATGCTTCAAGTACCTTGTCTTTTCTCTTCAACACATATGCCCACACCTTTCTTGAATGATCATCAATGAATGTCACAAAATAATACGCATCTCTAATAGATCTATCACTCATGGAACATACATCAGTATGTACCAAATCAAGAATTTGCTTTCTTCGACTTGGTATAGCGTATCTCCTGAATGAAATTCTGTGTTGTTTGCCAACCAAACAATCTCTTCAAGGGTTCAATGTTTTACCTTTAACATTAGAAAGGTGCTCATCTTTTGCGAGGATTTGCAATCCCTTCTCGCTCATATGGCCAAGTCTTTTGTGCCACAACTCCAAATCTGATTGGTTTTGAGCAACATTTACCTCCCCCTTGCGAATTCGTCCTTGTGTGTAATATAGTGAGCCTTCTTTTCTTCCTCGTGCGACAATCATACTACCCATGGTCAACTTCCAGGTTCCACCACCAAAGTGGTTGATCATTCCCGGATCGTCAAGTTTTCCTACGGATAGGAGATTAAGTCGCATGTCCGGAACATGCCTTTCATCTCCCAATACAAGCTTGCACCCGGTATTGGTTGTCAATGTAACTTCTCCTATGCCCACAACTTTACTTGTCACCAAGTTTCCCATCTTCACCGTACCAAAATCTCTTTTTTGATATGATGAGAAAAATTCTCCATAGGGGGTTATGTGGAATGATGCACCAGGGTCGACTATCCACGTGCAATCATTATAGGCGAGATTGAGATAATTATCATCTCCAATGAGGAACACATCAAAGTCTTCGATGGCTGCAACAGCTGTAGTGCTTTGCTCTTCCTTCTTTTTAGGCTCAATCTTGTTTGGGTGAACGTTACCATTCTTTTGATCTCTTTTGAGATTTCGGCATTCGGATTTCTTATGTCCAGCTATACCACAATAGTAACAACTGAACTTTGTGCGAGTATTGGATCGACCTCTTGACTTCTCTCGGCCTCGATTCTTGCGATTCTCGCTCCGTCCTCGTTGCTGGACAACATTTGCCTCAGAATATGTCCTCACCCCACGCTCCTTTCTCCTGGACTCCTCGTTAATTAGGCTATCGGTGATGGAATATGTGGAGAGTTTACCTTCTGGTGTAGAGTTGCTAAGAGCGACAACCAACGTGTCCCAACTCTCAGGCAATGAACTAAGGAGTAATAAGGCTTGTAACTCATCATCGATCTTCATCTCGATCTTTGTTAGCTGATTCACGAGCCCCTTGAAATTTCTCAAGTGCTCGATCATACTTTTGCCATCATTATACTCCAACTTCACCAACCGTCTCACCAAGTGTGCCTTGTTTTGAGGCATCTTCTTTTGAATCATGGATTCAAGTTTTGCCCATAGTTCAAATGCATTTATGTACGAAGACACATGCTTAAATAAACTTCGATGAATGTACTTCCGTATCATGGCAACCGTTTTCCGGTTCAAGAGCTTCCATTGGGTCGCATCTTTTCCTTCAGGCATAGTTTCATTTTCTACTGACTCATACAAATCTTTACAAATTAGATGGTCCTCCATCATGGGCTTCCAATAAGAATAATTCTTTGATGTCAATTTGAACATGTCGCCATCATGAACGACGCTATCCTCCATCTTGAATCACACAAGAATAATATCCCTGGTCAGGCCCTTACGGGCTCTGATACCACTGTTGGGAAAAGACGGGTAGCGGAAGCGTATTTACTTTTCGCTCTCTGTGTGATTAAAATGGGCTAAGATAAATATTGTATGCGAAAAACAATAAAACAGAGACACGAGAATTTTTAGGTGGTAAAACCCCAATGTGGGGAAACATCCATCGGCCTAAGCCCGAATTCTTCCACTATACGAATAAGTAGGATTACAAGTATTTGACGTCTCTAGCGCACTAGAGGATTGCTCTCACCACTCTAAGATGGATTACACTACGTATTACTCACCAAACTTGTGGTGGTACACTCTCACTCAAAAGTGGCTCTCTTTCTTTTGGAGGAACTCTTTCTCTCACACTTGTATTTTGTGTGGGTGGATTGAATGAATAATCCTCTCTAAGTTGAGGGTATATATAGCAAACCCCAACCCTTAGAAACTCCCCAAAATGAATAGGTAACACCTAGCCATAAGTGTACACTATTCAATGTTTGGAGGTTAAGTTGTCACATACACTTCACCTTGTAAATGCATGCATGAAACTCCTTCCATATGCATTCACATCCCCATGTAAATGCATGAAATCATCTTTCCCCATAATTCCATGTTTATGGAGAAATTCTCCAACTTCTTTTATTTATGTTGGGTCATTAATTTGGGAGGGAAGCCAACACTTTCAATAAAAATCCGACTCAAAAGATGTACTGGACAAAGATTATTGCACACCTTGTTAACAGAAATCATCATCTCACTCACACGCCAATACAACCGAGCATACAATAGCATCTGCAATAGAGTATCCAATGAACTTAGGCAAAAAATCAAACACAAAGAAATAAACAAATAACATCGCTAATGTTACTTTTACTTCTAATAATTTTGACATGATATCATAATCCTGCCTTATTCACGGTTTATCGATTAACAAATGCGGGTGAAATCACACACTAAGCCATTCTATTGATTGAATCATACTAGACGAGTACACAACCGGTACAATCATAGCTATATGCTGAGAGACGAATATCACATTTCTCACATTCTGATTATCGAACTCTCTAATCAAATTCTAAGCAAACACAAAGAAAAGAGAACAACATAACATTTTAACATCAAATTCACAGATGATTATCACCATATCAATTTCACATAACACTCATGATTTATAAAGAAATAATTAAATTGATCAAGAAAATAAAATGGACAATGCAAAGTAGATGATCGAATCAAGTGAAAGAAATTACCAACACAAATCTTAGGTTGCGGTCCCTTATCAGCACCGTTGCTTTCCTCCCGTACTGAGACGCCGCGCATTTGACTCTGATCCACCTGAGGTGATTCTCTAATGGTCTGAAAGCCGGAATGACGTAGCGGAGAGATAGGATCCAAGTCGGCAGTCATCATGGTTCGTCAATTTGAGAGAATAGTGATAGGGAACTGGGAATACGAAGTGTGATTGAGAGGAAGAAATGAGAAACTGTTCAGTGTGTGATTTACTTTTGCTTTTACCCTAATTTCCTCTAGAACCCCCCCCCCCCCCAAATATTACTTAATTAAAATTAGATCTAAATTTTACCTTCCCGCCTTTAGTTTTTTCAGTCTTAATCTTAAGTTAACACAAGATAGTTTTCCTTGCCATGAATGTGTCTTTGTGGCCCAAGTATTAATTTGTCACGAATTTCTCAATTTCGTGGCCCAAGTGCCTATTTGCCACGAATTTTTAGGAGTCGTGGCATAATTCTTTTTACTAATTGTTAGAAACTTTTTTTCCCGTGGCCAGGTTGAATTATGCCACGATTTTTGTATTTTTGTGGCATAATTCCTGGCCCAAGTACTCATTTCTTGTAGTGCCTTTATGATTTGGCCAGACCGGCGGTACCTGTTTCCTCACCTAGAGGACTTCGGGCTGCTTCTGTGTCGGACCCTCCTTTTAGCTTTGACGTGGCTTTGTTTTATAGCTTGCTTTCCAAGAGACTTTGTATCGTGAAATCTATCCCTCCGAAATGTCGTTTGAGTTTTGCACGAGTACTCAAAGGGGCGCTTGATAGGGTTATTGGTCAGCCAGATGACATCTCCAGCCGGCTTTTGTTGCTTGTGTTGCAGCTATGTGTCCTCCGGACGTTTTCTCCACGGAGTTGTCGTGAGGGTCAATCTTTTGTTAGACGTCATTTTCAGGAGGAGAGTATTCTTAGTGCTCTTCGGTCGTGGGGTGAGCCAGGGGGTACATGGGCGCTTCTACAGGATGCATTGGCTGCTAGCCCACCTCCATCTGTGGCGGTGGATGAGGGCGTGGGGGAGCGTTCTATCTTGCAGTGTAAGCGTAAGGACTCAAATGGTCATTTTACTGCACAGATTTGTGTCCTTTCATCTTTGGCATTGCTCCTTACTCTAATGCTACTTTGAAGGATCCGACTGCTAAGCACTGATAAGTCCTTATTTTGAATAGTTATATAGGACTTTACGGTGCTACAATTGCTATATTTGCCACATTTGTACTTGATTATCATTCATTCTTGCAATATTTCACGTCCTTGGTATAGTTGTTAGTTTTTGAGATTTTCAGGGATAAAAAGGACAATGTGGAGGATTTAAGATGCGGGATTGAAGTTATTTACACAGTGCCAACTTCTGAGCTCAATATCTCCCAAACTACTTGGAATTTTGCAGTGAAACCAACTGGAGGTGAAATACTATGATCTTAACTTTCTAAAAAGTGGTCACACGCCCTAATCGGATAAGTGACGAAGAAATTAGAGGCGTTTGAAGTTGGACTGCCGGACCAGTTTTACACGACTCGTGTGCTGATTGCACGACTCGTGCAGATTGGCGATTTGGTCGCTGCACAGGGCACGACTTGTGCGTTATGATGCACGACTCGTGTAGCCCGCGCGAGATGTATTTTCCATATTCTCTTTATTTGTTTTCTGGGGTTTATTTCCTATTTTAAAATAGGTAATTGTAAAATAACCTCCTAGGTATTTATACCTAGTTGAGCCTTTGTATTAGACATCTAAGCTTTCATTATTTTTCTGCACTTCTACTTTTCAAGACTACGACGCTTATTGTTCTTCAGATTATTTTCATTATTATTCGTATTATTCAGACCCAATTGAGAGTATTGTATTTCTTCCTTTATTCTTTTAATTATGTTTTGCTTTAATCTTTTCATTGTTGTTCTTGATTTTATTATGTGTGAGTAGTCTTTTTCTAGGGGTTTGATTAAACCCTAACATGCTTGATACTATGATTTAATTCACAAATTAGCAAGTTATATTTACTCATATGATTAGGGTTTATTATGGCTAGGTTTAATTATCAACTTGATTTTGATTATTGTTGTCTAATTTATATGCATGTTGCTGCGATTAGATTTACGCTAATTCATGCTTGCTGAGTGCTAAACGGAGTTTATAAGCGAAAGTTGCGATTCTTGTTTAGTAATTAGCCCTCTAATAATGATTAGGACTGTTTCACCACGGGAGTGGGTTGCTAGGACTAGTTGGGAGTTATTTATGCGTTCTTAATGCTTCTTATTACTTGATCATTTCACTACGGGAGTAGGATTTAGGATAGTAATTGGATTAGACTATGATAGCCCCGCCGGGATAAGTAGTTCTTTGCATAATCTCCCCTAATCTATGTTTAATTGACTTGCTATGTGTTTTAATATCGTAGTAGATGCATGTTAGTGGGTATATCTCCACCCTATACCTTTAGCTTATTGATTTCATCCTCGTTCTTATTACTATTAGTTGATACATACCAAACTATTTCGTCCATAGCATAGCTGACTTTGCAATTCTTTAGACAACCTAGACATTATTCATACCTCCCTGAGATCGACCCGTTAGCTACAATAACCCGTACGCTTGCGGTTAAATAAACTCGTAACAAGCACCCTTTCGTGTCGGGGCCATCTTTGCCTTTTACCTGCTGATCAGCCTTTTCTTGATGAACTTGTCGCGGTTGTTCGTGAAAGGATTCGAAGTTTCCCGTGTGATAAGTCATGTGTACGGGAAGGATTGCGTGCGCAACACCTTCTAGATTGTTTGAGTGGTGCTGCGGTGGCTATTTCAAATGAATTTTTGGCGTCGATCACACAGGTGGTTAACCTTTTGCTGCCTGGCCGGTGCCCTGTTGCATTAGGCCCTGATATAGCTAGTGCTCCTCTAACTCTGTTGGTCAAGCCCGGGGGTGAAATTCGCCCTATTGCAGTAAGTATTGTGTGGAGACGTCTGGTCTCTAAGGTCGGTGCTAGTTTGTTAGGCCCTACCTTGAGTGCTTACTTTGCTGATCTCTAGTTTGAAGTGGGTGTGTCAGCAGGGGGGAGGTGATTTTGCATGCGATTAATCCGTCTGGTCGAGGCAAGAAGGGATGAGGTTGGTCTTTCTATGTTGTTGGTAGACTTTAGGAAAGCCTTCAACTTGGTGGATCGGACTACTATGCTTCGGGAGGTCCGTGTTCGTTGCCCTACTCTTTCGCGTTGGGTTGAGTTTTGTTATTCGAGTCCCGCTCGTTTATACTACGGGGAGCACACTCACTGGTCTTGTCAGGGGGTGCAACAGGGCGACCCTCTTGGGCAGTTTCTCTTCGCCCTCGTGTTACATCCCTTGGTTTGTCAGATCCGAGATTCTTTCGATTTGTCTTTACAGGCTTGGTATTTGGATGATGTACTATTGTCGGCGATACCTTGGTTGTTGGCCAGGTCTTGGAGTTGATTCAGCTGGTGGCCCCCTTTGGGTCTTCATCTTAATATTGATAAGATAGAGATGTATTGGTCTCGTGAAAACTCTCGGAGTAGGTTCGACGGTATTTTCCCTCCTACTATTGCTAGGCCTCACCGTGGGGTTAATCTTCTAGGTGGGCCGGTTATTGCGGATTAACTTTTGCAGTTCTCTTATTTTGGAGCGGGTTACCAAAACCATTGCGCTTATAGATGCGGTCGCAACACTTCGCGATCCGCAGTGTGAGTTATTGTTACTTCGGGCTTGTACCGGTGTGTTTAAGCTTTACTTTGCTTTGCTTACTTGTCCACCCTGTGTCTTTGAGGGTCGGCTCTAGCTATTTTTGATGCAACACTTAGTTCCTCCTTAGAGCGTATTGTTGTTGTTTCGGGGCCGGGTTTTGGTGATGGGCAGTGGAGGCTGGCCACCTTGCCTTTTCCCCATGGGGAGCTTAGTGTTTATTCGGCTGGTAATGATGTCCATTATGCGTTCGTAGCGTCTCGTCTTCACTCCACTGACTTTCGGCCTATATTTTGATGATGCTCTCTGTGTGTTTAATCAGACTATGGAGGTTGATATTTTGAGAAACTCGAGTGATATTGCTGCCCCCCGACTCATGAAGAAATTGGCAGACATATATTTTACGAAAACACTCATACTATTGCCTCTATTTTCTCTCTCACACCGCGTCATTTGGCTTTGTGCCATTCACGGCAAGGTGAGCGCTATTCCGATTGGTTTCGAGTGGTCCCTATCGCCAAGGGCAGACAATGAATAGTCGGACTCATCGTTGTGTCATGTGCTATTGTTTGGGGGTCTGATCCCTTTGTTTTCTTTCGTTCGGCCGTGTTCGGTTTGTTCTAGAACTTTCGCTGGGGTTATTTTTGGGGACCATGCAGTTTCGTGTGCCGAGGTAGTGGGCATCAAGCATTGTCACAATGTTGTTCGAGACACCACTCCTTAGCTACAAATCGAAGGAGCTGAAGTTCGACGCAGAGCTGGACGTTTGCTACCGGTCAGGGATTTCAGCAGGCAAGGAGGTTGATATTGGCTTGGTCGGCACTGATGGTAGGCCTCTTTGTCCTGCGGATGTGCTATTATATTCGTGGGATGGTGGGCGTGACGTGTGTGTCTATTTAACTGGTCCATCGCCCTTAACTCATTCTAGTCTGGTCGGTTTTAAGCCGGGCGGGGTTGTGTGTGTTTCGGATCATCGTAAGCGTACTAAATATGATGCTATGTGCGCTTCTTTGGGTTATGACTTCCTCCCTTTTGTCTTTCTCCTCATTAGGAGGATTCGAGTCAGGTGGCATTGCTCTGCTTCAACGCATTTAGCGGTATTTCAAGATGCAGGACATTAGTGCGCTGGTAGCGGCACATATTTTCACTCGTATTGGTTTTTCTGTACCCAAGTCCGTGGGGGCCCATATTGTTTCGCGGCTCTCAACCAACTTCTTGTAATTTAATATTTATAATTAATATATCAATAAAATTATTAATATGGACCATTATACTAATTAATGCAAGAAATTCATATTCAACTATAGAATAAGAAAATTTTTGTAATTTGTTATCAAATTAACATTGACCGATTAATGTTTCCAAGACATTAACACTAAGCATTCGAATTTTCGAGCCCCAAAATCTCAAATCATGAATGATTTGTATGATGGACTATATTTGAAAAAATTAATATTTTCAAAATAAATTATAATGAAATAGACTGTAATCTTTCACAATTTTAGAAGAAAAAAAATCAATGACGATGACTTAGTGACAGATGATGATATGACTGAAAGTTCGTATTACAGGATTAATTATATTTTTCTTGGTATCCTAGATTCCTATGCCTCTGTGGTTCATTGTCACAAACTCTTGGGTAGGCGATAAAAGAAGGGGAGATTTTTTGGGTTAGTGTATTCTACATCGTTTTTAAAACATTTTCAAGAAAAGAAGAAAAAAAGGCATTTTCAATAACACAACAAAAGGAATTTATACTTTACCTAGATATTCTTATAGGCTAATGGTCGTAAGGTACTTTTTATTTTTATATATTTATTATTATCACGATGAATCAATAGTAAATTACAACTAGTTTATTGGCCCGTGCAAAATTGCACGGGTTGTTATATGAACCTGGTTATAACTCTATTTTATTACCCATAATTAACGCAAGATAGTAGGACTGTAAAAAACTTAAACGACCAGATGCGACCCGTTGTTCAAGGTTAATAGCCCATTTTTATCCTAATCAAGTTCTGGCCACTGATAACTCAAACCCGTTTTGACCGATATTCTTTTAGGCTAAACTTGGGATGGCCCGTTGTCAGTTTTTCTATAATTAAGACGAAAATAAATGTGTTTGATTTGGTATCAAATTAGAGAAGTTATATTTGATCCAATGAAAAAATTTTAATAAGTATAGCGAATTTATTTCAATACTTTATGTTTATGTACGAATTACAATTTATGACCCGTGACCCGCTATTTTCGGCACTCGTTTTTGTGAACTGTAATTCATGTTGATACCGACTACTATTTAACACACTTTTTTTTTTAAACTCTGACCCCACCCGTTGACACGAAACAAACCCAAGATGTATTACTTCCTAATATATTGCGCCTATATATATTACTTTCTAAATTATCTCCAAAAATAAAATGACTTGATATGATTCAAATTATCTCGTCCAAAATTGTTTGCGGAATTATCTCCTAAAATCTTAAATCCTTTATATATAACTTTGTCAATAAAAGTATCAAAAAAATCAGTTGCCCTAGTGGTTGTATTGTTAAAATTGTAACTCTAAGGTTACAGGTTCAAACCTTCATAACCTCATTTTATTGATCTCTTTTGAACTCGTTTCAACAATCTCTCCTTTGCCGACATTTTTGACTCATGTACACCTAAATTCACATAAAAAGTTGAGTACAAAGTATATAGTGTATTAATTATTGCATTTTTAAATTTTGAGGAATTAATAAAATGCTTATATCACAAAAAATAAACAGAAAATAACATAGGAAATAAATTGCTCATGATAAAAAACATATGGTGTTAAATTGCACATTTAGAAGCTATGATATTAGATTGCACCATTGATTATAAGTGTATGAGATAGATTGTCACTTTCGCCCTCCGATAATCCCATAGTTGATGCATGGAACAATGTTACAATATTATTGAAATCTTAATACTAAACGCTTGCAAATCGTAAAAATAAATGACCAAATCGATCAATTCCGATCCATTATAATAGTTAAAGTGCGACATAATAATATTATTTGGAACCTAATAATATGGGATTACAAACAATGATAATGGGTACATAAAATTAATATGAACAAACACAGTAACCCCCTTTATACTGTTGCATATGAGAATCCCTTTTCTGCACCACTTTTCGTCCCGACCAAAGTTATCATTATTTTGACAATTTAAATAAAAAAACGATGAAACACATATTTTTTTGTATGCTAAGCCAAGCAAAAGACCAAAATATATATAGTATGTCAAAATAGTATTTTACAAAAAACTTGTAAAACCGCCGGTCAAAAGTCACTACATTGATTATCATCAATAAATAAAAAAACTTTCAAACTAACCATAAAATTCAATTAAAAAAATTTAGATGTATTGTGGAAGATGAAAAATTATTTATTATTTAATTCAATAAATAAGTTGATTAATGTATTCTATTTATTATATTTATAATAAAAATATTTTCATTAGTTTTAATATATTTAATTCATATATTTATATAGTGCGACACGTACCTCTATGACATGGCATTGCAGATGACAACTATGCGAAATCAACTATGTCATGCCACGTGGATTAGTAATGTTAGCCTATTAATATTATTATATAGATAAATTGATGGGGAGCCGAGATATTAACTGAGCCCCCACACCTTTCAATTCGCTATGGTAAAACCAATCCAAGTAAAAATTAAAACTGCAGTCTGCGCACCGATATCCTACGTCCTGTAGTACTGCTGGATCCGCAGAGCAACAGCCGCTGGCTCCAGCTCCCCTAAAGAGGAGAAAGAGAAGGAAAGAAAGCCATAACCTAAAGCAACGCACTTACCCTCATACTTAGCAAGCTTACGATTGGTCGCTTCCACATCACCTTACGCGGGGTTCAAAATCAGCCGATCATGTTTGAGTCAAGGGCGAAGACCCAGTCAAATCGACGCTAACGTCGCGCCTACCAGCCCACGAATTTAGCTGCATGTCCGCTGGACGAATAGGTCGACATCAGCGCCAGCCATGCCCTTGATGGGGTGAAACTAACAAGTTGGTGTTAATTAAACTCATCTAAATTTTTATAATTTTACATAATCTATTTATGACATGTATCAATCTTACGTCAAAGTAGGACATGTTTCAGTAAAGTTTCGCGTCTATTAATTTTGACAGGGGTGGGGTACGAGCTAGATAATTTGATGGGGTGGGAGTGTAAGGTATGATCGTATGGATGTTAGGAAGACAGGTAATTGATGGGGGTTGAGGGTCAGCTAGATGTTTTGACGAGGGTGTGAGTGTTAATTATGGAGATCGGGCAGATAAGTCACCAAGGTTAGGAGTTGGGTAGAAATTTTGACATTGGTAAGAGGGTGCAGACTATCTAGAAAAAAATGTTATTAATCCTCATACATGTGCACGGGTACCAATTAAGGTTACTATTGCATAAATATCATTTTGAAGGGTACAAAAATAGAGATAAAGATATAAACAATTTGAATAACATATACCGATAAAGAAAATTATAAATAGTTTGGTTAGCATATACCTACAAATAAAATTATTCACCTTAGGGGGTCGAGTTTCAAAGTTAGTGGTGGCAGGGTCGCGTAAAGGAGTCGATGTGGTTTCACATAGAGGAGTTGATAGGGGATGTTAATATAAGTGACTCGATTCTAGGAATCAGCGGGTGTGAAGGGGTTAGAGTGAGAAATGATCTGGTAAGGCAGTTCAAAGAAAGCAGCGTGCATGAGGTGGGGAATAAGCCGAGTAGCAGACACGTGTGACTATCTCTTAGATAATTTGATGAGTGTAAAGGTGTCAGTTAGGAAGGTCATGCAAAAAAATCGACGAAGAATGGGCGCTCGACTAAAAAACTTGCCCTCGGGGTGAGAAGATGTCTTCTAAAACGTTGTTGGATGGCCTAGTGTTGATGATTAGAAAAGGAGATGGGAGTGGGGGTGTCAAATAGGGAAGCTCGTAGGGTGATGATTGTCAATTGGAGATTCGCGTAGACGATTTAATGCATGGGGAATTGATTTGGCCTAAGACTCTAGGAGACCTGGCGCAGGAAGGAGCCGCCTAAGAAAGTTGACAAAAATTGTCGAATACATACAAGAGTCAAAGGATGGCCTGGTTATTGAGAGGTGGAGCTGGGACTCATTAGGTTGGTATGAGGTTGGACTTGTCAGACGGAGGACACAAAATTCTTATTTTTAAACATGATTTTTAAGTTTTAAATTATTTAACAAGGTCTTATGCGAATGTTATTCTCAAATCAAAATTCAGCCAAATCATATGATTGACAATCCTGAAATTCGAAAATGATTTCTTAATTTGAAACAAAATTTCCATGTGTAAACCAAATACAACCCCCAAACCGCAATCTACTTTATCAAACAAATGAAATCTAATTGAAAATGATTACTAAACTTTCAAAAACTGTTTCCAAATGCTATCTAAAATGGTTTTGTTTTAATTTTTTTTATAACAATTTTATATTAAGGAGTATGACATAGATAATTATATTTAAAAAAATATTATTAATCCGCGTGCATTTACACGGGTCAAAAAACTAGTGAAAAAAATATATATAAACTAGTTTACTACCCGGGCTACGCCCGAGTAAATTTTATCATTTTATTTCTTTGTGAACAGATAACTTTATCAATAAAATTTATCATTTATAGAATTTTCACTAATATGGGTGACGTGGTTCCAGTTCAAATAAGTTATAAGGAAGGTACAAAATAATAAGGTAAATATGGAATCAATTAATAGTAAATATTGATTTTTTATAATAAAAAAATATTATGAATTTTTTTATATGGAAAACGTGGACTTATATGTAACCATAGATGGAATGTCCAACTATACTCTTTACCATAAGAGACATTTCAAATGATTTTTTTATATGAAAATTAAAAAGACATGTCACGTGGCATGGCAGATGGCCTAATTGAAGCCGCTGAACGTGGTCGTTGTCTCTAACACAAGTTTTAATATATAGTGTAATAATAGGGAAAATGGAAGGTGACAATATTACGACATAATACCGAGAGATATTGTGGAGTTATATAGTCGAGATATATTACCATATACGAAGTTATGGTAGTATCGTGAACATCGTAGATATTGTAAATATGTACGAATGTTGTATCGTGGAGTTATATAGTCGAGTTGTGTTTAGGAATGTTGTATTACTTGTAGGTTAAAACGGTGAATTGTAACTAGTATAAATACGTTGTACAATTGATGAAATCAATGAGAAAACATGTACGAACGATTGAGAAACTGAGAAACGTTTCGAATGGATTCCGCTGCGTGTTGTTATTTTCTCCCCATGGATTATTTCATGGTACCAACCGAACGACCCGAATTCCGCAACATATAAAATAAGATAAGTCATTAACAACATTAGATAACAACCCGTGTAATTTTGCACGGATTTATAAATTAGTTAACCGTATATTAGTTCAACGGAGTTTAAGAATCATGGTTAATTTAATTAACCAGTATAAAAGACCTGTATTTGGGGCGTCGGTGGCATGAATTCTACTTATTTAAATGGCCCTCACCGAATACAAATCAACGGTCTCTTTTTATTGGCACCAATGCAATCATCCATCCTCTGCCCTTGGATGCATCATGCCTCGTCTCAGGCCGCCAACGATTATTATAACCGGACCATGTGTATAAGTACCATGCTTGTGCGACTTGTGTAGTTATATTCCAAATTTGAGACAAAGTCTTCGGCGTGCCAAGCCGTGTTTTCAATGTGGAGAATATTGATACTCGTTGTTAACGTTTGATCTTTGTTTCTCTCGGAATTCAGACTAGTGTATTTAAATCAAATGAAAACAATTGAAAAAAATAGAGTAATTATTATCAATTCATTAGCCATTCTTGCTGAGTTTCATTCAAACCATGTCTCAGAGAATGAGAGATAAGACATAGTAATGTCGATGTACGTCAAAATTAAGACTAACTATGATTCAAATTTTGCATAGTCTAAGTATTTAATTAAGTTGTAATAATTCGTTAGTGTTTGTGATTAAGCAAAGCAGTATAAAGTTTGTGTATTGGTGGTTAAATCTGTAGAACAAGTCGGCTAGCGCCTAGCGATCCTTTACAATTAATTAGATACCTCGCCTCAGTAGTTAAACTAGTTAATAATATTGATACTATGTGTTTTCGTATGTAGATTGCGTTTACACTAGCTTGTATCTTTTTTTTAAAGCGTATTAGGTACTATATTGTACTACCAAACACTAATGTGCTTATGACACTAATGACAGTATCAGTAATTAGGAAGTCTCCATCTGAAGTAGGTAGCTTAAAATGTACTCAAATGGTAATTGAAAAACAATTGTCAACATTTCATGTCACATGTAAAACACTGTAACGTTTTGTGAAAGTCTAAATGCTATCCAGCCATGCTGAAAACAAACCCAGCTACTAATTACTTCTACCTTTACTAATACCAATTTGATGTTGGAATTGTAATTAGATACTCATACTGTCATATGCATTCATGTTACCCTAATTTGCCGCAATGAACATTCAATATAATTTATTTCGTTTATCTACGTTTCAGTGTAAGCAGCTCTTGTATTTATTTAATAATTAAATTAGACGTAGATGCCTTAAAAGGACGGAATTAACATAAACACTTGTTCAATCACCTCCTCAATAGTGGTTCCGATAAAATCTTGTGTATAGAATGAGTAGACGTAGATAGCACTTTAATTTTTTTTTTATTGGGTGATGATTAATTAGTTATCAAAACAACTAATTAGCCGGAAAGTTGAATATGAATGGAGGGAGTGTTATATTATTGTCATATTGATATTGCCCTGAACAAAAACAATATCACAGATTCACAAAGAACACATACTTAAGTTATTAATTGACGGAATAAGATTAATTGCAGGAGAACCGACATAACAAACTAAACTCATTTTCAATCAAACGCGTACAAACAACAACAAACCTAATCGAATTTTAGTTTCTTTACTCACTACAACACCCACCAATGTCCTTATTCGATTACGAAACTAAACCCAATTGATTAAAACTTCCACAAAAACAAAGAAGAGGACCCCCTAACATCCACCCCCCCCCCCCTAATTATCCAACAATAATTTACTTATCATCATCATCACAACTTATATACTATTATATACGAGTGTCTTGTAAGCCTGCCTAGCTAGTACTCCAAATTATTACAATTTTCATTTCCATATTATTAGTTGGTAATGAAAATAATGTCACACCTCACACTCACATACACACTTTGTGTAATTATACACATCTCCCACCTCCCCTAAATTCAACCGTAATAAAATAGCCAGCCACACACAACACACAACACACAAACCAAATAAAATCAGATTCCTTTTCTTCCCATTACTCCCCTCCCTCCAAAGCTACCATTTCAATTTTTTCAACCACATTTCATTTTCTCTCTCCTCACAATAATAATTCCCCTATATTTCCGTGCTTCTTGTATACGCTAATACAAAAATGACAGATAGAGTCTACCCATCCGCCAAGCCAAACCCACCTCCCGCCGCCCTAACCGGCGGCGTAAACGGTGGCCCGGCGAAAACAACCCAACTCTACAACCCGAACCGCCCTCGTCCAGTCTACCGCCCGCAACAAAACAGCCGCTCCAGATCCTGCTCGGGCAGGAAGTGCTGCTGTCTTTGCTTCTTGTACACGTTAATCTCACTTCTCATCCTTATCCTCTTGGCTGCCATCGCCGCCTGCATTTTCTACGTGTTGTACCACCCAAAGCACCCGACATTTTCGGTCTCATCCGTCAGAATATCAAACTTTAACTTAACTCAACCCGACTCGTCCGGGTTCGCTCACTTGAAATCCCGAGTTGACTTCACCTTGACCGCCAAAAACCCGAACAAGAAAAAAATCAACTTTATTTACGATCCGATGACACTGAACTTGGCTTCGGCAGGAGTCGACTCGGGGAATGGGACTTTACCCGGGTTCAGCCACGTGTCAGGGAATACCACTGTGTTGCATGCCACGGTGGCGAGTGACTCGAAGAAAGACCTTGACTCGGACTCAGTGAAGCCACTCAGATCCGATCTTGGTAAAAAGGGAGGCTTCCCTATTACGCTGGAGCTGGATACTATGGTGGAGGTGCAGATGGGGAAGATCAAGACTAAGAAAGTAGGCGTGCGTGTCACGTGCGATGGGATCAAAGGCTTCCAGCCGAAGAATGCCACGTCAAAGGTCGCTACCCCCGGAACTACCAACAATGCTAAGTGTAAGGTTGATCTTAGGATTAAGATCTGGAAATTTACATTTTAATTTTTTTTTTTTTGTTCTGGTTTTCCCTTACATTTTTTTTAATATAATTTTTCTTTTTCTTTTTTTACTTTTTATATAATTCGATCTTGAGATCTTGGCTTGTAAACTTTTTTTTTTTTTTTGGGTTAATTCTTTGTTGGATTTTTATTATTTTTCACATATTTTTTTCTGGCCCAAAATGGGCTAAGGAAATTGGAACTTTGCAGAAATTTGTGACTAGGAAAACATTTAGATGAATATGAATATGGATATGGATGAATGTTGAGATACTTCTTGCATTTCTATTGTCTTTTTTTTTTTTTCTGGTTATATATATAGTAATAATTAATGTATTATTGTAGTTCAATTGGACTCATTGTGTATTACTGTATTATTGCTGGTTGTTACAACTTACAACTGGGGTTCTCAATCGCTACTTTTTGTACTCGTAGTGTCGCATATTCCAACCAAACGTTAACATCTCCGGGAAATGAAATTGAAATTGAGTAGGACTATGTGAGTGTTAATTGGTCACTTTTGGGGTTTAATTAGACTGAGGAGTCAATTGGGTGTTTGTAGAAATTTCGTCACATCAATGCAATTGTTGATTGGACAATGCTAGAGGTCTATGGTGTAGACACCCAAAAGTATCTACAATCAGCAATAATTTTACTACACTATTAAAATTTTACTACTCATACAATTAATTTTACTACCTGAATCTTTCATTAAAATTAATTTACTACTCAAATCTCAATTTTACTACTATAACTCAATTTTTACATTGTAGACAAATAAATTGTGTCTACATTATAGACCTCTAGCAATTTGCTTGTTGATATACTGTAGTCAATGTTGTGGAACTTTCTGAGTCTTGCATTTAAAACTCCATTCTTTACCTCAATTTTTAGGATATGCACATACTACTACATGGTTGAATACTTGAATGAACCCAAATCTAGAACTATTTTAGGACTATTGTAGCGCAAGTTACATGTTTTAAACTTAGTTAGGACACCAAACAGAGTGTGACATAGCATCAAAATTGAAGCCTGAGACAATTTCTTGGGTTAAAGGAGTGTTTCCATCTTTCCATGTCTCTCACCAGTCACCTCTGTCTCTTTCGGCTAGTGCGATCGTTTGTCTTCACATGTAAGCTCCGGTTGTTTGTGTAAGGCTTACTCCGGTTGTTTGTGTAGCTTAAGGGGTGTACTTTCGTTCATGAGATGATGTTGTACGTCGAATAATGACGTCTTACATCAACTAATGATGTCTTACAGAGTTACATCGATCAATGGGGGTGGCGTATCCTCTCGTAAATAGAAGGTCTAGTTCCCACTATAACGCATGTCATTTGAACCTCCGAAAGACATGTATCGTGCTTATTCTATTTCATTGATTTTTCATGTTTGGTATGAATATTTGGAAAGAAGACGCGAAAGAAACATGAGTAGAATAGTACGGAGTACATCTTTTCCTAAGGCCCTGTGCATTTCCTACAAGTCGAAAACATGTCCTTTGCTATGTGATGGACTGATGTCTAGTATCGGTGCAATAAAACCGTATGTGACTCTTCCGTGGAAGTGTCAATATTTTTCCTAACAAAATAAAGATGTCAAATGTAAATGTAGCATGATGCACAAGAGTGTCTATCATGCTGATTAAATTCCTCAATGGCCTAATCACATGCCCGCTAGTGAAGGTAGTTGCCTTGTTTAACAATGCAATGATAGTGTTTTCAGTGTCATTAGGGTAAAGAACAAACATTGCGTAACGTGGATGAAAATTCAAAGAGAGGGTGAATATGTGGAAACAGGAGAAAAATGACAAATACAAGACAAAGACGGCAAAGAGAATGCTGAGAATTCTTCTATTGATTATTGAAAGCGACTATGGTAGTGGATCATAAACTAAACCGTGTAGTCAGTAGAGTGATTAACTTGTTATCACTAATCAACGCCCTTAATCATTAGGAATAGAATAGAGTATATTATATATAAGATATGTTACCATTATGAATAGACTAGCCGCTAATATGTTCAGGAGTCGTTCTCCCGTTATAATAATTGGAAATAAAATAGTTTAATTTATCGGATAGATTCGTCAAAGAGGTATTACAAATCAATGTCTGAATCGTCGTAGCCGGTAGAACTAATCATAATAATCGAAGGTTGAAATCCACCACTATTTGACTTACATCGTCTGCGTACAAAAAAGTTTTTCATCAGACTATCTTGAATTCATTCAATTGCTTCGACTTGTAAAGCCGTACTTTTTTTTGTCCCGTATGATATACTAACAGAATATCTCATCTAATTTGAATTATATGGAACAGTAAGAATCGAAATACTTTAATAATAATATAATAAGGTGCACAAGGGTCTGAAGTTTTTTGGTCAGAGATGATGAAGAAAGCCAGAGAAGTTGCCTAAAATCAGCTTCCTGGTACTTGTACGAGTAAACAGTACGTCATTGGGGTTTACCCACAAATCTGGTGGCCTCTAAATACGCCTGTCCACTTTGTCTATGGAACTGTCGGTGCATTTGAACATGAAATTCAAGCCACAAAATTCAACACATACTCTTTAAGAGGAAAAAGTTACTAAAGGGTGAACCCCAAACCCATTCTTCTGCATGCATGTGGGGAAGGTGTGCCACAATTTGAGGTGGCTAAGTGGCTAACTGGTCCGATTTGAGCTCCGACTCTATTAAACCACTTAACCCAAGAGGCCAAGACATGTTGATATTTATCTCCATATATTGTCGTGAGTTGTTGCGACGACAAAGTTCATCTGAATTTCTAGACGACTAGTATATGCCCGACTGTTTATCTACCTCGTCTATACTCGTTTCATAAAAAAATTAGGTCTAAATAAGTTCGGCATTGCACAAGGGCATCCCTTGGTCTGTCATATCCGAGATTCCTTCAATTTGTCCTTGTAGGCTTGGAATTTGGATGATGACACTGTTGTCGGAGATACCTTGGTTGTTGGTCAGGTGTTGGAACCCATGTTTTAAAAACCGATCCGGTAACCTCGGGGGTTCGATGGGTGAAAGGGTTCGACCGGATCAAAAAACCGGATGATGTCATAATAATAAAAATATAAAATAATTAAATTTTTGCCAAAAATATTAAAAAAACATACGAAAAGAACCAAAATCGGTCAAACCCGGTCAAAACCGGTCAAACTCGGTCAAAACCGGGTTGAACCGGGCGGTTCTTGACCGGGTTTGACCACCCCCGTTTTATGACTTAATCGGCCCGGAACACTGACCGGTTCCCGGTTGAACCGGTTGAACCGGCCGGTCCGGTCCGGGTTTTAAAACATTGGTTCGAACTGATTCAGCTGGCGGGACCGACCCCTTTGGGTTTTCATCTTAATGTTGATAAGACCAAGGTGTTTGGGCCTCGGTGTAGACTCGACGGCATTTTCCCTCCTAACATTGCAAGGCCTCTCCTTGGGGTTAAACTTTTAGGTGAGCCGGTTAGTGCTGATCTGATATTAGCTTTTGCGGCTCTCTTATTATGTAGCGGCGTAGCCAAAACCATGTTGCGTCACTTCGCGATCTCTAGTGTGGGTTGTTGTTATTTCGGGCTTGTACTGGTGTGTCTAATCTTTACTTTACTTTGTACACCTGTCCACCCCCGTTTCTTTGCGTCTACTCAGGTTGTTTTCTATGTGGCACTTTGTTCCTCTCTAGAGCAAATTGTTGTTGCTTCGGGGCCGGGTTTTGATGATTGCCAGTGGAGGTTGACGACCTTGCCTTTTACGCACATGGGGGCTTGGTGTTTATCCGGGTGATGATGCTATATATCCATTATGCTTTCTTAGAGTCCCATATTCAGTCTGCTGACTAAGCTGTGCCTACCGGCCCATCTTTTGATGATACTCTCAATATATTTAATTGGACTATTGAGGTGGATCTTTTGAGAAACTCTAGTGATATTGCTGCCCCCACACATATATTTACAAGAGTCACTCATACTGATGCCTCTGTTTTCTCTCTCACACAGCGTTAGTTGGCTTTATGCCATTCACAACAGGGTGAGCAATGGTCGGATTGGTTTCGGGTGCTCCCGATGTCAAGCTTAGGAGACACAACGGATGGTCAGACTTATCGTTGTGTCCTTGTTGGGGCCGGGGTCCCTTTATTCTCTTTGGACCGATCGTGTTCTACTTGTTCACGGACTTTCACTGGGGACGTTTTTGGGAACCATGCGATATCGATATCGTGTGCAGGTGTTGTGGGTATCAAGCATCGTCACAATGTTGTTTGCGACACTGATGACATGCCTCTTCGTCCGGCGGATGCGCTATTATATTCGTGGGATGGTGGACATGACGTGTATGTCTTTTTGGCTGGTTCATCGCCCTTAACTCAGGCTCATGGGAGTTGTGCGTGCTGCTCATAGTAACCCGTACTAAGTATGATGTTTGGTGCGCTTATTTGGGCTATGACTTACGTCCTCCCTTTCTCTTTCCCTTCTTTAGGATAATTGGAGGCATGTATCGTTGTCATGCTACAACGGATTCAGCGGTACTCCGGGGAAGCAGGACACTCGTGTGCAAGCTGCGACACAAATTTTCACTCGTATTAGTTTATCTAAAGCTAAGGGTGTGGGGCCCAAACTGTTTCGCGGCTCCCTACCAACTCTTTGTAATTTTCTTATTTATTATTAATTACTATCAGTAGTATACTCGATAATGAAAATACCGTACACATAAATGTCATACAAAACGTTATTTGAAGTATGAAAAAAGTAGCACTTAGTTGTGATAGTATAAATGAAAGTTTTTTTAGACTCTAAAATTTTCGTCATTTATGACTCGTGGACCCGTAAAATCGACGTGGTAATACCCGACTCGTCTCAACCTCGATCATGTACAAATACCAGATAAATGCCCAACCCAAATCCAATAACCCATTGTGCGACAATCTCCGACTTATTTTAAAATGGTATACTACTCCATATAAATTTAGAACTCGTACCCAAAGTCTCAAAGACTGTCTTAAGAGCACGCACAATGTTGTGCTTCAACGAAATGGAATGTCAATTCTTGAGCTAAGAGAAGAGATACGACGTTAACTTCAACCCTGCAATGATGTGTTCTAACAAATTGGAGAGTTAATTCTCCATCAAAATTTAATGTAGCTAACTTTTCATTTGTAGTAGACAAGTAGGGATCTACAACTCTCTCCTCTCAAATACCCCACCCACTCTCATATACTTCGTCATATGCTACAAACTACGATAATCAATCACGATTTAACTTTTTTTTGTTTGAAATAAAACTTTTTAGTTAGTTAATATAGTTCGAGAATATTAATTATTTTTTTCCCTAAGGGCCCGCTCGGTATCACTGCTGTTTTCGGTTTTTGGTTTTTTTTTGCGTAAAAAATTTAGTTAAATAAGTTAAAAAATTAACTTTAAATTGTTTGGTTCTATATTAGTCATATAGAAATTGAATACTGACAACTGAAAACTAAAAACAATTTTTTCTGATTTTCAAAAACAGGACTTTGCTTAAAAAAAAAAAAAAACAGAAAACGATACCAAACAGGCCCTAACAAAATCATTTTATTTGTATGTTTTTAAAACGGCAAATTCCCTTGGTGCCCCCGAACTATGTCACAATGCTCGTGGTGCCCCTATGTTTGAAACTTGTACCTTGCGGTGCCCCCGAACTTTACACCTATAGGCACGTGGTGTCCTTGTCACCTCTTATTTTTTAACACCATTAACTTTTCGATGTTAAATGGTGATTTGGCATAGGATTAGTAGATTTTAATTAAACCATTTGCAATTAATTAACTAATAAAAAAAATTAAAAAAAAAACCCAATTTTTTTTTCTCTCACCTGAGCTACCAACCTCCCCCACCCTCCCAGCCGCCTCACTCACCGTCGCCGGCCATGTAACGCCCTGACTTATCGCTTCAGTCGAAAGTCGTCACCTATGGCAGCTTGCCAGGCTGTGGGCTAGCCTCACAGACCAACACGGGTCCTTCCGGCGCACTTTAACCCCACTCATGCGCACCCTAGGAAACTTCCCAGGAGGTCGCCCAACCTGAAATTATTCTCAGTCAAGCACGCTTAACTGTGGAGTTCTGATCACATGGGCTTCCTAAAAGGAAAGTCGACTTTGTTGGTATGAATAACACTGTCAATCCTTTTAAGCACCTCATATGAGCTCTAAATCTCTTACGAATCTCCTCTGAAATCTGGGGTATTACAGGCCACCCTATCACCTCCCCTACCCCCGAATCCACCACCACTGGGCCGCATACGGCGACGCAAGCCCAGTAAGGTGGGTCATCGGGGCTGAGAATAGGCGGAAGAAGGCGAAAAACGGCGTTGTCGAGCCCAGAACTGTTTCCCGAAACCCATGTTTTGCCTTCTTTCGCTTGTTGCTAGTCCCGATGACCCACCTTACTGGGCTTGCGCCGTCGTATGCGGCCCAGTGGTGGTGGATTCGGGGGGAGGGGAGGTAGTCGGAGGGGCGACGGTGGTTGTGGGGGCGGTAGGGAGGGTGGGGCGGTGGGTTAAGCTGAGGTGAGCGAAATTAAAAAAATTGATTCTTTTTAATGATTTTTGTATTATTAGTTATTAATTACAAAAGATTTGATTAAATTTTTACTAATTGTAAGCCAAATCACCTTTAACATCCAAAATCTAACGGCGTCAGGAAATAGGAGAGGACAAGGGCACCGCGTGCCTATAGGTGCAAAGTTCGGGGGCATCGCAATGTACAAGTTTCAAATATGGGGCACCATGCGCATTTTGACATAATTCGGGGGCACCACGAGAATTTGCCGGTTTAAAAAATAATGTTGTAACATGATATAATTTTCATTTCTACTTATTTATGTAACTTATTTTGATTATTACAAAAAAAAATTGTAAAAAATGAGTGGAAGTGTGAGAAAGTAATAAACAAATAAATACAATTGAACCCACGAAGTGGAGAGTTCGAAAGGAGAGTGATATCATCGTAGTGGTGATACTGGCGAAGTAAGTTATTGAATTCCCAAGGAAACAGAATAATGTGATTGAGAGTTAAAGTTTCATGAAGATTGCGTTTCAAAGTTGTACATGGCCCAGCGAAATCAAATCCGTTACTATTTCATCTTTGATCCAACTCCTAGCCCACTCCGTGTACGGTATACCCCTCCAATCACGTGTTAGCATTTTATAAATTTTTTTAGAAAATATAATATTTTAAAGATAGAATAATGAAATGCTACCACGTAATTTGAGGGTATACGGAGTGAGATAGGAAAGTGGGACGGATGTTTCACACGACCTAAAATCATGCAAGGGAGAAGAGAAATAAATTCGAGCGCACGTGGTTTCTCGACATGTTTAGTTTTTGTTTGTTTGGTCATATTTTGATGGTTTAATGAATTGGAGAGTTGGACAGTTGTAAATTTGGAATTTGTCCGGCTGTTTAGGTGTTTGAGATTCGAGGGCATCCCTCCTTCTTCCTGACCTTTCCGCCGAAAGGTACTCGGCCTTAAGAATTTGTATTTGGATTAATAACACCCATCTTCCTCTTAGCCTACTAGTCTACTACTCATATAGAAGTCCAAGTAACGGAATCAGACTCCGTTTACGTTTCCATTTATTTGGTTTAATGTTCTTTTTTTCCACTCCATTACCCTCCTTTATCCGACTCCCCCAAAATAAAACTCTCCTCAATGAAGAGGTAACTTATTCCAATCCCCTTTTTATTTTCTCTCTCTTCCCCTACCTTCCCTCTCCACACCACACCACAACGCACTTGTAACACCCCGACTCATCGCTGAGATGGAAGTAGTAACCTATGACAGCTTGTCAGGCTGTATACTGACCACACACACCAATACAGGTCTTTCCGTTGCACTTTGACCTCACTCGTGCTCAACCCGGGAAATATCCCAGGAGGTCACTCATCTTAGCACGCTTAACTGTGGAGTTCAATCTTAATAACATGGGCTTCCTAATAGGAAAGTCGACTTTGTTGGTATTAGTAGCACTATCAATCCTTTTTAAGCATATTATGTGAGCCCTTAATCTCTTACAAGTCTCCTCTGGGGTATTACACTCACCCCTTCTTAAGATCGCAACGTCCTCGTTGCGCCTGCCACCCAACCATAGTCTAACTCCAGGATCTTTTCCCCACTAGGCTGCTGACCTAGGCACTCCTGACCAGAGGATCAACACGCGGTCGCAGGGTTGCTCTGATACCATTTGTAACACCCCGACTCATCGCCTGAAACGGAATTAGTCATCTATGTCAGCTTGCCAGGCTGTATACTGATCCCACAGACCAATACGAGTCCTTCAGGCGCACTTTAACCTCACTAGTGCGCACCCTGGAAAATTTCCTAGGAGGCCACACATCCTGAAATTGTTCCCAATCAAGCACACTTAACTGTCTTATCACATGATCCTAAAAGGAAAGTCGAATTTGTTGGTATGAGTAGGACTATCAATTCTTTTTAACCACATCATATAAGCCCTTAATATCTTATGAGTCTCCTCTGAAATCATGGGTATTACAGCACCACTCCTAAGCCACCACCACACCTGTCGGCCCCGAACGTCGACCACCAATCATGCCGGGGAATGGACGGTCGGACATCATCCTCCGGCGACCCGCACTACCTCCGACACCCTCCTCTTTATTTCTCCCTTTTTCTCCTCCTCTTCCACCCAACAACCACCGTCTCATCACTAACCACCACCTCCAACCTCCACTGTAGGCTATACTTTTTCAGCCGCCCCGAACCTAACGACGGCCTTGTGTGCCGCCTGCATCTCGCTTCTTTTTTATCTCACGTTTTATCTCTCCTCTCAAGTGGAAAATGGAGGGGGGGGGGGGCGTGGCAGAGTTTCGCGTCGGATGGGCGGGGAATCGCCGGCCACTTCTCGCGGTGGTGACGACACAGAATCCTGTGGTCATGGGCGTTGAGTGGCAGTGTTAGGGTGGGGATAGGGGGAATGAGGGAGGAGAGAGAAAGGCAAGGGCGTGGTTTTTTTATTTACTCTTTTGTCCCTGTTTAAAAAATAATTTCAATCTATGGTGAAGTTGAACCAAATTACTTAAGGTAAGTAACGAAACTTATTACCACTCCACCTCTAATCGAGTTAAGTGTCAAATTGGTCCCCGAACTTTGCCTTGAGGGTAAAATTGGGGACCTGTAACTTTTGTTGTAAAAAATGGGGACTTACCCCAATTTTCCATCCAATTATTAACCCCGTTAGCCCTCCTCCATGACTCTTTCTCTGTCTTCTCTCCTCTTCTTCCACCTTAATCTCTTTAAGTCTTCAATAAGAGAATCATAATATAAAAATGCGGCGATTCCGTCGGTGAATCATCTACGGTGGTGGAGGTTGGAAGATACTCGACTGTTTACATTGAACTTCAGAGGAGCCGGATCGAACACTCTCTCCCTCTGCCACGCGTTCTCACCGGAAACTTCTCCGTCGTCGACGGCGTTAAAAGCTCTGCCGCCGGCAATCCCGGTATATTTTTCTTCCCTTTCTGGGTTTTGTTTTATAATCAATTTTTTTTAAAAATTGGTTTGTTGTACTTCAATCTATATCTGTCGATATTTTCTGGGTTATATGTTTAGTATTTGAGTAAATTATGGGTGTCATTGTTAGGATTTGGATAATTTATGGATTGTTGAATTTTTTGGGTAATTTCTGGGTTACATTTTTAGGATTTGGGGAAGATGATATGAAAGAGAAGAAAGAGGAAAGGAGTTAACTGTTATGGTTGTATTGGGCTTGTTGAGGTGGTACATAGGTGCGTTTTCCTGGCTCTGTTGATGCGTCAATGTCTTCTACAAGTTATTTCTTCATGTCCTCTGTGTCCAACATAACATCTTCAAAATCATTTGTTGCATCTTTACCAGTTGCGGAAAGAAGAACTTCATCACCACCAGGATGATCATCCATAAATGGAGTTACATCATACACCTTTCCACCAATGATAAGGCAGCAATCCTTGGTGCTGTTGTGCTTTGACGCATCCTCAAAGGTGAGAAGTTTACCATCTCGTGCCATCTTTTCTGAGCTTCTTAAGAGTGTAGAAATGGAGAGAGAAAAAGCAGAGGAAGGTAATTTTTCTTGGGGATCGAAAGGAGTTAACTGACATTAACATTGGATGGAAAATTGGGGTGAGTCCTCATTTTTCACAACAAAAGTTACGGGTCCCCAATTTTACCCTCAAGGCAAAGTTCGGGGACCAATTTGATACTTAACTCCCTCTAATCCATTCCATTCCGTTTCCATTGCAAATGTTATACCAAACTCCCCTTATCGAATTGTCATATTACTCACGATCGAGGTCCTATATTGGCCGATCACCTTTTCTTCCCCTTTGCCTTCCTCAATCCGTCATCATCCCATTATTTTGCGAATTCGTCATTGGCCGGGATAATTGTTGATTATAAAATTTTATAAGGTAAAAATGGCCTAAATTCGCCTATTAATTATATTAATTTTTTAAAGATTATCTAATAAGCATTGGTTGTGCATGATTTGATGCTTAATATAAGTTTAGATGTTACCGGAGGTTTTGGGGTTTGAGATGAACGCTTTTCTAAATCTCAAATAGTGAGCCAAGAGTTATAATACGCTAGATGTTAAAATTGTGAAACCGCCATGGGCCACGGTGGTTTTAAGGGATCAACGGCTTCTTCCAGGGGCGTATTGGCACTGTTTGATACCCTTAAAACCGCTAGGGTTCCTGGCGGTTTTGTCACGAACCTGAAAGGGGGTGACGTGCACCCCATAAGGTTGAATAAGTTTTTATTCGACCCATTTTGTTTAACATTTATTTTTTGAGTCTTCTTTCGAAAAAATTCCTTAAGGTGATAAAAACATGCATAAAAATAAAAAAAGTACGAAACTAGAGTATAAATTAGCCAACAAAGGTGAACAATATGAATACCAAATTAAAGGTGAACAATATATATGATGGAAGAAAAACTACTCTAACAACCTCCCAGCTTGTGTACTAACTTAACCAACCACCTAATTAACTACCTATCTAACTAAGGTTTAAGACTCCTATAGTTGCAATATATCTTCGTGCATGTTTGGTTGCACTTTTTTTTAGACCAAGTAACGGAATCCTACTCCGATAACATATTATCCTTCTATATTATTAAAGGAGGCTTTTTTAGAGCTCTCACAACGACCGAACATTATTAGAGAGTTTGGCTAATATTACATTGAAATATATAGCGAATATGATTTTGAGTAGGACTCCGCGGCTCTACATAATATATATATAAATATAGAAATAGGATCAAATGAGTCCTTTAGGATTAGATGAGTCCATGAGTCCCAATCACAGCCGTTCATCCAATCTAATCAGACGCTCGATATTTCGCCACCCCTTAGGGGGTAAAACAGTCAATTGCAACAGAGATATTAAACTCAGAAAAATGGCCTCCCTCCTCATTTCTACAATTTCAATTTCTCTCTCCTGATCTTCATTTTCCCCAAATTCTCTGCAATCACGATTTTCTTTTCTCTCTCCTCCGCTTCGCCGCTGCCCTCACCGCTTTCTCTTTCTCGCCATCGTACTCGCCACCTTACCTGCCGTCGTAGCTGCCGCGTGTGCTGAACATCTCCGTCTACATCAGCCCTGACTTCTCCTCCACCTCCTCCGGATCATCCTCCTCCTCGACATTTTCTCACTCCTCTCCTCGCGTCGACGCTGCAACCGCCGCCTTTGTTGCATCGTCGCCGTCACCGTCACCGCCGCATTTGATCATAAAGAGGTTTAGTCCTCTTAAATTTCAATTCATCGATTTGGAATTTAATTTTCATCAGATTATTTGATTCGATTGAATAATCTTGTTGATTACGCAGTGTGATTTTCTCATCGGAAAATATGAATTAGGCGGCGTTCGAGACTCCGGCGGTTGAAAATCTGAATTTGGTGGCCATCGAGACTCCGGCAGCTATTTTGGAGGTTTTCTTTTATGTTTCTTTCTCCTCGATCAGATTAACTAGTCTTGTTTTAGTATCGATTGTTTTTTTTTTATTATTGTGATTTCTGAAACTTATGATGTTATCGAGTGATTTCTGAGTTTCGATTCATTTTTTTGGTATCTTAATTGAAATCTAGGGTTTGCGCTCCTTATACGCCCTTCTGAATGATTTGGATGAACATTTTCGATGTCGGCAGCGGTCTATTATCGGAGTTCTGGTCGCGATTTTACTGCTCTCAGGTATAGCATCTCTTTCGTCTGAATTAATTTGATGGTACGTTTTTATGTTATGATTTATTTTTCGCTGAATTATATGTTCCAAGGTTTTTATCTGAATATTGCTGATTTGTGGAGTTTATTGTTGTAATTTTGTGTTTGACAGTTACTTTTCTTGTGAATGTTGCAGTTTCTGGTTTGATTGTTTTAGGTTTGATGTGGCAAATAATCAAATGTCATTGCGAGATTCGATTTTTGTTTCACTGGAGTAGTATTATGGTTTGTTTATTTCTTTAGTGGCTGGAATTTTGTGGTTTAGTAACCAGGTGTGGCCTTTTCTTGTGAATTCTGCTGGGTTGATCAGGTTTATGGTCGAAATCGTTAGGTGGTTGCATATGTGGATTTGTTTTTGGATTTTTCGGTGACAAAGTTTTGCGTAGAATGACATCGAATGACTTATGTCATTCTATTGAAACATGTGTGTCATTCTATGGGATATTTGTCATTCTATAGTGAAATCCATCCATATGATTTTATGAGAAACCTGTCATTTTATGGGACATAGGTTTTAAAATGCTGATATAAGTTTGGATGGTAATGTATTAGTGTAGTTTGGTCTGTGGTGAATGTTTTTGTAAGATCCTATGAGACATTCATGTGATTCTATTCTATGAATGAGTTTGAGGTCTAGGTTTTTTTGGTGTAGAGGCTGTTTGAGATTCAGCCTAGTTGATACATTTGCAGCTGTTTTACTCCTATAGTCTACTAGCTCAATTGGCAGAGCGCCCTCTCATGGACGGAAGGTGTAGGTTTGATTCCTACGTAGACTAGATGCTTATCAAGTCTAGAAAAATCGGATACTTGATTACATCTTTTGCATTCGCCTACTGTGAGGTTACTTGAATTCCCATAATATAGCAGAAAAACAACATTATGTCTTGACTTTCTCTTATCATTTTAGCTGAACCTTGATAAAGTATGGTACCAATCTTATTGTATTTCATAGCCGATATGGGAGTCGAACCCACATCTTGTGCGTTGCACAATGCTCTTCCAAATTGAGCTAATCGGCTTTAAGAACATTATCACGCAAATTCATCAAATATGAACCTGTCTAACCAGCAACTAGAGAATCGAAACCAATAAGTCTCGTCTCCCTTATCACCCCTAAAGATAGGGACTGATATGTCTCGCACAGTGAAAATGCTTCGAGAAGTATTCTTGCCCATCAACTCAAGATTTTGATCTATTATGGTAATTTCATCTCTATCTCGTCATCCTTTTGTGATGTTGTCAGCTTGTGACATGGCCTATGAAAACAGAACATGAGATGAGAGTTCTGACATGATGTTGAATCAAACACAGGTACATGACAAGAAAGGTGTAAAACAATGGAAAAGGATCCAAGTGAACCTTCAAGAGCACGTTCATATTCCCAGCTTCCCTGAGGGCTTGTCAGTAGAATCATATGACGAGATTTTTGACAAATACCTCAGCAAAATCGCCATGGAGCCGTTGCCACAAGACATGCCTCTGTGGGAGATTCATCTCACAAAATTTCCAACTAGCAAGGCAGCTGGACACTGTATTTTCAAGCTTCATCATGCACTGGGAGTTGGTTTTTCTTTCACGGGAGCACTTCTTTCCTGCTTGCAAAGAGCAGATGATCCATCACTTCCACTAACTTTCCCTTCCCTCCAATCAAGTTCAGAAGCTAACACCATTGCCAAGGCTGCTATCGGCTGTGTGCCAAGAACATTATCTACAATCTACAACACGACATGTGATTTTGCATGGAGTGTTCTGAAGAGCCGAGTTATTGCAGATGACAAGACGCCAATTAGATCTAATGGTGGTGCAGTTGAATTCCAGCCAGTCCGAATCTCCATGGTGGCATTGTCCTTGGACCTAATCAAACAAATCAAAGCAGAGCTGTAAGGTTTTCTTTACTTTAAATTTTATGCATTGACAACATCTGACAGAATGCACAAGTTCATTTGCACAGTTAATAATAGGCGCAACTTACAACTGCTCTATTACACAGTACCAATATCTGAGTTCTAAGATTTGATTTCGACAGGCCAAGAAGTTAGATTGTTAGGCAAGCAAATTACCTCAGAGAACACTTGCTTTGCCTTGCAGCTGCATTTAGACGTAGGAAAACAGCTCAAATAATGGCACCATGAACAATGGTCATTTCCACTTACTCCATTTAGAATCACCACATTATCGAATTCAATCACACACACCATCCAATAGAATTACATACTAACTAATCGAATCACTCTCACTGACAAATAAAATCACACACACTAACCAATAGAATCACTCTTATTAACAAATTGAATCACACACACTATTGAATGAAATCACACACAAACGAATTGAATCACTCATACTTACAAATAGAATCACACTAAAAAAAATAGAGTCACACACTAACACATTGAATCATAGTAACTAGCATAAAGAATCACACACACACTATCAATTAAAGTCACACACGCTAACAAATTGAATCACACACTCTAACTAATAGAATCACACACACTAATACGAATTAAATCATACACACTTCGAATGAAATCACACACACTATCGAATACAATCATACACTCTATCCAAAAGAATCACACACACTATCAAATAGAATCACACACTCTAACTAATAGAATCACACACACTAATAACGAATTAAATCATACACACTTCGAATGAAATCACACACACTATTGAATACAATCACACACTCTATCCAAAAGAATCACACACACTATCAAATAGAATTACACACCCTATCGAATACAATCACACACTCTATCCAAAAGAATCACACACACTATCAAATAGAATTACACACCCTATCGAATAGAATCACACACCCTATCGAATAGAATCACACACCCTATCGAATAAAATCACACACACTAACTAATAGGAAGAACATGTGTGATTCAATAAGCATTACTGTGTGATTGCAAATTCTATCTAAAAATCGAAATTGAAGGAGAACATGTGTGATTCAATAAACAATACTGTTAGATTGCATATTCTATCTAAAAATCGAAAAATGGAAGTCAGTATGATTCCAAATTCGTAAATTTCAGAAGAATGCAAGAATATGATTCCAAATTATCGAAAAATCTCAACACTATTCAAAATTTTAGTTGCGAAATTGTATTATGTGATTGAATCTTACGAAAAGTCAAATCAAAACTAGCGATAATCAAAACTCGAATAAAAAAAATTGATCGAATGATTCGAAATTCATATGTTTAATTGATTGTAAAACTTGTAAATTACCTTGTTGAACCTTGTTTTGAAGATGCAAAGCAAATTGAAGCCTTGAATCCTTGCAGTTCCTTTGAATTTTTGATCTCTGGACGTTTGATTTGGGGATTTTTTAGGGTTTAATTTAGGGATTTTTGGAGGAGAGAGAAACAACTCAGAGATACGGGTTGGGTTTGTATTTTTAAGAGAGAGAAATTTTGTGTTTGGGATGAGAAGTTGGGTCGATGACCCATTCCTTTGATCTCCGCACGCCTATTTGGCTCAATCTCAGCCCCTTCTTTTCCTTTACGTCCGACGGTCGAGATGAGGACTCATGGACTCATCTAAATAGGCGGACTCATCTGAACCCGCCTGTATATATATATATATATATATATATACAGGCGGGTTCAGATGAGTCCGCCTACTCTGGTGAGTCCGTGAGTCCTCATCTGACCGTTAGATCTAATGAGATGAAGGGCCGAGATGCAACCAAAAAAAGACGCAGGTTAGAAGAGTTGAGCGCGCTCGTGAGAGTCATTCTTTCTGAACTCAATTTCTCTCTCTAAGTAAACAATTCTCAGCTGTTTCTCTTTCGTCCCAAAATCCCCAAATTAAACCCTAAAAATCCCCAAATCAAACACCAGAGATCGAAATTCAAAGCAACTGCAAGGATTCAAGGCTTCGATTTGCTCTGCATCTTCAAAACAACGTTCAACAAGGTAATTTACAAGTTTTCCAATCAATTAAACATATAAATTTCGAATCATTCGATCAATTTTTTTATTCGAGTTTTGATTATCGTTAGTTTTTATTCGAGTTTTCGTAAGATTCAATCGCATAATACAATTTCGCAACTAAAATTTTGAATCGTATTGAGATTTTTCGACAATTTGGAATCATATTCTTGCATTCTTCTGAAATTTAGGAATTTGGAATCATACTGACATCCATTTTTCGATTTTTAGATAGATAGAATTGTTTATTGAATCACACATGTTTACCTTCCATTTCGATTTTTAGATAGAATTTGCAATCACACAGTAATTCTTATTGAATCACACATGTTCTTCCTATTAGTTAATGTGTGATTTTATTCGATAGGGTGTGTGATTCTATTCGATAGGGTGTGTGATTCTATTCGATAGGGTGTGTGTACTATTCGATAGTGTGTGTGATTCTTTTGGATAGAGTGTGTGATTGTATTCGATAGTGTGTGTGATTCATTCGAAGTGTGTGTGATTTAATTCGTTATTGTGTTTGATTCTATTAGTTAGGGTGTGTGATTCAATTTGTTAGCGTGTGTGACTTTATTTGATAGTGTGTGTGTGATTCTTTGTGCTAGTTACTATGATTCAATGTGTTAGTGTGTGACTCTATTTTTTTTAGTGTGATTCTATTTGTAAGTATGTGTGATTCAATTCGTTTGTGTGTGATTTCATTCAATAGTGTGTGTGATTCAATTTGTTAGTAAGAGTGATTCTATTGGTTAGTGTGTGTGTGATTTTATTTGTGAGTGCTAACAATATTGCTGTCATATAGTGACTCTTCTAATCTTGGTTTTGCTCTGATTTTCTTTTTTAATTGCAAAAGGTCGTTAGCTCAATGGTAGAGCCTTGTGCAATATGCAAATTGGTGTGGGTTCAAGTCCCACACGGCCTAATACCAGTTTTATGTGTGTGTTGGATTGTAGCTTTGCATCACTTTCCTTGATCTTGCTAGCCTCTTCTGTGTGGGCGTAGTATGTACGCAGCTCATCATAAGTCTACTTTTGATGCGAGTTGGGCATTCCCAAAGAGAGTTTATTTCAATGGCGAGAACTGTGTAATGCCCCTCCCTAGTGATTTCCCGAGACTACCTAAAGAGGGCTGGTAGATCTGTCGGTACATGTCAATCTCATGTTAGGGTAAAACTTATATGACCTTGTTTTCATGTAGGTGTCAACTGTGAATTAGAGAGCGATATTAATTAGTTAGCTGTCATTATTAATATCAGTGCATACAATGTCATTGTGCTTGTATTATTAGTGCAACAATAGAAATGTGCATCTCTTTCTCTCTGATTGTGAAGCTGTGTAGGCTTTGCTTTATTTCCTCATACAGAACAGATTAGCCCGACAGGAACACAACTGATCACCTACTGGCGTGGGTGACGTTACTGTTGCATTCCGTATGGTTTGAACTCTTCTTTCTTTGCTCAGTAACTATCATTCTAAACCTCACATTTAAACCAAAGAACAAATTTGTGCGACATCTTCAAGTCACCTGATCATGTAAGGCAACAACAACAATCCATTATCTTGGCTATGTGGGACTCGAACCCACACAATTGTGCCATCGGGCACAACGCTCTACCATTGAGCTAATAGCCATTAGGGTGAATTATACTTAATCAATAACCTGAAAATGGAATACATAAGTAAAGACAATGAATACGAGTTGAATGTTCCACTTCTTGGGTTATTAATACCATTAGCTTTTGCCCACTCTTTCACCTGAAATGAAGATAGAAAAAAGTCAATAACCCAAACTAAGTTTTCCATTATGCTCAATAGAAGCTTTATTAAGTAGTCGTTAGAACCCGTACCAACAGAACCATATCACGAAAACGGCGATATATAAGACTGATCCACAACAAGAATTTAGACTTCATGTGTCCTGACAGGTTGTTAATTGAGATGTCACAAGAGATTTTCTGATATCTGCTTTCGGGCTACTACTTTCATTGCACTAAATCTCTACAAGAAAAGAAAAGAAAAAATCTCCAAGTCACAATGCTGAATTTTGAAGTTCAGTCTGCACCAAGCATTCATGTGGTGCAATTTATCTTCACGGGACATTGGTTCTGTGGGAGATTTAAATCAGACATCTGAGTAGACCACACATTCATAAATGCAATGACATCATTTTATCACGCTCCACTTAATCCACATATGCCCAGCAGAATTTACAAGCAAATTCACAAGCAAAAACCACACCTGGTTACTAAACCACAAAATTCTAGCCAAACAAGAAATAAACAAACCAAGATCAGCATTTGATATCAATGATTAACTGGATTTTTCGAAACTGCACATCAAATTTTAGCAAATTTACCTGATTTTCAATACAATAATTTCAATACAAACTGTAAAAACTCAGCTTATTCAGTAATGATTGATCGGAAAACAATTATTATAAGAACATAAGTGGGAAATATGTAGCATGGTCTCACCAGGATGTGCATTCCTAAACTTTCTCCTGCATACAAAAGCCAATTCCGAAAAGAATCATCCCTGTCAAATCTGCTGCCACAATATCACCTTCAAATATTGTTGTTCTTCGCTTCAAAGTTTTTCTAGAGGTTTCTGTTTCACAAAATTTGAACATATAGCTACTGTCAGTAAACCTCATCCAAAGACATCATATCTCACATCCAAAGACATCATATCATACATCAAATGGCAATATGCTCGGTTTATCGATGCAGCAGCTAGAATCAAACAAAAATGCAAAAGACATCATATTAATTGAATAACAATGGTTCAGCCACTCCTTTTCAACACCATCTTATCCATGCTACAATTCAAATCAATCACACTCCAAATCAGAACTAACGTATAAAATCGCTCAACATACGCATGAATTTTAGAAATCACACATCAAATATACAAAAGCAAACCTATTTGCAAACCAGTCTTATCTAGTCCACCAACAAAACCAGTAAATTAACAAATTAGATCATAAACAGGAGAAATATGCAGAATATAATCAAATTAGGCAAAAATACAATCACACATGATCACAAATACAATCACACAAATCGCATCAAAATTTTTGCACAAATCGCTGATCTAATTTGCGCAAATTACATGATTCGTGATGTCGTCCGAATTCGCCATGGACTGAGCTCGAGCTACTCGCTAGAAAATTCGCCAGAAATGCGTTGGATTGGAGACGTCTTTTCTCCGATTCCGGAAATGCAGCCAGTACTTTATCGAACTCTACAATATCATCAGATTAGGCGAAATCAATACCAAAATTCAACAACAAAATAAAAATCGAAATCATCAAAATCAAAACCAAATCGATTGAATTAATCAAGTGACGATGATAAAAACAGATAGAAATTGAATCAAATCGATTAAAACATCTAATGAATGTAAAAATTAAAATCATAAACCCTAGATTTTATTCTAAACAAAAATGAAAACAATTGAGAAAGAAGAAAGAACCTGATATTGGTGTATGCATTACGATTGGTGGCGTAGATACAGAAATTGACGGCGAAGAGAGAGCGACGGCGACTAGGGGTGTGAAATTTTAGGCGTAATGGTGGAGCGGCGGCGAAGTGGTGGCGTGCGTGCGTCGTTTGTAGAGAATTTGGGGGAGACGAGGATCAGGAGAGAGAAAATGGGAGAGAAATACTGAGGAGAGAGAAAATGAATATGCAAATATGAGGAGGGGGCGGTTTTTTTTTATTTTTATATCTGTGATTCAATTGACGGTTTTACCCTTAAGGGGTGACGAAATGTCGAGCGTCGGATCAGATTGGATGAACGATTGTGATTGGGACTCATGGACTCATCTAAACCTAAAGGACTCATTTGATCCTATTTCTATATATATATATATATATAGGAATTGTATCAGGTTAGAAGTAAAGTTATGTCAGAAGGTCAGAAGTAATCTGGAGCGTCCATCCTGATGATCCAACGGCTGACGACGCGCGCGGTTTTCTTTCCCTCCAGCTAACTCCACCACCTGTGGACGCTAACTCTAGAGTCCCAGGGGTATTTCAGTCATTTTATTAAATTAGGAAGGGGAAATCAGCGAATTTGTTCTCATTTCATTCATTCTGTTTCTCTCTCCTCTTCTCCCTTTCTCTCCTCAAAAATCCAAATCTCTCTCCTCATCCACGACGCCGGTAACTCCTCCATGTCCACAACTCCGTTTCTCTCTCCTCGCCGACGACGCGCGCGATTCATCTCTCTCAGGTTTGTATTTTTCGAAACCCTAGCTTTCGTTTTTTATGTTTTTTTGTCTTCTCTTTTTCTCCCAAATTTCTTCCGATTTTGATCTTCGCTGTAGCAAATCGAACACGCATTTTAATCTCTCCAACAATCAACGATTATCCAGAGATCAAAGAAGGTAGATTAATCTTGTTCTTATCCTTTCAATTTCGTCATTCAAAATTTCTAGGGTTTGTGGTTGATTTTCCGATTTATTTCTGCATTTACGTTACAGATTTGGTTTAATTTGTTGATTTCGTACAGTTTTCTTCGATAATCGAAATTTTTAGGGTTTATGTTTGATAATTTTCTTCGAATTCGCAGAAATGGGTAAACGGAAAGCTGTCAACCATGGCCAAAGTTTGTCAAAGAAACAACTTGTCTCAAGCGAAGAAGGTTCACAAGAATTGGCGCTTCAACACCTACAGTTGACGTCAATTTTAAAGTTGATCGCCGTCAAAACAAACGCTCCGTATGATTTTTTTTTTTTTTCTGCTCATTAGGATGTAGAGTTAGTAAATTTATATAGTTGATTTAGCAAAGTTATGCATTAAGTTAGTAAAGTTAGCAGAGTTATATGTGATTTGGTCAGTGAATTTTGTGAAGTAGTAAAGTTAGCAAAATTATGCAGTTGAGTTAGCAAAGTTAACAAAGTTATGTATGATTTGGTCAGTGAAGTTTGTGAAGTTTGTGAAGTTAGTTAAGTTAGCAAAATTATGCAGTTGAGTTAGCAGAGTTATGCATGAAGTTGGTAAAGTTAGCAAAGTTATGTATGATTTAGTCAGTGAAGTGTGTGAAGTTAGTAAAGTTAGCAAAATTATACAGTTTAGTTAGCAGAGTTATACATTAAGTTAGTAAAGTTAGCAAAGTTATGTATGATTTGGTCAGTGAAGTTTGTAAAGTTAGTTAAGTTAGCAAAGTTATGTGTGCTTTTTGTCAGCGGAGTTAGTAAAGTTAGTAAAGTAATTATGCTTTTGGTCAGTGAAGTTAGTCAATCTATATAGTGTAGTTAGCAAAGTTAGTAAAGTTATGTATGCGTTTGTCTCCCCCCAACTTAAATACTCTCTGATGATTTGTGATTGTTGTTATTGTGTTGTGCTTGTGGACATAATGAATGAAGATTATACAGTCTTACTGCTGAAATTTTTGGTGTTATGATTTGGCTATCACATGAATCTGCACTGCGTGCTCTCACACGCTTTTTTTTTTGTCATTTTTCGTCAAAATTTTGCGTCTAGTTTCACTCAAGGTTATTACTGTTTTTTAAGATTAGATGATGGTAGTATGTGTGTAACTGTATGCCATTACGTATGCCTTTTAGTCTGGTGAATCAAAATGAACTAGTTTCTGTTTTTAGTCCTGTGTGAATTGTGATGTTGCTAGTCTGAATTGTATAGTAAGAAATTACAGATGTTTCACGAGTGCTTGTTCTACCCTTTGTGCTTGGGTGTTTTATGAGCTATTGGTTCTTTAGGATTATTTGTAGTGCTTATTTTCTTGCGTCTACTTCAGCCTTGTGCCCAAGTTTTTTGGCATGAAGCATGACATGTCTCTTTGATGGAACTTGTTTTCGGTTTGGTGGTACCAGTATTAACTGTGGAGAGAGTTTCATGTGTGGATATTCTTTTAAGTTCATATGTTTGTTTTTTCTAGTCCACAGATTTCTAGCCTATTAGCTCAGTTGAAAGAGCATTGTGCCTTGCACAAAGACGTGGGTTTGAATCCCACATAGGCTTTGTTGTTGATAAGTGCAAAGAGAGTGTTTCGACTTATTTTACTATGTTTACAGTCTACGTAGGATTTGAACCTACACCATCCGCGCCACGCGGTGCTCTACCAATTGAGCTAGTAGACTAAATGGGGCTTCATATATGCTCAATGTGGTAACTGTGTTAACTCTAATAATAGCTCCGGTAACACTAACGCATAACTACATTCAAAAATGTGGAAAACATTGTGGCACATATATTTCGGCCTTTCGGATCTGGGCATTCTTAAGGTGAGCAATACTTGATGGTTTCTATAAGAATATACTTGCGTCAACTATGTCTATGTGCAAAGATTACTATGGACTACAATACTACAAGGTAAGTGTCAGGGGCTTTGATTTATCAAAATTCCACTGAATTTACAACTAAAAGAAGACTCAATTAAACTGTCAGTACACAGCTACCAAAAAAAAAAAAGTTACAAAACTCAGAGCAATACTCACCTGACGCTTTTCCTCATTAAGCTTTTGCAGTTCAAGCTCACTCAGAGCCTCACGTTTGCTTAATTCTTGCACACGCAAGTCAAGCTGTCTTTTCTCAGACTCTAAGTCTTGGTTCATCTTCTCTTGCTCCACAAAAATCTTTCTAAATTGTTCCTGCGCATTAACCTGTATCCTCTTGGACTCAATTGTTAGCTTAATTGCTCCACAGAAAGCAGATTAGTAAAAAAATCTACAAAAGTAAGGAAAAAAACTCATTCTATAAGGTATGAAACTCAGTAACTTCACAAACTCAGTATCTTCAGGATGTTAAGGATACACTTGTTTCCCAAGTAACTTATCCTACATAATCTTGTACATACCATTATTAAGGATAGTGCATCTCTCTCTCTCTTTAGGAATGTGTTTATGTTCTTTCTATAATCTGTATTGAGCTTTTACGGCTCCCTAGCTTGTGAATCTAGGGTTCTCTCCAATCGTATCTATGTATAAATACATCCATGTAATTCTATGATCAAGCAATGCAATATACAATAATTCTCCCAAACCTCTCTAGCCTTTACACACGAACTCTACAATGTAAATTCTAACTTTACTAACTCTACAATGCTAGGTCCGTAACTCCACTAACTTTAAAACACAAATTCCCAAACTGCACTAACTCTACTATACAAACTCCGTAACTCCACTAACTCTACAAAGTAAACTCCATAACTTCACTAACTCTACAATGCAAACTTCATAACTCCACTAACTGTACAATGTAAACTCGATAACTGCACTAACTCTACAATGCAAACTCCCTAACTGCACTAACTCTATTATACAAACTTCGTAACTCCACTAACTATACAAAGTAAATTCCATAACTTTACTAACTCTACAATGCTAACTTTCTATCTCCACTAACTCTACAAAGTAAGATCTCTGCTAATCAATCTCTTCACCAAAAAACCTCCCTATTATTTGAATTTAGGCATTCACATAAACAATGAGACAAGATGTAGGATTCAGCCAATTTGAGCACACAACAATGTGAAGATAGAAACAACGCTCATCCCAAAGTTTTAAAATTACACACAATCACATCACATAATCCAAGGCATAGAAAATGAAAACTCAAAGTTTGCTTCTGCCACATTTCGTCTGACTCAAATCGTAAAAAATGAACAAAAATAAAAAATTGATAAAAAAACGCACAAAAAAAAACGTAAAAACCAATTTTTTTTTCAATTGATTGAAGCTATAGAATCGAATACCTGATTCAATTGATTGAAACTACTTCCTGATTCATTTGTTTCCTTTGATGTAAGTTGGGTGTTTCAAAACCTTCGAACGAATTTGGGGGAAATCGATTGAATAATTTGGGGGAAATCGATTGAATAATTTTGGGGGAAATCGATTGAATAATTTTGGGGGAAATCGATTGAATCATTTTGGGGGCAATCGATTGAATAATTTGGGGGGAATCGATTGGATGATTTTTCGATCGATTCGAATTCGAACGATTTGGGGGAAATCGAACCCTAGATTCAGATTGAAACGATTTGGGGAAATCAATAAATTTCAAAGAAAATATGATCTAATGAATAAAATTCGTGTGATTTTGTTTGAAATTTTCACGTCATATTCGAATTTTCAGGTTAGATTTTGTTTGAAATGATAAAAATTGTGTGATTTGATTTGAAAAGAAGGCTTGACAACTGATGTGTTGAAATGAGAGAGAGGGGGATAGTAGAGCAGTTAGAGAGAGAAAGTTAAAATTTGGAATGAATCTGAAATTTTTGGTCCAACTCGACCCCCCTCCCCCGTGCTGGAATTTGTCCAAATTAGTCTCAGCCTTAAAAACCCGCGCGCGTTCTCAGCCGTCCAGATGAAGCGATCTAACGGCCTATATTACTTCTGACCTTCTGACATATATTTACTTCTGACCGGATGCGGCCCCTATATATATATATGTATGTATATATATATAAAAATTATATCAGGTCAGAAGTAAAGTTATGTCAGAAGGTCAGAAGTAATCTCAGCCACACATCTTGATAATCAACTAACTCTCATAACTTTAGTTGATCAGTAACTCCAATAACTATAACACATAACTCCAATAACTTTGCATCTCTAACTTAACAACATTAACTAAAATACGTAACTACGACTTAACTCCGATAACGGAAACACGTAACCCCGACTTAACTCTGATAACTTTAATAACTCCAATAACTATAAAACACGTAACCCCGACTTAACTCCAATAACTTTGATAACTCCAATAACTTAACTCCGATAACTTCAATAACTCCAATAACTCTAATAACTTCACACACTAAAACACATAACTTAAAAAAAAAAATCGGAAAAATGAACAGTATTTTTTTTCTCTCTCCTCCCATACCCACCCACCACCACCACGAACCACCTAACCACCGCCGGCGACCTTCACCGACCACCCCCTAACGCGCCGTAACCACCACCAACTGACTCGCGCCGGTCAGGCGACCCCACGACGGCATAAATCTCCCCGCGCCACCGCCTCCAAAGTCCTCCACGCCCCTTTGTTCTTATTTTCTCTCTCCTCTCCCACTCCCTTCCCCAGCCCCTATTCTCAACCGCCGCCCCTCCTCTGAATCTCGCCGCCCCTCCACCGTGATTCGCTGCCCCTCCTGGCCTTGGTGCCACCGCTCCTCCAATTTTCAAAGTGAAAAAAATTGGAAATGGGGAGAAGGAATGGGCGGCGGCAGGTGGGTATGGCGGACGAGTGGTCAAGGTATCCCCGCGGTCACGGTGGCTGGGTCGACCCGTCTATGGTGGTGGTCGGCGACGGGCTCCGGCGGGGCTGGGGTGGTCGGGTGGGGTAAGGGGGGAGGGGGTTGGGGGAGGAGAGAGAAAAGGGAAGGGGTTTTTTTTTTATTATTTTTTTTTTGTTTATTTGGTTTAATCTTAACCATTGATTGATGGATGATGTGTGGCTCAGATTACTTCTGACCTTCTGACATAAGTTTACTTCTGACCGGATATATATAGAGTGGGGATTATAAGAGTACCTCTCTGTCAGATCCATCAACTTGAACGCTCCAAATTAAGCCACCTGTCCAGGTATAAATAACCATTTACAGGGTTTTTTTTTTCAATTTTTCAAATCTGACAGATCACTTTCCAAAATCAACTGCTTCCTCATTTTCTCTCTCCTCTCTCGCGTTCTCTCATTTCGTCTCATCTTCTCCGATAACTCACCGCCATCTCTCCGCCGTCGCTGCCTCCGCCTCCGTCATCTTCTCCTCTTTTTTGTTCATACTATAAGGTAATACTTTCGATTTTCTTTTTAATTTTGTGTTTTTGGTTAAATTATGTGATTCTACTCTAAATTGGTTGATTAATCCGTTTATTTTAGTGTTATAGAGCTTTTATTTCTGATTTTGAACATTTTTGAAACCCTAGCTTTTTTGCATGTGATTTTTTTGTGCTAATTTTGTGTCTTTTTTAAAATTATATGTGATTCTACCCTAAATTGGTTGATTAATTGGTTGATTTTAGTGTTATAGAGCTTTTATTTCTTATTTTGAACATTTTCGAAACCCTAGATTTTTTGCATGTGATTTTTTTTGTGCTAATTTTGTGTTTTTGTTAAAATTATATGTGATTCTACTCTAAAATGTTGATTAATTGGTTGATTTTAGTGCTAATTATTGTGTTTTTTGGTGTGTAGCAAAGATGAAAAGGAAGTCGGCTAAAATTAATTCGAAACTGTCGAATTGGGAGTCTACTACCTTAGTATTGCATGATGCAGGGACGAAAAAGCGTCGTTTGGAGACAAATGTGCCGGTAGAAGACGCTTTGCTTGTCGTCAATGAAGAATGTAAAATTGATGTGCCAAAGTAATTGCTTGTCTCTCTATGTTTTGTCACTGTATTCGGTTTTATGTGTCATTATATGTGTTTCCGTGACGCTCTTATGTTTTTTTATGCCTGTGTCATTGTATGCCACTTGTGTGTCATTGTCAAAGTAATTACTTGTCTCTCTATGTTTTGTCACTGTATTCGGTTTTATGTGTCATTGTATCAGTTTCTGTGACGCTCTCATGTCTTTTTATGCTAGTGTCATTGTATGCGATATGTTTGTCACTGTATTGGATTTTATGTGTCATTATATGAGTTTATGTGACACTCTAACGTTTTTTATGCCTGTGTCATTGTATGCCACTTGTGTGTCACTGATTTTGATTTTTATCTGTCATTGTATGTGTTTTTAATTTTATTCTCCAACGCAGGGTGAAACTGGTTACCAAATGCCGCCCAAATTCTTTGATGAAGGTGTTGAGCGTGATACACGACAACCCTGAGCTTGTAAATGGCGTTAAAGAAATTGGGTTTGGGGGGTTGTTGATGTTGAAACTTGGGACTGTTCCAACTTCAATAATCTCGTGGTTAGTTGATGCTTTTAATCATGAGAGCTTTATTTTGAAAGCTTCCTCGAGCAAGGAGTTTTTGCTTGGTAAGGATGATGTTCATGACATGTTTATGTTGCCTAGAGGACCGAATGCGGTTGAATTGATTGAGACAGGAAACAAGTTAACGTCTGATCAACATCCATTAAAAATGAAATGGAGGCAGAAATTTAATATTAAGGGTAATAGTGATGTGATTCCTATTGGAGAGTTTGTTAGTAGGCTGAAAGAGAAGGAGGTCGCAGATGATGAGTTCAAACAAATGTTTGTACTCTTGGCTATGTCATCTTTCTTGGCTCCAACTTCTAATTCCATGATTGATTTCAGTCTTTTACATGCCGTTGACGATGTGTCGAAGATTAAGGACTTTGATTGGTGTGGTTTTGTGTTTGATCAATTAATTGATGGATTCATGAAGCACAAGGTAAAGAAGTTATCATTTGGTGGTGGCTGTGTTCTTGTTTTGATGTTGGCGTACTTCCATAGGCTTGAAGTTCGTGGAGAAGTTCAACCCTGTGAGTTGCCACTCATCCAACATTGGGATGATGAGAAGTTGTCAAAAAGGGTAAAGTCACAATTTAATTCGGGTTCTTTGGCTAATGGCTTGATCACAAAAACTGTGTACACAATTTCCAAATCAAAGAAAGTCCCAGAATCAAAGCATGAAGATATCCCTCATACGTCTGCTGGTTCTCGGTCTGATGGTTGCAAGTATATTGTGTTTGAGCTTCCTGAAGGCATAGGAAATTAAGGGGAGGGCTAGTGGTGATGAAGTCCAGGAGATTTTTCTTCTTATGCAACGAAACATTGAGGTTGTACACCTAAATGTTTTAAGTTCTCTGAATGAACTAAAAAAGAAAAGGGCTGCCTCAAGGCCTGCTGATGATGATGGAGGTTTGAAATTGTCCCCGACGCCCTCATGTTTATTTGATCCTGATGTCCTCCGTTCTTTTGATTCTCTTTGTGAGAAAATGAAGGCAGTGAAAGAAATGACAGATTTCTTAGCAGCATGTGGGATGTCTTCTCAACCACCTGTGGTAACCCTCCCTATTGGTGATGTTAGTGGTGATGAAGCTGGACAGCAACAAGCTGAGAATTTTATTTCTACAGAAGCAATCTCTGGCTTTGAAGATTTAGAATACATTGTGTCTGTGGTTACTGATAGTGTCACCAATGATATTACCACTGGTGTTGCTCCTAGTATGTCTACAGCTACTGTGCCTCTAGAGGTTGCTCGTAGCAAGGCTGCTCATACCAACACTGTTGCTAGCGAGTCTCCTGTCGCAGAGCCTCGTATTTCTGAACTTCATCCTGTTGTAGACCCTGGCGTTACCGAGTCTCTTGTCACAGAGTATGTTGTTACCGATCCGCTTGTCATAGACCATGGCGTTATCAAGCCTCTTGTCGTAGATTCTGGTGTTGTGCCTCTAGAGGTTGCTCGTAGCAAGGCTGCTCATACCAACACTGTTGCTAGCGAGTCTCCTGTCGCAGAGCCTCGTATTTCTGAACTTCATCCTGTTGTAGACCCTGGCGTTACCGAGTCTCTTGTCACAGAGTATGTTGTTACCGATCCGCTTGTCACAGACCATGGCGTTATCAAGCCTCTTGTCGTAGATTCTGGTGTTATAGAGCCTGTTGTTGGCAATTGTGAGGCTACTGAGTCTGCTGCTACCGAATCTGCTGCTACCAAGCCTGCTTTGAATCTTGCAGAGGAGATTATGCCTTCGGAAGGGGTTTGGATTAGTCTTCAGGGGGGCAACCATGATGGGATAGGATGCTCTCTCGACTTTGGTGGTGTCTGCGAGGATACTTTGTTCCTGTCCAATTTTATGATCAATCACAGAGAGATCTTTTAATCAATGCTTTCGCTACGCAAATTTGTAGCTGACTACGTCTTTTTAGATGATTTTGACCTCCCAAATGAGTAAGTGACAAGCTTTTCTTCATACAGTGACACTCTATTGCGCACACAGTGATACTCGGTTGTGCATACAGTTACAGACTTTTTTATACACTTGCTGACTTTTTTAATTTGCTTTTTCTAGTGAGCAGCTGGTGAACTTTAGCCTCTACCATTTTCTTCCAAGGGAAGATCTGGTTACATTTTACGATCGTGAAATGATTACAAATACCATTGTTGAGTGTTGGTCAATCCACCTCAACGATCTTCAACAAAAAGAGAATCAGCACCCGTCAAGGACCTTTTTTGGCGTTAGTCACATGGTATTTTACACTCCCATTTGAGTAAATTTTTGGAGTATATTATCATTGTGTGTTTCACCAATCCGTTTATTCCGTTTATTTGCAGGGGCCATTGTTAGATCTCAAAAAGAACAGAAACTCGAAGAGTGCTTTTGAGGAGCTGATTTCTTGTTGGGATAATTGGAGTTTTTGTAATCGCCGGGCAATTGACCTGAATGCTGATATGGTGAGTTTTGTCAATACAGTGACACTTTATTTTAAATACAGTGATGACTTTTTGTCAATACAGTGACACTTTATTTTAAATACAGTGACATGACTTTTTGTCAATACAGTGACACTTTATTTCAAATAGAGTGACACTGTATTCAACATACAGTGACATGACTTTTTCAATAGAGTGACACTGTATATTTTAATAAAGTGACAGGCATTTTTCCCTTTTTATTGTTGTTATTGGTGTTTTCTAATTCTGTTCTATTTAATGTAGCTGTTCATCCCTCTACTAATTCAACAACACTTCTTCTGTGCATGTATCAACTTCAAATCTCGTCGAATTGAGTACCTTGACAACAGAGTTTATGCTAATTGGAACAAACATGAGTGCAAGTTAATGGCGTTGCTTGCGGTAATTACTGTAATTCTTATTGTTTTTGGGGGTTTCTGTGTGAACTCTGTTTGAGTCTCTTTGACAACATAAAGTATGTTGATTTTCTATGTGACTAATGTGTTTTTCAGTGTAAAATGATGGGCTCTTATCTCAAATCCAAATCTATTGCTCGAGGAGCTGATGTGTCTAAGTTTGGGATGGTAAATGTTGAGTTTGAATGGCAGTCAACAGAGCAGAATGTTGATTGCGGTATTTTCTTGATGATACATATGATGTGCTACAAAGGAGATGTGTTCCATTGTCCATTATCATCTTCTAAATCCAGAATTCGTTATCGCTGCGAGCTTGTTGTTTCCTTGGTTTTGAGCGACATCAACGATTTGAGGATTGATATCCTCAAAGCGGTTGCTCAATATGTTGATGAAAAGGCTACTTTTTATCCTAATCTGATGAAAAGGCGGGAGGAAGAAGCTGAGAAGAAACGTAAGAAAAGCAATGCCACGCCAAAGGAAGGGAAAAAGAAGAAAACAGGCGGTAAAGACAATTCTGATACTATGTCTCCTCAGTCTGGCAGCCGTAGCGGACGCTCAAAAACTCTTATCACACCTGATATTTCAGTTTTGAGAAGGCTGTCACCTGAAAAGAGTGATGGGGCTGGGTGTAGCATAGACTGCGGTCCTCCAGAAACTAAGATTACTTTTCTGTCGAAGTTTATGAGGGCCAATGGTGTGATGTTTAATAAGATGCTTAAGCTCTGAAAGGAGGTTGTAGACTACTGCTTCTTGGATGACTACAGTCAACTAGACCATCGGTATGTGCTTGAATTAGCTAGACAACTTTTATATATAATCCTTTTGCAAAACAGATGATCAGCTTCTTTTTTCTCTTTTGTTGTGTGTGTGTTTAGGGAATTGGTTGTTAAATTTTCGAAGGATATGATGTTGTGTCGAAAAGATTTGTTAACTATGCTCCCTAGTACAAAGATGAGCACAGAAGTTGCAGATTGTTGGTCGGTTCTGCTAAATGTCATTGAGGCTGAGGAGACCTGTAAACCATCAAGGCTTTTCTTTGGCATTGACCATATGGGCGTTCTGTCCAGTTTGATTGATACAACATGTGACACAGATCAAGCTGACAACCTCTTTCAGATATGGGACAAGTTTTTCGATCAATGCCCAGTCAAATTGAATTTTGATGCTAATTTGGTGTTTATTCCATTCTTCTACAACGATCATTACTTTGCCGTGTGTCTCAATTGGCTTGAACAGAGAATTGAAGTTTTGGATAACACCATCCATAAGGACTGGAAGGATTCTGACTTCTATCGAGTCACAAAGGCAGCCGTAAGTTTAATTATACTTTTAACATTTTTCACACCAATAGACATTCCATGGATGGTGTTTGTCACTCTATTATTCATACAGTGACAGGACAATGTCCATAGAGTGATACTCTATTTGAAAAACAGTGACAACCATTGAAGAAGAGTGATACTCTATTGTATATAGAGTGACACTGTTTTTCTGAAAAAGTGACATTATGTTACGCATACAATGACACTTTTTTTCACTCTTCCATGAAATGATGTCTGTAATTTTTTTAAGACAGTCTGTGTTATTTGAATTAATTGAATACTAAGTGTAAGTTTTGTGGTTGTCTATTTTTTATTGCAGATTGGACCGGTGTGTGATTATTTGGACACAAAGGGTCGCAAAGTTGATGAACAATCGACATTCTTTGACATGGAAAAGTCTGTCTGCATGGATTTCAGTTGGCGAAGTGCCGATAGACTCAATGATGAGTCGGGGTGTTTTATGATGATGAACCTTTTTCATTATGAGGGAGTCTTGTTTGATAGTAACTTGGGAAGCAAGGTAGAAAGGCGCCTTTTTGTTGCAGAGATGGCTGCTGCATTGGTGTTGAGTGACATCAATGAGGAGAGAGCTTACTCTCTCAGCTGTATTGAACCCACGGAGAAAAGATTTGTTTAAGCAATTGAAGGAGGAACGTCTAAACAAAGAAAGAGAGAAGAAGAAGAAGGCTGAAAAGCCTAAAAAGAAGACGTTATTGCCAGCAGAAAAGGTCGATCCTAAACCGTTATTGACTGAAGAGCCTGTTCTGCGCAATATACATGGTGCTGGTGCAAGAGGAGGACGATCGTCTCCAAGAGGACGGGGCAGAGGTCGTGGGGGAAATACAGGAATTTTTATGTTTTTATCTATGTAAATTTGTGTACGCTTTTTTAGACAAACCTTTTTTTTTTGTGGCTATGATCACATTTTTTATACTCTGTACTCATAGTCACTGTGTTCAATGGAGTGTCACTGTATGGAGTTTGTTCAGTGAAAATGTTACATTTTGGAAGTGTTACTATTTGGTAAAAACAGTGTTATTCTATGCATAACATAATGTCATTTTTTCAGCAAAACAATGTCACTTTATATTACAATACCATAATGTCACTTTCTCAAATAGAGTATCACTCTATGGAAAATGTCTTGTCACTGTATGAAAAATCAGATCTCATCGGAAAAAATAGTGTCATTGCATGCGTAACATAATGTCACTTTTTCAACAAAACAGTGTCACTCTATATTTTTCAAATAATCTGCTAAGCCTACATACAATGGGTTGTCACTATTTCTCAAATAGAGTAGCACTCTATGGACAATGTCCTGTTACTGTATGAAAAATATAAGTGTCATTGATCAGAAGTACATTCAAGATTTTTGAAGTGTTACTCAGAAGAGAAAATAGTGTCACTGCATGCGTAATATAATGTCACTTTTTCAGAAAAACAATGTCACTCTATATTACAAATAACCTACTAAGAATACATACAATGGGATGTCACTGTATCTCAAATAGAGTATAACTCTATCGGCAATGTCCTGTCACTGTATGAATAATAAAGTGTTACTCTATGGACGATCTCTACGAATCATCTTGACCCTGACTTCGAGTTTGTCTTTTAAAAGGTGTAGTTTATACAACAACCTGCATTATATAATAAGAATCAGATATCAATTTTCACGGAGAAATGTAATTCTAATTCACTAATAAAAATCAATAAAAGCACAGACAAAAAGAGAAAGAGTGACGTGACCTGTGGACGTGGTTGCTTCTCTACAATTGTGGGAAGAGGACAGTTCCTCTTATCATGAGTTGCCAGTTGTTTGCAATTGTTACAAAATCTGGGAGCTCTCACGGCATTGACTAGCGGCTGCATCTCAGGAGTATCTTGAGCTAGTCCTCCAGGTGGGTAAGGGCAATTCCTTCTGTCATGCTTCGCCATTTGGTTGCAGTTCTTACAAAGGCGCGCTGCCTTGCTGTCTTCAATGCCTTGCTTTCTCTGAGAGATAAGCCTCTTGCCACCACTGCCACTTCCTTTGTTAGTCGATATCTTTGGGGGGTGGATAGTGACTTCAACATTTGACTGACAGTCTAAAAGCATCTCCAATTCTTGTTCTTTGGTCAGAGGGGTTGGGTTTGGGTCTAACTTTTGCCTAAACTCTTTCAGCAAAGCACACAATGCATTTATGTCTTCCTCTTCTTTGTTTGATAGGCAACCGAGAGTCGAATAGAACTTAGACCAAACAATAGAAATGGCTTTCTTACGATTATCAAGTGCTTCCGACTCCTTGAGAATACTACCATCCAAGTCCGTGACAGGGGTTTTAAGAGCATCCTTAGTCCACCTTGTTAGGATGTACTGATCTGGTATACATTTTTCCCCTTTCCCGGAGTAAACCCAAAGCACATGCTTACATAGCAGACCCTTCATCGAAAAAAGCTTGCATGAGCAGGTTGCTTCATTGGTAAGAACATTGTAGACTACTTCAAATGTTTTCCTCTTTTGTGCATCCATTACCACCATAGTTTCAATATCATCTGTCTTTGTTAATCCCGCCACCCCACAAGCACCTATGGAAGCCAACAACTCTGTTTGGAAGTCATAGAATATATTGTGGGTGTAGACTTTTGATGCATGAACTTCTATAGGTAAGGGAGTCATTGTTTGAGGAAAGGAAGTGTATTTGGCCTTGGTGAGAGTTTTCTGCACGTACTTTTAATGTTCGATAGCACTCTCATACCTCATTTAAAACTCTACCAAGCTCCCATACTCACTTTGGAACTTTTTAAAGAAGCTGTTTTCACTCTCTGATCTTTGAGTTGTTCTCAGAATACAACCCATTTACAAGTCCTTGAAGTAAATTGGTATCCACTGGTGTCGAATCTCAAAGATGTCAATCAACCAAGAAATTTCAAGTTCGAATTCATCAATCATTTCATCCCATTTCTGCTCGAATTCATTAGGTTCGAGATCTATATTCCAAATAATGGAATTGAATCGAGTCAAGAATTCAGTTTCACTGCATATTTTTACCCCTACCTTGGCCTTCACCTTATCGGTTATATGCCACATACAAAATCTGTGTGTGGCATGTTTAAAAACAGAAGGGACAGACTTCCTTATTGCTGGATCTTGATCCGTAAAAAAACACTGTGGCTCCTTATTACCCATAGCCTCCAAGAACTTTTGAAACACCCATGTGAAGGACTCTTCATCCTCGTGTGACAAGAGAGCACAAGCAAATGTCACAGACTTTTTGTTATGATCTACTCCAGTGAAAGGAGTGAAAGTCATGTAATACTTGTTGGTACCATAAGTGGGGTCATACGAAACAGCATCACCAAAGAGTGCATAGTTCTTCTTACCCCGTGCATCGGTCCAAAAGACCTTCGACAAACAGTCATCCTCATCAACCTCATAGGCAAAATAGAAACCCTTCTTTAGCTCAGATTTTCTCTTAAACTTGTCAATCAACATTTGTGAGTCCCTATCACCTATGAAACGCTTCATATCCCTATCAAAATTCTTAAAATCCACAAGGTTTGCACCCACATTTTCATAGCCTTTCGCATACTCCTTGCATATTCTAAAAGATTTTGTTGCACCAATTTTAAGCTTTGTGTGGTCAATAATGGTTTGCTTATGAAACAAGGTCAAGTTTCTAGCAAGCTTTTGAAACTCCTTATGTTTCAATTTGCAAAGCCTATGATTGTGAATGTGATGGAACTTCGAAACTACATATTTACCACCTTCATACCTAAAAGCAATCATTGCTTGACACCCAAATCGAGTAATCTTAGTCCTTCTCTTTGCAACTTGTTGGGTATTACACTCTAAGGAGTTGTTCACTTCACTACCATCCATTGTAACAGGTTTCTTTTCCCTGTAATCTTTGAAACCTTGTCGGTTACACACAACGAATTTATACACTATTCTGTCATTAATATCTCTTTTAGACGTATACAACCTTGTATCAAACCCAAAAGCAAGTGCATATATCTTATAAAATTCTACCCCCTCATCCAATGTCTCAAAAAGCATCCCCAACATAGGAGTAAATCCAGCCTCTACATTTCTAACCCACTGCTCAGAACCTCCAGGAGTAAAGGAGACAATAGATGGAGGTGTTGTAACTAATTCTGAAAATCAAAGCATGAACATGAATCAACATAGAATGACATACACACAACCTTGCAATGCCACTGAAACCCCATAAAATGACACAGACTAAATTAGTGTCATTGTTTTAACACAGTAACATACACACAACCATCCAATGACACTGAACGACCATAGAATGACAAAGAATAAATGTTTTCACTAACATAATCAGTGATGCTGAAAATTAATGTATTTAATTTTAGGGTCACTCTATTTAACTTTTAGTGTCATTCTATTGTGGAGCAAGTGTCATTGTATTCTTCAAGCTAACTTAGTGTCTTTGTTTTAAAACAGTGACATACAGACAAAAATACAATGACAGTAAACGACCATAGAATGACAAATAATAAATGTTTTCTCTAACATAATCAGTGATGCTGAAAATTAATGTATTTAATTTTAGTGTCACTCTATTTAACTTTTAGTGTCATTCTATTGTGGAGCAAGTGTCATTGTATTCTCCAAGCTAACTTAGTGTCTTTGTTTTAACACAGTGACATACACACAATCATCCAATGACACTGAACGACCATAGAATGACAAAGAATAAATGTTTTCACTAACATAATCAGTGATGCTGAAAATTAAAGTATTTAATTTTAGTGTCACTCTATTTAACTTTTAGTGTCATTCTATTGTGGAGCAAGTGTCATTGTATTCTCCAAGCTAACTTAGTGTCTTTGTTTTAACACAGTGACATACACACAATCATCCAATGACACTGAACGACCATAGAATGACAAAGAATAAATGTTTTCACTAACATAATCAGTGATGCTGAAAATTAATGTATTTAACTCAGTGTCATTCTATTGTTTATTTATTGTCATTGTATTTTCCACGAAAATTTTCAACTAATATCCGAAATAAAAACTATTAATCAAGTTCAAAATTCAAAATTCAAAATTCAAAATTATTAATCAAGTTCAAAATTCATATAATCAACTGTTTAATTCATACACACAATGTAGAACATAAATCAAACTGAACGAATCATTCAATATGTAAAACTGAGTAATTTTAATTTTTCCCCCAAATTTGAATATAAAATATTCAAATTAATTCAAAAAATTTTAAAAAGAAGAAGAATCGGATTTACATACCTGTTTGCACCGCAATTGGTGTAGTTTGCGTATCCATCGATCGTTGTCAAAGAATCTGATCGAAGCGAAGAAGATTACGAACGCGATTTTAGGGTTTCACTTAAGTGAAACCGCCACCCCCCATGGAGGTTTCACCCTTGGCCAAAATATCAGCTCGATATAACGTCAATCCAAAAAAAAAAAAAAAACTCTTAAAACCGCCATGGGGGGTGGCGGTTTCACCCTAGCCAAAATATCATTTACAACCCCATAGCTACTGTTCAAGACACTTAAAACCGCCAGGGGCACTGGCGGTTTTGTCTCGAACTTGAAATTGGGTGATGTGCACCCCATAAGATTGAACATTTTTCAATCCGACCCATTTTGTTCAATATTTATTTTTTGAACCCTATTTCGAAAAAAATTCCATTCCATTATGTTACTATTCTTTATATCATACCAACCGCCCCCTTAATTGCTACGGTGATATGCAAATTTATGATCATTACATCATATAGTTAGCAGCCCACTCAATCTTTTTTTTTTCTTTTTTTCAACACTTTCATCACCTATTGCAAAACACAAATTGTAGGTTAATTAACTGAATCCACACCCCTACTGCGAGGTGTGTTGATTATTTTCGGTTTCAGTGTAATTAAAATACGTTAATTAACTATCCGATTCCTTCCTTTCCATACCATTATTAGAAGATATAGAGCGTAGAAGAGGCCTTGGCAAACGCAAAGTAGGCCAACAAATTTCATAAAAGGGCTATTAAACATGAATTGATATCATATGTGCATGATGAGTGCATCGTATAATATTTGTACATTTTAGTGTTTGGGCATGATCAAAACGTAGAGTGATTCTACAATGGCTACCAAGACTTGGTAGCCATTCTAACTTTGACCTTTTTTTCTCTCTCCTCCTCTTCCTTGCCCCCAACCCTGCCAGTCTGCCACCGCCCTACCTAGCGCCACCACAATTCACACCCAACGCCACCATTACACTTGAGACCACCATCCCTGACCGGCAAACAAAGGCGATCTCGCCTGGGCCATGGCAGCAATCGTCGGTGCGTCCTTCGATATGCACGCACGATTCTCTCTCCTCCCAACTCTCCTCTTTTTCGCCCATTCCCCCTTAGATTCTCGTGCTCCCGCACCACGACAACCCGCTGCACCTTTTACGACCCCCAAGTAGCCTCCCAAATCGCCGACCTCTCATAACCGTTGCCACCTAAGGGAATGAGAGAGAGAAAGACATGATGGAGGTGGAGCAGACGACATTGACCGGTCAAGCAAGGGGTAATGCGCGTGGTTTCAGGTGGTTGTGGGTCTAAATGGTGGTGCCAGGCGACGGTTTAGTGGTGGTAGGATTAGGGCGGGGTGGCTGCTTGGGTGGGGGAGGGGGGAGTTGGGGGAAAATGGGGTTTAATAATATTAGTTAATTTACTTAATTATTTTATCGTAGTCAAACTAATCAAATGGTTCAGATTCATTTAGAGTAATCGAAGGGCTATTGATGTTCTATTTACCATGTCTACCAAGTTGTTTTAGCTATTGTAAAATTGTTACAAAACGTATATGCAATATGAAGTATTATGTTTTTGAATTTCAACCGAAAAACCAAATCAGTTACTCGATTAGTATAACTAACTCAATTGGCTAATTAACTACCTAGTTAGCTGCGCCGTATCAATTTACTCGATCGGTTTTGCTCCGCTGCTTCAGATGCTTGATTCGTATGATCTGGCTCACGGCAAAATTCAGTAAATTTACAAATGTTTTAAAAAACAATATTTCATGTAACAAAATAATTAATACTTACTCCCTATGTTCCGGCTCAAACGCCCCATATTCCATTTTGGGACGTCCCACCTCAAACACTCCATCTATTTTGGAACATATTTCTCTCTCCTACTTTTATTAAATTATCACATCACCACTCACATTATCACTCTTACTTTTATTAATCCTCACATCCTCTTTCCTCTTTTTTCCTAATATTACCCCACTTAATTTACTATATCAATCGTTCTTATTCTACTATAAATATCGCAAGGGGCGTTTGGGGTCGGACAGATGGAGTAATTAAGAAGCAACCGAACAAAATACGAGGGTACCATGTGAATTAACCCGACCTCTGTTTTAAAAATATAGTTAACAGTGTTAATGAGAGGATTAAGTTTAGGATACCGTGTGTAAACAGTCATATTTCGAGAGTATTTTGTACAAAATTGCAAAACACTGAGTAACACGTGGTAATCGGCAAAACAGGGTATCACGTAAATTAACCCAATTTAAGTTATGATAATATGAGACAGAATTGTAAGATAATATGATCGAATTTTAACATTTTGAAATGACCAATAAAGAATTGACCCGATCCAATTCGAATTTGACCTGTAATTAATACACGCAAAATAGATCAAACCAAACTCGACCCTAACTATGATTGACCCAAAAGGAGAACAAATATGAATAAATCCAATGCTTATACCATGCTCCCGGGAGTACAATGGACATTTTGGTCCTTCTCACAATTGAAGAAGTATGGACCACAGTTAAAATAATTTAAAATTTATTTAATTGTGGTCCATACCCATCTATTGTGAGAAGGACCGCCATACTTCTGATGTTCCGAAGAGCATCGTATGATTTGCGTGAATAAACCAAACCCGGACGGAATTGGTTGCAATTTATCGGCTCAAAAATTTATCTTTATTAACAGATAAAATGAGATGGGATTATGTAGGGAATATCCGAAGCTATCACACTTAGATACTCCACTCTCGAACTTCATGTACTTCGTGCTACTCTCCTACCATTATCAAAATCTTCCAAGCTGACTTTATCTCTCTTCTTCTTCAAAAAATCCTTCATTTTTTCACCCAATTTTCTGAAAAATTCTGTTGATTTTTCTAAACTAACCCCTTTTAAACATATAAACAGGTACTTGCTCTTTCCCTTCTTTTATATTGTTGGTTAAGTTATATAATTAGCTTCTTAATCTTGCTTTTTCGGTTGAAATGCATTCAGATGATGTCGCACTGAAATGGGTATCTGAGAGATTGGTGTTTTTTTGTGGCGTATGTTGATATTTAGCTATGCCTTCCATGTGTTTGTTGAAATGCCTGTGATTTTTGCAGAATTTATAATGTAATTATGATATGTGTGATAAAATCTCATAGAGTGGTGGGTTTGTTGTGGAAATTGGGTATGCGGGTAGAGTGTGATTGGTAGCGTGTAATCCCGTTACATTGAATCTCATCCAGTAGTGAAATGAAGGAGATGGAGAGTGATTGGAGGGATGTATTTAGATAATGCATTTAACTTAGGTAATCGTCATTGTTCGACTTAAACTCGTGTAAACATCGTTACACCATTTGATGTAATCAACGATTCTCTTCGTAGATGTAACCGTGTACTGAATTTGATTCCGGTACAATGTAATGGTGTGCATTTGGTCCACCTGTTTATGTTTTATGGGGTTTGATCAACTGAAATGTCTTGCAGTTGTTAGAGGCCAGCTTTTCAGTGATTGAGTTTTTGTTTCTTGTTAGGGGATTAGTGCGTATATAGCGCAAAGCGGGTTTTGGGGTTGGGGGGGGGTGTTATGAGGGAATTTAGGGAATCAATGACTCAGTAGTTATACAATTAGTCTTATGCTAATGTAATTGAAATCTCCACAATGCAGGCATAGTTTGCTCATTGCTGAAAATTCCGATTTTGTCATGGCTCATCTTCTTTCAACTTTTTGCTCTGTGAAACTATCCCCTAGAGAGAACATTTCTTCCAAGTCTTGGAATGTAGGACCAACAAAAGTCCCCATGTCAGTTACTCTACGCACTTCAAAGTCATCGTTTCAAAGGCATGCCCACCAAGGATTAAACTCGAAAAGATTGAATATTGTGCGGGCAACCACACTTCCGCTGAACCAAGAAGCAAAAGCTCAATCTGGTTCTGATTTCCCTGTAGGAAAGGATAATGCTTCAGGTCGCAAGCGAGTTATGGTTATTGGTGGTGATGGTTATTGTGGTTGGGCCACAGCCCTTCACCTGTCAAATAAAAATTATGAGGTCTGCATTGTGGACAACCTTGTTCGCCGCTTATTTGACCATCAACTTGGTCTTGATTCCTTGACTCCTATTGCATCCATTCAGAATCGTATTCGCCGTTGGAAGTCCTTGACTGGCAAAGATATTGAACTTCATGTCGGTGATATTTGTGACTTCGAATTTTTAGCAGAAACCTTTAAGTCGTTTGAGCCTGATGCTGTAGTCCACTTTGGAGAACAAAGGTCTGCCCCATATTCAATGATTGACCGTTCAAGAGCTGTATACACTCAGCACAATAATGTAATTGGAACACTCAATGTTCTTTTTGCTATAAAGGAGTTCAGGGAAGAATGTCATCTGGTAAAGCTAGGTACCATGGGAGAGTACGGAACTCCAAACATTGATATCGAAGAAGGTTACATAACCATCACTCATAATGGAAGAACAGATACCTTGCCTTACCCCAAGCAGGCTAGTTCCTTCTATCATTTGAGCAAGGTCCACGATTCACATAACATAGCCTTTACTTGCAAGGCTTGGGGCATCAGAGCAACTGATTTAAATCAAGGCGTGGTTTATGGTGTGAGGACCGACGAGACTGAGATGCATGAAGAACTGTGCAACAGATTTGACTATGACGCTGTATTTGGAACAGCATTAAATCGATTTTGTGTTCAGGCAGCTGTTGGTCATCCACTAACTATCTATGGCAAAGGGGGTCAGGTATAATTCTTTCACTTGGTACTTTAACAAAGTGTGATATTGTATTGGGTGGCAGCTGTTCTAGTCTTCAAATAGCATTTAAACAAGAAAATCAAGTGAACATAGTGGTTCTCTGTTTAAGACGGTATCCATAATCGGTGTTGGTGTTGTTGATTGCTTCTTGATTTGATTGACACGATTATATCGGTTCATCTTTCCTTGTTGACCTTTATTTTCTATCTGTTTTTTTGCTATCCTTGGGCTTTACATAACTATGCTACACAAATCATCTTTGACATTAAATAGAAAAAAAGATGAGAATATTAGGGATTTCATTATAGGGATTCAGAACTACCGCATAATAGGTGTCTGTTGTTTAACTTCTGGTTACCTGTTTAACATATATTGTTGCCTGTCTGAGAGTTATCGTTATAGTACATTTTTAGAATATGTATTCTTAGGCTTCTACTTTTAGAAACAAGTTTGCTATACTGTGAAAGTTCCTTTCTGAATGCATCCAGAAGATGCTTTTTGAATATAATTGAATTTACTTTGCTGTCACCTCGAGCTGCACTTCTATACATTTGGTCCTAACTGCAATGATATTTTTGAGCAACTGAGCATTCGTCGGTTAATGTAAACTTTTACTGTGTTATTGGATTACACTTGACTTGAGAAGCAAGAACCTTCTGTCTGATATTCATTACAGTTAATTTTAGTAATTTGCTGGGAATTCCCAGATATCATATACGTACTTTTTTTTTTTTTTAAATTCTTCTTTGGCACTGGTGTAAAGATGTTGTTTAACGCTGGAAGTAGCATATACGCATTATTGTGATCGGGTTTCTAAATGGTCATTAAATATGGAATGAGTTGAAGGACATAGGCATATGTGTAGACATGTTTTTTTTTCTTATCGTGGAACATCATTGGGAATCTGAAAATGATGGGGTTAGAATAGAAGTCTCAAATTAACTTGTATTATGCGATTGTTATAAATGGTGCCAGCTATCAAATTATGCATATTGTCTTTTTTTGCTAGCCGTTCTGAACACCGCTGAGTTGTTGGTGTTGATTAATGTTTCTTCTGTTGCTCTGTACAGACCAGGGGGTATCTGGATATAAGAGATACAGTACAATGTGTTGAGTTGGCTATTGCAAACCCTGCAACACCTGGTGAATTCAGAGTTTTCAATCAATTTACAGAGCAGTTCTCGGTAAGAGACCTTGCTGCCCTTGTAACAAAAGCAGGAGAAAAGCTTGCGCTGAAGGTAGAAGCAAAATCGGTTCCAAACCCTAGAGTGGAAGCAGAGGAGCATTACTATAATGCTAAGCATACTAAACTCATTGAGCTTGGACTGAAGCCTCACCTTTTATCCGACTCACTCCTTGATTCAGTGCTGAACTTTGCCGTTCAATACAAAGATCGCGTGGATACAAAACAGATTATGCCAAGTGTATCCTGGAAGAAAGCTGGAGCCAAGCCACAAACGCTCCGAACTTGATTCTTATTGAGGGTGAGAAGTCTCTCGCGAGTATCTTATCGCACAGTATCTGGCTGGCGAGTGGCGACAGTCTGTTGCTACATCTTTGCAAAGAAGTTCCATGTCTGTAAATTCTAGACTTTAGGTTTATGTTTACAGTTTAATTCCTGTAGTCAGATATGTTGATATACTTGCGTCTACTAGGTTAAAATAAAAGGTCATTGCCCTTGGGAGATATTCAAATTAAAGGTCATTGCCCTTCATAGTTCATACGCACCTGAAATGAGGACACGGGAGCGTAAAAATGGTAGCAACTCCAGTACCCGTATCTTCCAGTTTTAGTCAGTAATAATTCTGTGATTCTACTGATCACACTGACGCCTGTTCTAGAAAATGTGCCTGGTTCCGAACCTGGTATTTATATCGGACTTGGAACCGTGGGAAGGAAATCAACAAACAACTCTCCTATATGAACATGATTTATAACTATGACTTCATCGCATCAGCCTCCCTTTGATCGATAAGATTTAACTTAGAGAAGTCTCCGGATGTAACCCAAAAAAAAAAAAAAGTTATTACAAGAAACATATGCAATGTTTGGCGTCAATGTTCAAATTTATTACTGCATTTCCGTACAAATCATTCGTTAATGTTCATCAATAATGTCAACAACTATACTTTTTGCTGCTAACAGAACATTCCTTAGAAGGTGAATGAAGATGGTTTCATTATTGGCCTCAGCCCTCAACCGGTACGCAGAAGATAATTTTCAAAGCTAAAGATCCTGGATTAAACCAGAACAAGATACATTTCAACGATGTTGACAGCTACCCTCGTTTCTCTGCTATGTGATCATATTAAGAGAATGACTCGACCATACTGCCATCTCAAGGTTCTTCAATGGTCCAGCATCTTTGTATTCCCTCTTGAGCAACCGTCAGAGCCTTGATTTGCCGGAAGAAACACCTCGGTGCTGACCTCCAGCAACAAAATCAAGGACTACAGATACCAACACATCTTGATGCAATGTAAACTCGTGATCAGCCCCTTCTATGATTTCAAGCGAATGGTTGACAATTTCTTTATCGAATTTCAAGGCGTCTTGAGCTGATACGATGCGGTCCATTGATCCATGGACTGTAAGAATCCTGCATGCTCGTGCAGCACTTTATCAGCAATATTTTTAAACCAGCCTTAACCAAAGAATACTAAGGCAACTGACTCTTCAAGTTTTTGAAAGTAGCACAAGTGCAGCAAGCTTAACAAAGTAATTTTTGTTCTAAATCATGAAAAGTGAGATTCAAGATAGTTCACGACTTCACTTCAGTTACATATCAAATTAGTGGAGAACTATCTATAACTGTAGTAATATAAGGCAGAACGAGGGCTTGCAGATCAAAAGTAGGCAGAAAATTCAATAATCTATTATTAGGGTACATGGATCAAATATAGGGAGATAACATGACTGCTATAATCATAGACAACTGTAAATAAATGGGACTGAGAGAACTGACCAGCAGTTCCCATGTATAGAGTGACATGCTGCTGGAATATCTGTGGACAGCCGATCCATTAAGCTCTCCTCAGTTACACGATACTGAAAATTTCCTACAACACCATCGCCCAGACATTCAGTAAGAAACTGTTGAAGGGTGGGGGGAAGTAAAAACAGCACAGTTCAGCACCTGAAGCTAATAATAGCACTATAAAAGATAGGCGACTGAAGTGTACATAACTGGAAGCCGGAAGTATGTTAATTCCCAGTAGAAAAAGTTGCAAAATATAGAACTTATTATATAATTCTTAGGCATCTTCAAACAAACAAAAACAAGTGTTGACTATCAGCACTGAGGCAGCATTCTCAACTGTGAATAGCCATCACATAGACAGATGACTTACCCGCTTTACTATAGACATCAATATATCCATCTTTCTTAATCTTTTCCAAAAAATTCTTGCCCAAGCGACCTTCAATGCCTTTCCCGAGATCAAATCGGCCAGAAATATTAACAACTTTACAAACATCTTGATATTTAGAAGCGTAAAGCAGCACCACATTCCCTCCTGCAAGAACATTCTTCAACAACATTGTCAAAAGTTAGGAAAGGAGACCTTAAAGTCAGGTGTAAGCAGCCAAAACTGATGAAACAGCAACCAAATGGAGTTACAAACTCCATATACCATGTTTTCGCAGATCTGCTAACATCAGTTAGCAATGACTCTAATCTTCCTTCTCTAGTTTTATCCAAATGCAGGATTGACAAAATTAGGTTTAGTACCTGTAACTAGTGATGCCATTTTTTTTTTTAATGAGCAAACATAAAAAGAAAAAAAGAAAAAAAAGACTCAGCTAAACAGAATCCTCTGCTCTTGCTTTTGCAAGTCTCAACTTTTTTAAGAACCTACAAGAAACAAGATAAATACCTTTGCTATGACCAATGATTGTTTTTATAGTACGGCCAATTCCACGGAAGTATCGAACAACTGCACGCAAGTCTTCAGCTTCTCTACGGTAGTTGCCATATCTAAATGAACCTTCACTTTCCCTGAAATAAAAGATATCTGAGCTTTCCTTCAACACAGAATCTAGAAAGCATCAACAAATAGGTTTGCCTGAAAGTATATCCAATAAACTTTACTGTTTGCAATCATGTTTGTGTGCTGTGGTTTCCTGACTCGTGTATGTACTACTGTATTATAGATTTATATAGCAGTATCACACTCACTTCCAGAAACATGCATTATATGGAGCTAAGAACTCCCAAGATTAGAAGGCAATCCAAACAACGTTATTTACTACTCTCATGGCCATTTTTTGGATGTAGCTTTGCAGAATGAAAGCTTCATTGTTTAGATATATAAATCCTCGCTACTTTGAAAGATTGACATTTTTAGATCATATATACAACAACAACCAGGCCTTGGTACGTGTCAGCTCACATCAAATAGTCATAAATAGGGCAGACAGAAGCTCGAAATCAGCAACACTTATTGAAAATTTCTAGCAAATTTGGTGAAGCCGTTTCCAACTTATATATCCCATATAAATCATAGAAAGTATTACTTGTTTAAGTAGCAGAAATTTTAAGGAGCTCACCCATTCCCAGTAAAGTCAAAGCGGAAGGCACTAAGTCCAATCTTTCCTAGTGCAGCTGCAAGATTCACCATAGGAATACGTTCCTGAAGTTAACCAAGTCAAGTTATATACTACTTCATACATAATTTGGTAGTGTACAATATAAAACCATATGTAAGAAGATCAAAGAGCTATGTCATTCTAAGTAATTTGATCAGTAGAGGACATGAGTAGAGATCCAAAATCTAGGAATTTGCCAAATTGCGGTTTTGAGGAAGGGTGAAATGTGGTATGTACTTTGCTTTGGACACTGAGTGCCGCTGGAACATTAAAATCCATGGTTTGGAGCAGTCAGGGAGCACGAAAACTGCAATCCTGGGTTAAGGCTCAAATTTTGACATAATGGGTTGCATATTCTTTCAAAGAAGCAACCAGGGTCCCATTGGAATATATTTAAGTTAACACAGAGGTAATGCAAGAGGTTCAAAATTTGTAGAAGCTCTTGCTCCCAGCAAAAGATACTAACCTTTGATGATTTAATTCCATGGCATACGATTACAAGCTCCTTGGAGCCTGTTTCATGCAATATACCTACAAGCTTTTCACCATAAGAATTTGGCACCACAACCTTACTTTGTATGTTAACTGCACAAAAAGAAACAGAAAGATTTCAGGGGAGCGGACCAAAAAAGACGCCGTTGCTGTCAAACACAGTGCACAGAGCCTGATTAATATAGCTAACTTGACGAGTGTTCAAGAGGTTAAAGGGTCTGTCTTAGGCTCAAGTATCATACAAGTAGTTGTTAAGTATTCTAACTCATGGTATCTAATACATTTTATACCTAATCCCAAAAAGGAGAAACATAAAACTATAAAAGCCATTCAACTCGGCCTGGAGTTCTCAAGTGGAAAGGCCTTTTATCGGAGACCATATATTACAATCAGAACCAGACCAAGTGGATTGAAAAACCACTCAGAGTTAAGACTTCTAGGCCACACCCACCAGGAAGGGAAAGTCGACTTCATAATCCTAAGGGAGAATTCATCCCAGAAAACCAATTGGCAAGGGAAGGAGTAAACCTTTGCCCGATAAATGATCAATCCTCTCCCCCTTTACCGTTGTGGGACACTCGCCTTTGACGACATCAAATGAAGTGGACCTCTTCATCACTCTTCCTCACATGTGAGGTCCCTTAAATTGCGAACTAGGGCTCAAATCCTCAATCCTCTAAAAAAGTTTGCATTTTGGACAGATAAGTACTAGTTCTCAGTACTATCTGACATTACATATATATCCCATCTTACAATGACACTAGGTTCGACAAGGCCAAACGACAAAAATCTATGACTAGAAACAAGGCATTGCATACCAGTTCCAATTGCCTGTTGCAAGAAACATTTCTGATCTATAAATTGCAGATTTTGCAAAACCCTGATACACGGTTTCTAATTTATGTCAAATCCTACAAATCCCATTTCCCACTAGTCGTCATGGTCTAATATCGGACCCCTCGTGGAAGACTAGCTTACAAGCCGGTGGGGTTCCATACTTCCATCCTAAACCAATTGGCAATAGGAGGAGTAATCCTAAACCAATTAGTATTGTCTCACAGCTCACATGTGGGTCGATGTCACTCCAACACCGACATACAAAAATACCCTTTTTTGGTTCTCAATAAGTCTCACTTTAGTGCACAGTTTCAGAAATTCTTTCAAAAATCCATACTTTTTTTTTCTGAAACTGAAACAAATACCAGAAAGTTTAATATACAACACAATCAACAATTTCCCTACATATGTTCATAGAACTAGTTGGATTTTTTTTTCTTCGGAAACTGATATCAATCATAAGTGTGCGAAGTTTTAATTAGAGACCCATCTGAACTAAAGAAATTTACAGCGGATAAATGTTAAAGTAAAATGGAATCAACACTTACGGTGGCTACTATTCGGCTGATCATTTTTGCTCTTTTCATGGTTAGAGATGGAGCCATCTGGTTGACGATCAGCCATGGTGGAATCGGTAGAAATAAGGAGACACCAAAATGGTTCATGCGTCAGACTTTTCTTTTTGTTTGGGCCAGAATACGCCAGTGTTAGACCACAACAACAACAACCTATTATTCCCGAAATGACTCGGGGTCGGTTAACATGATCGTCATTATACGGTTAGATCAAAGGAAAAAAAAAGAAGGGAAATTACTCGTATGTTTTTAACGGACATCCCGTGATAAAAAATTATGTCCGATGGATGCATCTAAGTAAGACGGTTGTTCTTGATCTCGTAGTCTTCTCTCTAGTTTAGGACATTCTCGAATAGTTGGTCGAATTGCTGGCGACATAGGAACCTTCTTCAATCCGTGGCAATTAAAAAATCTCTAGTTGTAGGGTATGTAGCTGATTCAGTTAGGAGGAGTCCTAGTGATTTAGGGAGCGTTGTCAAAATGTCAAGCGAATGACAAAGCGACACAGGAGACGAAGGTCTCCGACACAGTTTGGGACACTTCTCAGATCATAATGCATGAATTGCAGTGATATGGAGCTTCCTAAACTCAGAAGAGGCTAAGGAAGTAACAGTCGGATTCGAACTTGACGCCGGCATTATTGGTCCCATCAACAGAACGTCAATTTGATTGCATTTGCCTCTTAACTCTGAAGGATATAAACTCCGTCAAAGTACCGAGCACTATGTTCGATAAGTTGTTTAAATTGAGCTCAAGAGGACCGCCAAATCGTCTTGGACCGCTGCCTGTTAGTTGCTTGATTGGACATGCCCTTAGTTTTTGCAATTTAGCCAACCGTCTTGAACATCACTTCCTCTAAAGTCGAAACTAGTAAAAAAACTCCGGATAACTTGAAGAAAACCGAGTCCGAAAAAAAAAAACCTTTGCTTTGAATACATTTTCCTTCTTTCAGTCCAAAAAAAAATTCGGACATCCACATTTAAAAAACAAACCCGAGGGTGTTGAAAATAAGCCCATCATTGTCAGTCCATACTGCATTTCTTACATGGAGTGGGATAGGAAAATGGGACAGGTGATCTGCACTGCATTTCTTAACCATCAAATAACTAATCAGGTCTATGAGCAAAGCTCCTCACTAACTTGAATCCTCAAGATGCAAATAAAAAGAGGATAACAGACTCTGTTTGACGATTGTAGGCCTTGGGCCTTGTCTTGCGTAGCAAGCCTTAACCTAATGATGTAATGCATGCGGTATAAATACCGAATGATAATCAATGAGAACGGCAAGGAGACAAGCAGGGACAAAATGTTGGAACTCGTCCAACTTATGTGCACATTGCTAGATGCCTTGATGTACATCTGAACTTCCAAGAGAAAGTGGTCAGTTGGTAATTGTAACTCGTTCCTTGAGATTATTGTGAACCAAAATGCACTAATCAGTAATCACATTTACAGGTCGTTATATACCACATCATTTCACATATAGATAGAAGCAAGGTCTGTTAAAGAAGAGCAACAAGAATGAAAATAAGGAGGGCAGCCACGAAAGAGTACTTGAGTGCAGCAACCACTATGGCAAATGACACAATCAAAAGCTGCCATACGACTTGAACGCTTGCCCAAGTGAGCAGACCTGTCAAGCCCACTGCGAACACATTATCTGGATCTGGGTCCAGCAGCAATTCTGTCCATCTCAGATTGAAGAATGCAGGTTGCTGCTTCTCTCCGCCATTGCCATTGCCATTGCTGAAGTCTGGCTCCTTCCTCAACCCATTGTCCTCTTCATTTCTTTCATCTTTGGCATAGACCACTAGTTTTCTATGGTTTTGAAATCTTTTTCGAACATGGATGTGATTCGGGTGGAGTTGGTGGGTACTGCATACTCTTGGAACAGGAATCACAACTGTTTGGGGTTTTGAAAAACCTCTTAACCCTATCATAACATAGATCAAACTGATGATGGAGAGTTAGTGCCCAATGAACACATTACATGATCAGAGACGGCTCAAAATGGAAAGAAATCACATTTACCTAGCTAATCCTCTGTTTTTGTTATTTGTCTACATTGAGGTATAGGACAATTGCCCGGCGTATAAAAAATCTACTGAGCGAAAAATGACAACAAACTAACTTTTCACGATTTGTAGAATCGGAAGTGGTTAGGCTGTACACACATCAACCAAGACTATGGTTTAAGCTCCTGAAAAACCATTTCTGAAACAGAAAACACAATCTAAGAGAACCTGATAATCTTTATCTTTATGAGCAATCAATCTGGTTTTCCCTTAACCATTGAAGCTTTGCAGCTAACATTAAAATTCATATGAAACTGACATAGAACTTGAGAGCAATAAAAATTAGAAAGTTGGGAGATCATGATTTTCAAATGAAACTAACTAAGGTGGTATTTGGTGTTCAGCATATCCTCAGGTATAAGATTTAATTCAAAGACATCTCCAAAACAGATCTGTGTATTCGGTAGTTTTGATGTTCTGTTATTTGCCAAACTATCTTCATTGCACTAAGAGTGTTTAGAAATAAGAATTTCATTCTCAAATCCAAATTTGACTCAAACCCCATGTTTGGGACGGTATCAAATCCTTTGGAATTTGAATGAAATTCTTTCTAGTGTACGACAAATGACACCCTAATAGTCCTCATTTTGAAATCACACCCTCTCCCAAACATTGGATTTATATTTGAATTCCACATTCTCAGATGATAGAATTCAAATAATTACAAATTTCCAACTTTTTTCCAAACGCTGCCTAACAGGATTTGATAGCCCCAAAAAGAAGAATACTGTGACAAAAATGTTCTAATTAAAAGCTAGAACAGCTACTTTAAAGCTTATCAGGACCATACTCAACAATTCAACTCCAGACAGGATACTTGATTACAGAGAATAATGCTAATGAGTGAAGTTCCAGGTCCTCACCAAATACACGCAGGAATAAGTATAATCCATCTCACCAAAAGAAAACTAGCATGCCAAAATCAAAACAACCACAATGTTAAAGTGCCGTAAAGAAGCTCAAACAAGCTATGCTAATGTGCTCCACGAAAGCAAGCGAAAAAGCATAAAGAATCTAACATGATAATAGGTCAGCCGATTTCAACATAATCTGAACCCAATTGGAGGTGAATCAGACTTGCCATAGATTCAAAGTATAATCATGTCACATGATCACACTGCTACGACACAGAAAGTAAATACTATCAAATCTTAGTTTTTGTTCCCTATTGTTCCTCAATATCCTCCAAAATAAAAACAGATACAACCCAAACCAAATTGATTTAGATCAATAAAACTATTCACAGCCAAACCGCATTTGTAAATCCTTGGCAAATTCAAACACTTCCACTTCTCACTGCAAAATCCTAACCTATACAATCTACTCACTATCAAACTCAAATCCCTATCCAAACGTCACAAACTCCAATATCACGGATCCGCCTTCTCTATTGCCTCAGCAAAATCAAACAATACAACTCCTCACCGCAAAATCCTAATCTCTAAACTCCCCTAATTGTCTAACTCAAATGCCTCTACATCATCATGAACTCAAAAATTCACGATTTTCCCTCCTCGCCTTCTCTATTGCCAATGACACATCACTACATTCATTCTTTAACTCAAAGATACGAATCAATCCCAACCACAATAGCTTGTCTTCTACTCTTCCCTCATCTTAAGAACCCGAAATTCAACCTCATTTTCTTTTCCATTTCTCTCTGGATACAAAACTAAACTTCATTCTTCATGTACCCTCTCATACATACTTCCTCCATAATCCAACCCCCCAAAAAACTCGCCGCGGCGGCTATCAAAGTTTACGCCTTTGCATCCCATTATTCCATACATATAAACCAATGTGACTTTTCTGCTCACATTTACACAATTCTCTAAATATCTTCCTCAATTTTTAAACACTCCCTAAAACGCGATTATTGAATTAAAAAAAGATACAACAAATTCTAGGGTTTGAAAGAAAGGTCCAATTTTGATGACCAAATGAAATCAATTTAACAATTAAACACATCAAAATTAACAAAATTACTAATTATAATAAAAATTAGACCAAATACATTATCATCATTCATGATCTACAAATAGTGAAACGGGAAATAATAAGTTACCGCTCACCTGAAAAATCGCCGTTCGTCGGCGGTGATCGAAACGCCGGCGCCGGTATCGATGACTTGCGAAACGTATTCTTTTTGGGGGTTTTTTTTTCTTTTTTTTGTTTGACTAGTAACTGACTAACTGGTGTGTGTGTGTGTTCTATGTGCAATCTGTACTGCTGTTTGAGGCAGCGTTTCGGAACTAGGATTCTAGGAATGTACTCCCGAGTCCCGACCTATATTTTTAAGGGTTTGTTTGGCCAAATTTCAATTTCTTGATAACTACTCCTCACCAATAGGTTTTGAGAAACGGTTTCTTGAGTAGGAGCTCCAAATAAAACTTGTACTTTTGATGAACAAATACACTATAAGTGCTTAATAGAAACTAGAAACAGTTTCTCAGTTTTTGGTGTGTGCCCAATTTGACAGTATTTAGGACCCGGAAACTGGATAGAAGCACTCCAGGAGATTGGTCAAACACACCCTAAATAATTTAAGTTATGTTTCTGTTCATCGTTAAGTTGGTAATGAAGTTACTTTTTTTGTCGTACACTCACATTTCCAAATTAATCAACTTGCCGTTTAGAGAAAAACTCATGTAATTAATATATTAAGGGAAATTCTAGTTGGCGCCCATGTGGTTTTGACAATTCCAGTTTTTCCCTTTTCTTAGACATCTTATCCAGGTTGTACCCTTGAAAAATAAATATCATTACTATGTAACCTTACTAATGTTATTCCGTAGTGTTCCATTAGTATAATTCAAGAAATGATCTCACTCATCCATCTAACTAATTTAATGATCAAGCAAATAATAAATAAAAATAAAAATAAATAAAGTCAACACCGAACCACCGTCACTCTTCCTTTTCTCTCTCCTCTCCTTTTCCCAAAAAAAAAATCCACCAACCACCACATGGACTGGCCACCACCATCACCTAACACGACGACGGCACAACGACCCACACCACCAACAACAGTCTAGAGAGTTGAATGATTTGCTATTTGTTGTTAATTTGACATTCGGAGTTGATGATGGTTGTCGAGGGAGCGGGGATAAGGGTGGCCGCTGGTCGGATGAGAGGCATCTAGTGGTGGTCGGTAACAAGAAATTTTGGACTACGACAAAATAAGGAGCAAAATGAATTTTACTAACATAAAAAATGTTGTGTGTACAATCTCTAATGTAATATTGTAAATTCTACTACGCAGTAGTGGGTGCGCCGTAAGATAGACTACACTGGTAGCATACGTGCTGCGGGGGTGCGCGCGTCGTCCGGGTGCGTTGTTGTTGTTGTTGTTGTTGTTCTTGAGAAGGTCGGAGATGACTTGAATCTCTCCTTAAATTTGATTGTTTGATCTTGTGTTCGATTTGATTTGCAAGCGGCACGCAAATGCTTGTTGACTGCGTGCGGTTGGAAGTTTGTAGAAAATTCCTCTTGGGGTTTTCTTAGCTCTCAATTTTCCAACCTTTGAATGAATGAGGTTCAGCCTATTTATATAGAGTGAAAATCCTAATTTTTGGCGGGCTTGTAGTCACGAGTCTGTCTTTGATATCTACGAGTCTTGACCCAATTGGCTGCTTTAGTTGGACCACGATCCATTTTAGCTAAATTAATAATTGGATCGATTCGTATAGTATTTTTACTGGAGAAATTAGTTAAATCGAGTTAAAAATTGATAAGTAAAAAGTAACTAAGTTATTTAATTCCCGGCTCATTAACAAATATTTTGTGCCTACAATCGCTGCAAGCCTCCTGCAGGCGGTGGTTCATGGTGTTGGGGAGAGGAGAAGAGGAGAGACAAAATGAAAGGGATAAGGTTTGGTTTTTTTTTCTAATGCTTTCAGGGCCGTTAGATTAGGTAGATCAAAGGATTAGATCATTTCTCATTTACATGAACGGAACACTAACAAAATAGCGTTATTTAGGTTACGGAGTCAACAAAATTTATTCCTAGGGCTACAAGCTCAACTAAATTCTGAGAAATGACTGGAATTAGGGATGGGCATGGGTCGGGTCCGCTAAGACCCGGACTTGGACCCGTAGAAATTTGTGCAGACACGGACCCGTCGGGTCCTAATTTTCTAGACCCGGACCCGTCGGGTTTGGGTCGGGTGCGGGTCTCGTGCAGGTCCCTGAAACAAATGTATAACGCTTCCAACGAATAATATTTTCTAGTTAAGAATTTAATATGCTCGATATTACGCCACATACAATAAGCATAAAGAAATGAGCATATATTCATTTAAATTAATGAAAGACAATTGGATCAAGACAAGAGAGGTGATGAACTTAGATCTTTATAGATGAAATAAGGACTCGGGGAGTAGGAATACATGTAAAACTCATGCGTGAAATGCTAGGTTAGGAAGAGTCGCAAATCTTAGATAGAACTTTTAGATTTTTTTCATTTTTTTTAAAACTTAGGGGGGTCTGGGTCTCAAATCTTGGACCCAGGCCCGACTCGGGCGGATCGGGTCCAACGAGTTTGGGTCGGGTCCTGGGTCTATGGTCATCCCTAACTGGAATTGTCAAAATCACAAGGACACCAACTGAAATTCCCCTATATATTAATTTAACCATTAGTCACCCCATTAGCCATTAGTTAGGCTATCTACGTCAGCAATGATGTTATCGATGACATTAGCACTCATTTAATGATATCACTGCGGGTGTCGTCGCCACCTCATTAATGTATGTGTTCATAAAAAATAAGGTTTGAACCTGTAACCTTAGAGTTACAGTTTTAACACTTCAACCACTTAGCCAACTGATTTTTTTGATACTTTTATTGACAAAGTTATATATAAAGGATTTAAGATTTTTGGAGATAATTTCGCAAACAATTTTGGACGAAATAATCTGAATCATATCAAATCATTTTATTTTTGGAGATAATTTAGGAATTAATATATATAGGCGCAATATATTAGGAAGTAACACATCTTGGGTTTGTTTCGTGTCAACGGGTGGGGTCAAAGTTAAAAAAAAGTGTGTTAAATAGTAGTCGGGGTCAACATGAATTACAGTTCACAAAAACGGCACCCGAAAATAGCAGGTCACGGGTCATAAATTGTAATCGTACATAGACATAAAGTACTGAAATAAATTCGCTATACTTATTAATTATTTTTCATTGAATCAAACATAACTTCTCTAAGTTGATACCAAATCAAACACGTTTCTTTTCGTCTTAATTATAGAAAAACTGACAACGGGTCATCCCAAGTTTAGCCTAAAAGAATATCGGTCAAAACGGGTTCGAGTTATTAGTGGCCAGAACTTGATTATGATAAAAAAAATGGGCTATGAACCTTGAACAACGGGTAATATCTGGTCGTTTAAGTTTTTTACAGTCCTACTATTTTGCGTTAATTATGGGTAATAAAATAGAGTTATAACCAAATTCATATAACAACCCGTGCAATTTTGCACGGGCCAATAAACTAGTTAATTTAACCAATAGTCACCCCATTAGCAATCAATTAGACTATCCACGTCAGCAATGATGTCATCAGTGACATCATCGATGACATCAGCTATCTATGGTGAAGTTTGAACAAAAAACGTAGGGGGTAAGAGTTGAACCCTTGACCTATTGTTCACATTTTACTTATCCAACCAATAGGTTAACATATTTTTCATGATAAGTTATAACAACAACTATTATATGAAAGTATTTCAAAATTCAAGGGGCATGGCCCGACCCAACAACTCTAAGATTCGTCTCTGCGTGAATATAGCCCAATAATATAATTTCCTAACCAGGAAGTCTCCTGTGAGACCGTCTCACCAGGGCCCAAAAAGAAGATAGCCCACTAATGAAAAAAAATAAAAAAAGGAGTTAATAAGTTATAACCTTGAGTTTTGTAATCAAAACTACAAGTTATAAATGTTTATGCTAACATTTGAGTTTTGAACTTAAAAGCTTGAGTTTTTAATGTAAATTTCTAATTTAACTTAAACCAGGAATTTTCGTTATAAGTTTTTGAGTTTTATATTTATATAAATCTTTAAACTCATAATATAAATTATCGAATACTTAATATAAATATTTGATTCAATTTAATTAGTAATCACCATAAAAATGCACAAAAGATATGAGAAATATTGTGAGATAAAAATAATTGAGAGGATAGTGTATAATTTATTGGGCTTTTAGTATTGGATCTGGTCTCATGGTCTCATGTGAGACCGTCTCATACAACAATTTGCCTTTCCTAATATTCAAGGATTCTTATGACCGAATTTTTTCAAAAATAAAATAAAAAATAAAATAAAGTACAAAATGGAAACAAAGTCACTTTACCAAGAATACATATATTTCTTTACACGAACTGCAATCTTAAAGAATTTTTGACTCCTTTTTATCTTAACTCAATTAGTGGTCCATGGGTCGAGTCAAATATGAACCAAAGATATGTATGTCAAAATGGGTTCGGATTAACAAGGGTTACCAGAAAGGTTCATGACTCAAACATAGGATGTTCATGACAGAAAAATAACGGGTCCCGACTCTTAAAACCGATTTAAGATTAAGATTTTTTTTACATATGCCTAACGTTATGTCTATATTTTTTTAATGTACATCTATTAATTATTTTAATACTTGAATAAACGAATCATTACGGACATTAGATAACAACCCGTGCAATTTTGCACGGGTACATAAGCTAGTAATTAATTAATCCTCTTGCTCCCAACCACAAAACCAGCTTCACCATTATGGTTGAGAAGCCCACAACCACGCACAACTACGTTCCATCAGCAATTACACCGATATCGAAATTTCAAACAATTTTTCTAACGGCTTCGCTGCCGGATTCTTTAGACACCATAATCCCCAACTACTAAACTTGTTTGGGATGTGATTAATAAAGGAAAACTAATTCAAGCAAGCCAACCATTTAATCGAGTAAAGACCTTTTGATTTATGATCGTAAGGCCTGCATCAAACCTGCAGCAACTCAAATCCAGATGCTCCGCCAATTAGTTTTTCCGGGCCATTAGAAAGCCGGCAATTTTTCCCTGTTCGTGAAAGAGTGAAAAAATGAAATGATAACTTGCAAACAAGATTATGAAATCGGTGGCAGAATGATTTAGATGTCAGCTTAGAATCATTATTCTCCACGGGCAAAAGTGCTGAAGGAGTATATCCCCAAAAGTCAGAAACTAAGCTGTAAAAAAATAGGCAGAGGAAATAAAACAGACGACCTTTATATTACTACAACTTTAGAGAGAAATGTCAGATCTCTTCCTAGACGCTAAAGATTCTACAACTCTTTGTCTAATTTCGAACTCACAGATTGATGACACATGGAATTTAACCTTCTTAACTTGCAACAAGTGCAACCAAGCATAACGGGGAAGAGAATGGCAGGAAAAGAACATCTTCCAATAGTAAATTTAAGACTAAATATATGCACATTGAATCCAGTAGATGAAAATACCGCTTTCGTCTCGAGTAACTCCTAGCCTGTTTCCTAATCACAGATTAAGACCCCACTGGAGCTACACCTTTGGCTTTTGCAGCGGCTGTGGCGGCGGCGGCTGCTGCTGCCGCCGCAGCTGATGCAGCGGCACTGGGAGTCGACGGTGGGGCAGGGCTCGAATGCTCACTGCTCTGAGCGGCAATTATTTGCTGTTGCTGGTGCGTAACCCCAGAGTTGACCTGTGCAAGCAGGTCTTTTATTTGAGCACCAGTGAGTGTCTCATTCTTTAGCAAGGAATTAGCGAGAGCATGGAGCTCTTTGCTGTGGGTTACAAGAATGGTTTTGGCATTGTTGTACGCTCTTTCAAGTAAGAATTTCACTTCTTGCTCAATAAGCAGCCTAGTTTCAGTGCTCATACTCCTCCCATTGTCATCATAGTCGTGGGTGACGAAGCCCACTTCTCTGCTCATGCCATACTTGGTCACCATAGCTCTTGCGAGTTTGGTAGCTTGCTGAAGATCAGAAGATGCACCAGAAGTGACCTCGCTCTCTCCAAAAATAAGCTCCTCGGCTACCCTGCCTCCCATGCAAACATCAAGGCGGGCAAGCATTTGCTTTCTTGTGACGCTTGTTTCATCCTTCTCAGGCAGCTGGGTAACCATACCTAGAGATAACCCTCGGGGAACAATTGTTGCCTTGTGAACTGGGTGGGCACCATCTGTGTGCACTGCGACAAGGGCATGGCCACCCTCATGATATGCAGTCATCTTCCTGTTTTCGTCCGAGATCACGGCTGATTTCCGCTCACTGCCCATCAAAATTTTGTCCTTTGCATGCTCAAGATCGTGCATGCTCACTGCTTTCGCCCCGTCCATTGCTGCCTTCAGGGCTGCAATGTTGACCAAATTTGCCAGGTCAGCACCGGAAAAGCCTGGTGTTCCCCTTGCAATGATCATAAGATCAACATCCTCACCCTTCAGCACCTGTGGTATAAGATATATAGACACTCAAACATCAGAAATATACAAAAGAGATCGAGCATATAGCTATTACAGGGGGAAATGTGGCACATTCTAAAATACTACTTTCATACGTGTATAAATAAACAAAAGAAAAAAGAATTAAAAAAAAACTGTAAACATCATCACCCATCAAATAGAAGATAATTCACATGAATCTAAGCACAATTCAATCACAAACTTTTCAGGTGAACCCGTTTCACAGTTTAAAGTCAATTTAGACAGATCAGACTTGAGGTCCAGAGTCAATGAAAACAAAATACACATACAGACTCGACAGAAATTATGAATTGGTACATTTCACCCCTAAGTTCTAATACATCATCAAAAAAAAAAAAAGAGAGAAAAGCTCTAAGATCCAGAAACTTAAAAAACCAAAACAATGGATTCCCAATTTCCCATTACATCAAGTCATCTAATGGTGATTAATTATGTAAAACCTATGATTATTACCATTAGATCGACTCAAGTAATGAAATGTATCCACCTTCATCTTAGCATCCTCCCTCTTCCTTACATGATTACAAACGTAGCCTAAGCTCCAAATGAAAGAGAACAGCGTAACAGTGTTCCCATTACCACGTGCTGATATATCTACTAAAGTACTAAATACTTTCTTTAATTGAAAGGAAGATAGCACGGTAAAACAAACTTTTCCTTTCCTCTTTGCTGTTATTTTTTTCCCTTTTCTATGGGGCAGAGGGTGGTTTATTCAATGTAAATTACTAAAAATTACTCTGTAGAACAGCGAGCAAGTTATAAAGGCTAAATCAGTAATATGAAAAGTCAAATAATCAGGCTCTAGGACAAGGTTTTATATAACAAAGGACAAGATTCTTGCAGGACAAAAAAAAAAAAAAAAAAAAAACTCAAATAACACCGACGTTATCAAAGGACAACAGCATAATTATATTCACTTATTCAGGCAGCTCCATACCTTAGTCATATGAGTCTCCAAAATCTGCCGCCGTCCCTCAACATCTGGGTTGGGAACAGCAACATGTCGATCAAATCTTCCAGGCCTCACCAATGCATGGTCCAGTGATTCGGGAAAATTAGTGGCAGCAATCACAATAATCCCATCATTTTGTTTAAAGCCATCCAGTTCAACAAGTAACTGATTTAAAGTCATTTTCATATATTGCTGATCCTTGGGATTACGACTTCCTCCAATTGCATCGATTTCATCAATAAATATGATACAAGGTGACCGTTTTTTTGCAGCTGCAAACAGATCTCTAACCCTTCTGGCTCCAACTCCAACAAACATCTCCTCAAACTCACTGCCACTGCACGAAAAGAAAGGAACTCCAGCTTCTCCAGCAATAGCTCTGGCTAACATAGTTTTCCCAGTACCAGGAGGACCAACAAGCAAAACACCTTTGGGGAGTTTACCTCCCAAACGCGTAAATCGCTATAAAAGAAAATAAGGTGTTAACAAGATATAATCTTAATTCTTAAAATGCAAGTATCATTACAGCTACACACAGCTGGCCATTAAAAATAACAATTACTTTCAAAATCATGTCTCAAGTATATATCTATAACAAAAATTATTGTGAAACCATGATTGAATAATATTCCTTAAAAGACACCCAAATGAACTACTTAAAGAGCTAAAAGGTGCTGAGATGTCCACTGCCAACCTAGGCTTCACTTGACTGCCATAAAACCAGCCAATTTGACATAATGTTTAACTACCCCCCTTCCCCCTCCTTCCCGAATGAAAACTAAATACACAACTGAAAAGTTTATTCCATGTTACACATCATATCTGCGCTTGAATACTCATCATGTCAGCTGGCAATCCAGTTAAGAGTCATATTCTGAGCTCAGTAATAGAGAGCAAAAAGAGAAAGAGAAACATATACAATTTCATCAAGTTCATGGTCAAATACGTCTTGCCACTAGAAGCATCAATTATTCCAATAATACTTTCAGAACTCAATAGAAGGCGAAACACAAAACCAGAAGCAGATCTAGATTACACTTCAGACTAGATAATTAAAAAAGTCCACGACCATAAGTACTTGCACAAAATGAACGAGCAGTTTGAGAGAGGTCAAGAGAGCAAAATACAGACATGTCTATAAATAAACACAAGCAATTCCAACTTCCAAGTAATTAGAGCAAGATAAAACAAGCTAAAGTTTAAAGCAAAAAAACAAACCTTAGGATCTCGAAGATAATGAACAATTTCTTCTAGCTCAGCTTTTGCTTCATCAACACCTTTCACATCACTGAACTTTGTATTGGACTCCAAGCTAGGTTGTACTTCTTCATTGAGACCAAGTCCTAACAACAACAAGAAGTCAATAGCAGCGTTTTGGTCCCAAAACAACAAGAACCCTCAATGAGAACTTAAAAAAATTAACACCAGACCATCACCCCCCCCCCACCCACCAATAAGGAAAAGAATGGAAGGAGAAGGGACTTCTCAACACATTTAGCCCCTTGACTCATTATCTAGGAACAGTATTTACCTTTACTAATTCCTCTATCTTCAATTAGTGCGCCCACTCCTGAAATCACTAGGAAGGCTAAGGCAATACTACGAAATGTACGCCAGAGTTGTTCTTTAAAATGGCCTCCCTCAGAGGACACCATATGAATTGGGGCACTAGAAGTTCCAAGAACTCCGTCTTTCGTAGCCTTCCCCAAATTGCGAAAGGCAGATAGTCCAGCTATGCTGCTCTCTTCCTCCACCACAGAGTTCCCAGAGGAGGCAATTCCTGCAGAAGTTCAGCAACCCAATTAAGTGTGAGGAGGCGACAACAAAACTCAAAAACAAGTTATTAATAAACCAGCGGAAGAACCCAAACAGAAACTACAAGAGCTCAAAATGAAAACTGAACTACGGAGAAATGCATAAAATACTAAAAATAAAAAGGTAGATAATTAAAGACAAGCGAATGCATGTGCAGCTATACTTATGGTGTTAAAATGCAGATGGCAGGTAGATCAATGCTCGAGTCATCCTGTAAGAAGTTACCATATGACATTAATCAAGCCGAAGGAATTACAAACCTCTCTGCAATGTTCTGAAAAGCTCATTTTCTTCCAATCTATCAAGCTTGACCAAAGCTTTAACATACTCAGCAACAGCGGCAGGGCTGTTGTGCAAAGCAGGTTGATTTTCAAAGGCTCTAATGACTGCTTCCGGATCAGATCGACGAAAGATATCCCTGATATAAGAGCCCTCACCCAATCCTTCAGAATCACGAACTCGGCGACCAAAGCTGCCAGCATAGCTTGACAAAAGTCTTTTCTGAGAACCTACGACCCGGCCTCCTGAAAATCAAATTAGACATATAGTTGAATAAATGTTTAATCATCCAAAACATTCTTACAAATGCTTGTAGTCAAACTTAGAAGAGACAGTTATGAGGTTGCCAAAAAATCTTAATTGAAAAAACTATGAATATGCAATCATTGGCTCGCAAAACAAATCATAAGCTAGAACACAACACCAGAACTTCAATATGCGTACTTAGCAGCACAACTGCACAAATTATAAAGTAGATCATATGCACAAGCATAATTGCCCGGCTTATTTAACGTTTTTCACTTACCAGCCTTTACCCTTCACGTCTCCACTTGTTCCATTAGTTTACGCAGGGAAGAAACTCCCTTTATTTTGTTTAATTTGGTCCGGCTAAAAAAGTTGACGATCATTGTATATTTAACCAATTGTTGCAATCAATTGAGCTCAAAGAATGGATGAAACATGGTAGGTGATCAACAAACTGTTCACTATATTAACTTATAGCAAAAATCTAGTCTAAAAACAGATAAAAGAATGAAAGTACCTCCAGAAGTGTGCAAATGGCGTAAACTGGCACCCAGGCTAGCGGACAGAATTCGACCAAGCTCATGTTCACGTCTCGCTACCTATACAAAATGGAGAGAGATCACTGTGAAACAGGCCCACGGAATTGCGTCGTTGACGACAGTATCAATTCATCTTCGCAGAAGAAAGTTCAACACATAAAATGTGCAATCTTAAACAAAGTCCCATCCTTTCCGGTGGCAAACCCACAATCCAACCGTATTTCAATCACCTCAGCTCACCTCATTTCCAAATGCGCAAACAAAATTATATATAAAGAGTTACACAGACTCTACAATTCACTGGAATCACTGAGCTCAAAATTTAGGTATAATCCGAAATTCTAATTCATGTTTTCATACATATAACACAATTCAATCCAAAAATTAAAAAACCCAACAAAATTAACAATCAATCATCAACCCATAATCATCCCACAAACAGAAATTCCCAAAAGGGGCAAAATCAACAAAATTAGGGTTTGTACAAGGACCAATTGAAGAAATTAAAACTTACCCAGAGAAGGAAATCACAAAAAGATTAAAACTTGATCAACAAGACATAAAAAAAAACATGATTAGATTAGATTAGATTCACCCACCTGCCTAAGAATTTGTCTACAAGCCATGAAAAATCCCCCTCTTCTTTCTCTCTCCTCTTTACACAAAGATTGAATTTGTCTGCAAGGATCTCTCTCTCTCTCTCACACACACCCTTTCTCTCTCTCTTCACAAACCCTTCATAATACCAAAAAGATTGAATCTTGATTCTGTTACGACACTCCCCCCTTGTGCTTTAAACTGAGTGAGACCAAAGGAAGATGTTAAAAGAAAGAGAGAGAAAGAGGGGTTTTGTTTGTTGATATTTTCGTGTTTCGTAATGTTTTGGTTTAGTCCAACATAAAACCAAGGAAGAAAATCCATGGGTTTGTACTTGAATGTGGGGAGTTAGATCCGAATAGTATTAGGGTCGGGTTGCTGGTAATATGTTTGGCGTGTTGTGTACTCTTTTAATCTTCTTTTTGCTAACGTTGCTGTGTACTTGTGTTGGAGAGTTAAGGGTGAGTTGAGGGATCAACGTTTCCATTTTTTTTCAGTTCAGGGATCAACGTTTTTTTTTTGTTCATTTCAGGACCTCACATCCATTTCAGTTAGAATTTCCGTTACAATCCTATCTTTTCTTTTATTTTACTTTCTTTCAACCCAGTTTCTCAGTTTTCTCTCTCTTCTCTCACGCCATCTTCATCTTCATGTATCTGGCCATATCTTCATCATCATCCATAGTAATACACACCAACCTTCATATTTTTCTCCCCGCATGATTCTACTATTGCCATCATCAAACAAACCAAACGAAAAAATCACCCAAAAATAAAATAAAAAAGTTACAGAGGTTCACCAAAATTAAAATCCCATCAAAAGAATCAAATTAATTTTTGGGGAAATTAATTCTCACAATAAAATGGGGAAATTTAGGACGAAATCCGGACTAATTTCTGGGTTCATTAAGGAAGACGATTTTGTGGGTTTGATGGGAAAATGAAGGACGATTAAACAGTGATAAGAGGGATGAAGATGGCAAATTTATTGCTTCAAAATTTGCTATTGAGAAGAAGACGTGCTTAATGGAAGAACACTACCAGAAGACCAGATTTGCTATTCAATCAGGTTCTCTTTATCTATTAAATAGTGATTTGAGAATAGATTTTTGCTATTTTGTGATGTTTGGAGGTACCCCGAATTGATTCCAATGCGTTATTGATTTGGGCTTTTTTAGAAAGAAATTGAATTTCGAGATTTGTATACAAGTTTTGTTTTGATGTAGAACAAGTCAGGAGTAGAGTTGTTTTACTTAATAAAAAAGTTGCAGAATGAAGATGGATGAAGATGAAGATTGTCAGAACTCAGTGCAAGAAGATGAAGATGCAGTGAGGACAGAAGAGAGAGAGTTTTGATTGGCAGTGTGTAACGGAAATTCTAACTGAAGTGGATGTGAGGTCCTGAAAAAAAATGGAAACGTTGATCCCTCAACTCACCCTTAACTCTTGTGTTGGACTTGTTTAACATGTTTGGTTCGATTTTCTTGATGAACTGTGTTTAATTGGTGCATTTAATGAGGGAAACATATGAAAGGGGTTGTGACGAGCTATGTTGCACAGACTGCACGAGTATGGATATCGACATGGACATCGAGAGGATACAGATATCGGGACACCGCAATTTCAAAATTAGGACATCAACACTGTTATTATTCCTGAATAAATATATAAAAAAAATTAAATATTATTTTTTAATAAAATAATAATAATTTCTATAATTTAAAAACTTTAAACAATTTCAAAATGAAAATATGACACACATTATATATTGAATATGATAAGAGAAAGGTGTAGGAGTTTCTCTTTACAAAAAAGTTATTAAAAAGAAAAAAAAAATGATTTTTCTAGGGGTACCATGTGCAAAATATTGTGATCTCAAAGGTACCATGTGCACAAAGTGGTAACTTGAAGGGTATTATGTGCACATATTATGAATATTTTTTTTTAAAAAAGGGTTAATTTACGTGCTACCCTTGTATTTTGCCGATTTGCACGTGGTACCCAATCTTTTGCAAATTTGTACAAAATACCCTCGAGATTTGAGTGCTTGCAAACGGTACCCTAAACTTAACCCTCCCATTAACACCGTCAACTTTTTTTTTTAAAATAGGGTTAATTCACGTGGTACCCTCGTGTTTTACCGATTTGCACGTGGTACCCAATGTTTTACAAATTTGTAGCAATTACCGTCAAGATTTGACTGTTTTTACATGGTATCCACCATTATCTTTAAAATTCCGTGAACGCCGTTAATTGGGAAAAAAAACAACCTTGATTTTCTCCTTCATCACTATCTCTATATTCCCCCTACCCCCTTCATCATCACCATATTCAATTTTTCCCACCACCGTCATCAACATCATCATCCCTTTCCACCACTGCCATCATTTACACCCGTAATAAACACCATAACCACCATTTTTTCCTTCTCCATTGGAACCAACTTTTAAACAGCGATAGCGAAATTTTAAAGGTAAGAGTATTATGTAAAACAGTCAAATTTTCAGCAGATTTGGTACAAGTTTGTAACACGGGGTACCACGTGCAAATCGGCAAAAACACGAGGGTACCACGTGAATTAACCCTATTTTTTCAAAAACAAAAGTTGACGGTTTTAGTCAGAGGGTTAAGTTTTGGGTACCGTGTGCAAACAGTCAAATCTCGAGGGTATTCTGTACAATTTTGCAAAACATTGGGTACCACGTGAAAATCGACAAAAAAAATATTTTTTTGAAAAAAAAAACAAGTTATATGGACATTTTTTGTTCATGAATTTTTTTTAATTTGTTTTTAAAAAGTCTAAATTTTTTTTATTTTTTGATTTTATAAATTGAAAATCATCACTAATTGTTAATTAGTAACTTTGAATAACTAATTTACCTAACAACAAACTAACACATCATCACTTAACGGAAAAATCTAAAGGAAGTAATTATTTGGATACCATGTGCACAATGTAATAACATCAGGGGTACCATGTGCACAAATTTGTCAAGTTGGGTATCATGTGCATTCAATCCAAGTTCGAGGGCACCATGTGAGTTTTCCGTAAAAAGAATAAACCGCACACCAGATCGTCGTGTCGACACGTGTCCTCTCGGTGTTTGTGTCCGTATCCGACACCGTACTGTACACTGACACGTTAGTTAGGAGAAGTGCTCGTGCTTCAAAGGTGACGAGTAACAGAGAAGGTTAACACATACATAACACATTATATACTCGTGCAACTTTTATCCAAAAACCAAAATAATCTCTGCATTTTTTTTAGATCAATATAAATTCGAGAAGTAAAACGTCATATAAAATAATGAGTTAATTTTTATTCTAAACACACTCTTAAACCTTGGCTAGATTCCTACCCGGGCGACGCCCATATTAACTTTACCATATTGAGTTATATATATATATATATATATATATATATATATATATATATATATATAGGCGGGTTCAGATGAGTCCGCCTCCTTAGATGAGTACATGAGTCCTCATCTGGACCGTTAGATGCAGAAAAATGAAAGGCCACGATTTAGCGAAGAAACACGCGGCCACATTGATCCAGGGGTTCGTAAACCTCGTCCTCATTTCTGCAAAACTGCAACTCGACGCTTCCTCTCTCTCACTCTCTATTTTCTCTCACTTCAGCCCATCTCCCCTCCTGCTCTTTCCCTTTCTTCAATCTTCATCCTCACTCTTCCAACTCCTCTTGATTTCAATTCACGATTCTACACTGAAAATGGATGAAATCATCGATTCATTTAGTATGTTCGTCGCGACTATGCATTTGACGGATTCCTCATTAAAATCTGGTAATCTCGTGTTATTTTTATGTACTTTCTCTAGTTTAATTTTCATTTTTACTAGTTATTCGATCTAATTTAGGATAATCGAATCCCCAAATTCGCCTAATTGTTTGGAACAGGTGAGTTCATAAATTTATACTAGTATTTGTCCCTGTGAAATCACGGGTCTGTTTTTGAGATTAAGGGAAATAGTGGCTTTATCCATCATAAGAGCTATGATTAACCATAGCTAACATGACCACCACCCCCTCTAAAGCAATGGAATCATCCTCACATATAAGCACCCTTTGATCGTATCCAAACTTATTTGTACTCTTCTTTATATAAATGTGTATTTCGAATCATCAAAATTATGTATTGGAGTGCCCTTTTCTTCGAAAAATGGAATGATATTGACTCATATTAAAAAAATTCAAAAATTATTTAACATATTAAATTTATAATATAAGAATCATTATTCTATAACTATTTGATCTCAATATTAATGGAACAACAACAATCGTGATTTTCTTAGGTGTCTTGTCCACTTGAAATTATGTTTGTAAACAATTTACTCCCACTGTTCCAGTAAGATGTTTGACTATTTCATATTGGGGTGTTTCAGTGAATTGTTGACTTTTTCTTATTAAGGAGGGTTTGATGTTTATAAAGTTACGTACCCTCAACTCCTTCAAGTCGTCTCACCTCTACCCACATTTTATTGGTTTTGTGGGGATTTTCTATTTCTCTCCACTTCCTCCCACCTTTACCCCACCATATTTTATTGGTTTTTGGTCGAAAAGTAAAGTCCAACATCCCACTGGAACGTAGAGAGTTTTTTTTAAGAGACAAACTCATGCTCGCACTGTTATTATAATTGTTTGTTTTTCATTCGGTATTTCATGAATCTCATTCCTCAAAATGAAACTCTTCCGCCTCTAAGCTTATTAAATTATGGATACTCTCTACTTTACTACCTCTCTTCCCACACTGCACGGACACTAATATACTCTTAGCCACCACACCTCTTTTAAACGTGATTGGACTATCTCCCGTTCAACGATCTATTTGCCTACTTTATCCTTCATTTTATGATTTGACTCTCTCTTCCTCCATTTTAATCAAACTCTTTCGAATCCCTAGACTCACTCCCAGATATTGTCACACAAATCTCAATCCTAACTCCTCCCCCAAAAACTATTACTTTTGCCTATGGATGCCGAAACGTACACAAATTTAAACCCATGACATCTATATTTCGTTTCCGACCTTGAACCAAAAACTACGTAAATAAAGTAAATATAGGAACATTAATTTAAATTTCATTAAGAATATATGTATATTGACACGATTATCATTTTGATTTTGGTATGCTTTTTTAAACCAGTAGTGATGCTATATTCAAAGTATTTCAAAAAAATAATTGTTGCAAATTATATTTCCAAAATAACGAATAGTCATGATTTGCATATCATAATGAAAAAACTATCAAAAGTTAAGTAACGTTGTATGAATTCACAGTAGGTGTGTAGAATTTAGTAATTAAAATACAATTGTCGCCTTTGTCGGTTCAATTGTAACTTTGTAAGATAAAAAATATGGTGACCAACGATCAACTTTCATTATAAAAAGAGTTTTTTTTTATAATACACTATAACCATTTCGAATAATTCCTATATTAATTTGTGACTAACAATAACTTGGAGATATGTACAAAGATAATGTACAGTTCATAACATCTAACTCTGATTGATACATAAAATCATTAAAACTTCTCAATATCACTCTAAATTGTTGTAAGAGATAATTATCTACACCATTATCTTCTTATCTCATCTCCTTAATTCTTTCTTTCGACATACCGTTCATGTATGGGTGAGATGTCTTTTTTTAACTTACTAACTTCAAACAAATAACTGAGTCATATAGATACTGTGTTGATCTAACATGTAACTAACAGACTTGACAAACGAAAATCCAAGAGACACATATTCAATACCATTATTAAGATGCTGATTAATGATTCAATAATGACGAAATTTATGCTAATTAAATTTAAAGAAGTTGAAATTTTTTCTAAACGTTTGCAAAGACAGCTCAAGAGACTTGAAATAATATGAGAGTGACACGTAGGCTGATGATGTAGAATTAACCTAAAATGATTCGCCATTGACATGCCTCGTGGATTTTATGAAACCTTTTTGTTAGCCTATGACGCAAATTAACCACATTAAAATCCCAATTATTAAAACATAATTTAGCAATAGAACATCAATTTGATATATTATGTGATATGATATTGAAATATCCGATAATAATTCGATCATAATAGACCAAACTTAAAATGACCAATTTTGATTGAATTTGTCCAAGAAGTGACCAAATATGACAAACCCCACCATGACCTAACCAGATTGACCTATTATCATTCCAAATTTAGTTCAAATTTCAAAATGATTTGACATGATTCGTAAAAGACTGCAATTTAGCTTCACCCGTTTTTAATATAAGCTTACCGCAACACATATTCTACTCTTCACTGAAACCATAATTGATCCAAAAAAATTAAACCTTGATGCGAATCATGCTAAGATTCATGTAACCATAATCGATATATGGTGTGTGCATGCATTTTAGTAAAATCATATTTTCATAGTCTAATGCAAAATTGAAAATATCAATGACCAAAGCTATCAAATTATATTACTCCGTATATATAGTCTTCTACAATACAACCATAAAAAAAATAGCATTATAACAATAGTTTGAGAGTACAAACACAAACACTTATATAAAGACTAACGACTATTAATACATAAAACTATCAAAAGATGTTAATATTCTTCTAAATTGTTGTATGAGAAAGCAATCTATACTCCACTATGTTAATATCTAATTCTCTGACCTAACTCCGCTCTCTCTTTCAACATGTCAAATATTTGTTTCATGCAAATTTTTCTCTCCAAATCAAACAAATTACCAAGGTATATATAGTATCTCAAACTAATATGTAACTGATAAATTGGTAAGCGAAAAGCCAAGTGACACAAAGTTGATAACCATTAGTTGGATGAATAATGATGATGAATTATCATATAAATGATGAAATTGATGAGAATTTATTTGGAAAAAGTTGAAGGGTGTACTAAATGGAGGAGAGAGAAGGGAATTGAACAATGGGATGACACGTAAGATTTGAGTTGGATTTTTTTTTGCTCTAGATGGTTTCAAGGACTGCCACGTAGGCTTTGAGATTAGCCTATTAAAGGTATAGTATAGATTTCAATCAGTAATTTTTCGAAGCTTTAATTGAATTTTTTCGTCAATTTTTTCGAAGCTTTGATTGAATTTTTCCATCTTCATGTCAATTTTTTTGTAATGGAATTTACAATCACATTGTATTGTATATTGAATCACACTACTATTTTTTTTTCGATTTCGATTTTATAGTGGAATTTGCAATCACACTCAATTTAATATTGAATCACACACAAGTGTGATCCAATTTGTTATCGTGTGTGTGATTCAATTTATTATCGTGTGTGATTTAATGTGTTCGTGAGTGTGATTCAATTGGTTATCGTGTGATTCAATTTTGTCACTGTGTGATTCTACTCGTTTGTGTGTATGATTCTTTAGGTTAGTGTGTGTGATTCTATCAGTTCGTGTGTATGATTTTATAGGTTAGTGTGTGTGATTTTATTTGAAGTGTGTGCGATTCTTTCTTTTAGCGCGTGTGATTGTATTTCTCGAGTGTGTATGATTTTATTGATTAGTAAGTGTGTTTAGTGCGATTCTTTTTGTAAGTGTGATTTTTATGTATTGGTTACTATGATTCAATATGTTAGGGTGTGATTCTATTTGTAGGCGTGAGTGATTCAATTTCTAAGTGTGTGATTCTATAAGTTTGTGTGTGTGATTCCATGAGTTTATGTGTGATTCTATTTGATAGTGTGTGATTGTATTAATTAGTGTGTGTGATTCATTTGAAATCATCGATTCATGTTAGTGTTGGTGTTTGTTATTGTGTCATTCAATCTGTTTGTGTGTGATTTTATTTGAGGCAGTAATTCGATATTTGTCCGAAACTTGTAATAGGATCTGATGTCTAGATGACTTCCGAAAGATTAGAGTAACAGCCAAAAGATGATGAGATCTTATATTAGAGTAAAATGCTAGACTTCTTAGAGTACAGTATGTCAATACTCATTATCTCTGGGCAACAACTTATATTACTACTCGTTCGTAGCTAAGAATCGTTATGAGAAATTATCGCCAAGCTGAGCATGCAGTCGCGACGCAATGTCGCTAGGCAGTGCATCATCAGATTCAGGGGAAGTCGCTGGCTCCGACTAATGCGTTAACGTGCTCTCCATTGCTAGACGGAGGAGACGGCCATTTCCTTTGAATGCAGCAAGGCACCCGACCCACACTCCGAGCCTGTCAATGTCAAATGCTGATTTGACCAGAGTTATGTTGCGTTCGGTGTCATATGGAACTGGATTGGCAATTCCCCATTCTCTTCCATCTTCTTCACGTTTTCCCTGAACCAAACTATCAAAGGAAGATTTCTCTCTCTGCTTCTTGGATCCCTTCATCATACTGGGAATTCCATTAGAATCTAAAATTTGGTCCTTAGCCTCCATGTACGTACTTGCGAAAATCGTCTTCATACCCACATTCTTCAACAATCCAAGACACACCCATCTTTGTATCTGGTTCATCCCTGATGAACAGGGAGTTCATAATAATCACCAATTCACCACTACTTATTCCCATCCCTTGTCACTACACATTGACCCAAATTCTAGGTAAGGAGGCTATGATAGTGTGTATGATTCTACTAAGTCTAACCTTAGTGTCGAAAGTAAGTTAATATGCTCATGATTGAATTATTTGGTTGTCCATCAGTGAAGGGATTTTGTCAAGTGAAATGGAGTGTCTTGATTTAGTTTTTAACGGGCTATGGGTGGAGTGATATGGCTGATATTTGTAGGCTGAAATGATATCCAGTCCTGATTTATGTCGTTTAATACGTTTACTTCTCATTCAAAGCTGGCTAGCTCAATAGGAAGAGCATCGTGCCTTGCACGAGGTGTGGGTTCGAGTCCCACGTCAGCTATCAAATTACCTGATGTCTGCATAAAGGCACAACTTGGATTTCAGATAGGGGCAGGTTTCCTGATGTCTGCATAAAGGCACAGCTTGGATTTCAGACTTTAAGAAATAAACCAGTTCAAACACGGATGGGAAACCCGTTCTGGAACGAGGATTTGATGTTTGTTGCAGCTGAGCCTTTCGATGAGCACTTTATCATCACAGTTGAAGACCGGGTTGGTCCTAACAAAGAGGAGACTATTGCAAAACTGATTATCCCATGTAATCATGTAAATGGTTGGGAATTTTGTCGTTGTGGCTTTGTGCTCCTTAAGGCATCTGTTTTTGTGGTAAAATGGTGTTATTGCCAATGGACTACTATGACGTTTTGTTAATACTTTAGGGGCTTTCGCATTAAATTTGACTTGTAGCGAATGATTCTGAACAAATTGTTCAGACATATTTATGCTAAAAGTATATTTTTTTTATCCATAATGAGATGGTGGAAGCAGTTGATAGACATTCAGAATGTTTCCTCTAGCCCTCTAGGTTCATATCTACAAGCTCCCTCTGTCATATCCCAACTCGTTCGCTGTCTTTGGGCGTCTAGATATTCGTAGTTTGGATTTAGGCATGCGTCTAGAAATTCCTTCACCTGCATATATGCTTTCTTCAGTTGTTTTTCTTGCCATAAGTGAACACAGCCGTGAACTTTAGGTGAAGAATACAGACTTTTGTAACGTCTCTAACAAAATATAGTCTTGGTCTTTTCTCTTGTTTGTTTATTGGTTAGGATAAATCAAAAGCTCGTTGTTTCTTCGCCTATGTGGGAATTGAACCCACACCTTGTGCCAAAAGCACAATGCTCTACCACTTTGAGCTAATAGACGTCACAATAATCATGAAACCTGATTTAAGTCAATGACAGATGAGCAGGCTTAGGACAAAGAATGACTAATTGCGGTTGTTAAACTTTTGTCGTGGTCATAATCACAGTAGTTTAATCAAGGTACAAAATTGAAATTTTTGTTTACCTTCAATTTCAGTCAACATGCTCCTGAGAACTGTGAACATAGCATACATTTGTATCTGTTCAAGCACAACTCACAAGTAGTTTTCAGTTTTTATTCACGGCCAGTGCTCAGAGGAACACAGATTATGTCTACTTTCTGGTGCTACTAGATCTTCACTGTTACTACTCGATGTAAAACAAATGCATTGACAGTACACACCATGCATCGTCTAAAGACAGTATATACCAAGCCAACAATGTGTGACCACTATGGGTACATATACGTTCACTGCCTATCAGTGGCTAGTGCTACCAAGCTACCGTTACATATCCAAAACCAGAAAACTGGCCGACAACCTGCACAGATTCGGCATTCCTAACCCACAACCATATCAAACCTACATATTTTTGCATCTGCAGGCTTCATGGGAAGCAAAGTCCTGCATTAGATAGCCCCCAATTAACGAAAAATGCATCACTATACAAAATGATTCCTCAAACTCTCTTTACCGTTCCTCTACACTAAAGGCAATAATTGAGCTACTGATGCTCAAATCAACAGAAACAAGTAACAGCTCTCCACCAAGTAAAACGCACATCCTTATCCACATATCCACTATCTCAAAACCACAAACCAAAACCCTACTAAATCAGATATTAGATGCAGAAGTACACTAATTTAAAATCACAAAACAACGAACTAAATTAGATGTAGAAGTATACCAAATTGAATTATACACTAAAAGATTGAAATCACACACACGATACCAAATACAATCACACATGATACCAAATCCAATCACACGCGATACCAAATAAAACCACATACTAATAGGTTGAATCACACACGACACCAAATAAAAACCACACACTAACAGATTGAATCACATTAATCACAAATTAAATCACTCTTAGTGAAATGAGCGAATTAGCAACAACCGAAATCGAATGTCAGAGATACTGACGATTTGTGAAATCATCTAGAGGAGTGCTAACGTTAGATTCAAATTACGACTAAAATGAACATGTAAGCATCAAATTAGATGCAAATTAAAGCAATCAAACCCAAACGAAAACCAGAGAATAAACAAATCACCATCTCATACTGAAATTCAATTAAAAGGCAATCGAAACCAAAAACAAATGCAATCGGACCTCTAATTACCAACCTCAAACTCAATCAATCGGAAACTAGAGCATAAACAGGAGGAAAATGCAAATTCTTTGGAGTCATCAAACATTTAGTCGCAAATTAAACACTCAGGTTTTCTTTGTAACAAATCTGAACATTCAATTACATAAAAAATTAGATTATGAATTTTAACAGAAAAATTAAATTAAAATAAGAAATCATACCTAAATCATTCTATAAGAATGAAGAACAACTCTATTGCACATTTGAATCATCGCCGGAGTTTCAGCATTACGGAATTGCGAGCGGCGGCTAATTCTCGGAGTTCGCGACCTTGCCAAAATTCGAGTGAGGTAAAATCGATCAAATCGAAACATCGATCTCAAAATGCAGATAATGAGATTGAAAGATGTCAAATTAAAGCGTAAAACACATGAAAATCGATAAAATAAAAGCAAAATTACAGTCGGATACATACCTTTACTAGCCGTAGAAAATGAGGGCGGAAAACAGCGATTTTGATGAGTGAGCGACGGCGAAGAGTTGATTAGAACACTCGCCAGTTGTATGCGACGGGGAGATCGGCGGCGAGGGAGATCCGGCGGCAGCGAAGAGTGACGGCGGCGAGGAGAGAAAACATGGAATCGAAGGTGTGGAGAGAGAAACCAGGGGGACGCGATGAGGAGAGATAAAATGGGAGAGAAAAAAAATGAGGACACAGAAATTGACGAGTTTTTTTTAGTTTTATATCTGTGATGTAATTGACGTTTTTGCCCTTAATGGGTGGCGAAATTTTGAGCGTCGGATTAGATTGGATGAACGGCTGTGATTGGGACTCATGGACTCATCTAAGCCTAAAGGACTCACGGACTCGTCTAAATAGGCGGGTTCAGATGAGTCCGCCTTTGCGTGAGTCCTTATTTGAACCGTAAGATCTAATGAGATGGAGGGCCGAGATGCTTCCTAAAAACTATCTGAAGAATAGAGGAAGGGGTCATCAACTCTCAACAACCAACGTCATTTTTGCCAAAATTCTATTTCTCTCTCTACAACTCCCTCTCACTCTCACTCTCATTTCCCGTCCCTTTTTTCTCTCTCCTCGAAAAACTGGCCACCGCCATTCTCTCTCCTCCCGCCACCACCGCTTCTATGCTTCATCATCGCCGCCGCCGACGCTGTGTTCTTTCTCTCTATCTGTATTACGAAGTTTTCCCCCAAATCAAAACCCTAGAAAAAACGAAATTCGAATTTCACAAGGCAATTTTGCATCATTTTCGGTCACGATATAGAGGCAAATTCGCACCAAAGATCGATCGAAAAAAGGTGGCGGAGTACAAGATCAAATTAATCTTAATCAGGTCGGTTTTGTTTTCTTTTGATTTAATCCCAAATTCGATCGTTGTTTTTTTTTTAAATTTCTGTATGATTTCGATTTAGATAGAATTTGCAATCACAACATGTTGGTTATTGAATCACACACTTTCTCGATTTTTAAATATTATTGGCAATCACAAGGTGTTGGTTATTGAATCACACAACCTCTTCTTCGATTTCGCTTTCGAATTTATAATGAAATTATTTTTACTAGAATTATGATGACGAAAGTGAAACGGAATGTTTATAATCTTATGTTTGATCATCAATGTGTGTGATTTGTGTGATTCTATTTGTTATTGTGTGTGACTCTATTCGTGAGTGGGTGTAATTTTATTTTCTTGTGTGTGATTCCATTGGTAAGTAAGAGTGATTCTATTAGTTAGTGCGTCTTCAACTATATTGTTATTGTGTGATTCTATTAGCTGATGCGTGTGATTCTATTATTTCATGTGTATGATTCGATAGATTAGTGTGTGTGATTCTATTAGTTTGTGTGATTCTATTTTATTCGTTGGTGTGTGTGATTCTATTGGATAGGGTGTGTGATTCAATTAGTTAGTGTGATTCAATTTGTAGTAATGAGTGATTATTTTCCATAATGTGTGTGATTCTTTGGGATAGTGTGTGTGATTGTATTCGAAATTTGTGTGATTCTATTCGTTAGCGTGTGTAATTGTATTTTCTAGTGTATGATTCTATTGGTTAGTTAGTGTAGTTAGTGTGTGCGATTCTATTTGTGTGATTTTATTAGTTAGTATGTAAGATTTTATTGGCAAATGTGTGTGATTCTATTTGTGGCTGTGTTTTCATTAGTGTGTGTGATTCTATCAGAGTCCTGGCTTTCTCTTCACCGAACCAATGGCTTCCTCCTCCCCATGGTGTGTTTAAAAATGAACACTGATGCGACAGTGTATGATGGTGCGGGGTGTGGTCTTGGTTTCGTTATCCGTGATGAGATGGGTATAGCGTTTTCAGTAACCATGAGAGTGTATAGCGTTTATATGTGGCCCTGACACTTCTGTACCATAATCGCTTAAGAATGATATTCCAAATGAGGTTATCTCTTAGAGTGTGGGGTGATTTTGTTCTCTGTCTGATTTGCTCGGTCCATAGGATTTGCAATAGTTAGAACATGTAAGCTGCACGGGCTTTCGGTTTGTTGTTGCGTTGTAGATGGATATGTGGTTGGGTAAATTCGGACACCGCTGATTCCTGTTGCTAATGTACTTTGGGGGCGGTCATAGTACTTGGAGTCAGAAGCTCTTGTATTTTTCTTTGAATATGAGCAATATATTTATATTGTATGAGAATTTAGGCTTTGAAATCGAACTCAAACACGGAGCTAATGCTGGTCTTGTCACTGCCTTGAAACTAGTACTCTGCTATCACGTACGCTGATCTCTTCCAGTTGGCCAGTTCCACTGCTATTGAGGTCCTAACTTCATCATCCTCCTCCTTCTACTTTTGTTTTCACGCTGATGCACCTCTCTAATCCCCTAGTTTGTTATATCAAATGTTATGGAAGTTAAGATTTTTGTATGCTTGGGAATTAATGAAATACTAGCTCAATTGGTATAACACTTGTGCAAATATGCATATATGTTGTAGGTTCAATTCCTACATGAGCTCTCTAAATAAACGATTCTTCTTACATCTATTCCGACTTTCAGATGCCATAACTTTTTATTCTGAAACTTATATGAAGCCCACTAGATATCATTGGGTAGCCAGAGACATTAGTTACCATCCAGAACAAATTGCATACCAAAATTCACTCAGTTTCCAAAGTTATTAAGATTTTAGTGCTATCAGGTCTGAAAAGTCGAACCAACTACGCAACTGTGTTCAAAAGCTTATAACTTCAATTTTACATATGATTTTGACATGAAACCAAAACTTGAACTTAGCTAACATCTTAACGCTTCTGGAATGATATCAAGGATAAATGTGAGTTCAAGTCTCACATAGGCTGTTATAGAAGAAATCTTGCATTTTTATTTTATTCCTAATCCTGAACTAGAACATCCACATCAGATCATACACAGTCTACGTAGGATTCGAACCTACACCTTCCGCTAATTGGCGGGGCTCTACCGATTGAGCTAGTAGACTTAAACAAAATAGGCCAATGATATAGGACAATGATATAGGCCTTGATATAAAGAAACTGGCCTAATTGCCTTCACGTTCTACAGCACTAATCAAAAGGGGGGAAATGTAAAAGACCAGGGTCCAGATGCACGATAAGTACACAGTCTACACACGACACACAATCAGGTGAGAAGTAGACAAGAGTTGCTTCACAGTAGTCATTAGTCACGACCACTACAACAGAGGATACCCAGGTATAATTATCGTATCATACACAAAAGAAACGGTATCTTAAAGTGGCAGTAAAACAAGATGCAGGCAGAAGTAAAAGAGCAAGAGAAGTAAAGCTGTAAACTTGCCTTCAAACTTGCATCTAGTTAATAAATTGAAGCAGTTCTGAATGCATCACAAGATGCTCTAATCTGAAGATGCTAGCAGCTAGACAGGTTATGCAAATTGGAGCTATTGACACTATAACTTCCAGTAATCCAAACACAAACTGCAACAGGAGCAGCTACACGCAACGTTGGTCACAAGAACCATATTCAGCACAAATCAAGGTAGAGAAGATGACAGAGGAGTCAGCTTCATAGCTCATACCTCATAGCAGATGGAATCAGAAATAACTGAAAACACACAAATCAACAATGAAGAATCATCAGATATCGATAAAAATGTCTGAACCAAACGAAATCAGAGTACAGTTTGAATCACAGACAAATAGCTTATACAATCACACACGATGTCAAATACAATCACACCAGCAGATTGAATCAAAGACAATAAATAATAGAATCACACACGATACCAAATACAATTACACACTAACAGATTGAATCACGAGATTACAATTAAAAAAAGAAAGGATTTTCTTTATGCTGGTAGAATACAACCACACTTCTGAGAAAATTGAAACATCCTAACTTCACAGCAAAAACTCAATTGAACATCAGATTATCAGTAAAGAGCTACAGAGAAATGAAGATAAACAGCATGTTAAGAGATAGACGATGTGGATGCATTAAATAGGCTGCAACGGACTAGCAACGAGCCCCTTCAGACTAGTCGAGGAAGTCATCCAAACAACATATGGAACTATGATTGATTTTATCCTCACAACAGCTAGAATCAAACAGAAATGCAATTGACATCATATCATTTGAATAACAATGGAACTATGCTCGATTCCATCGTGACAGATATATCTCCAAAGACTGCCGAGTGTGACTCGATCAACAAACTATTGCAACCACCAGAAAAACAACTAAAACTTGAATCAAACCAGAAACTGCAATATTCATAAAAAACTCACCTGGTCAAACGCAAACTACAACAATAAACTCAACAAATCTGCAGTATTCAGAAGAAAACCTAAAAAAAAAAACAGAAAAACGCACCAAAAAAACTGCACAAATCGCTGAACTAATATGCGACTAGTTGATGTCGTTCGAATTTGCCGTGGACTGAGCTCGAGCTACTCGCTAGAAAATTCGCCAGAATGCATCGGATTGCAGACGTATTTTCTCCAATTTCAGAAATGCAGCCAGTGATTTGTCGAAATCTACAGTATCATCAAATTAGGCGAAATCGATACCCAAATTCAACAACAAAATAAAATCCAAATCATCAAAATCAAAACCAAATCAAGACTAAAAGCCTTAGAAACTCTCGATCAGATTAAAAACACCACAATGAAATCAACATAAATCAAACATATGCGAACATTTGAATGAAATAAAAAGTAAAAAAAACTAAGAAATGAACACAATCAAACCTAGGGTTTCTATAACGAGTAATTAGGAGAATCAAATGAGAAAGAAATCAACAGAATAGTGAGAATAATACCTGATATAGTTGCATGCGACGGCTACGAGGGAGATCGGCGGCGAGGAGAGAGAAAATTCAGGAGTGAAGGTGAGGAGAGAGAAATCAGGACAGAATAACGGCGGCGAAGCGGTGGATAGAGGTGGGGGTGGTGAGAGCGAGAGCGGTGGTGGCGATGGAGAGCGACAGCGGTAGTGGCGAGAGAAGAAGGACGAAGAGAGAGAAAATGAAAATGCAAAAATGAGGGGGGAGACGGGTTGATGAAGATTATAAATCTATCATGTAAATGACGTTTGTACCCCTTAGTCATGGCGCGGATTTAAGAGCGTTGGATTAGATTAGATGAAAGGCTAGGATGAGGACTCATGGACTCATCTAACCCTATAGGACTCATTTGATCCTATATATATATATATATATATATAGGAATTGAATCGGGTCAGAAGTAAAGTTATGTCAGAAGGTCAGAAGTAATCTCAGCCACACATCTTGATAATCCACTAACTCTCATAACTTTAGTTGCTCCGTAACTCCAGTAAATATAGCACATAACTTCAATAACTTTACAACTCTAACTTAACAATATTTGATTAAAATACGTAACTTCAACTTAACTCCAATAATTTCAATAAGTAAAACACGTCTTTCAATATAACTCCATTAACTACAACACGTAACTATAATAACTCTAATAACTATAAAACACGTAACCCCGTCTTAACTCTAATAACTTTGATAACTCCAATAACTTTAATAATTCCAATAATTTTAATAAAAAAAAATTAAAAAAAAAACAGAAACTTAAAATTTAAAACACGTAACCCCGACTTAACTCCAATAACTCTAATAACTCCAATAACTATAAAATACGTAACTCCGACTTAACTTCAATAACTCCTTAAACTTCACACACTAAAATTGATAACTTTATTTAAAAAAAAAAAAAAACTGAAAAATGAACCCTTTTTTTTTCTCTCTCCTCCTCCATCCACCCATAGCCACCACCACGCACCACCTGACCACCGCCGCCCCCATACGCCGACCACCACCTGTCGTGACCCCACCACCACCGTTAGATGGGCGCCACTTCGGCGACCCGCGGCGGCAGTCATCTCCCCACGCCACCGCCTCTAGCGTCCTCTACATCCCATTTTCTCTCTCCAAACTCCTCTCCATTCACCCTGATTTTCGCCCTCCCTCATGATTCGCCGCCACGCATACCAGCTCCCTCCCTTTCCCGGAGGTTCGCCAACCCTCCCCCGATGTTCGCCGCCCCTCATTTCCTCGATTTCGCCTCTCCCTCGAAATTACCCATGGAAAACGAAGATAATGGGGGAGAATAAAAAAGCGACGGCGTCGCGTATGGGTGGATGGATGGCCGGGGCAGCCGCGCGATCACGGTGGCGGTGTCTCCACCGGCAATAGTGGTGGTCGGGAATTGCGTACGGTGAGCTGGGTGGTTGGGGAAGGTGGGAGGGGGGTGTTGAGGGAGGAGAGAGAAAATGGAAGGGGGGAGGGGTTTTTTTTTTTATGTTTTTGTTTTTGTTTATTTGCTTTAATCTTGACCATTGATCTTAGTCTAGATGTGTGGCTCAGATAACTTCTGACCTTCTGACATAAATCTACTTCTGACCTGATTCAATTCCCATATATATATATATATATATATATATATATATATATATATATATGGGAATTGAATCAGGTCAGAAGTAAAGTTATGTCAGAAGGTCAGAAGTAATCTGAGCCACACATCTTGAACTCCACTAACTCCCATAACTTTAGTTGCTCCGTAACTCCAGTAACTGTAGCACATAACTCCGATAACTTTACAACTCTAACTTAACAATATTAACTAAAATATGTAACTACGACTTAACTTCGATAACGGAAACACGTAACTCGACTTAACTCCGATAACTTTAATAACTCCAATAATTTTAAAACACGTAACCCCGACTTAACTCCAATAACTTTGATAACTCTAGTAACTTAACTCCGATAACTTCAATAACTCTAATAACTTTACACACTAAAACACGTAACTTTAAAAAAAAAAAAATCAGAAAAATAAACCCCATTTTTTTTCTCTCTCCTCCTCCCCCACCCATAACCACCCCACGTACCACCTGACCACCGCCTCCCCCATGCGCCGACCACCACCCCACTTGACGCCATCACCACCATTCAATAGGCGCTGCTCAGGCGACCCTGCGGCGGTTCTCACGCCCCCCGTCGACCACGCCTCCGCCCCCAATCGACCAATTCTCTCTCCTCAAACTCTTCTCTAACCACCCGAATTCCGCCTTCTTTGATGATTCGCCGCCCCTTCCCGATGATCCCGCGCGCCTCCCTGATATTAGCCGCCCCTTCCCGACGTTCGCTGCCCCTCCCTCGACGTTTGCCGCCCCTCCCCCAAGTTTCGAAGTGGAAAAGGGACGAAATGGGGGAGAAGGAAGGGACGGGGGCTTGGGGGAACGACGGAGGTTAGGTCGGGGTGGCCGGCCGACCATGCTGGCGGGGTCGGGTCCGGTGTTGGTGGTGATCGACGACGGCCACCGGCGGGGCTGGGGTGGTCTCGGGTTGGTGGGGTGAGGGGGGTTGGGGGAGGAGAGAGAAAAAGGAAGGGGAGTGGGTTTTTGTTTATTTAATTTAATCTTGACCATTGATTTAGGATTAAATGTGTGGCTCAGATTACTTCTGACCTTCTGACATAAGTTTACTTCTGACCGGATGCGGCCCCTATATATATATATATATATATATATATATATATATATATATATATATATATAAAGGAGTGAATATGTGAATATTGTAAATATATGTAGAAAGTAGTAAAGGTATAAAACAATTGTGGGTGGTCTAACCATCAGAACCATCAGTCTAGACTTTTGCTAAGTTAGTTATCTCATGGTATCAGAGCCCATGGTTAAAGACCTGAGACTCAAGAAGATAAACTGGGCATGTATGCAGATGGATCAATTTTACGCAACCGAAAAGAGCTAGGAGAGCCTCGGTTTGCGATGCCACCGAAGAGAGATGGAAGAGCCCCGATGAGCTTTGTGAAGGTCCAGTGCGCAGATGGGCAAGATATGTGGGAACGGAAGAGAGGTAGAGCAACCCCGAGTTAGCCCCGAAGCCCAATCTGCTAAGTAAGAAGGAACTTACACGTGAGGGGGAGTGTTAAAGAGCTCCACCTATAAGTGTCCCACATTGGAAAAAGAGGAGAAAGTTGAGTCGTATATAAACCAACAAGTTATTCCTCCTATTGTCAATTGGTTTTAGGATGGAACCTCATTGGATTTATGAAGCGAACTCTCTCTCCTCTTACGGGTATAGCCCATGCCCGATCGTACTTTAACACGTAATACATTTATGGTAGATTGTAATTAGAAAAATTGTATTACTTGTAGGTTAAGACGGTAAATTGTAGCTAGTATATATACGTTGAAATATTGATAAAATCAAGGGTTAATTCACGTGGTACCCTCGTGATTTGCCGATTTGCACGTGGTACCCAATCTTTTGCAAATTTGTACAAAATACCCTCGAGATTTGACTGCTTGCACACGGTACCCTAAACTTCACCCAGTAGATAGGATAAAGAGTACGGAAGCGAGAGCGGAGTACGCTGTGGCTTTTCATCCGGCCGGAAGTTAGTGGTTTTATACCTTCCCATTAACACCGTCAACTTTTTTTTTATAAATAGGGTTAATTCACGTGGTACCCTCGTGTTTTACCGATTTGCACGTGGTACCCAATGTATGCAAATTTGTAGAAACTACTGTCAAGATTTGACTGTTTTTACATGGTACTCACCGGCCACCCTTTTTTTTTAAATTTCGTGAACGCCGTTAATTGGGAAAAAACAACCTTGATTTTCTCCTTTATCGTCACTATCTCTATATTCCTCCTACCACCTTCATCATCACCATATTCATTTTTTTCCACCACCGTCATCAACATCTTCATCCCTTCCACCACTGTCATCATTTACACCCATAATAAACATCATAACCACCATGTTTTCTTTCTCCATTGAAATCAACTTTTAAACGGCGTTAACAGAATTTTAAAGATAAGAGTATGATGTAAAAACAGTCAAATTTTCAGGAGATTTGGTACAAGTTTGTAACATTGGGTACCACGTGCAAATCGGCAAAAACACGAGGGTACCACGTGAATTAACCCTAAAATCAATGAGAAACACGAGAAACATTATTCCGAAATTTGCTATGATTAAGCCGAAACTTACTCAAAATAAAATTAATTTTGCAACATAATGATGGCAAGATATGTTTAGCCAAAATTTACTAACTAATGATATTGCAATATTAGCAAACGATCTTCTACCTCAAGAATAATGTCAATATAATAAGAGTTTCGTTCATCTTGAAATTTGACTATATTGCATATAAACACAATGAGCTTAAGTTATTATGAGCTGACATGTAGTCGAAAATTTTTACTTATTAACTTTTCGGGTAAAAGTTTCGTCTTATTAATTCCGTACAACCTTGATTGTAAATTCATGAATTCGCGTATAGTTGTGAATAACATTTGACAAATAATTTTTTCTCTAAAATTTTTATAATTGCTATTAAAATTTATTTCATAATATTTGGTGGTTTTTAAATCCCAAAATTAGATAAAGTGGTTTATAAATACATTTTAGTTACTTTATTTTTTAACAAATCCTTTTTTTGACATTGGTGGTTTTCAAATCTCACCTCTACTAATTTGGTGGCTAAAAAAATACTTCTTTACTAAATTAACATGTCTTAGGCTAAAAATTAGAAAGGAGATCAATTACGATTCCCGAATCTATATAATATTGGCTAGAAAATCTTATAATGTATCCAATTAACATCAATCTAGGGAAGGATGCCCCCAAACATCTGAACCTAATGTAAATCTATTGCTGATATATTTAACAAACAAGATTTTAAAGTTAAATATGTTAAAAAAATTATTGTCGGCATCATGATGTATCACAAAAAAGGCTCTAGCCACATATATAACTACCTATTTAAGAAACCTTGGAGTACTAGAGACATGAATATTGTGTTAGCTATAATTTTGACCGAAAATTTTGCAAAAAAGAAAAATAAAACGGAAAGAATTGGGCTGAACATTTGGAAGAACTTTACTATGGGGAGGTGGAGATAATCACTACTATCTTTCACTTAGTGAGCGTCTTGGCGACATGCATTTAATGTTTTACGGGTTGAATAACCTTAATATACATACTAAAAACCTAATTTTTTGCAAGACACTTGATATTTAGTCTACGACATTTGCATAGAGTATGATAAATTTTTAAACTACAATACATTTTTGCGCAATCAATATTATTCATTTCTTATTAACCTACACCTGATCTAGGAGAGGGTTAAGCAACTTTAAATTTATAGATAAATAAATAAGTTTTATCCCCGAGACCCCGAATTAATGATCAACATAAATTGGGCCAACGTCAGAGTCAGGTTTGACCCGAATATGTGGGTCAAAATGAGCTCAGGTCAATATGGGATATGATTCTTTACCCACATATTTGGGTCAAAACTGATCGTGTGGTACGGTTGACCCAAACTCCTAAATTTTTGTGTTTTGAAAAAAAAAAGAATGTCATGATAATTTGAGAAGAGGTTCGATTTCACCAATCAAGAAACTTATGGGGGTCAATTGCCCTAATCAAAACTTATGGGGCTACCTTTCATATTGAAGCAAACGTATGAGGGTGATAATCCACTACTTTCTCAAATAAATATGTAGCAAACTATTATGTTCATACCCCAAAAACTTACGGGTCCGCAGGTCGGGTTAGATTTGTCTCAAAGATATGTGGGTCAAAATGTATTTGGAATAAAATAGGTCACTGGTCATAAAACACGTGCGACTGATCGGTCACGAGCCTTAAAAAGTGAACTTCTGACTTAAAATTTTTAGATTTTGACATGTCTCACATTATGTCTCCATTGTTTTTTTTTTTTTCACATGTCTATCGTCCTCTAAATCTTTAAAAGTTGTAATTTTACAACCAATAAAAAAAATGTATTATACAAACAAATCATCACCACATTATTAAGCAACACGTGCAATTAGTTTATCGCCTAGTCAAAAGCTCGTTTATTTTTCAAAATAAAATTTTAGGTAATTAATTTAAGACAAATTTAATAAAAATAACCCAACATTTTTAATATCTTCCACAAATAACCTAACCTTTCAAGTTCAACATAAATATTTCAATGTTTAACAACTCGTCACAATAGTATCCTGAGATTCGATGGAGTGAAATCTCCGGTAAAAAAACAAAAGAGGAGCTAATTTACCTTCTTTCTCCCCACTCCCGTAATGATTAATTAAAATCTCTGATCTCTCAAATGAAAGTAAAATCAAAATTTCTAGTGAAATAAAAAAAAAATTACGCTATACGCAGGCTCTTTGCAAATTAAAAATAGTGAAACATGAAGTGGGATCTCTAAACAGATCCCTGAAAAGTGTGTAAGGAAATGCAAGGAGAAATTGGAGGATATTCAGGAGTGTTTGAAAGATAATCCAGTCAATGACGAGTTGATAAATAATGGAAGAATATGCTCATCCTGCATATTGCAAATTAAAGAGGAATGAGTTGAGTATGTTGCAACTTGCAACTAACAAAGAGCTAAGGTCAGAGATATTAAACATAATGACTTTAACTCTATGCTATATTTGGGAACCCGGAATTGGAATTCAATTCCGCAATTGGCCCAATTCTGGTGTTTGGGAAGCCCAAGGAATTGGAATTGGAATTGGCCCAATTCCAACCCAACTAAAATCACCCCAGCCCAATTCCCTTCTAAAACCCCGTCATTTCATTTCCCAATCCACGACAATTCTTTTTTTTGCTCCTCTGCGCGACATTCTCCATCCTCATCCTCTAAACTTTCTCTCTCCTCATCGCCGCTCATCGCCGTTGCAGCCACCATCGCCGCCCTCTTGCCCTTCTCTCTCCTCTCCGATCATCAACCAGGTTACTATCTTTCCCTCTCTTAATTTGTAAGATTTAATTTTGATTGATTAATTTTTGATTGAATTTTCGAATTAAGGTTCGATTGATTTTGGGGGAATTATCGAATTGATTTGGGGGGAAATTATCGAAATGATTTGGGGGAAAATTATCGAATTGATTTGAGGGAAAATTATCGAATTGATTTGGGGGAAATTATCGAATTGATTTGGGGGAAAATTATCGAATTGATTTGGGGGAAAATTATCGAATTGAGTTGGGAGAAATTTTGTTCATGTTGGTTGATAAAGTTGATATCTTGAGCTAGTTTGGATTTGATTTCAGTATGTTTCAAGCTATATGGTGCCTTGCAACGATTGTGAGATTAGTGATAGGAACTTCAATGCATAGATTGGGCACAACTTTGAATAAGGATGGTTGTATAGGACTTGATGTAGTTTTTATGAATTTTCTGACATGGGTTTTTGTTCAAGTTTACGAAATTGTGCTAAATAACTATGTTTTTGTTGCAATGCATGTTCATTTGGTTTTATTTGACTGTTTTCATGCTAAAGTTTGCATCTTTTGGGTGTTTGTTGGGGTTTAAGCTATGAAATTTTGATAAACGAGGTGGGCTATACTTAGGAAAAGTAGTTTTTAATGATAAGAAGACACAAATCAGAATTATGAATGCTTGCTTCATTCTTCATAATTTTGTGAGAGGTGAAAATATGGATGAGGACGACTTGTTGGCGGAGGTAGATGAGGAATTACTCTATAATGGATGAATTTTCTGTTTTCCCGAGTGGCTATAAGCTTATGTTGCCTGTCATGACCTTAAAACTTTGATGATGTCAAAAATCTAGTTTTGGCTTGTTGAGTACTCCGTATTACAGTCTCTTAGCTTCCTGATGATTTATGGGTTCCACTTACCCTTGATGTCGGCTTATATCGATTGATTGCTTTCATAATCTGTCAGTTACCTAATTACCATTTACTATGCAGGTGGTGCTTTCTTCACTGTTGACAAAGGCACAAAAGCTTACAAGAACAAGACCAGCATGAAGCAGGAAGACTACCTGGGAGGCAGTAGATCAGAAAGATGCAATGTACATCAAGATGGAGATGCCTGGAGTCAGCAAAGAGGATGTCAAGGTGTATCTGGATGGCATCCATATGGTAATCAAGGGCGAGACCAAGCCTGACCCTGAGCTAGAGGGCGACAAGAAGTCGACTCCCAAGATCTACTTTGCTAAGATCAGCCTGATTACACATTGATGAACACTTACAAGACTCGTGAGATGAAGGCTGAGATGAAGAATGGTGTGCTCAAGGTCAAGATTCCGAGGATCGAGGAGATGGAGAGAAGGGATATTGTCAATGTCAAGGTCGATTGATTGAGCTCTGTTTGCTCAAGTCTCTGATGGCTAATCCTTCCTTTGTTAGAATAAGTAATTCCTAGCTGATTACATTGTGGTTCTGTTTTACCAGTATCGGTCTTTCGCTAGTAGAATAAGGAAATCTTATTTGTTCGTTCTTTTTTTTTTTTAATGAAACATTTGTATTGAATCTCGTTATCTATGAGAAAATGTATCGAAGCTCATTTCGGCCACATGTAAATTGTTTACGGATTTTAAATTTTCAAAATCCAATTCCAATTCCAAGGGTATCCAAACATGGGTTGAGAATTCAAATTCCTGAATTTCAATTCCAAGGGTTCCCCAAACGATTCATGGGAATTGGAATTGGAATTGAAATGTAGGAATTGAATTTCTAGAATTGAATTCTAGAAAATGAAATGAATTCCAGAAAATGAAATGAATTCCTCGTTCCCAAACGCTACCCTAAGTGTTTCCACGCAATAATAGTCGCCCGGAAAAACCAAAGCATAATAGGTAAAATTGCTGATAAATATGGTGCAACTTTTAGTGACAAGGAAGGCATCACTGAGGCCCTGTTTGATATGACTGCATCTTTCTGAACTAAACTGATCTGATCTGAATGATTCTGACCGGACCTGATTTGAATGATTCTGATCTGATCTGATCTGATCTGAATTTGTTGAAAATTTGATTGAATTTCAACGAATTAGTATCAATTATGGACCAAATACATAGATAGTTATTTGAACATTTCTGAACTGAACTAATCTGATCTGATCTGAATGATTCTGATCTGATCTGATCTGAATGATTCTGATCTGATCTGATCTGAATTCATCTGAGGATAAGTGCTATCAAACATGGCCTAAAGCTTTTAATGAGTACTATGCATGTCTTTTGGGTGAGGAGAAGCAAGTAATTGATTTGGATAGCAAGTTCATCTCTAGCAGCAGTAAGGTCTCAAGTCAATGGCAAGATTACCTGACTGCAACGGTAACAGAAGAGGAAATAAAGAGGGCACTATTTGAGATTCGTCCAAACAAAAATCTAGGTCGATCAGGATGGTTTCTGTGCTGGGTTTTTCCAACCCTCTCGGAACACTATAGGTAATGATCTCTGTATAGCTGTGGATGAATTTTTCCAGAGCTGCAAACTTCCCAAGCAGGCAAATACTTTAATCAACTCCCTGATACTAAAGAAAGACAATGCCTTAGCTGTATTTGATTATCGACCTATCTCTATTGGTACTACCTTTTATAAGGTAATAAGCAAGATTCTAGCTTATAGAATGCAAAAAGTGGCCCGCCTGAGTTTGTAGGGCATGAATATACAACTTTTATGAAGAACAAATGCATTTATTATGATAATGTCACTAGTAAACTTTTTACATTCTATAGCGGTTGAAATGTTGATTTACAGCGGTTGCCCAACCGCTATAGTATCGCGCGCTGTAGTATGTATCACGGCTTTCTACAGCGGTGCTGGGAACCGCTATAATACATCTACCCTTTTTATAGCGGTTGTGTTAGAACCGCTATAATAGATATACACTTTTAACAGCGGTTCCGTCAACACCGCTGTTAATTATAGAAATCATTATTCATTGCGGTTTGCTTCAACCGCTGTGATTAATGTAATTCAGGATGATATCGCGCCATGATAAACCGCTGCTTTTAAAAAACAAATTTGCTGTGCTCGCTCGACATAATGATGCCACCAAAATTTTCATTATTATTATTAATAATAATAGTAATGTAAATATTCAATTACATCTTCCACTAAAGATTTAGAGTACAAAAAATCCATACGAGTCTAGTATGAACAAAAAAAACTAACCAAAAAGATGGCAAAATACATACTAATCAAGAATCCTACGAGGAAGACAATTATTATTCGTATCTATAAAGCCACTTCAGCAAACCCCATGATATGATGAGCTAACTCGATGCAGACTTCATTGATTTGACTTGAATCATAGGTAGACGATTTACAATCCAAAAAATACTGGAACAAACACAATGTAAACACGTATTAGAAAATTGCTATCCTAAGTAGGAAATAAAATCATATAAAAGTCGATATAATCAAGACTTACCGTTTCTGGTATCTTTGTCGTTTTGTGCATCACAATCTCCTTCATGAATCGCAATACATAGTAGCCATAATCGATGATATTTGTTTGACGTGGGCACTACAAACGATTGTCATATTAGAAGTTAATGAAACAAGAATAAGAAAATCAAAAGAAGATAACAAAAATGTTTAAGTAGTATAATAACCTGTATATGAATCCAAGTGGTTTCTTTCACCACAGATTTAGCATAAGTCTTCTGAGCGCCATTTCGATATATTAGCAATGCCCTGTATAATATTCCAAGTGTTGCAGTAATATAAATTTTCAAAATTTCGGCAGCATTTCGACTGAAACTTGACAAATCCAAAAAAAAATAAATAAGACAAGCAAATGCAAAGCAATGGCACCAAACAAACCATTCTGAATCACATATAGATTTCCTCACCGTACTGCAATTCATCCTTCAAAGACACCCAACTCCATCCATTCCAAAATCAAGTAACTAGTTTGGTTCACAACCAAAGTACAAATCCAAATCTACTACACCAAAAGATGTACTTTATATACAAAAAGGGAGAGAAAATGAGAGATTTTACTTACGTGTCAACGATGCTAGTCAAATCACTAGGGATTTTCAGTTCTTCATTTGGATATGGATCGAAATAATAGACGATATTAGCATGAGGATCAATAACGCCCAAGACCCAGTGACGCCTATTTTGGATTATAAGAGACTATTTAGCTGCATAAATTTAATAAATACTCCTTAAGTATTTTAAGCATCATGTGTACACAAACATAAAAACTAAGTCACGATATCTAGCTAACTCACCCAGCATTATACGGTGCAAAAAACACCTTCCCATTTGATGCTCCATCTAGTAATGCATTCAAAATATAACTTGATCTTGCAACTTTATTCTCTTGAACTTGCAGCTGGTTCTCGTCAACCACTACTAAAGATATTGATGATGGGCACAAAAATCCATAAAATGATCTAACCCCATTCACGGCGCATCGAAGTGATAACAACTTGTTATGAAGTTTCACTAATTAGTGTTCAAAAATAATTTAGACACTGCATATTCTAATATTTAAATTTTGTAGTAATATAAAATCGTAAATTATAAATATACATAGTACCTTATTTACGCAGATACATGACAAGCTCCTATCTCCTCCTTACCGAGTAATTGAATAAACTCTTCACGCCCAAAAAAGAGTAGTTGATAATCATGAAAGATGGTCTTATCTAGAGGTACACTAATCTGCTCATTTGCGCTCATCTTTGAGACATACATCAATACCACCCTCAGCTCACTAGGCAGCGACTCAATGTCCACACGTTTAAGATCTGGGTCTGCCTTAGACACATGTTTGGTCATGACTGCCTTCGTACCATGTTGTTGCCCATTAGCTTTAGAAGATTTAGTGTGGATTTCCTACTCACAAATAAGAAGTAATAAGAGACGGAATAAGAAAAAAAAATCCAGTCAGAATGTTGATACAATAGAACAGTATCAGAATTAATCACATATTGAGTTGTATACTCCATACATGATGGAGGCCTATTATACATCCCTTTATTCATCAGTCATACCTCATGGACATACACTAGTCAGAAGCAAATAAAAAAAACTACAACATAAGAAAAAAAAAGTCTTACCTCTTCAATAGCAATCAAATTAGTTGGCCATGCAACATGAGCGCCAATAGCTTGACCAACTGTTTCACCTTCATCATCTGGTAGGGGTATTGGCAAAAGTGCTTCCTTTTCAACTGCATACTTAATGTCTACTCGAGCATGGTGAGGTGGTAGTGGTGCTCCATGTATAATTTGAGTAACATTAGGCTGATTAATAACCAAACCAGTAGCGACGACACGACGAGTTGGTTCCAACAATAATAATTTGCACGGGGTAATGCCCTACATACATAAGTGTGAAAATAGAATAATAACCTTGAGTGAATAAGTATCTTAACAGGAAACAAGAACATCATATTGATTTGAAGAAAGTGACAATTTTCTGATATTACCTCTGGGATGACCACGTTGTTGCCAACCATATCGTTGCTGATCAGGTCATTACTAACCATATCGTTGCTTACCATGTCTTCTACTTCTCTCGGTTTTTTATGCTGAGTTTGTGCTTTAAATTTTGTGTTCTCTTCTAACACTCTGTTTAACTTAGTTTCGAAGGAGCTCATTCTTACATTCATTTTGTTGATCTCCTTTTGATCGAGCCTCTTTGCCAGTAGGCATCCTGCCAAAGTATTTAGTTATGGTAACACCTTGTCCCACGCCCCTTACACGACCACCATGCTCCTCCTTTTGTAGGGCTTGAAAGAGTATATCTTCACGACCATATTCACACAAATTTCCTTGAGTAGATTGTCGTGAGAGATTATCATGTAACACAAACATAGTTACTTAATAGAGGGGTGTGAAAATGTTTCAAATGGGATTATATGTGAGTGAAACTAGAGTAAATCAATTTCTGCCAGTCACATAAAGAAACCAACCAGCAAGTTAAAAAAAAAAACTGAGATTGCCATGATACTCACAATTGTATTCGCAACTTCTAATGCTTTCTCATTCACTATGTTCCCAGTTTTGTCGGCTCTCATTTCTTTCCATATCATTGCTCGTGATACTTCAGTTGTTTACTTATCACCTGGAGCCAACCTTGTCAATGAAGAAAATAATATTAAAAAATTTCAATCATTTTTTTGTAGAGGAAAGACCAACTCACTATCTAATCTGAAGCATAAAATCCATACCATATCTTGCTCAAGTCGGGCACATCCTCTACGTGAACGCTTTTGGGGATATAAGTTTTTCTTTGCATAACCTCGATTATCATCCCTTTTTTTCTATCATTTGTAGCGTCGACATGTTAACATATTATAATTTCAATTTGACACAAAAACAAGCTTAAAACATGCTTTACCTTAAATTTTGGATCCAGCCGCGTCTTAACGAATTTTTGCCACTCAGTCTTATCAATATATGACAAAGGCGGGTTTTGAAGCTCACTTTCATCTTTACCTTGTACAAACTTTGTTAAAGAACATTGGAAGTTTCGCAACATAACCCTAGCTTGAGCAATGAGCCACTGTTTCTTTTCTGGGGGTAGGTCAAAGGTCACCTACAAACAAATCAAAATCAATTGTATATATTCCTCAAGTCAGAGTTGGGTATTATATAACAGTGGGCATGTTACCTACAAATTTAAGTAAAAATAAGCATACATGAAATCAAAGGATTGTGAAATAATATAGTATTTACCCCTACATCTTGCCAAATAGTATTTTTTATGGCTTCTGGAACCTTAGGCCATGATTCTGAATCAATTGGCGCTTTAGTACGAGTGGTAGAACCAAGATAACTCATCATCGAGACGCTATTTTTTCCTATGACCTGATCTTTATCATTCCACTGGACTGGAAACTTCTTATCCTTATTTTTTGCACGTATCACCTTCTTCATACGGGTCGGGCCTCGCTTCTTCTCGTTAGTTCTAGGTAACTTGGAAGCACCAGCAGGATCCGAAGAAGGAGCCATCTACAAAGCAACAAAAGATATCGCAAAACATGAAATGGAGGTAAAAAGGTGATCAAAATTGACAACATTCCAAACAGATATACGAAGTTTACTAGATAACATGTAGAAATAATGATCCAATAGAATTCAATCAATACAAACTGCATTCTCAATCATTTGTGCTCACCTCTATAGAAAAAAATAAGAAGATAAACATGATCTGACTTTACATAATTCAACCTTCAATGCTTTCTTTTCTTACTATTAGGATGATTCATTGCACGCTTTTTGATAGACTGACTTCTAACACGTTGACTGTGACGACGTTTAGCTTGCCTAATCCATATGCCATCTCTATGATCATTTCGTACATATAGGTTTTCATCTCTAGTGGGATCATTCACAAGAAGTTGGGTCGATTGAGAAATAGTATGCTCAGGAACATCATCTTCCATTTCATCTTGCAGATTGTCTTCCCTATCAGAATTTCTTTTACTTGCAGGCATAACAATGCACCATCTAACATCCGATGGGTCAGACACATAAAAGACTTGTTTAGCTTGTGATGCTAATATAAATGGTTCATCTTTGTAGCCCACTTTGCTAAAATCTACAAGAGTGAAACCAAAATTATCAATCTCAACTCCAGTGTTGTTATCAACCCACTTACAACCAAAAATGGGTACTGTAAACTTCACATAATCCAATTCCCATATATTTTCAATGACCCCGTAGTAAGTCATATTAGCATTAATAGGATTTTTGTTTTTAGAACTTGAGATATGAATCGATTCGGCCACGAGTGAAACCCCACTGTTTTGCACTGTTGTTTGATCATCTCGTTCCATTGTGTAGAAAGTATAACCATCAATCTGATAACCACAGTAGGATAAGACCTCTAATCGAGGACCTTGGAATAACCATTTCAATCTCTCAGAAACAGAACTATGTTGTTCCAGTTCAAAAATCTGATCCCGTAGCCAATCTATAAAGGAACGATTATGCTCAATTGCAACCCATGCCTCATTCTTTTTTGGATTCAGTCTCCTCACAATATTCTTGTGCTCTTTTATATAAGGTTCTACCTCCGGACTGTTTTGCAAAACATACAGGTGTGCCTGCTTCCATACCTCGCGAGAAATGCCGAGCACTTTGCTACTCATGATCCCTTTCCCTGTCCTTGTGGTTGTTTGTGACTTTGGAAGCCCAATAGGTTGTATATTTGAAACATGAGCACCGCAAAACTCAGCTGCCTCTTCAACTATGTATCTCTCAACAATGCAACCTTGTGGCCGAAAATGATTAGCCACATAACCCTTCAAAACTTTCATGAAACGCTCTATGGGGTACATCCATCTAAAAAATGCTGGACCACAAAGTTGAGTCTCTCTTACCAAATGAACAGTCAGATGAACCATAATATTAAAGAATGAGGGAGGGAAATACATCTCAAGATCACATAAGGTGATCACAACTTCCTTTTGCAATGATCTTAACTTTGCGGGATCAATAACTTTGCGACAAATTTCTGTGAAAAAGAGGCATAGTCTAGTAATGGCATATCGAACGCGCTTAGGCAAAATAGATCGCAAAGCCACTGGTAAGAAACGCTCCATAAGAATATGACAATCATGTGACTTTAAATCCACCAATTTCAAGTCTTTCATGGATACTAGGCTTCTAATGTTTGATGAATACCCTTCCGAAACTTTAATTGACCTTAGAAATTCACAAAACGCGATCTTCTCTTTTCTTGATAGTGTGTAACACGTCGGAGAAAGATAAGTGCGGTTATCTTTTGTCACAGGTGCTAGTTGTGGTCTAAGCTTCAATTCACCTAGGTCTTTCCTAGCTTTCAAATGGTCTTTGGTCTTCCCGGGGACATTTAGAAGTGTGCCAATAAGAGCATCACATACATTCTTCTCAATATGCATCACATCAAGAAAGTGTCTCACATGTAAACTTTTCCAATATGGAAGATTAAAGAAAATAGACTTCTTTTTATATCCAGTTGTAGGAAGTACATTTGCCCCACTCTTCCCATGAGTCACAATTTAGCCTTTCCACTTTACCACACAATTGCTCACCGCTTAAAGGTTCGATATGTCTACCTTCCTTAGATTCACCATTGAAAGCCCTTTTCATTTTGCGATAAGGATGATTCATAGGCAGAAATTTCCGATGGCCGAGATAGACAGTTTTATGACAATTCTTTAAATACTGGTCCGTTGTGTGCTCTTGACAAATACAGCATGCTTTAGACCCCTTGACACTATACCCTGACAGATTTCCATATGCCGGAAAATCATTTATGGTACCATACAAGACAGCTTTCAAATTAAAGTTTTCATTGCGATACGCATCAAAAACTTCAACACCATTCTCCCATAGCAACTTTAAATCTTCAATAAGAGGCGCCAAATATACATCTATATCGTTTCCTGGTTGTTTTGCCCCGGAAATAAGAACAGATAACAACATATATTTTCGCTTCATAATAAGCTCTGGTGGGAGATTATATATACTTAGTATTACTGGCCAAGTACTATGGGTGCTACTTTGACCAATATGTGGATTCATCCCATCAGAAGAAAGAACAAGACGTAAATTTCTGTCTTCACTCCCAAATGAGGATTCATTATCAATTGTAACCCACTATGGAGAATCTGCAGGGTGACGTAATTTACCATCCCTCACTCTTTCGGTACTTGCATGCCAAATCAAATTTTTCGCATCTTCTACGCTACTAAACAAGCGTCTAAAACGTGGCACAATTGGAAAATACCACATCACCTTTGCTGGAACACCTTCTTTCTTCTGGTATCTTGAACAATTGCAAACCGGACAACTTCCTAAAGACGCATATTCTTTCCTATACAAAATATAATCATTCGGACAAGCGTGTATCTTCTCATAATCTAATCCTACAGAAGAAAATATCTTTTTAGCCTCATAATTACGACCAGGAAGTACATTATCCTTAGGAAGCATATCTTTCAGGAGTTCGAGTAAGGATGTAAAGCTTTTATCGCTCCATCCATTAGCCGCTTTTAAGTTGTATAATCTCAAAATGGCAGACAACTTAGAATAACTCTCACAACCAGAATATAAAGGCTATTTTGAGTCACTTGTCAAGCTTTCGATCATATCAGGACAATCATGTAGGACTTCAATCAATTCAGTTAGTTCCTCAGACACATTATTATGAAAATATTCGGTTCCTTCCACTTGATAATCCATTGTATTATCATAATTTCTACTTTCCCAATTATCTGACACATCTCCAAGTTCAACATGTCTTACCCAGTTGGTATAGGTTTTATCAATTCCATACACGGTTAAATGATCTTTTAATTCGTCGACATTCACTCGAACATGTAAGCAACACTCAAGGCACGGACACAATATCTTATTAGAATCTCTGGCATTCTTGACCGCAAATGCAACAAAAATCATTGACTCCTTTTTCATAATCAGCATGCATACGATCTTTCGTCATCCAATTTCGATCCATTTCTAACGTTAAAATTGTAAAGACAAAATAATAATAAAATAGTTAACACGGTCTTTATATAAAAGAAGTGTCTCGGTCTAAAACAAGGATGACAGTTAAACATGTTAAATTATTACAGTGCCGTCAAGACAAGTTAGAAGTCATATATCTTAATGAACTATCCATTTAGCATTTTGAAATAAGCCGAAAGCACATGGAGTTAAAGGCAGGGGCATATTTTCCTACGTCTTGGCAACAAGTAAATATAAAGAATAGTTTTGCTTGGTTGACACAAGGACAAAGATATCTTAATGGCAACCAAATGATTAAAGTATGCTAAGTGCTAACAGTGCCCAGAATTCGAATCCCATTGCTGCTGAATTTTTGTTAAAATAGTAGGACTGGAGTCAGTGAGCTAGTAAAAATAAAATCATAGAGTCAATTACAGCTATACCAAATCTGTCTATATGACATTTACTTAGTACAAATTATTTGTATCTCAAAGAGGAAGGGGTTCAATTTAACCTCTTAAACCCCTTGGAGTCGCCCCTGGTACATCAAGTTTCTCTTGTTTATTTGCAAAAAGACGAAACGAATTCATACAACAATCTACTAAGGCACATCAAGTGATTCTATTGATCACTTACGCATCTAAATAGCGACTTCCCAGACATATAACACATTTACGATTATACTTGGCACATACTATAAACACTATGAAGAGAGAAATGCTAACGGCGTGTACCTTTAGAGTTACTCCAGCAAGCTTATCGAACTCGATGATGCTTTAAGTATAGAATCAAGACAAAGACTAAAAACAAAAGGGAAACCAATTAGGCACAAGCAGTACTAGTTGAAATCAAATCAAAGATCAATAGTCCACTCAACCACTATACCAACGTCTCTAAACAATAGAGTAGAAGCCAACTTATAATCCAAACAGAAAAGAAAATCCTTAGATTCATTGAAGGAATATTACACAATTAGCCTACTCTACTGACTAATAAGTTGCCCACAAGAGAAGTCTTTCATTTTGCAACACTTCGAACAATCGTACTTCAGTAGTTATCCATACGTATAAGACACTTATGACAGTTCGACTATTGGGACACGTAAGACTCTTATAAGCAGAATTATGTCATGAATTTGATCAACAAGCACAATGAACTATAAAATTAACTAGCAAAAACCAGAAATTCGAGAAATTCACCATGAATAGTAAAACAATAAAAATCATGAAGTTTCAAGGAAAAGTCATCAAAAATAAATCACAAATAAAAACCCAGCACATAAATTCAATTTCACCAAAAATTTCAGCCATTAATGGCAACTAACAAACACCCCCAAATCACCACAGACATGGGTTTTCATAGCCTTGCCAACAACACTAACAAAACAACTCAAATTCCTACAACATTGTTCAAATCTCAATATTAAAATTCATCCTCAGCCATCCATCAGTCCAAGATCACCATCATTTAAACTGTCATAACCAAATAACAAAAAATTGGAGACTTCAATTAAAATCAACATTACCTAAGCAACGAATCAGAAGTAAACCAAGTATTACGATTTGAAAAATCATGGCAAAAATTTACGAGGCCCAGTCTAAACCTAGATGCAAGAAATTATAATTGACAAATTAAAACTAAAGATAAATTCAAGATGGTCGGCTGAATTCAATCAACTAACATACACAAAGCAACAGAATATATAATACTGATAGTTAGATTAACACAAAAATCAACTCGAAATTCAACATCAATACATATGTACTCATAGTTACCTGATATTTTGAAGATTGATTGGTAAATTTGTTGTAACCACCCTAAATTTTCGACTATTTTAAATAAGGAAAATAAAGGACTGTTATGCCGCCGTAGACTACCAAGTCAACGGCAAGGCTTATTAAATCAAAATTCTCAAAAGAAACAATAAAGTGTCAGCAGAAGACTTATAGCTGAGGTTACAAACCAAAATCAAACCAATTGAAAAAGATTACAATCGTTCATAAAATCCAAATGTTCGACGAATTTATTGTGGGGAAAATCCCATGCCATGCAATCGAAACCCAAGCAGACAAGCAATCACCTTCAAGACCTGTCAACTACGCCATCGAGAATGACGTAGGCCCCAGAATAGGGTAGGGAACAAACCCAAAACATAAGGAACGTCAGCACAGGCTGAGTAAGAGAAAGGAGCAACAAAAGGAAATAAGATACGCGCCTTAAAATGGCGCGTAGCTAATAAAATAACTGAACAAACTACGCCAAGAAAACAAGACAACGAAGAACTGGGCACGATTCGTACACTAGGCGTGTACGACTCGTGTACAGTGCAGGAACCGGCAGAAGAGTGCCAAACGACGAAAACTGATATTCTTACTCCTCAATTCTCTGGACAACAACATACGATCATCGAGGGCCTCCCAGGGGTCCCTAAAGACAAGCCAAGGGTCCTAACCCAAGACTACCACATCTAGAGTTACAAGTAACGCAACCTAATGACTCGAGTGTGCACACCCCTCACTTGAGGGCCGGTAGGACGAAACCACCTCTAGGAGGAAGTCTATTAGGGGGTTCGGTAGCTGATCTCCGACCCACAACACTACCTTGATCAGAGGTACAAACAAAGGCCACAACCGCATGGTGTGGTGACGGCTCCTACGTCCGCCCCTCTAGATGGGTTTTAATTATCTTCACGTTCTTACGATACACTTTTAATTTATCATTAAGGTACATTATTTGTACTTGCGCTTTTCGATTTATAAACGGCTGTAGCCGGAAACACAACATATGAATCAACAAACGAACAATGGCATTGCCATGAAACAAGACTTGCATGAAAAGAGATCCAAGAGTGAAAGACATGAAGTGAAATGAATACAACGACGGTTAAAGCGAATGATTAGGCTTATGAGAACAAAAGGTACAAAACATGCTCAAGTCTTATAAGATCAATGTTCTTACCTTCCACACTCACAAATTCTAGGAGAGTATCAAAAGTCCACGAAAGGTACTTCCTCAAAGTCACCACCTAAACAATGTCGAAACAATGGAATTACTACAAATCACAAGGTAGTTATCCTCTAACGACTACGCCGTACTTACAACCACACTCCAGACATCCTACAATTCACACACAAGATAATCCCCATATAAATATGATCATAAGATAATCAAACGAACTCCAATTCGCACCAAACTTCGACCACAACTCCACAAACATACTAACAATGTTTTCAATCATTTAAATACTTAAATTACCCACAATAACACCCAAAAATAGGGCAAAATCAGATCTGGACAGAAGCTTTTTAATTAAATCAAACCATTATAAAACCTTCCCAAATTTATACTACACGTTACCCATATTGTAATAAGTCACCCTTTCAAATTTCATGCGATTCTGACCATAAAATCATCATCAAACATACATAAACCCTAAATTGTAAACTCCAACTAGAACTTCATAAAATCATGCTTAGATCCTCAAACAACAATGAATATAACACCAATTACAATACCACAATCCTATTCATGCTTTAAATCATCAATTAAACATGAATTCAAAAAACCCTAATTATAAAACATGAGGGAGCAAGGATTCTTACAACTCTTGACATAAAATCAAGAGAGAGGACGACGGTGGGTGAAGGGTGGCTACGGTGGTGGCGCGCGGCAGTCTCGAGGGTGACGCGCGGTGGTGGTGGCGGCTTCCTTCCTCTCTTCTCTTCCTCTTTCTTTCTTTCTCCTCTTCTCTCTTTCTTTTCTATACTTCTGCGTACGTGAGTTTGAGGGGGTTTGCTTCTCTTTTTTTTTTCTTTTTGTATAGTGTAAGGTGAAGGAGTAAGTAAGGGTATTATAGGATTTTCCATAAAACCAACCCAATTAGGAAACCGATCCAAAGTAGGAATACTCCCAAATTTAGTAATTGATTCCTAATTCCCAAATTAAATGTAACACCCTAATTAAATAAAGATCCCAAAAATTACGGGGTGTTACATTTGTAGCCACGCCTCAAGTACCAGAAGTCGAAAGGCTTGAACAGTTGGGGTTTGATTGATTTATTTTTTATTGAGAGCCTTGAAGAGGAAACGCGAAGACCAGATCTTTACTGTGAGATTCTTTCGGGAAGACTGAAATTAGGATTCGCGCTTTACTTGTTCAATTTTTTTCCCAAAGACTGATTTTTTTTTTTTTTTGAGAGGAGAAGATTGAAAATAATGATTTAGGGTTTAAGCGCTTCGGAAATTAGGAATCGCGCTTCTTCAAATTTTTTTTTTTTTTTTTTTTTATAAGTTGTGGATTAAGCGCGAGAATTGGGAAGTTCTCCTTGCGTTTTTGGTGGAACCGCCACATATGGATGTGTCATATAATAGCGGTTCTCAGAGAACCGCTACAGATTAGTATACTATTCAACAGCGGTTCAAAGGAAACCGTTATTATATAATAACAACCGCTGTAAAATGTATGATCAATAATAGCGGTTAGATGAAGACCGTTGTCATAAAGCAGTATCACATAATTTACAGCGGTGCATACGACAACCGCCATTAAATGGGCGCTATAGAATGTAAAAAGTGTACTAGTGTGTCTTGGTCTCTCAGAGCTTGATCAAGGGATATGGTAAAAAGAACATCTCACCAAGGTGTTTGATAGAGGTGGACAAGAAAAGCCTTTGACTCTCTCAAATGGAAGTTTGTTGAAAATACGCTACTTGTTATGGATTTTCGTCCCCTTTTTGTCAAGTGGATCATTGGGTTTTACTGTATAAGCTCAACCTTGTTTAGCCTGAAATCTAATGGTGCTACAAGAGGTTTTTTTAAAGGAAAAAGTGGAGTAAGGCAAGGTGATCCCCTATCACCATACCTATAGCTATTTGTGCTTATTAGTATGGAGGTACTCTCAAAATACCTAAAGGAAATGCCAAAAAGCCCTCATTTCTCTTTTCACTCTAAGTGCTACTTCTATATTAAAACCGACTCATATGGTGTTTGTGGATGATTTGATGATCTGCACCAGAGGAGATGACCCTATTAATTTTAGCTGCAGCAATCTGTCCAGAGAAGTTTGTAAAAATTTCAGGTTTAGTTAGTTGCTAATCCTACTAAGACTAACATCTACTTTGGTGGAGTAGTAGCTAATAGTATTAAAACCCAAATAATCGATAATATTGGCTTCTCAGAAGGGAGGTTCCCCTTTAGATACTTGGCTGGGCTTCCCTCTAAATCCTAGTCGACTTATGGTTGAGATGTACACGCATTGATCAGCGGGATTAAAGCATCAGTAATTGGCCTGCAAATCCACTTACATATATATGCAAGAACGGTGATGATAGAGATAACACTAATCAGGTAACTAAGCACATCATGTTAACTCAAGAATTGATTCAATTGAGCTATCAACATTTTCGAATATCACCTAGTGATCAGGTGGTCACAGTGATATGCCAGACTTAAGTTGATTAAGAAAATTAGGTGTTTAAGGCTAATATTTTGCGGGAACAGTTTTAAGACCATGTACAATAATTTATTCCTAGGTTAAGTTTCCAATTCAGTCAAAAAATCATGCTTAGAGGTTACTAATATAATTCTAGAAATAAGTGATTGTCACACTAGTGTGAATTATGTCGTAAATAGCCAAGTTGTCGATTTACTTCTCCTTGTGGTAAGCTAGTAGGAGTTAATTAACTAAAGACAGATCTAGCCTTGATTTCTCTCAAAGAAAACTCACCTGATTGGAGCATATTGACAGCAAAAGAAGACTGCAGGAAGCATGCTGATGGCCTATGCTTCCTGTAGTCATGCTTCCTGCAGTCGGCCCTCTCTGTCGTCCTCGTTTTATCATGTTTTTTTTTCTTGCTTACTTTATTTCCTTAAGGCTTACATAAGTAAGCCATGTTATGTATTATCAGGCACTAAACACTTAAGCAACGTTTACTCTGTTTCCAAAATTCTAATTGCATCTTTCTAAGTTTAGAGGAGCTTAGTTTTGTGAGTCAATTAGTGTCTATATCTAAGAAGTGTCTTAGTCGTGTGAGGCAAACCCCTCTAGAGGAAGGTTGTTTAGCTAGGTGAAAGTCCGGCTAAGGAGGCTTAACAGTGCTAAAGTTAACTCAAACTTCTGCGAGTTGTTTCGATATCTCATTCACAAATCCTCAATATGCCAAGTTTCTTATCAGATCACACTCTAAATGTCCTTAATTCACAACAAGTTCATACTCATATTGCATCATTCTTCATCTATCGAATCCCTGAGGTAGCCTGCATCAAGTGGTATTAGAGCTAATGTTGTCCTTAGTCTCCATATCAAGTTACCATGGTGGGGGCAGAAGAGTCATCACAAACTTTGTCCGAGAAGTATTAATATATAGAGATGCAGATGGAGTTTCTTCATATGCAACATAACAAGTTGATGAAGGAAAATGAGAAACAGAAGAAGGATATGGCTGAGAACTCAACTGTACATGTTACATCAGGAGATGAAGGCCCAGATAAAACTGAAAAACCATATTTCACTAGGTACGACTCTGATATAAAAGTAGAAATTCCGGAGTTTGAAGGCTAGCTAGAGCCTGATGACTTTGTATATTGGTTGCATATTGTCGAGAAAGTATTTGACATGAGAGTATTCCCTGAGAAAAAGAAGGTTAAAATAATATCTTTAAAATTGAGAAAATATGCCTCTTATTGGTGGAAAATTTTGAAAATAATAAGGCAGAGGGAAAGAAAGAGAAGGCTAAAACTTGGGAGAAAATGAAAAGGGAAATGAAAAGAAGGTTCTTACCTTCCACGTATAAACTGTTATCAACAGCTGATCCAATTAAGGCAATGAATTAAAAGTGTAGAAGAGTATGCTTGAGAGTTTGGACTACTCATGATTAAATGTGATATGTCAGAACCTGAAGAACTCACTATCACTAGGTTTGTTAATGGGTTGAATGCTCATATTGCTAATGCTGTTGAATTACAGGCAAGCTAAGCTTACCAAACTTTTCATGATGTATGTGTTGTATCACACAGAATTGAAACCCAGCTCAAAAATCGGAGAAAAACTGAATTGTCCGAACCTTTTGACAGGGAAGGATTTTCCAAAAACCCCTATGTCAACAAAGAATTCCTTGTCAAAAACCATAGTCACAAAAAAAAAAGATTTTGTCATTCTAAATAACAAGAAAGTCAAATGTTTCTGACGTCAGGGTCTAGGTCACTATGCCTTTGACTGTCCAAACAAGAGAGTAGTAGCCCTAGCAGATTGCAGTGACTTGCAGTTTGGAGTAGAGGAAGTTGAAGTAAATGAGGAGGAAGAACATGCCGAGGGATGTGCTGAGTGGGTAGCCGATGAAGGAGAAATGCTAGTTATCAGAAGAGTGTAAGTAATGAGGTATGCCCTGAAGCCAACCTACAAAGAGAAAATCTATTCCACACTAGGGGTACTGTTAAAGGGGAAGGCATGTAAAATGACCATTGATGGGGGCAACTTTGCTAATGTGGTTTCCAAAGAAATGATTGAAAAACTGAGATTGGTTATTGAACCCAATCCTAAACCCTATAAGATTCAGTGGTTGAAGTCAGAGAATGAAATCAAGGTACTGAAGAGATGTTTGATATCTTTCTCCATTGGGAAAACTTACCATGATGAAGTATGATGTGATATACTACCCACTGACGCATGTCATGTGTTATTGGGGAGACCCTGGGACACAAACCACAAAGGGGGGGGGGGGGTTCAAATATTTACTCATTCTATTCAACAACAAAAAAATTATTCTACATCCCTTACTACCACATCAAATTAATGCAAATATTTACTCATTCTATTCAACAACCATAACTTGAGTGTGTTGGAAGAGATTCGTGAACAAGTATTGATGCAAGTACACTTGATCATGTTGTTGACAATGCTATTGGTAAGTTGGACGAGTTGAAGATTGCCAATGACACAGAACAGATGACCAGTCTGTACCGCACTGGCACAGAACAGATGGCTAGTCTGTACCGCACTGGGACAATACAGGTGTCTAGTATGTACCAAGATACTCGTTTCAGCCTAGGCATTGGAGTACTTCGCATATTCGGACCTGAGTGATGCATTGGAGCTGCTTTTCGTGATTACTAGTTCAATAAAGTTTTCTAAATGTTTAGGAAAATGTCATTTTAGCTAAGTTTCCATAAGTCATTTTAGCTAAGTCTCCGTAAGTCGTTTTAGGTAACTTGTCCTAGTATTGTTCTTTCCTTATTTGTTTATGAAGTTTTCTACTTTCGGATTGTGTGTTGCTAGGTAGTATAAATAGTTTATGTCCATGTTATTTTCAGATAATCTGTGCTTGAAATATTAACCAGAAAGCGATCACTTTATCACCAATCTGTGAGAGTTGAGACGTAATTCAATTCATCTTTGTTGAGTTTCTAATTTGCGTAATTAGTGTAACACCCCAGATTTCAGAAAAAGGTTACAAGAGATTAAAGACTCATATGAGGTGCTTAAAATGATTGATAGTGCTACTCATACCAACAAAGTCGACTTTCCTTTTAGGAATCTCATGTGATAAGAACTCCAAAGTTAAGCGTGCTTGGCTGAGAATAATTTCAGGATAGGTGACCTCCAGGGAAGTTTCCCAAGGTGCACATGAGTGAGGTCAAAATGCGCGAGAAAGATCCGTGTTGGTCTGTGAGGTCAGTACACACCCTGACAACCTGTAATAGGCGACTACTCTCGGCCCAGGAGAGGTGTTACAAATGGTAGTAGAACAACCCTGCGACCGCGTGTTAATCTAGGTTATGACTTGTGAGTGCACAAGTCAGTAGCCTAGCGGGGGAAAGATTCTAGAGTTGTCTGCCACGTGCAACAGGATACCCCAACAGGATGTGGTTGTCTGCCACGTGCAACAAGGACGTTGCTTTCTTAAAAGAGGGTGAATATAATACCCCAAATTTCATAGAGAATGTACCTAAGAGATTAAGGGCTCATATGAAGTGCTTAAAATGATACTCAAGAGTAATTTCAGGATGGGTGCTGAAAAGTTTCCCAGGTGCGCACGAGTGAGGTCAAAGTGCGTCGCAAGGATCCGTGTTGGTGTGTGCGCTCAGTACACAATTTGTCAAGCTGCCATATGTGATTAACTTCGGTTGAGGCGATGAGCCGGTGTTACAATAAGCTTGACTTTGATAACATGCTTTATTATTTGGAGATTGAGATAAGCACATTATAAAAATGCAGAGTAGTATAGAATTAATCTTGCCAAATTCACCCACCTAAATATATAATCTGATCGGGCAAAGCACGAGATGCAATCTACCAATAATCTGTTTACTTTTGGGTTTAATATTTCTTGATTTTGCTATACATATACAGAGTATAGCCCTAATTAAGTTCCAAGAAAAAAATTAATATTCCCAAACCTTTTCTTTATATTGGGGTATTTTGTGAGGGGAACCCATGCTCATCAACGTGTAATAATGAAAGAAATGGAGGGGTACTTCTACCATAAAAACTGCAAATAAAATGAATGCACACCATCAGCCATATACAACAACAATCATCTTTAACACCATCGCCATCCAACTTCAGAATACCGATACTTTAAATATTTGAGTTAGGAGTAGTAAGTTAATTCCAACAAATATTAACTGTAAAATCAAATTGGACAATGCTAGAGGTCTACAGTGTAGACACCCAAAAATGTCTACAATCAACAATAATTTTACTACATACACTATCAAAATTTTACTATTCACACAATTAATTTTACTACCAAATTTTTCATTACAATTATTTTTACTACTCCGTTCTTAATTTTACTACCTACTAACTCAATTTACATTGTAGACAAATTAATTGTATATACACTGTAGACCTCTAGCAATTTCCAATCAAATTATATGTTGATAAAATTGATTATATTGGTTGTAAAATTCGATCAGTTTAATAGAATTAATGGTAATAGTAGATAATGTCAACTGACAAATGTCTACACGCGACAAGAGAAAGAGATGCCACAGAGTTGATCCCTACACTAAATCACTAATCGCTATAGACTTTTAGCATTTGACAAAATCATAGAAAAGAAAAATAAGATTGCATGTCATTACTCTCATTAGGTACACGAAATAAAGCGACATGTAATTTATTCATTTTTATTTAATTTGTCATGATGAATTTATAAGTTTAAACATATATAGTAAAACAAAATTATGTATGGTTCACTATTTTCAGGTAGTGCCAAAAAAGAAAGAGAAAACAATGTACTAGTATCGTGAATTATAGCATTGGAAGAAAATTTAAAAGAAGAGGAAAATGAAAATCTAATTAATTTGGCCCATAACTTGCCCTTACCATTACCAAGGTGTTTGGTTATGTTGGTCTTGATGTTGTTGTTGATCAAATGAAGCTGAAGAAGAGGTGTTCATGTGCCTAAGTCCCGCCATATTTAGAAAGTCCTTATGAGAAAATGTCCTTAATCCTAGAAAATCTCTCGTCATTCCATCACTACCACCACCACCACCACCCTTGTCGCTGCCACCACCGTTACCACCGGGTTGCGACTTTGTTGTTTGATTATGAAAGTCGCCAAAATTATTGGACGAGTCAAACATACTAGATGACGCTGTAGTTTGCATGGAGTTCATCAACATGTTACTCACGTTATCATGCAACATAGAACAAGATTGCCCGGCCCCTCCTGAGTTGTACATGTTGTCGCCGCCTTCACCAGCAAGTCCACCACTTGTATTTGATACTAGTGTTTGTTGATGATGATGATGATGTTGTTGTCCTCCTCCTCCTCCTTCATGTGATATTGATGATAATCCCGCTGACATTTGATTGTTGTTATTAGTATAATCAATATCATTATTTCCATGGTGTTGGTGTTGGTGTTGGTGATCATTGCTCATTGTCACCCCCATTTCCGCGGCCCTTTGTAAGAGGGCTGTGGCAGACATTTGGGGGTGACTAGGAACTTGAAATGATGACAATGTGGGTCCTGCATTTAATGTTGGGGCACCATGGGTTTCGTTTTGGTCAAACTGCGTTTGGAATGTAAACAGTTGGGCCTGATGGTCTAGCTGTGCATGGGAAGTGGTTGAGAACCCTGGTCCTGCATGGTGGCCGTGGTCAAGCGACGTTTGTTGTGGCGGTTGCGAAGGTGGTGGTGGACAAGCCAACCATGGTGGAGTGTCTTGCCTAATATTGACCATATTATCACTTGCATGTTGGTCAATTTGTTCTTTCTTCATTGGGAAAGATTGGAGGAGATGATGATGGTGCGATGTAAAATTACGAGAAAGTGATGACATGTGAGATAACGCAGCTGTGGAAGTGCCAGCAAATGCTGCTTGGTGAGGTACTGAAGGATGTGTAGTTGTTGCACTAAGTGGATTAATTCCCCTTGCACTCTCTTCTGCTAATGCGTCACAAAAGGCTCTATGAGTTATGAAACTGTCCCTCCTGCATGCCAACAAACATAATGCCGCATTGTTAGTATTTAAGACATTAACGTTATTATAGAAAGTATGTATAATAACACAGTACAACAAGCTAAGTTACGTACGAGAACATATCGACCCTCCAAAACAGGTCTAACATTGATAAATTGAAGGTGTACAATAACTTTGTTCTCTAGGAAATTTCAGTATAAGTGGGGAGTATATAAGTAAGTGGGGAGTATATAGTTATGCTAGCCTCGACACTATGCTGGAATATAATTTTAGGAGAGACGGGATAGAGAATGTGATGTTTTCTTTGGTGTGTGGCCAACAATTCTCCACCTTTATCCCCTAATATTGTGACTCATTATCACAATGTTGGGACTATCAGAACAACCACCGGTGGGACTTGGGAGTAGTATTGGACGAGGATTTTGGGCTACTTCAATAATGCCTCCCTATAAGTTATAAGTCTTATAACCATGAAATGGACCAAACAAAAGGAACAATCATAAAGCTGTTACACAATGCAGTTGGAATAGTGGCACAAGAATAGTGTTGTTTCTGTCAAAGATAGAAAGTTTTTCTCTCTCATGATCATCTTCTAAGCTCTCATAATGAATACTTGAGTAGTACTAGACTACTACTCCGTAGTATACATTGTTACGCTAAGTATATTATACACCCTCTTACTTATACTCCCTCCGTCCCCCTTTAAACACCCTGCTTTTCTTTTTTGGGTGTCCCCCTTTAAACACCCCATTTCAAAACTTACTAAATGGGGTAAGTTTTCACCACACATCAACCCTCCACTATCTCCAAAAACAATAAACAAACCTCTCATTATCTCCAAAAATAATAAACAAATCACCCATTATCTCCAAAAATAATAAACAAACCACCTATTATCTTCAACAATAATAAATAAACCACCCATTACCTCAAACAATAATAAACAAATCACACCACCTTAATCCACGTAATAAAGGGAGCGGGGTGTTTAAAGGGAGACGGAGGGAGTATTTCTCATTTCGTTTTCTATTTTTAAGTAATTATGTTCGGAACTATTTTAATACAAATAAAAGAACCGCTAACCTTAACGTTAATTGGAGTTGGTAGAATGCAATGCATAATATGTACTAAATTTTACAACAAGTGAACCATTAATTTAGTTTTTTTTGTGTAGTTATGGTGCACACAGACGAAAATTCTCGTTGGATAAGTCTAAAATGAAAATATAACTGAAAATCAAATTGATTGTTACTTCATCATATAAAAGTGCGGCCAATGCATAAAAAATACATTTCACTAAAAAAAAAACACAAAGTCTCATAAAATACGGTCTCTCAATAATTTATTAATAGACCATTCTACTGTGTTACAAAGTGACTCTTTTTACATTAATTGTAACCATGATAATAATTAGTTGATAAATTAATTGCAATTAGACGAATTAATAACTAGAAATGAACTAGATTCATTGATTGTTATTTAAATACTTCTATTCTGATTTGATCTGATTTGAATAAAACTGATCTAATTTAATTTGATTTGAATAAATCTGGTCTGATTTGAAAACATTGTTGAATAAGTTGAATCGCACCGGGCCTGAGTGGATTAAGTGTCTAAAGTCTTTAACTAAAACGATCGCCAAAATTAGTTAACAGTCACTAATTATATAAACAGGATCACGATATAAATAACATAATTGGTCTCTTAATAAATTATTGAAAGACGGTCTCTCACAAGACCTAACATACATTGAGCTAAGATTGCAAAAAAGAAGAGCTATATAATTCTCATTGCACAATAATTTCCATGCAATACGCACACTTTTATAAGCTAAGCTAGATGCACAAATCTTTCAAAAGGCTTCATTGCGCAACCCCGACCCACATGTCTTTTCCCTCCTTTCATGCTTTCACACATATGTTCACGGGCACATTATTGGCATTATTGCCTTATTGGCATTATATTTTTGAAAAGAACAGATTTTAATAAAAACAACCTTTTATCTCACTCCATCCAAAATTTCAAATTATTGATTTTTGATGGTCACAACTCCCAATGTATGTTTTTGTATGCACGTTGTAGTTAAACTTAAGCTTTAAGCTAGCAAGTAATTCTGTTTCTTAGCAAGATTTGCCTTACTAATTTGCACTTAGATGTCAGGTTAATACAAATGCCTTAAAATTCGAAATTACGATAGATCAGATATGTAAGCGTTTACTCCGTCTAAAATTTAGACGACAATTGAATTGTACAAACATTGTTAATAGCTAGCTAGTAACAACATTGGATTTTTCGTTAACAATTGGTTATAATCTAGAGTCGGTGGAATAAGCGCCCCTCCGAATAAGATCAATTATTTAAAAATTATGTTTAAGAGATGTGCATAAAGTGATATAACTTTGGCCGAAAATTTGCATGCAATGTACATAAAGGGCACTAATAAGCCCTTATTTTCCACACGGCCACACCAATGATAAGTCGATGACTTGCAACTAATTGGGTAATGTATAGCTTGTCATCTCAATAATCTAATTAGTCATCAATGACGGTAAACGGGGATTTCTAACTCACTGCGATTTGGAGGAAATATATTCGATCAACACGCGTTATTATCACTTAATTATAATCATGATAATTCATGCATTATTATCAATCCATGTTTTCTGAAACAAGTGTACCATGACGACCATCAAATTCCGGAAAGACGATATGCGATGCAAAATCAAGATAGCGCAATCAGGTTGTACTCAATTTCGGAAATAGAGATAGAGATCGATAGCATACGTACCTAGAGAAAAGAGTGCCACAGTCACATCTATACTCTCGAGTACCACAAATCTTAGAGTGAGCTTTCCAATCTGATTGCACGGCATACTTCTTAGAACACTTCTCACATTTCCATTTTTTCTCACCATGTTTTCTACAAAAATGTTTCTTAATCCCAGTTAAGTCTCCTAGAGCTCTTGACGGGTCATGGTGTACACAATTTTGTACAGGACACACGTACACTTTCTTCCTAATAATCTGATCTTTATCCCTTTGCTTAAGCTTCCATGGCAAGTTATGTCCTCTTCTGTGTAGTTGAAGATTTTGATCTCTTTGAAATCCCTTGTTACAGATCTCACATACAAACCGGTTCGTCGCTAACAAACTCTTTGGTGATAATGCTATCACCTCCGCTTCTGGGTCTGATGAGTGATGATACACGTAGTTAAAATCTTTAGCATATAATCGTGTATATTTCGAATAAATTAAAAACATTTTGAATATTGTTGGATAACCAATGAACTAAAAGTCTAGACTGATAGTTAGAGCACCCACGGTACTTTTATACCCTCAGCAAATACACTCCTAGACCGTAGTTATATATAGTGTCTCTTTGTTAGACATATATACCTCTAGAATTGTGTTAACCTAAGAATTACCTGGGTTACCTGGAAGACTTCGCTTCTTCTTCGACGGTGGTGGCTGAGCTTGAGCTTGAGAAGCAAAAGATGATGAAACTTGTTGAGCATACAACATGGTGTTGTTGGTGGTGGAGGAAGACTCATTTTTAGCATTATTAGATGAAATGCTTGTTTCATTTGATATAGTTGAAGTTAAATTAGACATGCTCTCATCTAACAATCCCAAACCTTTCATAATCTATATGGTAAAATTGAATTACACCTTAGTAAAACATCATCATCTAAGTAAGAAGAATGACAATTAATCCTTACTTGGGGATCAATTGTATTGTATAATTTTGAGCTGAATTTTTATGAGATGAGATCTATAGTGGGAAAACCCTAAAAAAAAAAGACAAATATCTACAAAAGATAAATCAAAATATGGTTTGTGATGATGATTGATTATAGTTTTGAAGTATATTATAATTTGGTAAGGATGAGATGGAAAAATGATGATAATTACCCTATGATTATACAATATTCATATTGCTTGGTAAGATGCTAAAAACAAACAAGAAGGAACAAAAAAGTGAGCATATAATAAATAACAATATATATGCAAAAAATAAAATAAAAATGAACAAGACAACTGACCTTGGATGATGCTTATAAAGATAGACAAAATGGCAACCACAGAGAGAGAGAGAAGAGAAGAGGAGAGAGAGAGAGAGATGCGGAAATGAAGATGATAAAGGACCGAACGAAGGATGAATTATTCTTGTCTAGTGAAGTCCACTAGTCGCAATTTCAAAGAAAATGAAAACATTTTTACCCTTCATTGACGTTGCACTTTCTGTCCTTGTTTTGTTTTCCCTACCAATTTTCTACGGACTAATATCTTCATCACTTTCTTTAATAATTGTCCTATTTGCTCTAAATTCGGGGTCCTTTTTCGTATACTTTTAGAGTTTCAATTTTACCGCCACTTAGAGCATCATTTACAATAATCAAATTAAAATTTTAATTCATTCATCTGTCTCAATCCATTTTCTTTCTCATCCACCGTATTTTCATCAAATTTTATTTACCTCTTATTACAATGTGACATTTTCATTCATCAAACACCCCAATACTCCTACTCTCTCCTATTAAAATATTTTCCTAATCAATTTTTTTATTCTTACAAATATTATGAAAAACAAAAAATATGGGCAAAAAAAAAACCCAAAATCGGGAGGAGCCTGATGAAAAAACTTGAAACTCATTCATAGGATAAATGATTTTCATTTCATTCATGAGATGAATGATTCTATTCATTGTAATAGCAAACAAAATTCATTCATGTATGAGAAAGTTGATGAAAGAAATTTTTGTTCATTATAACCAATGCTCTTAAATTAGTTTAAGACTTTATGGTTAGTGTATGCTCAAACTTTGTAATGTACACAATGTTGAAATAATCAAAGAGAAGTAAATGCTCCCCATATTATATTTGATCTTCCACAATGAAATAGTATAGAATTTTTTGGAGAGATATAAGATATGGTGAAAAATGAAAGTGGGTGGGTCACAAACCATTAGGACCACAAAAGTCATTATAAATAAAAAAGTAGAAGATCAGTGTAGCCAGGATCGAAACTTGAGGGGGGCTCGCAGAAACCGGCAAACATATCCAATTGTGGACCCTATGTATTTTTCAGCGATATTTAATTTCAATGTCGGCTTGATTTAGATGGCTCAAGTACAAATTGTTCACAAATTCTCATAAAAGACGGCCTCTCAATAATTTATTGAAAGACCAATATACTATATTACAAAGTGACTCTTTTTACATTGCTTGTAACCATGATAACACTTGTAGTGATCGTATTAATTTACTATTATAAATCACATAATCTATGATTTTGGACGGTCCCATCATATAAAATTAGCTAAAATTTATAAAGTAACCCCATTTGCAAATCTTAGATTATTAAGTGTTAAAGTCTTAAACTAAAACGATTACCAAAAGTAGTATAATGGTTATTAATTACATAAACGGGGTCACGATATAAATAACATTGTTGGTGTCTTAATAAATTATTGAGAGACGGTCACCCATAAAACCTAGTGTAAATTGTTTTAGCTACTTTTATAGAGACTAACAAAAATACCAACCTATATCAATAATTGATTGACTAAAAAACAAATCAAAACATCAACAAAGCAAGTAAATGTTCCAACACACATTTTTTTAAAGGAGAGTACACGCCAAAATTTCTAAAAATAAAAGGGGGGAAAACCGGATTATTTAAACATATATGGGATTTATAAACACAAATGATCACAGAAACTATACAACAAAAGCAAGAGACAGAAAAACAAAGGTAAAAATTAGGAAGGAATCAAACCCTCGCCCAACAGCAAACTACAGTAGATCTGGCATCGAGTCGGGCCGTGCCGGCCCGCCGTGCTTAACCTCTCCGGAAGCCCGGCACGAGCTTCGTGCCTTCAGGCCGGGCCAGAAACTTGACTCTCGGCCAGCACAACACAAGGCTCGTGGGTACATCGGGCACGGGCCGGGCCGTGTTCGTGCTTCGGTTCGGGCTTGTTCGGTGGTCTTTTTTTTGTTTTTTTTGTAAACAATTTAGCTAAATGAGTTAAGGAATTAACTTTAAATGGCTTGTTTTTTTCGTAGTCATGCAGAAAATGAAAACTGGCAACTCAAAAATAAAACTGGTTTTCAAAAACGAGATTTTGATTTAAAAAAAAAAAACTGAAAATTGAAAATTGAAAACTGAAAACGATACCAAACAAGCACTTATCTTTTTTCAAAATTTACTTACTTTTTCTTTTTTCTTTTCAAAATTGTGGATAATATCAAATTATTACTATACTAAGGCTTGGTGTAAATTTAAATAGTTTTTGGCATATTGTTATGCAAATTTATTATTTTTTGTATTTTAATTAATTGATAAAAATAAACCAATGAGACAAAATATAATTGAAATACCTCAAATATATTTATTAATAATCGAAGGAGAGTTAGCTGCCTCGCTCTCGCTCTTCCCCTTCCCCTCTCTCAAAAACCCTAGTTTTTAAATCTAAATCTAGGGTCTAGCAGCCATCAATTAGATGGTGTCTTGATAAGTGGTAGGCAAATGTCGTGGATTGCACCAAATTAATTCAATACGTATCCTAAAACTATGTAGTAGGGCAAGCAAGTTCGTATCCACAGGGAATTAGTTAACGTTTATGTGTGTAACGTCGATTGGGTAACCACTTGGGGGAGGTTTTGGTTGAAAGTTGATTGACTAAACAAATCGGAACGAAAAGCAAACAAGTAAAAGATGAATTCAATTAATGACGAATATTGGTTTTATACTTCAAGTCACTACAGTTTATCAATTGATCCTAGAAGGTCACTTATTTATCAATGTGAGCACGTTGTTGTGAAATTTAAGATTTCTATTATTCTTTCTTTAGCTATTTAGAACGAATCATCGTATCTAAATAGCCCTGACTATCAAACAATCTAAATCACGCGTCTAGATCTATTTAATAGAAGCAATTAGGTCTAAGAATATCAATAACAATAATTAATAAGATCACGCGCGGTTCAAATAAAAAAATAAATCAATTCTCTCCTAATCTATCTAACGTTATTGAATAAGCAATCGATCAAACAGATTAGATTGCTACTTGTTCCAAACAATTAAATCATAAAAGGCCTAACTAGTAGTACTCCTTGCAAGGAAAACCTGTGCCAGCTGAAAAAAAAAGAGAATTAAGATTACTCACAATTGAATCGAAAGGAACAATGTCACAATAGGATAATAGACTACAGTTTCAATCCGTAATAAACCAACTTGGGAGATTAGTTCTCCATAAATCTTGATTACAAGCTTGAAAATAAAGTCTGAATGTAAAGTTATGAAAATAGACGTAAACCTAGGTATTTATATAGTCTTACAAATAAAATACGGAAAATATAAATAAATACGAAAAGTTTGCGTTCCGTCGCCACACAACCTCGCGGTCCGCCTCCAAACACGCGCGGTCCGCGCCACAGTTTCTGACCTTATTTTCAAACTTGATATCTTCTTCGTTACTTATCCGGTGAAGGCGTGTGACCACGTTTTAGAAAGGTTAGGTCATGAACTTTCATTTCCAATTGGTTTCAATGAAAAATTCCAAATATTCTAAGAGATATGAAGCTCCAAAGTTGGCCGTGCATAATTGGACCAAATGTGGGCATTCTTGAGATTCCAAATGGTCATAATAACCATTATTTCTTGTATCAAACACAAATCACACGAAATAATATAATTAGCAGTCAAATGATCCAAAAACCAACCTTAAACACCTCAAAAACCCGACTTTAACCACAATGAAACAATGCACATCAGTAAGCCCCAATTTTTTTATAATTCACCCTAGTTAATTAGTTATTACTAGTTATTCTTAATAATAACTCGTTTCTACCTCCTCGAGAAGGTATCTCTACCACCATATAGGTGTGTTTATACTGAGATTCGCGAGATTTCAGCAAGGGGCTCATGTTCATTAATTTTGTCATGGCGGCTTTGCGATAGATGTTGAATTCGGGATCAAATTCCAGTAACTATGTTGGTTGCCTTTTCTTCTTCAAGTTACATAGATCTCCGATGCCGATGAAAAACGCAAAGATGTCGACGTGCAATGGATCAATTTTGTTAATTAAGGAAGAATTGTGTCGATTAGTTGATGATATTTGTATCGTTATAATTCTTTATGTAAGTGCCGTTTGGTGACAATTTAATGAATTTCCGTTTCTTTAAAAAAAACAGTCGAACGAGAGTTGATTAAACATAGTTAAATACTACGAAATAATATACTACTCCAAAATAATGTAAAGTGATAAAACGCCACAAATCATATTTCTTCATGAGTTGGTGATTGTTGGGATGTTGTGCTTGATTCGTCGGAGCTAATATCGTTATCAATGTGTTCGACGCCTTGACATTGTGTTTCCGCATCCATCTAATTCTCGTAACACACACACATTTCAAGGGTATCGAATCTCAAACTTGTTCTTTTTTCTTCCAATACCCTTTTAGAGGCGCTAAAGGCACGTTTTGAAGAAACCAAAGAGACTTGAATGCTAAGGAAGTCTTAGCTTGTGTCATTGCACACATCACCGGAAGTTCTTTACGTTGATCTTTCCACCAAACCAAAAGATCCAAGTTGCTCGAATATTCCTCTAGAAAAGGACCCACATGATCATAACTCAAATACATTTGATAATCGACCAAGTCGGATCTAGTAGATTGTCCCACTTTTGGCCCTCTTTGACTAATTTTAAATATAAGACTAGTATACTTAGAACTCATGTGACCACCACTACTACCTGCACCGAAATGAGAAGACGATATACAACTTCTTGCACCAAAACGAGACTCGTAACTATATGTAGCAATATCGAAATCTAAGCTTATCATTTCCATGTAGTACTCAACCAAAGAGGAGCACCATCAAAATTCCACCTAGAGTCTAAAATCATGATAAAAAAACATAAACAAGTGGAATTTTTTTTCAATACTTGAGAAATTTTGCCTCCATTTTGGGTAGAAACTAGGGTGAGCATGAGCGGGTACCCGTTGCAAAACCAAGGACCCGGACCCGTTGTTAGTGGGTCCTAAAAATCAGGACTCGTACTCGGACTCGTTGCCAACATGTATTAAAATTTATTACCCGAACCCATCCGTCAATAGAAACAACGAATCCCGGGTACCCGCTCAAGATAGACTACTAATTATTTAAAAAACACAAAATGCACGTGGTACCCCTAAACTTTGGGGTTTGCACATGGTACCCCAAAAGATGGATGTATGTTATGTTTTCCGTGAAGTTATAATGTGTCCTTTATTATTTGAGTTAATTAGAGTTAAATAAAAAAAGCTAAATGAAAAAAAAATGTAACATTTTTTTAAAACTTAAGAAAAATTAAAAAGATTGTTTTTGTTTTTTAAAATGTGATTAATTTTTGTAAATGGTAACTCTGAACTATTGCGGGTGTGCACATGGTACCCCTCAACTTTCTAGGGTATGCACAAGGTACCCCTCAATTTTCAAGATTGTGTAAATGGTACCCCTGAATTATAGGTGTTTGCATATGGTATCCAAATCACGCTATCTTTAAAAGTAGGGGTTGAAACTAATATTGCCCTATTATAAACTATGCGCACCTTATCTTTAAGATATTTTGTTTCCAACTCAAACATGTTGCACATTTAATGAACATGAGCTAGTGAAAAATTGAGAACAGTGGAAGTTATGCTTTCTTGTGTGTATTAAGGTTTGTTAAATGGGATAATATGAATATATATTCAAAAGAGAAAGGTGATGTGGTTTATAAAGAGAATAAGGCCCTCTTTGATAGGACTTATTCTCAAATGAATTCAGATCAGTTCAGAATCATTCAAATCAGATCAGATCGGAGTCATTCAAATCGTATCAGATTAGATCAGAGTCATTCAGATCAGATCAAATCAGAAATGTTCAAATAACTATCTATGTATTCGGTCCATAATTGATACTAATTCGTTGAAATTCAATCAAATTTTCAACTAATTCAGATCAGAATTATTCAGATCAGATCAGAATCATTCAGATCAGATCAGAATCATTCAGATCAGATCAGTTCAGTTCAGAAAGATGCAGTCCTATCAAACAGAGCCTAAGAGTTGCAACGACTAGTTTCATATCTGCTGAGATTTGGGTATCATGTGCAAACTGTAATATCCCGAAATTTCGATATATTTAATAATAATATTTTAGTATTAGTAATTAATTCATTATAGAGAAAAATAGATTTAATTGTTATTTCGTGAGTCGTTTTCAGAAATGAGTTCGGGATTGGATTTTACATTTGGATTTCTATTTGGGTCTCCCTAATTCTACTTGGGTCATCTCTAGTTACTACAAAATAAGCTAACTCACTACCATATTGGCCCAAATATCAAACACCCAACCCAAACAAAAGGAAAGAGGAAAACAAAATCAGAAAAAAAGACAAGAAAAAAATAAAATAAAACAAAACCCTCTTTTTCCCTCTCATATCACACGACACAACCCCCATCCCCTTCTTTTATAAAACAGTCCCCTACCTTCCCCTGCTCTTCGCCGCACACCCACACGCCGCACGTATCCGACCTTCGCCGCCGCCTTCTATTCCTTCCCAGCTGCTCACCGCCGCGTCTTCCTTCCGACCACCGCATCTTCCTTCCGACCACCGCATCCTCCTCTTTTTCCTCGTTCAATTTCGTGAGCAACGCATCCTCCTCTTCTTCCCCTGTTTTTCATCTACTTCAATTATCATTGTTTTCAATTCGTATTTCTTACTCTAAATCTTGTTTAATTGGTTCTAGTAGATGCTATAATTAGTGGGTAATCGATTTAGGTTAGTTTTATGCATATATAATCGATCTTGATTATAGTTTTGAGTTGATTTTCTCTAATTTCGAATTTGGGGCTAATTGGTTCAATTGCTCGAATTAGGCTCAATTGATTCGTAAATTATGACTTTATTATTGTTATAATCTGTTAATTAGGGTTCTTGAATTTATCTTGAGATTTAATTGGGGTTTTGTTCAAGTTTGTAGAAATTACAATTTGGGGGAAATCTTGGGTTAATTGTTTCTTAATTCGATTAATTAGCTTAAATTAATTATGATGTTTAGTATTTCGACATTGAGTTAATTTAGTGAATTATAATCTGATTTTCGGATTTAAATTGATTTAATTCATTTTTGTATAATTTTGAGTAATTAAAGCATGTTTTTCATAATTAAAACATAATATAAATTGTTTTAATAAATCCTAAATAAATCATAATAATTAAAAGTTTGTTTTTATGAATTAGATTCTGTTTTAAAAAGTAATTTTAAGTCTTCGAGAATTTTCAAAGCAAATTGAGTGTTATTGGAGTAGCTAACTATGGAATTAGAATTGTAGTTGATGGTTAATTGTTGATTGTTGGATTAGAAATTTAAGTGGTCATGAGCATTGCATATAGAATATATTAACATAAGTATTAGATGAATGATTGGAGGAGATTAGTATTCATTTGGGATTTTTGGTTTTTTAATTGTAGCCCCTGAGTTCGTAGATGAAGAATACTAGTGACCGTTTTGCTGCCGTGTTCTTGTGTACATTGAAAAGGTAAGCTAGCATGCTCAACCTTTCTTAAACTTGTAGAAACCTTTCAAAAATTATATGCTAAGTGATTGTTGTGTATGATGAAGACTTAGTATCATGCTAGGTGGAGAACAATTTATTGTTTTGGTTATCATATCTTGATTGGATTGGATTGGACTATTGTATTGATATATTATTTGATTTATGATTCAAAGGATATTATTGGAATTATGATTGATGAGTGTACGATTATGTTGATGCGACTGAATTATGAATGGTTGTAGGATTATTGCATTATAAGCTTGTGTAAATGATCGATACTATAAACAAATAAATAAAGTATGAGGATACACGATGATTATTGGTTTGAGTCGCATTGACTCCACTTTATTTTGTTTGAGTCACACGACTCCATTTTATTGCCCCACCACATCGGTTTTTAAGTGGGCTTGACTCTAGTACTACCCTATTGGGTTAGCAATACTTAATAGGGGGTGTGCACACTTAAGGTCTAGTACTCATGTGTGGTATGGTTTGGTGGGTCGACAAAGAACCGGCTCACCCACGTATATAATGGTTTGGTGAGTCGGCAAAGATTCGGCTCACCCACGTATATAATAGCTAGTATGGTTTGGTGACTCGGTAAAAATCCGGTTCACCCACTTATCAATATATGAATGGTATGATTTGGATGATTTGGCAAAGACTCGACTCATCCCACTTATAAATTTTGCTATGAATTCCTCATTAAAGATCGTAAAGAATGACTTGGATTATATTATGAATTGTTGTAGTGACTGTGATACTTCTATTTTGGTGATTTGATTTGTCTTACGATTGGTTTATGTGATAATGTGCTAAGTGTGGTTTTCGAAAACTAAACTAAAACAGTTTTAAAATCTAGGTAAGGGTTTTTGGTTTTCTACGAGTTGAGGTGTTAGCTTACTCAATTTTCTGACTTTTTCAACTGTGATTTTTGTGCTTTAAATCCACCACAGGTTTGAAGTGATTGATGCATTGCGGGGACGACGACTCACTAGATATTAGTTGGACTTTATAAATTTAGACTTTCAGTTATAGACCATTAATAATACTTAGACTATTTTATATTTCTTTTATTGGATTTCATATTGTTGTAACTTAATTATTGGATGTAATAGACCATTATTTCAGACCATTAGACATTTGTAGTTCGCCTTCTGAAATATCTTTGCATTCGGGCCTTTGACTCGAGTGCAGAGTGACAACTCTGAATTTCCTTAATTTGGATTTTGATTCGCGACAAAATTTTTTTTAAAAAAAGAAGGAAATTTGGGGGTGTTACAACTCTCATAGTTTAGGGGTACCATTAACACAATCTTGAAAGTTGAGGGGTACCATGCGCATACCCTAGAAATTTGAGGGGTACCATGTGCATACCCGCAATAGTTCAAGGGTACTATTTACAAAAAAACCGTAATTTAGAAAACGAAAATAATATTTTTAATTTTTCTTAAGTTTTATAAAAAAATGTTAATTTTTTTTTCATTTAATTTTTTTTATGTAACCCTAATTAACTTAATTAATAAAGGATACGTCCTAACTTACGGAAAACATGACGAACATCCATTTTTAGGGATACCATGTGCAAATCCCAAAGTTCAGGGGTACCATGTGCAGAAAGTTAATAAGGAGCAGGGGTACCATGTGCAGAAAGTTAAGGCTTAGCAGGAAGCTTAGACTACAACTTATAATTGCTTGGCTCAGACAAGAGTACAACATGCAAGTTCTTTCTATATATACAGCGAGAATTGCCCACATCCTCCATCTTTGGTCGACGTGGGATCGATGTGGGACAATTTTATTCCAAATTTTTTCCCTTCATAATCTATATCTATTTATACTATATCTTTATTAGCCTAACATTCACGCCTATGTAGTAGTTTCTAGACGCATACGTTGAAAATAAAAAAGCCACATCACCGCATAGTTGTCGTCTCCAAATTTCACGGTAAAATGAAATTTTCAAGAGGTCTTTCGTCTTTCTCGGGACATGAGTTATTTGCATTAAAATTTGGGGGTCCTTAGAAAGCCTTTAATTCAATATTGATATTAAACATGTATTAAACATTGTGTCTTTTGACTATTGGTATGCCAATTCTGTAAGTTACATTTGAATTCAAGGTACTATATATACCTTCATAATTTGTTAGATATTGGGGTGAATAAAATTTCCTTTCATACATATAAAATGAGTTGGTCACAAGAGAGAAATATAGTTTGCTGTAATTTGCAACTTGGTTTATCAGATATGGTATGCAAGGAATATATGCATAATAGAATTCGTGGTGTGCAAGCAAGATCTGATTGCTGATTGTGTTAGAAAAGAGGTTAGGAGTAGAATAAGGAGAATGTTTTTCAACATTAGCGCACATAATATGATACGAGTACGAGTGCGTGCGGAAGCTAGATGCAGTACAGAACAGGAATCTGTACTCTGGTCAGAACGAACATGACTGAATTCTGGTCTGTACGTTAGAACAGAACAAAAATCTGCTCTCTGAAAACTCGTGGGTACAGGACTGACTGCTGGTCTGTGCTGTTTCGAGTTTAGAGAACGAAGAATAAAGATATGGACGAATGAATATCAGCCCTTAGAGACTCAATCGAACTAAGTCAATCCCTAAACAGTACGGTCGTTTAGTTTTAGCCTTTGACCTCTAGTACCTCTAGCCGATCAACGATAGAGCGAGTGCCTTCCGTTCCCTGTCTTGAGTTCAATTACCTTTAGAATTTAAAACGAATGCAAAGGGGTGAGAAAACCTTTCTCAGACTCTTTTATTGCTTTTCTTTAATTCAACGATACACTTCATACAATAGACGTCCTAGACTTGTTTATATAGTAAACCTAAAATCTAGAATATTTCTTAAACTAACCTAATACAATATGGTAACTAAGACTCCTAAGGAAATAAGAATATTACTTATCCCTTAACTTTATTCCAACAACAATAAGGTAAATAATATTATCTAATAATTTGGAAAGTGATCTTGCATCACCCAGATTCGAATATGGGAAATACTCCAACGCCTAGATGGAAACGAGTATCTGCGTACAGACTAGACATCTATTCCGTGTCGTCGCGATACAGACTAACTATATGTTCTGTGCGAGTTTCAACAACCTTATCAGGCGTACTTGCATCATCATATGAAGTGGATTCAAGAGTGTATGTTGTTGTACGAATTTGGGTTGTATTTTTTGGTTTCGTGTTTTTTACATCTGGTTCTTTGTACTTGCAGTGACTTGTAAATCTCCATTTTTGTTTAATACAAAATTTACATTTTTGAACAAAAAAAAAAACAAGAAATATAGTTTGCGAGAGAGATATAGAAATGTTATTTAGTGATTGTCTATCGTAGTAAAATATTCGAATATCTGTATAATAATGTGTGATTATAAATTGATTCCAATTTGTTATATTAATTTGAAATATTTGTGGGAAACCACCTAATATTTTCAACAATTTTTGGGGAACCACCTTATAAATTTTTTTTTTTTTTGGGGAATCACCAAATAAGACATTTTATGTATGGTAGAACCACCTTTCCCCGTTTTCTTCTCTTTCTCCACCGAAATTTGCCTACGTGTCTCATCGGAATGCCAACGTGTCCGTGCTCATACGCTGACTCACTATTATTAAAAAAAAAAACTTACCCAAATAAAAAACAGCTGTGAATATCATTCCCCTAAATTAACACCAAACCCAGAATCCCCAGTTAGATAAACCCCATTAATGTCGATCACCATCACTCCAAATATTTCAACAATAACTAGTGGAATGGCATACAATATTTTGTACAATTCAAATTGCAACAAGTATTCCTACAAGAACGCATAGAATCAACCATTATTCTGCACTTTCAATCCCAAAGCTTCAACCATTATTCTGCACCCATGAAAATTAGGGGAAAACTCCATTACTCCATTCTCCTTTTCTTCCTAGAGGGAACTGCTTTTTTTTCCACTGTCTGAGTTTCTCCTGGACCAAGTACTCCTCACGCACGCACGTTTACGTCTTAGCAGATTTGATGACCTTGAGTTGAGCTTAATGCCGACATTCTAATACAGAGAAAACAAACGAAAATTGAACAAAGATTCCATTGATTAGCTAGAGATAATGATAATCATGGTTGTAATAACCCAAATAAGGTGTTTAAACAAAAATCAATTGGAGATTAAACCCAATTCAAATATTGGGATTTCTAACTCTATACCCAATTGACAAATTACAACATAAAGAAACTCACCTATTTCGCGAGAATTAACAAGAAAGTTGAAAAAGAGAGCACTAGGAGCAGATGGGAAGAACATTTGTGGACGGAAACAATGGAAGCAAAGCTTGCTTCTGATTTTGGTGGGTGAAAATAATGGAGTAATAGTTGATTTTGGTGGGTATGAATCAGAACTCACGGCTGTTTTTTTATTTGGGTAAGTTTTTTTTTTTATATAATAATAACGAGTCAGCGTAACTCCGCCTGTGAGTGTTTTTTGTGGCATTCACTGCCGGTCTCAAGCCCGGATAAAGGAGGAGAATTGCGGTAGGTTTGTGGCGGCCAGCGTAAAACAAGCCACATCTTATGGACATGAATCGAAATTTAATAACCGTGGGGGCGTCCCCTTCACAGGGACGCGCTACACTTCCTGGACCCGGGTGTGGTGATAAGTATGCAAGGGTCTCTAGGTCGTCGCCCCGAAGCGACGCGCCACTCCGCCGCCCGGGGGTGGTGTCAAATATGCAAGGTCGCGCTACACTTCCTAGACCTGGGTGTAGTGAAAAATATGCAAGGGTTGCTAGGTCGTCACCCCGAAGTGACGCGCCACTCCGGCTCCCAGGGGTGGTGTCAAATGTGCAAAGGTTCTCAAATCATGGACGGGAGTGAGTAAGGAAGCTTATTCATAACGGTAAGGGTAGTAGGCTTAGGTTTGGAACGTGGAACATCGGGTCTTTGACAGGTAGATCTTCGGAGGTGGTGGAGGTTATGAGGAGGAGAAGGATTCACATTATGTGTTTACAAGAGACGAAATGGGTTGGAGCGAAAGCTAAGGAGATCACACCATGGGGTTATAAGCTTTGGTACTATGGAAAGGATAAGAGTAGGAATGGAGTTGGTATCATTATTGATAAGGAGTACATAGATGATGTGGTGGAGGTTTCGAGTAAGAGCGATCGCATTATGACTGTGAGGTTGGTGATTGGGAATGATATTATAATGGTTGTAAGTGCCTATGCACCACAAATTGGATTGGATGCATCTATTCGTCAGGAATTTTGGGAGGAGCTAGAAGAGGTGGTGCAAGGGGTCCCTAGTGGGGAGAAGTTGATTATTGGTGGGGACCTTAATGGGCATGTGGGATCAACGAGACACGGTTTTGAAAGCGTGCATGGAGGTTTTGGCTATGGGTCAAAAAATGAAGGCAGAACGAGCATTTTGGATTTTGCGTTGGCATATGACTTGGGTATAATGAACACGTGGTTTGAGAAGAGAGAGTCTCACTTGGTGACGTACAGGAGCGGAAGTAATGCGAGTTAGATTGACTTCTTTTTGGTAAGGAATGCTTGGCGTAAGAGCTTTACGGATTGCAAGGTGATACCTGGGGAGAGTGCGGCTACGCAACATAGATTGGTGGTACTGGATTTCAGAGCTAAGGGTGGCCTTGGGAAGAGGCGGCCACAAGTAGAGCCAAGGATCAAATGGCGGAAACTTGAAGGGGAGCAAAAGGAGGCTTTCTTGGAGAAGATGGCTGGGACAAATGTTTGGGCAACTAGTGTGGAAAGAGATGTAGACGCGTTATGGGTCACTATGGCGCAGAAGGTAAAGGAGGTGGCAAACCAGGTTCTCGGTGAATCTAAGGGGAAAGCTCTACCGAGTAAGGATACATCTTGGTGGAATGAGGAAGTGCAACAGGCAATAAGGGACAAGCGAAAATTTTATAAGAGTTTGGGGAAAGATAGAAGTGAGGAGAATTTCGAGAAGTATAAAGATGCAAAAAGATCAGCAAAGAAAGCTATAAGAGATGCAAGAGGAAAGGTGAACCAAGACCTCTACACAAGATTGGATACTAGAGAAGGAGAGAAAGAGATCTACAAAATTGCGCGCATCAGGGAAAGGAGGACTCGGGACATTGGTAGGGTGAAATGCGTCAAAGATGTCGATCAAAAAGTCCTTATTGACGATAAGGAGATTACGGAGAGATGGAGATCGTGCTTTGATACCTTGTTCAATGGTGATCGAGTGAAAGATATTGGAAATGTGGACATTCATCCAGGTATTGTTAATCGAGAGTTCATGCGGAGGATTCAGAAGGGAGAGGTGAGGATGGCCTTGAAGAAGATGGGACGGAAGAAAGCCGTGGGCCCAGACGACATACCTATTGAGGTTTGGAGGTGTCTTGGAGACAAAGGTGTGGAATGGTTGACGACGCTTTTCAATATGATTTGGAGAGGTAATAAGATGCCGGTGGAGTGGAGGAAGAGCACTTTGGTCCCTTTGTACAAGAACGAAGGAGATGTTCAGGAGTGTGCCAACTATCGCGGGATCAAGTTAATGAGTCATACAATGAAACTTTGGGAACGAGTGATCGAGCATAGATTAAGAAGAAGTGTGAAGATTTCGGAGAACAACTTTGGATTTATGCCGGGGAGGTCAACTATGGAGGCAATCCATCTCATAAGAGAGACAATGGAAACTTATCGGGATAGGAAGAAGGACCTACATATGGTGTTCATTGATTTGGAGAAGGCGTATGACAAGGTACCAAGGGAAGTGCTTTGGTGGGCTCTAACTAAGAAAGGAGTTCCGCAAAAATATATTAACATCATTAAGGACATGTATGAGGGAGCTAGCACGAGTGTACGGACTAGTGTAGGGAAGTCAGAAGAGTTCCCTATTACAATTGGAGTGCACCAAGGGTCTGCACTTAGCCCGTTTCTCTTCGCTATAGTCATGGACGAATTGACGAGGTCAATCCAGGATGATATACCGTGGTGCATGATGTTTGCAGATGATATAGTGTTGATCTCATAAACGAAAGAAGATTTGGAGAGGAGGTTGGAACTATGGAGACACACTTTAGAGTCGAGAGGGTTTCGGTTGAGCCGGAGTAAGACCGAGTATTTGGAGTGTAAGTTCAGCGGCAATAGGCAAACAGAGACGGGGACGATCAATTTGGATGGTGAGATTGTTCAGGGATCTGATTTTTTTCGATATTTGGGATCGATTCTTCAAAAGGATGGAGAATTAGATGGAGATGTGGCCCATAGGATCAAATCCGGTTGGATGAAGTGGAAGAATGCCACAGGACTTCTGTGTGATCGAGGAATGCCCAATAAGTTGAAGGGTAAGTTTTATCGAACGACAATTAGGCCGGCACTGTTATATAGCACGGAATGTTGGGCCGTGAAACAGTGTCACGTTCATAAGATGAGTGTGACGGAGATGCGCATGATACGGTGGATGTGTGGGCATACAAGACGTGATAGGTTAAGAAATGAAGTTATTAGGGAGAAAGTAGGGTTTGCACCCATCGGGAGTAAGATGATGGAGAACCGACTGAGATGGTATGGTCACATGAGGAAGAGGCCTAGTGACGCGCCGGTTAGAAGAGTAGAAGGGTGGGGAAGTGGTAATATTAGTAGGGGTCGGGGAAGACCTAAGATGACTTGGATGAGGGTGATTAGAAGTGATATGAGCTTCCTATGGCTTGAAGAGAGTATGGTGTTGGATAGGGCAAGGTGGAGAGACTCTATACATACGGCGGATTTAATCTGACTCCTTTGATTTATTTGTTTGAATTCCCTAACTCTTTTCCCTAAACTTTTTTTTTTTTTTTGTAAATCTTTTGAATTTATTTCGACGATTTTATAACTTCCTTTGAAAATATTTAATTACTCCAAAAAGGTTTACAACATTTTGGAATTTCATGGCGTACACAAGACGGTTACTAGATGACGATTCATATTAGCCGACTCCAAATCATTTTGGGAATAAGGCTTGGTTGTTGTTGTTGGTGTTGTTGTAATAGTGAGTCAGCGTATACACACGGACATTTTGGCATTACGATGAGACACATAGGCAAATTCCGGTAGAGAAAGAGAAGAAAACGGAGAAAGGTGGTTCTACCATCATTATTCGCTCTGATACCACTAATGATACGAGTAAGAATGCGTGCGGAAGCTAACTGCAGTACAAAACAGAAATCTGTACACTGGTCAGAACGAACATGACTGAATTCTGGTCTGTACGTCAGAACAGAACAGAAATCCGCTCTCTGAAAACTCGTGGGTACAGGACTGACTGCTGGTCTGTGCTGTTTCGAGTTTAGAGAGCGAAAAATAAAGATATGGACGAATGAATCTCAGCCCTTAGAGACCCAATCGAACTAAGCCAATCCCTAAATAGTATGGTCGTTTAGTTTTAGGCTTTGACCTCTAGTACCTCTAGCCGATCAACGATAGAACGAGTGCCTTCCGTTCCCTGTCTTGAGTTCAATTACCTTTAGAACTTAAAACGAATGCATAGGGGTGAGAAAACCTTTCTCAGACTCTTTTATTGCTTTTCTTAATTCAACGATACACTGGATACCTAAAAGAAACGTCCTAGACTTTGTTTAAATAGTAAACATAAGCTCTAGAATCTACCTTAAAGTAACCTAATACAATATGGTAACTAAGACTCCTAAGGAAATAAAAACCCTACTTATCCCTTAATCTTATTCCAACAACAATAAGGTAAATAATATTATCTAATTATATGGAAAGTGATCTCGTATCACCCAAATCCGAATATGGGAAATACTCCAACGCCTAGATTGAAACGAGTATCTCCGTACAGACTAGACATCTGTTCTGTGTCGTCGCGATACAGACTAGCCATCTGTTTTGTGCGAGTTTCAACAACCTGATCAGGCGTACTTGCATCAAATATGATGGTACTATTTTGAACTATTGACAACTTAATAGATGCGTATTCAGATAACAAAAAGAAAGGACCCGCGAAATTAAACCTCCCAAAAGTCAGCAAGTTTAGGGAGTGATATTAAGGAAAAACACCTCGAAAATCAGCAAGTCACAAACATAGTGAGAAATCGAACATTTTGAATCCCCTTGTATTCAATGGAAAAGGTTTAATTTGAATCCAAAACTTAACGCTGATGTAAATGAAATAATTTTGGTGGTTAATTATTCGAATATACACTTTGATAGATAAAAAAACTGCATTGAAATAATAAAAGTGTATCTTAAAACACACAAATAAATAAAAATTATAGGACACACGACATTCGACCTATCAAAAGCTCAACCAATCCAGTAAGCTTTTCCGATCCATCCCAACATGACCGGACCAAAACGATTTTAAGACCCGTACTTGTATAAAATCTATTTTAAGATCCATACTTGAAGCAAATTAAAGTCCATTGTAGCATAACAAATTTAGTTTAATGTAAACTTGTTATTGATTGTGATAGACTCTATATATTGGCACTCTACTTCTGATGAGGCAATGAATATGGACTCTTGATTGGTATTCTAAACGTGAGCATGATTATCATAGAGGTTGAAATTATACGAAGAGAAACAAAAAGTGAAGTGTTTGAATGTATACAACAACAATTTACAGTAGATTTATGGAAACCCATTATAGTAGCAGATAAGAAAATGAATAGTAAAGCTTAAACAATAAATTAAATCGCGCGAGAGCAACATTAGAAAAACGATAGCAAGAATCCTTGCAATTTGAGGATGGTCGATCATTTCCGAACAACATTATAACGTACAATAACACACACACGATTGTCCTTTTATTTACATCATGTTTGACGTTCGCTCAAAACTTTACCTCCAATCTAAACTCATCTATTGAATTAATCTAAACTCACCTATTGAATATTTAAATACCCTTGAGGTAGACAAAGTAGAGACTCTAAAAAATTGATAAATGCTCATAGAGAATCTCAAGAGTCTAAATTAAACAAAATTAATTATATACACCGTATCAATCTATCAATTTAATTGTAGCTCGATCCGATCACTATGCCTTTTGAGGGAAAATTTAAAGGAACCTATTAGAGTAGGATAAGAATGAATTGTAAAAGAACAATATTTTAAATGTTCAAAATAAGTTCCTCGCACCATGACGATCAATCTCTTCAAATTCAGTGTGCATGTTGTTCCTTTTGTATCTGTTATCCATAAACACGTACAATAGTCAATTAGTTAACAAATGTTATTAGCAATGATTATTAATTATTATACAATTAACATGCATGACTTCCGATATATTACGTACCTTAGCTTTCTCTATGTACGTATATATGTGTTTCCCAAACTCAAAACTTACCTCTTCTCCTTAATTCCAATCCAAGCGTTTTTATTATTTACATGAGAAATTGTCATTCATAAAACAATAATCTTTGTTAGAAGCTCATAAAATCAAGAAAGCAAAATTAGCAAGCCGAAAGCAAAGGAAAAAGAAAAACCGAAGCTGAAATTTATCAAGAAAACCTATATGGAGAATACTTAAATAAGGATGGGCAAAATTCTTACAGATTACATAGGAAAATCTCGACGTGATAATATCCCGGAAATTAGTTGCTTATTTTAGGTCAAGATTGTACCATGCTCTTATTTAAATATTTTTATTACATAATAATTTACCTGCATCATTTGTGAATTTTTATAGGGGTATAACTACCTAATATTTTGCTACCTAAGTTTGTTGATGTAAATGAATTTTGTTTCCTAATTTATTTGCTTGAATGATATGGCCGAGATTGTGCTTAAATTCGGCAAAATTTGGCAGAAGATTATAACAATAGAAGTGAGACTGTAATGTGATTTCTTTATTTCCGTTGATTTGTTAGATAATTTGGTCAACCCCAATCTTAAACGTCTTATAAAGAACATATTCATAATACATTCAAATCTTGAATAGGGAAATAAATAATATTTTTAAATGATATATCTTAATTGGCATACAATTTCGTCTCAAGTGATATTTCCGGACAATCAATATTGTTTCCTAACTATAGGTCTATAGGTCGAGAATTATAGGGTATAAAATTTTACATAAATAATTATATGGCCGAGAATTTAATTTAATGATACCATAAAATATTTTTTGGCATGTAATATATTCTTGATAGAATGTAAGGCAGGATTATTCTTGGAATAATATTTTTTTTTTAAATGTTCATGAGATATGAGATATATTGTATATATTGCCGTGAATCATGTTATTTTTGGCATCGAAATATTCGTAGGGCGTGTGCTAATCACACTCACGCAATTTTCTGTTAGTGGTATTTCGGGCAGTTTTCATTTGACATTATCGCTGACATGTCATCCTACGTGGATATCCTTAGAAGGCCTTAAATCCACCGCTATTAATAAATCTATTATTGACATCATCGCTGACATGTCATCCTACGTAAATATTCTTAGAAGGCCTTAAATCCACCGCTATTAATAAATCTATTGTCATAACTCTTCCATAACTCTTCATTATTACCAACCTCACATTTCAATTATTGTTATCTTTACAAGAATGATCCTAGGAGTCTATATGTAGACAATAGAAAATTTGTCTATAACATAATCAAGTGTGATAAATTAAAGATTGCAAGTAGTAAATAGTTTGTTTGTATAGTAAATTTAACATGTTTGCAGTAAATTCATGATATTGACAGTAAAATCAACATAGTTACGAATCTATCAATAGAAAGAAATTTAAATTGATTTAATTCCCAAATCAAGGACGACCCTTGATTTTCTTTCTTTCCATATAATCCAACATTTACAAAATTATACAACAAATTTACTACACATTTGATTAATTTTACCATAAACTAACCATAGGTATTTTTTTTATCACAAATTAAAGTCTCATAAAAGACGGTCTTTCAATAATTTATTGAGAGACCATTATACTTTTTTTAACTGACTCATTTTACATTGCTTGTAACAATGATAATACTTTTAGTGATCATATTAATTTACTATTATAAATTACTTTATCTATGATTTTGGAGAATCTCATCATGATTTTGGAGAATCTCATCATATTAAATTAGCTAAAATTTATAAAGTAGCCCCATTGCAAATCTTAAATTATGTGTCAAGTTCCTTAACTAAAACGATTACCAAAAGTAGTATAATCGTTACTAATTATATAAATAGGGTCAATATGTAAATAACATTGTTGGTCTCTCATAAATCATTGAGTCACAAGACTTACTATTTTTATTATTTGTCTACACATATACTCCAATTACTTTTGCATCTATTCTACAATAGCTACTAAGGTATGCTAGCCATTGTAAATGGTCTCAACCTGACCGTCCATTGTACAAAACAAAATCTGGGCCCTTAAAATGTTGACCATGAGAAGGAAATAAAATATAATTAAAGTAGAGTAATAATTAAAATAAATGCATCCCAACCACATCGTTCTCTCTCCTGTCTCTTCTCCCCCACCCTTCCACCACCACAGCACCACCACCGCCTCCAACACCCAATTCTATCACTACACCGGCAAGCACCACCTTTCGGCCGGCGTGTCACCGTCGATCCCAAGTGGCGAACACGGACCACTATAGCGGTTCCACGACCCTTCCTCTCCTCTCTAATCTCCGCCTCTAATTTTCAGCCCCCCAGCCCACAAAAACCACCTCCAGACCCCTTCTCCTACCCCCTATTAGTCTCAAGTTGTCCCACGGCCTAGGCGTGAGCAGAAACTCGGTCCAAACCGAGAACCGGATCGGACCGGCCGGTTCAGTCCGGTCTCGGTCCGGACCGAGTTTGTTTCGGTCTGGTCCTCGGTCCAACCTTTTTGGGGAATTTTACCTCGATCCACCCTTTCTAAGGGGACCGGACCGGACCTAACCGGACCGAGGGTCATTCGGTTCGGTCCTCGGTCCAAAATTTTCCTAGCCTTGGTCCTCGGTTCGGTTCGGTCCGGTCCGGGAACGATGCTCACCCCTAGCGCCACCCCCTTGGCCCCTTCTCATCGACGCCAAGGAAATGGAGAAAAAAAGAATGAAAAAATGGAGAAAAAAAAGAATGAAAAAATGGAGGAGAGGAGGGCGTCGGTGTCGTAAAGGATGAGAGCGGTGGTGGTCGGCGGTCGGTAATTAGCGGTCTTAAGCGTGATGTTGGGTGACGGTCAATTATTGGTTGGGTTATGGGGCGGTAATTGTTGCTTGCTGCGGGTGAACGAGGATGAGTAGATCCGCAGAGGGAATGTGTGACTTTATTTTTATTTATTTATTTAAAATTAAATATAATGGTCAAACCTTTACAATGGCTACCATACCTTTGTAGCCATTGATTACTCTTATTTTTGTTACAAATTTGTAAGAATCCTCTTTACTAATCAGTACATACATAAATGCTTTGTGTTCAACATGTCTACGTAATGGCTTGTCATTCTTACTTGTGTGCTTTCATCTCTGCTTATTTAATTTACCATGAATAGCCATGCTTAATTAACCAAATAAGTTTTTTTTAGCCACCAAAGTAGTAGGGGTAGAATTTAAAAACCACCAATGTCAAAAGTGAGATTTATTAAACACTAAAGTAACTAAAATGCATTTATAAATCACTTTAGCTAATTTTGGGAAATAAAAACCACCAAATATTATTAAATAACTTTTAAGAGTCATTATAAAAGTTTTAGATGGAAAACTTATTTATCAAATGTTATTCACGACTATGCTCGAATCCATAAATTTACAATTAAGGTTCTACGGAATTAATAAGACGAAATTTTTATCATCGCGGAAAATTAATACTCCCTCCGTCCCAGTTCAAACGCCCCATATTCCATTTTGGGGCGTCCCACTTCAAACACCCGATCTATTTTGGGACATATTTCTCTCTCCTACTTTTATTAAATTATTACATCTTCTCTCACATTATCTCTCCTACTTTTTATTAATCCTCACATTCTCTCCTCCTTTAATCCCACTCATCTTAATATATCAATTTTTCTTATTCCACTACAAAAATGCCTTGGGGCGTTTGATCTGGGACGGAGGGAGTATGTAAAAAATTTCTACTAATATGTCAACTCATAATACCTTACGCTGGTAGTGTTTATAAGCAATATTGTCAAATTTGAAGATGAACGAAAATATTACCATACCTACGAAACTCTTAATATGTTGACATATGACATTATTCTTGAGGTAGAAGACTATAAGGTAATGCAATCAATGGAATAAAAAAGAGACTTTCAACGTAGATTCATTCTTTCACTTTATGAAAACGGTTGATCATCAATCAATCATTCACTAATAAATTTTTTTGGCCGCGTTCGATTATTTTTAGACTAAGAAAAACATTACATAAAATAAAATTTCAACTCAGCTTACATAATTGATTTTAAAATTATTTGACAATAATATGTGGTGGTTTTTAAATATCAAAAGTAAATAAAGTAGTTTATAAACACATTTTTGTTACTTTAATGTTTAATAAATCTCAATTTTAACTTTGGTGGTTTTTAAATCTCACCCTACTAGTTGTGTGGCTAAAAAATACTTCTTTGCTTAATTAACAATATATTCCCTCCATTTCAATATATATGACGTTTATAATTTACGAGACAAATTTTGACTTTCTATTTCATAAAAAAATGTTTTGTCAAAAATTATAAAAATTATATTATTGAATTCGTGTGAAACATACTTTCACAAGATTATAATTTCATAATTTTACCCTTATTTTGAGAGATATCGAAAGTCAAAGAAGTGTCTCGAAATGTGAAAAAGACATATTTTGAGGAGGGAGTAACTTGGATATTCATTTCATTGACGTCTAGTCAGATTCTAATTTCCGTCCCTCTTTAAACACCCCACTTTCCTTTTCGGGGTGTCTTTCTTTAAACACCCAATTTCAAAACTTTCTAAATGTGGTAAGTTTTCACCACACATCAACCTTCCACTATCTCCAAAAATAATAAACAAACCACTCATTATCTCCAAAAAATATTAAACAAACCACCCATTATCTCCAACAATAATCAACCAACCATCCATTATTTTCAACAATAATAAATAAACCACCCACTATCTCCAATAATAATAAACGAACCACATCACCTTAATCCACGTAAAATGGGGAGCGGGGTGTTTAAAGGGGGACATACGAAGTACTTAGTAAGACAACGGGTAGTGAAGAATTGAGCAATGAAGGTAAAGAAAGCCATAGCAGATTTGGAGCAAGTTATTTGGTTTCTGATTTTCTTGTAATTGTATTTTCTTATTGTTTCATGATACTTAACCATCTATATATATTACAATGGGTCCAATGAGACTTGGTCTCACCAATTTCTAGTACATGGACTTTAACTACATTTGCACTAACATAACCTGATCTCTAATCCCCAAGGAGCTTGACTTTCCTCTTATAGATATGAGTCACATGTTCTCTATTGGCAAGAGATCCTATGTTGTTTCTAGTTGGCTGAGGTTGACTTCACATACTTCAAGTTGTTTCTAGCTTCGTCTCCTTTCTCCTCGGGTGTCACTGTCGCCCCTTGACATTCCCAAGCTCTCTGTCTCCTTCTTTACACTCCTCCTCAAGATGGGAGTGAGGCTTGGTTGTAACTCCCAGCTTGCTTAGAAGTTTATTGTGTTGTTGAGTTGTTAGAGCTTTGGTAAACACATCTGCTAGCCGATCTTGGGACCTAACATATGAAGTATGCATTTGACCTTGAGCAATCTTTTCTCTGATGAAATGACAGTCCACCTCTATATGCTTAGTCCTTTCATGATGTACTGGATTGGCCGCTATGGAGATTGCAGCTTGATTATCGCACTTCAATTCAGTAGAGCTCAGATGCCTTAGGCCCAATTCCTTCTGAAGAGATGATAACCAAGTGATTTCACAAGTGGTTAAACCCATAGCCCGTGTACTCAGCTTCTGCTGATGACCTTGCCACAACACTTTGTTTCTTTGCTTTCCATGAGACTGGTAAGTTCCCTAGCAGTATACAAAAGCCCGTGGTGGATCTCCTGCTAAAGGGGCAAGATGCCCAATTAGAATCACAGCAAGTAGTTAGCTTGGCGTCTGAGTTGTTAGCTAGCAAGATTCCTTGCCCTGGTGCCTGTTTGATATATCTCAACAGCCTTCTGTCTGCTTGCATATGATGAGATGTAGGGTTTTGCACAAATTGGCTCAGTAGCTACACAGTAAAGGATATGTCTGGTCTTGTTATTGTCAGGTAAATCAGTTTCCCAATCAGTCTTCTATAGATATCAGGTCTTGGAAGTAAAGTTCCTTTGTCGGGTGCAAGTTTAATGTGAGAGTTGAGTGGTAATCTGAGGGGTTTAGCATTTTCCATCCCAAATTCTTTCAGTAGATCTTGCACATATTTTCTTTGTGAGACAAAAAATCCTTCTTCTCCAAGCCTAAGAAGTATCTCAATTCTCCAAGGTCTTTGATATGAAATGTTTCACTAAGATTTTCCTTGAGTTTAGATATCTCATCCTGACTGTCCCTTGTAATGATCATGTCATCAACGTACACGAGCACCACAGTGTTGCTTATATCAGTCTGCTTGTTAAACAATGAGTGATCAGATGAGGATTTTTGATAGCCACAGCTCATCAATGCAGAGGTAAGCTTGTGGAACCACTGTCTTGGTGCTTTTTTGAGCCCATACAGTGACTTTTTGAGCTTGCACACTCTACTTTTTTTTTCTCCTCCTTTCGACTAGCTTGAATCTGCCCTGATGAGGTATAACCCTGTGGGAGTGTCATATACACATCATCCTCCAGATCACCATGGAGAAAAACATTAGATACATCGAGTTGATTGGTGAACCAACCCTTGACAGCAGCAACTGCTAGGACTGCTCGTACTGTGGTCATTTTGGCCACAGGGGCAAAAGTCTCCTCATAGTCAATGCTTGGTCTTTGCCTGAATCCCTAAATTACTAAACGAGCCTTGTGTTTATCAAGTGTAACATCAGAGTGAAATTTGGTCTTGTATATCTACTTACACCCGATAGCTTTCTTGCCAGGGGGTAGAGAAGTGAGATCCCATGTATTATTATCTTGTAGGGCTTGTAATTCTGAGTTCATAGCTTGAATCCACTTAGGGTCTTAGATGGCTTCACTGAAACTGACAGGATCAGGTTCTAGTGTGATTTTGTTGACAAAGTTGGCAAACTTTGTGGATGTATCAACTGCGACCAAGTTGGAAACTTTTGAGGAGCCATGACTGGATTAATTATTTCAAAGTCTTTTGTCAATGCTGGTGCTCGTCTGAGTCTTATTGGTCTGCTGGTAGAACGATCAGGTTCTTCTCCTCCTATCTGTGGAGCATCTCTGTCCCTTATACTAATTTCTGTGGGCAAAGTATCAGTATCATCTGTGGAGGTGATGATTTTTGGAGGTATGGGTTCTCCACTGTGTCTGAATTTGGTGTGCCAAGTTTTGTAGGGTATTATATGTTCATAGAACTTGACCTCCCTGGAGATAATGCATCTTTTATTCTTCAAATCAAACAGCTTGTACCCCTTTTGATGTGAGGGATAGCCTATGAAGACATAAGGAATGCCCCGAGGCTCAAACTTGTCTTTTTCTCTACTAGGATTGTATACCATTGCCAGACTACCAAATACTTTCATTCTCTCATAGTCAGGATCTTTGTGAAACAATTGAAAGTATGGTGTTTTGTTATTCAGTACACTCGATGGGAGTCTGTTGATAATGTAGGCTGCAGCTTGTACACAATCTCCCCAAAAGCTTAAGGGCAAGCCTGATTGGAACCCGATTGCCCTACTGACCTCTAACAGATGTCTATGTTTCCTCTCAACAGTGCCATTTTGCTGGGGGGGGGGGGTATCAGGGCAGCTAGTTTGGTGTATTATACCCTTCATCCATATGGTTTTTCCACACTCTCCCCCAACAATTTCTTGAGCGTTGTTTGATCTGATGATCCTAACTGCAGTTTTGAACTGATTTTCCACTAGGGTTAAGAATTGAGGTACAAGGTGTCCAACCTCACTCTTGTTTTTCATTAGATGAATCCAAGTTGCCCTAGAGAAATCATCTACAATTGTGAGAAAAGATTTGTGCTTTAATCTGGTTTCTTTCCTGTAAGGTCCCCAGACATCAATGTGGATCATTTCAAAAGGTTTTCTAGCTGTGAATTCTCTTACGGGATATGGTTGTTTGGTAAGTTTTGCCATGGACAAGTTAGGCACACATTTCCTCTGTCTTTCTTAACAACATCAGATAAATGTCTAATAGCTTTGAGTTTCTCTTTTGACGCATGACCCAACCTGAAATGCCACTTAGCAAAAACATCTTGCTTATCATTTATCATAATCTGATCATTACATCCAACACCTGTAGCTTTACAGATGTCTAATTCCAAGCTATCAGGTGTATCCTCAAGCAAGGACTCATAAGACAAAGGATCTGTCCTACTAGTAGGATCTATCTCATTTTGAACTACATTTGCCTTAACATTACTCTTTAACTACTGGAGACACAGGTTTATTTACTAGATAATATATTCCCTTGTGCTCTCTTCCAATTCCTCTAATCTTCAAAGTCAAGCAATCATGTATCACACACATTTTCTTATAAAATGTCACAGAACACCCTTCAGATTTGATCAACTTTTGCACAGACAACAGATTGTTTTTGAAGCTTGGCACATACAGAACATTATTCAACATCATTCCCATTTTCAGCATATGGTTTCCAGTATGAGTAACATGAGAAATTTCCCCATTTGGCAGATTAATTCTTGGTTTCTTAAAGAGTTCTTGAGCATTAACTAGCAAACTTAGGTCAGAAATCATGTGATCACTTGCCCCAGAATCTATTATCCATCCATTTTTCACATAATTAAGAAACACATTACTCCAACAACTGTTACCTGCAAAATGTGCTTCTAAATCTTATTCAGTGAAGGTTGGTTTGTTGGACTTTGAGTTCAGCAGGCTTAGGAATTGTTCTTGTGAAAGGGTAATGGAGCTGCTCCCTCCTTCAGACCCTTCACCTTGTACAGCATTATTTGCAGATTTATTTCTTGACTTGTTCCAGGCTTTCTTGCTTTTGTTGTTGCTCTGCCATTTGTTGCTCGAGCTCTTTTGAAGGGTGAACATACACAGGATCTCTGCTGCTCAGTTGGTTTTCTGAGTTTCCTGCCATTTTTGCAAGAATTTGATTGTGGTTTGTTGGATATTGTTATGCAAGCTGGTTGTAAGTTTTATGATAGTGAAATAAAGCTGCTTCTGACCTCCTTAGTCCTTCATGGCTCTGATACCATGAAGAATTGAGCAATGAAGGTAAAGAAAGCCATAGCAGATTTGGAGCAAGTTATTTGGTTTCTGATTTTCTTGTAATTGTATTTTCTTAGTGTTTCATGATACATAACCATCTATATATATTACAATGAGTCCAATGAGACTTGGTCTCACCTGTTTCTAGTACAGGGACTTTAACTACATTTGCACTAACATAACCTGATCTCTAATCCCCAAGGAGCTTGACTTTCCTCTTATAGATATGAGTCACATGTTCTCTATTGGGAAGAGATCCTATGTTGTTTGTAGTTGGCTGAGGTTGACTTCACATACTTCAAGGTTGTTTCTAGCTTCGTCTCCTTTCTCCTCGAGCTGTCACTGCCACCCCTTGACATTCCCAAGCTCTCTGTCTCCTCTTCTTTACAGGTAGAACATTAAAAGGCTCAACTATAACTAGATACCTTAACGAAGTGTTTAATCCTCCCTAGAAACTTGAACATAGCCGATACATTGTCCTTCATCACAAGGAAAGAAATCAAAACGCGGCAGGTCTACACAAAGTTTGATTAGCGCGCAAATTGTACATAAACATGAATTTCACATCTTTAGTACAGTCCACTTGACAACTCAGGCATTCAAGGAGTTTCTCCTTAGGTTGCAATACCACTCCGACCACCAGGGAACCGTCCTTCGTTGGAGGGTAAATCATTGCGTCGCCATCACAAGCGTGAACGATAGTAGGCCCTGTATGGATATCCTTACCCCACCCGAAATCAACACCCGGGTTAGGGAGATTCAGCCAACTTATAACCATTATATATATTGTGGTTTCCGTATTTTTCCATGATCATCAAAGTATTGGTACTTTGTGTTGGGGATCAAACTGGACCTACCCTGTTTCTCTCCCCCCGCCTGGTCCTAATTGTACATCCAGAAGAGCACCCACAAAGAGTCTGGGAATAAGCCTCCTATAGGAGCTCCCCAGACCAGCTAACCAGCCTCCCCATGAGCTGGTAGCCTATCTGGACAAGCTGGTCAAGAGCTGGTCCCAAAGCTGGTAGCACACCAGTTGAGCTGATACAGACCCGGTTATCTCACCATGAAAGAGCTGGTACGAGCCCTACCAGATCACCAGATAAGAGCTGGTATGGACCCTGCCAGCCCACCAGGCAGGAGCTGGTACGGACCCTGCCAGCCCACCAGGTAGGAGCTGGTATGGACTCGGCCAGCTCACCAGGTCCAGACCCCGTAAGGTCAACACTCCAGGACATCTCCCTGAGGTGGACCCCATTTCTGTGAACTGATGACGTGACCAAATGATGTCCACACATATGCATTATTCACAACCACGCAACTAAGTTAAAGTTAGTATAAGTACCCCATACTCAAAGGTATGAAGGGGAGAAGTTTCTCTCTCCACTCCTTTCACAAATACTATCTAAACTGACTTAGGCATCGGAGGGGGTTTCCTCGATCACCCCCCGAGGCTAGTTAACGTTTCTCTATTTAGGAGCAGGTCCGGAGGCTGGTCTGTACCTTCTCTAGGGCGTCCCAGAGGCGTCTTCCCAACTTCATTACAAATCTTGATTGTCCAGTAAAAGGAGGACAACTTGGTCCAATTTTACCCGGAACAATTTGGCGCCGTCTGTGGGGGAAGACATTTAGCCATACATACATTTTCCACTCCCATAGAGATTCGTAAGTTTCAAAAGATGGGTATTTGAAGAGACCGAAGAAACACATCTTTCTTCCACTTCAATCCTCATCTTTTTTCATAAGTTGTCAGATCTACTCGCACATGTGCGATTGTAGACTCCGAAACTTTCCCAAATCGGAGATGCCCAGCACGCATGACGGAGTACGACAACATGCAAACTTTTCACCACCCGTGGTAGGAGCATGATGCAAGGAGGATGAAGCTAGAGCCGGCGTCCTGTGCTGACACACCTTCGCCCATGGCAAGGGTACGGTACAGTAAGGGGCACGCCCCGCGCTCATCAACTCATCAACAACTCACAAGTAGGAGAAGATCCACAAAGCAAGCTGTCGAGATGTTATAGAGAAGACGAATATCCATCTCTTGCAATGCTAAGTGTTCCTACTTATTTGTTTAAATTCAATCAGTCCACTGTTTTCTGAAAAAGTCTTGCTCAAACTTTGAATAGTCATAACTGTTGATTGAAATGTCCGATTGAGGCATGCTTTTTTTTGCAAATCGCTTTTTTCTGTCAAAACGTCTCTAAAGCAGAGATCGGGGAGTTTCAAGATTAAACGCCCCCAAAAACGGATTTTAACTTACTCGCTTTTGAAGCTTAAGTGTCCTTTTTCTTCCTATTACTAGATAAATCAATCTAAACATGGGATTAAAATATCGCACAACATCTCCTTCATATTGTACTTAGATGTGACATTAAAAAACGGTGATCATGTGCTTACTGCGATTCACATTGTGTTTCCTACAAGGTACAAACCCAGACTCAGGGGTAACTTTACAGTGATAAGAATCACTTCTTTGCCCCGAGAAGTCGTGAGGGATCAAGCGTAGGGGATAGACAGACATGTCCCCCGAGAGCTCGCAGACGTGCCCAGAGAGCTACTAGACCTACTTCAAAGGAGCTAGCAGACCTACCTCCAAGGAGCTGGAAGATGAGTCTCGGAAGAGCTGATGAATCTGCCAAGCCCCAGAGAGCTGGCAGACCTGCCTCCCAGGATCTGGCAGACTCACCAAGGATCCGGAAGGCCTACTTCAAAGGAGCTAGCAGACTTACCTCAAAGGAGCTGGCAGACCTACCTCAAAAGAGCTGGCAGACCTACCTCAAAGGAGATGGCAGACCTACCTCAAAGGGGCTGACAGACCTACTTTCAAGGAGCTGGCAGATGAGCCTCAAAAGAGCTGATGAATCTGCCAAGTCCAGGGAGCTTATTGCTGGGGATAATTCCAACTCATTCTGGACTCTCCCCTAAGTAAGGCCCGCGCCAGCAAGGACTGCAGCCCAGTCGCCTGGTAGAGAAGCTGACGGATCTGCCTCCAAGAAGCTGTTCCGGAGCAGTGACAGCGAAGCCGCCATAGCCTCCGTTAAAGAAGGCGCGGAACTCGTAAAACAGCCGACGAAGATAATCAGAGCCTCCTGCAACCTCCTCCAATTATCCGGAGAGGTCATGATAGCTGTCGAAAAGATTTCCCAAGTCTCCCAACAACGGAATGAAGAACCATAAAGGATCGAGACAACATCCTTCGACAAACATCCGGAACCGCGCTAAGCTTCCGGATAAGTCAGGACAGGTCCTACATGAAATGTATCCTGAATCTTATACTCCTTTATCATCGCACACGATAACAAAGGAGTAAGGGGCAGGAGATACCGGGAAGATCACGGCAAATTACGAAGAGTTAGCTCCCGAGAGCTGGAGCTAAGATGCAAGGAGCTAGAGCGGAAGTGCTATACTAGAACAAAATCAATATACTTGTTCCTAAATAAGCATACCCACAAATTAGGCACAAAAAAACCTTTCTACCGTCCTACCTGTCATACTTCCCACTCCGAGTGATGCTTGAAATCAAAAAAGGCGTTCCGACAAGAATAGAAGAAATTACCCTGTAGCACACTGCTGTTAGCCCACCAAAATAAATTCACCGCGATATGATCCAAAGAGAGAATACCTCAAGTGAACGGTGTCTGACAGCTAGAAGGCCAGGTCGACCCCTACTAGCAAGAAAGTCAGACCAGCTTGCCTCCTATGAGAAGATCAGATCAGCCCGAGCTGGCACCTCCACCAGCACGAAGACCAGGTCAGCCGAGCTACTGCCTCTACCAGCATGAAGCCCAAGCCAGCTTATGGTGTCAGAATATCCCTTGGCAAGCCGCCACATGGTAAATACAAACCACCCGGCAAGCCAGCAAATATATGGCAAACTGTTAGGCGATGAATAAGGGTCACCCGGCAAGCCAGCAAATTCATGGTAAGCTGTCGAGTGGTAAGTACAAACCACTTGGCAGGCCAACAAACTCATGGCAAGCTGCCAAACGCAATAGTAAGGCACCTGGCAAGCCAGCTCAATCACAAGACCAAAGCTGTCAAGTGATAAAACCGGCACACCCGTATGCAACAATACGGGCACACGACTGGTAATAACAATCTTCACATAGTTTGCTAAGATACACGCAGCTATCACAAGAAAGAGAGTACCCTACCTAAGCCGGCTGAGCAGCACACACAGCTACACCCTAAAACACGGGCACACATCTGTACCCCTGCCAGACCTTAGCGGGACCCAAAAGAGAACAGAAAACTCAGAAAAAACATACCTAGTCTGGCTTGAAGGTCCTTTGTAATTTAAACGAAACCCGGCAAGAGACGACTAACGGTAAAAGGGATAGAGGACTAACTTTCTCCCTAAAGGAGCTAAGTGTATAGGTTAGGTATGGGAAGACCAATGAGCCGATACACACTTAACCCGGGCTGCTATCCGAATCTGCTCCACACATGGGTCGTTTTACACACAATAGGGAGCCCACGCAGATGGTAGACATAAGGGGGAAAAGAATACAGTTAGACAGGTTCCTGCTGATAACAAAACCCCGAAAAGGCCAAGGGCCAGCTGCCATCGCTTGTGATCAAGGAGACCTGGTAGCAGGCAAACCCAGCTAGTGCTACCTGTGTCGATCAGGCTGGTAGGAGATCATTAGCTAGGCCAGACACAGTTCCTTGCTGCCTGGCCACACAATCCTGGACCACTTAGGGTAGATGAAAAACGAACTCCTAAAACTACCAGTAGTCAAGATGGAAAGCGGAAGAAACGAAAAAGCTAAAGAGACTAACTAGGAAGCAAGGACAGCTCAAGGCGACCCTCTTGTTACCAAAAGGCGAGCCGTTCCAGATAAGCTAGTAACCGACAGCCATGCAGCTACTCATGGAGATGGTTGACAGCTAAAGGAAGGACCTCCTCTGAAACCCAAGACAAGAACCAGCTATCCAAATCAAACGCTAAATGGAAACGCAGTCTTCATCAAAGAAAGGCGATCTATTAGAGAAGCTAAGACCAGCTTTAGCTGACACCTTCTACAAACAAGGTTGGTAAGCAAGAGCTCTAGACCTACACCATAACATGGTACAGCCAGCTTAAGCTATACACCAGCACCTACTAGAAGGCTAAGAACAGCTCCTAGCTGGCACCTTCTACAAATAAGGTTTGGTAAGCAAGAGCTGTAGACCTACACCATAACATGGTGCAGCCAGTTCAAGCTATAAACCAGTAGCTGTTAAAAGGCTAAGACCAGCTCCTAGCTGGCACCTTCTACAAATAAGGTTTCGTAAGCAAGAGTTGTTCACCTACACCATTAACATGGTACGGTCAACTCAAGTTATACACCAGCACCTACTAGAAGGCTAAGAACAGCTCCTAGCTGGCACCTTCTACAAATAAGGTTTGGTAACCAAGAGCTGTAGACCTACACCATTAACATGGTACGGTCAACTCAAGCTATACACCAGCACCTGCTAGAAAGCTAATACCAGCTCCTAGCTGGCACCTTCTACAAATAAGGTTTGGTAAGCAAGAGCTGTAGACCTACACCATAACATGGTGCGGCCAGCTCAAGCTATACACCAGCACATGTCAGAAGGCTAAAACCAGCTCTTAGATGGCACCTTCTACAAATAAGGTTTGGTAAGCAAGAATTGTAGACGTAAACCATTAACATAGTACGGCCAGCTCAAACTACACACCAAAACCTGCCAGAAGGCTCAGACCAGCTCCCAGCTCGCACCTTCTACAATTAAGGTACGGTAAGCTAGAGGTGTAGACCTACACCATTCACATGGTACGGTCAGCTCAAGCTACACACCAAAACCTGTCAGAAGGCTAAAACCAGCTCCCAGTTGGCACCTTCTACAAAGCATAACGTACGGTAAGCCAGAGTTGTAGACCTACACCATTTACATGGTACGGTCAGCTCAAGCTACACACCAAAACCTGATAGAAGGCTAAGATCAGCTATAGCTGGCGCCTTCTACAAAGAATAAGGTACGATGAGCCAGAGATGTATACCTACACCAATTAACATGGTACGTTCAGCTCAAGTTATGCACTAGCACATCATAGCAGGCTAAGACCAGCTCCCGCTGGCATCTTCTACAAAAGATAAGGTACGGTGAGCTAAAGCTATACACCTATTAACATGGTACGGTCAGCTCAAGCTATACACCAGCACCTATCAAAAGATCTCGACCAGCCCAAGCTGGCAGCTACACCCAAAGATAAGATCCTTGCTGTCAAGTTACACGAAAGTTATAGAAGAGAAGAGCTCGTTAGCAAAAGAGGCCTCAACGTAGTAAGCTCGGGGCTCGGGACTTATAAATCCTTTGAAAGTAGCAAGACTTCTAAAAAGGATAATCCCTAGTCAAATGATACACACAATCCAAGAAAGAAGATTCCTACTAAAGAACGCCTATCGATGAGGCAGGATGTATGAGCATCCGAATGAGTCCGAGCAGCTTCCCTCGACAAGAATCCGAAACTATGTAAAGCTTCCGGATAAGTTTGGACAACACCCTTTGACCACCATCGGACCCTCATCTACCATCCGGGTAGATCAAGATAGCTTCCATCGACTAGAATCCGAAATCACAAGGAGCTTTTGGAAAAGTCTGGACAGCTAGATACAAGGTAGAAGCGTGCATATACCTCCAAAGATCTTAATCGGAGTCGTATACAAGTACCCAACTTCGCTCGGGGCTATTGTTGGGGATCAAACTAGACCTACCCTGGTTCTCTCCCCATGCCTGGTCCTAATTGTACATCCAGAATAGCACCCACAAAGAGTTTGGGAATAAGCCTCCTATAGGAGCTCCCCAGACCAGCTGAAGCTGGTAGCCTATCTGGACAAGCTGGTCAAAAGCTATACCAGGCGAGCTGGTAAGAGCTTGTCCTAAAGCTGGTTGCACACCAGTTGAGATGATATAGACCCGGTTATCTCACCATGAAATAGCTGGTACGAGCCCTACCAGATCACCAGATAAGAGCTGGTATGGACCCTGCCAGCCCACCAGGCAAGAGCTGGTACGGACCCTGCCAGCCCACCAGGTAGGAGCTGGTATGGACCCGGCCAGCTCACCAACTCCAGACCCCGTAAGGTCAACACTCCAGGACATCTCCCTGAGGTGGACCCCATTTCTGTGAACTGATGACGTGGCCAAATGATGTCCACACATGTGCATTATTCACAACCACGCAACTAAGGCAAAGTTAGTATAAGTACCCCATACTCAAAGGTATGAAGGGGAGAAGTTTCTCTCTCCACTCCTTTCACAAATACTATCTAAACTGACTTAGGCATCGGAGGGGGTTTCCTCGATCACTCCCCCCCCCCCCCCCCGAGACTAGTTAACGTTTCTCTATTTAGGAGCAGGTCCGAAGGCTGGTCTGTACCTTCTCTAGGGCGTCCCAAAGGCGTCTTCCCAACTTCATTACAAATCTTGATTGTCTAGTAAAAGGAGGACAGCTTGGTCCAATTTTACCCGCAACACACACTACAACAAAAATAGTGCTTTTAGGACGCTTTTTTGGTGAAATCTCGACACCAAAAAGCGTCCAAACATTTTTTCTGGACGCTTTTAAAAGGCGTCCAAAATTTCAGTGTCACAATTTTGGGACGCTTTTTTGTGTCACATTTCGACAACATATGGACGCATTTGCACGTCTCTTTTTCCAAGAACTTTAGTCACTAAAAGGCACCCTTGTTTTTTTTTTGGACGCTTTTCTGCGTCAATAAATAGCTATTGAAAAATTTAGCCGCAATGCTTTCCCAGCAACAAAATATACATATATTGAGAATCAATACATTCAATGCTCATCAAAATTGATTGTACAAGGTAGCCGTAGACCCATAGTAGCTCAAATAGAATTCAAAATCTAAACAGCAAATGAAACAAGGTAGCCGTAGACCCATTTTAAGCAAGTACTACGAATCGTCCAAAACATAGAGAATGTATAGTAACTTCACAAATAAATACATAGCTTCATCATTCAGTTAGAATGTGGCTCTAATTTGTAATCACAATGAAGATAAGGATGACTAAGGATTCTTTCCGGCCGATTCATTCATTTCCACCATCAGCACTTGAAAGATTCAAAACCTGCAAAACACAATTAAACATAAAGAGTAAATTATACATCTTTATGATAAATTTTGGTTTGTTAGTCTGATCTCTAGAGAGACAGGGGAAATTTATTCACTTGTTTGTCCATAATCTAATGGGTTCCCCTTTGCTGTAATCTATAATCCCCATCTTTCCATTAACTTGGTTTTAATTTAGTAGTGTATAAATGTTTGTGTGTGATTCCAGCAAGTGTTAACAGAGGTACAATAAAGCAAAGCAAATTTAGGAAGAATAATAATTACCTGTGAGTTAATAGCATGCAAGGCCGATTCTGAACTAATTATAAGTTTGGGAGAGACGACTCCACCACGTACTACTTGTGACATTAAACTTACAATTGTCTTCGATATTTGGGTGTCTTCGACATTTGGGTATTTGCTGGATTATCCAAGGTCGAATCCTGGTCAAAAGCAGTATAGGAAGGGTGGCAGAACTCCCTGTAAAACACAACAACCTGTAGCTACCGATTTCCATGCTTCCTCTTATCGGTCTCGGATACACTCCGACGATTAGCCGAGCGAATAAGTCTGCTGTCTTTCCCAGGTTTATAGCTGGCTCTAAGCCTACCTGGGTGACCGGATTCCCTGTAAAACACAACAACCAGAACCATAAACTGATTCAATGCCAGATCTGAACACTAGGTAGAAAAAGAATGAAGATACAAATTATGATGAGGTCACTCAGATATCAACCAACATGATTAATGTTTGAACAGCACATCGAGTAGTCTTATGGCCAACTAGAATAATTGAAATTTCTCAACCCGATGGTTTCCTAAACAATCTGTAAGTGATTCAACTACTAGACACTATGTCAAGATTACACATGGTTACATGTGAAGGCAGCCATACGAAAGAGTGTGAACTCAGGAATATACTACAACTACAAAATGTGCAAGGACCAGTATCCTCCTTTTGCAAACAATAATTTGTACGTGAGTATAAAGCATATTGTTCAAGTTTAATCATCAATCATTATATTGCAAGATAGTCATTTAGAGGCTTCAAGAAAATCTCATAATTTTTTTGAACATATGCCATTCCATGTTTCCAGTGATTTGTTAATAGTATTAAAACTGCACAAAGAGAGACTACCGAGCTCAGGCAAATTGTATTAAAGAAAAACCCATCTCAGCAAGCAACCCAAAAAAAAGAAAAAAACTGGTTTATGGAGAGTGCCTGTCGTGTCCAGCAATAAAGGCATCACCAGCACCAGTCGTGTCCACGGCATCTACTTTCAGACCTCCAACCCTTCGAATAAAGTCCTGCACATAAATCACATTTGGATATGCTCAGTTTCTAATTCTTTCTAGTTTCTTTCCGTTTTTCTTAGACCTTGGGAAGTGAAAATAATATCAGCTTATGGGATGAGGTCAGAACATAGTAGGAAGAGATACGATAATGCTAAGTGCTTATCAACAGATGCACAAATGCACAAGTGCCTGTGTGAGCTACCCTATCGGGTAAAGAAAGAAAGTTGGTTTCCTCTCTTTCTTTATATCTCAACACCGCTTTCTCACCTTTTTATCCTATCGGGTAAAGAAAAAAAGCTGTCTACTTTTCGAAATCTACAGCTCAAATCACAAGTCTTAATCTTAAAATGATTTGGGATTTGCTAAAACAATCTGACGAGCAACCGAGCGACACCTATCATATTGTATACTCTAATACTAGGACGAGAAACGAACGCACAAATAAATTGAAAATTGAATAGTACATCTATAAAAACTGATCAAGATCAAGAAGATAAAATAAAAAGTTGTCGTCATTTGTTTCTTCAGCATTGAACTCAATTCCAGCTTTTTTTTTTCCATTTTATCCTCGTCACCAATCACGTCTTCCAATTCAAACCGACTCAACCCACAAAATCAAACCCTACTTTGCTCTTTCTCTCTCCTCATATTTGACTCTCTCAACCCATATGTTCATACTATATGTTGATGGTTTGTTTTTAGAAGGTATAGAATGAACCATACGCCTCAAGATAATTGACAGTATACCAATGAGCAGAAACCTTGGCAACAGCATACGGCGACCTCGGATGAAACGGAGTAGTCTCACTCTACGGCGGCGGGTGTGGATCCAAACTCTCAGACGACCCCGCTTGGTAATACCGGATATCCTTCCGACCAGTGTGAGATCCATCGGCCTCGAGCAGCCTCGAAAACCCGATGGCAATCATTTAATCAAACTTTGATTCCAGAAATTAAGAGCTGCAATCGATACATACCTTATTACCAGGGATTGATTAATCAAGTTGTGCGAGATCAGATTATTATTTGATGATTTGTGATACTTCTTGAGATTTTAATTTGTTCATGGGAGTATGTGGGAGGCGGTTAATGGGAGTAGTGACTAGTGAGAAGGAGATGTGGTCAACTTTTCTTTTCTTTTCTTTTCCTTTTTTTTTTTACATAAAAATCTCATTTCGTGGGATTTCTCCAACGCGCGGAACAAAGTTTTAAGTCCCGCTTGATATTTTTGACTTATGCACGCTTTTAACTGCCACAATAATTTACAACCCCAAAAAGTGACACAAAAAGCGCCCAAACTCCCACGCGTTGATTTTTCGTGGCTGGCACTTTACAGAAGCGTCCATATAAAAGCGCCCTAAAAACACTATTTTTGTTGTAGTGTTTGCCAAACTGGTTTCGGTTTTGTAGAATTTAATAACGCTCTCAAACACAAACTCACTATTCACTTTTTGTATTGCTTTACTGCACGCATAGCTCAGATCAGAGGTTTTGAAATGATTTCACTTGAAGCTTCCACATCCACAATTGCATTACCAAAATAGCTGCATGAAAAATAGCAAGTTCTCGTTAAGATTCAATATGCTCTTTTGATTTATGTCTCTTATTGGCCGGCCTCTTTTGGATATCCTATAAATTCCTACTTTGGAATTCCTTCGAAGTGTAAAATGGGAGAGTTATTGTTTGTTTACCCAGGCTCTAGGAATAATATATAGTTATATACACATCGGATTTTTTTGGATAAAGACGTCAGTGTTGGGCTCGACGTGGAGTTGGGTGACGTCTATTCCTAAGGGATAGACGTCGGTTTTTAATCTGACATCCTTAACTTTTATAGACATGGGTTTTAGAAAAAAAAGCCCATGTCTATTTATGAGATAGACGCCGGATTTTCTGGCAAAACTCATGTGTATTGGGGAGTTTCTACATCAGACTTCTAAGGCATCAGATCAGATCAAAATCATTCAGATTCAGATCAGATTGGAATAATTCAGTTTAGATCAGAGCAAAATCATTCAGTTCAGATCAGAGCAAAATCATTCAGATCAGATTAGTTCATAATGATGCAGTCCTATTAAACATGGTCTTACAAATGACACCTCAAGATATGTCATTTTGAAATCCCACCCTCCCCAAACATTTGTTTTATATTTAAATTCCACATTTTCAAATGATTGAATTGAAATGATTAAAAAATTTAAATTGTTGTTTCCAAACACTATCTAAGTGAATTAGTGAGATTAGGAGACGTCTTAACTAATAAATACTTAATTAGTTATCATGATTTATTATTTATTTTGATATTATGGTCTGGTAAAGTGTCTCATGCAACGCACGGACTTTTCACCTAGTATTATTTAAATTAAAGAAAGGATGTCAAACATCTACATTAGTGTTTTGACAAAGTTAAAACGCTAAATTAAATGTTTGTTAATGCACTATCAAAAGAAAAAGAAAAAAATTATTATATATAATAAATTTTCTCTAACACCAATATTATTTAACTAGTTATCTATATACAAGTTTGATGTACCAAATTATTGTCCTTATTCAAAAAGGAGTTATTCTAAAAGGAGTTTTTGTGTTATTAATATAAGTGGGGGGATTAATGGAGAATAATTTCTTGATGTTACACATTGAATCATTCATCGTAACAAGAGTTTCTTATTGTAACAATGTCCATCCTACTAAAGACTATATAAACCCATTACTACATCATTTCAACACCCAATGAAAACTTCACGCTAAGAAATAACTTAGATTTCTTCATCTTTTTTTTTTCCTACAAAAGTTGAGTAGAGTTCATACACATCTCTTTGTGGTTCGCTAAAGCTAGAGAAGGAGACGTTAGCCTTATTAGAGTCGGTACCCGCAACGAGACGCAGCTTAGTCAGGCTCTACTGATTAGGGCAGCGGTGAAATTAAACCACTATATACTAAACTATCATTTTTATTTTACTACATTCGGATCCACGGATACTGATGACCAAGTTATAGGCAACATTTCCTTATTGTCTATATAGAAACTTGTTCGATCAGAAATCGATCAAGTTGTAGTTAGGTACTACCACATATATATATAATGGCTACGAGATTAAAGTCTAGGCATATTGTAAAACCAGCGGAGCCAACATGGAAGGGCATCTTCCCACTATCAGAATTAGATCAAGTCTCTGTAGTTACACACTCATCCCACTTATACTTCTACAATACGCCAATAAAGGATAAGCTTAAAAACGATAGTCTTTCAGAAGACAAGATCATAGACACCCTAAAAACCTCCTTGAGCCACGCTTTAGTCCCATTTTACCCATTGGCTGGCCGGGTGAGTTGGGTCGGAGGAGGACGGCTCAAGCTCGAATGCAATGCCATGGGGGCTGAGCTGATTGAAGTCGAGTCGAACAAAGAAATCCGTGATTTCGGTGAATTCTATTCTTCTGGCGCTATGTTTCGTGATCTACTTCCGGAAATGGACTACTACAACAAAGATATTGACAAATATCCGGTGCTTGCAGTGCAAGTCACAAGGTTTCAATGTGGAGGGCTTAGTCTTGGGATTTCGATGTCTCATGTTGTTGTCGATGGTACAAGTGCGTTCCATTTCACTAAGGAATGGGCGCGACTGGCCCTCGGCCAGCCCCTTGAGGTCGCGCCCTTCCTGGACCGTCGGGTCTTGGGTGCCACCCAAGACCAAGTTAAGGATAATAACGTAGTGGTAAATGGTTGTGAGACTAATAAAAATTATTTGAGTGAGCTTCGGTTAACCCAAGTTAAGAACTGGGGTAAGCAATTGGCTCCTATCTTTGTGCGCCTTACTAAGGATCACATCGAAAGGCTTAAGAAGATTGCCAACAACGACGGGATAATCATAGAGAAGAATAATAACAATGATAAGCATGAGCGTCCGTATAGTCGATTCGAAGTTCTTGCAGCCCATGTATGGCGTTGCATATGCTTGGCTCGCGAGCTCAAGAACGAGGATACTACGTCCTTAATGGCAGTTGTTGACGCACGTGGTCGAGTCGATACCTCACTACTACCGCTAAGGTAAACTCGAAATCCTAAGGGTTTGTGTCTTTAATTTCGTGTTGTCAAATTACTCCTCTATTGCATTTTTTTTTACAACTTCTAAAAAAAAACCTAAATACAAATTACATCAAAAGTGACCTCTGCTCCTAGCACGAATAGCTAACCTATGTTCATTATTTATGCAAACCAAACTTTAACCATCAAAACCATTAAAATTTTGTATGTCTAAATGTTATATTTATTTCATGATTTTTGTTTTGTTTGTGTAGTTATTTTGGAAATGCTATTGTTGATACTGGAATATCAAGTAATGTAGGAGAACTCATTTCACGACCTCTGAGCTACGCTTGTGGCAAAGTGAGAGAATCAGTGGAGAAGGTGAATACTATATATTTCTTTGAAGTTATTGAATTTTTTAAAAACCAACAAAGTTTGAGCAAGTATCAGGAAATCGATGATCGTGGAACAGTACAAGGCCCATCATACGGCGACAATAATGTACTGGTGGTCAGTTGGTTGAACTTACAGGGCCGTGGCATGGACTTTGGATGGGGGAAAGAGATTCATTTCGGCCCTCCGATAGTCCATGCATGCGACGGCGATATGCAGATCTCGCCGTACAAGGACGACGGATCTGTAGTGGTTGGAGTCTGCTTACAACCTAAGGAAAAGTTTCTTGAATATATGGGTTTTCCTGAGCCATAAATCTCAAGTGCTATACACACAAGGCTGACAAAAAGCCATGTTCAAATCTGTTTTATTTATTTCGAATACGTATCGTACCAGTAAATTAAACAAAGATTGTACGCAGCTTAGAAAATGGCTTGAAACGCATATGTATGCCATGCAAAAATAAAGAATAAGGCTATTTGTAATTTTGTATATGTCATATTCATCTCTAAACATATATGAGGGATAATTCGGGTATTTTCCTATTTTTTTGTGGTGAAATTGAGGAGAAAGAAGAGAAGGGAATGTTGTGGGACATGTGATAGAAAAATGAGGGATATACATTTAGAAGTGTATATGGATCGATAAGCAAATAGTGTTTCTCAAAAATAAACACTTTCCGTCATTATTCATGGGATTTTCTCGCTCGGATCCTATCGGTAGTATTGGGTAGAGGCCTACTCCGTATGACCATATGTAGTAATGTAGAGCAGTCAAATCATCAATGGTCAATGGTCATAGAACAATACATACTTGTTGGTATCGAACTAACACTATTACAAATGGAAATTGCTAGAGGTCTACAGTGTAGACACAATTAATTTGTCTACAATGTAAAATTGAGTTGATAGTAGTAAAATTGAGATCGGAGTAGTAAAATTAATTGTAATGAAAAATTCAGGTAGTAAAATTAATTGGGTGAGTAGTAAAATTTTAATAGTGTAGTAAAATTATTGTTGATTATAGACATTTTTTAGTGTCTACACTATAGACCTATAGCATTACAAATGGCGGGGGTGAGTGTTGATGAGAATAAGTGACAAACTTATGCATGTGTTTAAAGTTGTACCCTTTTAGATTGCATGTCATCTATACACCTTCTAAAAATGGCTAAGGTAAGTTAACTGTTCATTGGAACAGTGCCAAATCGGACGGCTGCGGACTGGCCTCATTTTTAGCTGGAATCTCGACCATTGATACGCGATGCTACGGATGATGTTGATCTTGAGTTGCTGTCTATCACAACCACTTGTTTTCCTCTTGGTCTCTCCGCCTCTCTCACCCAGATCTAACCCTTTTTCATTCCATATTCTTGCTTTCTCTCTCTTCCTCTTTCTTACTCTTGGTCACTCTGCTGCTTCCAGTCTCCCACGACTCTCTCTCTCTCTCCTCTGGTGCTACTCCAGCTCTCTCCGCCATTCTTTTCTCCGACTGCCCAGCTTTGGCTCCATGTATGTTTTCTTTCTCTCGATCTCCTCCTTTCATCTGCCAATTTTTCCCTGATTTGATGTCATTGTGGGGTTTGTTTGATTTTGTGTTTAATTCTTGTGATTTTGTAGTTATTTTGTTTTGATTCGTTTGATTTTCTTTTCCCCCCAATTGATTTGTGTGGATCAGGTCATGAATGGATCTTACAGTCTCGATGAGAACCTTTGTCTTCTTCGGCTTTACCAGGTGAGGTGCAATCGTCTCATTGTTTAACAAGTTATAGGACTCTTATCCTATTCTTTATAATGACTCGAGGATAGCTCTTAAAGCTGCCATTAGTTTTATTTGTAGTGTTAATCTTCGTGTTTTTGTGCGTTTAGTTTGAGCCGAGGAGGATGAGCACTCAGATCATTGCTCACATTTTGATCAAGGTTTTCCTTTCTGGGTTTACTTACCTATTTTCATTTCATTGATTGTAATCGTCATTTTTTGCTTGATCTTTGTTTATCTGATCTCACACTTTGGGCTTTCTTCTTTGATTTTCCTGATTAATTTGGCTTGATTGCTTTTTTTTTTTAATCTTTGATGATTATAGTTTGATTGATTTAATAATTGTTACACTATATTGTACTGATCCAGGAATAGAAAAAAAAAAAAGAGAAATGTACGGACAGCATATGCGAAAAATTAGGCGATTTTTAGGCGACTCCTTCCCGACCTTTGATCTAGCCATGGCGAGATCTAGATCAGCAGGGAAATCTCAATCGAAATCCAGTAAGAAAGTCAACAAGCGAAAGAATAGAAAAATTAGTAAGCTTAAGCAGATTTTAAGCCAGAAAAATGGGCCAACAACCTCTGATGTGCAGCGTCATAGGAATCTGACTGATATCCAGGGCATCCCATCGTTGGTGTTGTCAGATGAAGATGAAGAAGATGATATATAGCAAGAGGAGGTTGTGCCTGAATCGGAGTTACCAAGTATTGAAGAAGAGGAGGAGAGAAATGATTGGCAAATAGTGGTCAGATCCAAAAAAGGTAACACCTCAAACCCTTCTTCGAATGCTCATACTCATGGAAGTAGATCAAAGATTCTATCTTTAACTGAGGATGATGTTAGTGAAGGTAGGAATTATTGGAATTCTGCAATAGTTTGTTTTGTATTGGGTGCCAATCCACCAATAGATACTATGCAGGGTTTCTGCAACAGATTATGGGGATCAAAAGGCTTGGACAAGGTTTCTTTCCTCCCTAATGGCTTGTTTGTTGTTAGATTTCAGAAAGTTGAGGACAAGGAAGCTGTTCTGAAAGCTGGTCATTTTCTATTTGATAACAAGCCCCTGATAATCCAAGAGTGGACTGAGAATTTGGATTTGAATAAGAATTCTATTAAGACTGTTCCAATCTGGGTGAAACTTATGGGATTAGAGCTTATGTTTTGGTCTGAGAATTGTATACAGAAAATCTCTGGATTGATTGGAAGTTACATTAAATGTGATAAAGCTACTAGTGATAAAAGTCGACTGGGACATGCTAGAGTCTTGATTGAAGTTCAGATAGATCAGGATTTTCCAAATCTTCTTGAGTTTAATATAATGATGAAGCTGGTAGAACTGTGAAGGAAGTTGTGGAGTATGAATGGAGACCAGCAAAGTGTACAGTATGCAAAAGGAATGGGCATTCAGCAGAGGAGTGCAGGAGGAAAGAAGGGGAAATGAGGGAAAGAAGGGACAGACCTCGGCCTCCACCTAGACCACAAAGGGTCTGGAGACCTGTTGCATACCAAAATATCCCACTTGCAGTGCCAAGCACTCAAACCCCTGTTTTTGCCACTCCTGCTAATCCTATTCAGCACTGATACCACTACTACTGTGAGAAATACTAATAGGCAGCTTATTCTTACCCCACAGGTGGCTTTGGGTCAAGTTGGCATGCCAAGCCAAGGGCTGACCTTTGCAGCAATAGTAAGAGGAGAAACTGCTTTGGTTGGAGGAAATGGTAGTGGAAGTCAAGGTCAAGTTGACCATGGCTAGTCTGGGATTCTGGAATGTTAGGGGTCTGAACAGTCCTATTAAGCAGAGGGAGGTAAGAAGTTTTTTTGACAAGTATGATGTAGGACTATTTGGACTCTTAGAAACTAAGGTGAAGAATACCTCTAGGATTCACCCTAGTTTCTATGATGGTAGGAGTCTTTGCACTAACAATAATATACATCCTGGAGGAAGAATTTGGTTAGTCTTGAATCCAATAAAGATTAGTCTAAATATTGAGTTAGTAACCAGCCAATTTATTCATGCCAAGGTCACTGACTTGATGTTAAGTAAAGAGTACTTTGTTACTATGATCTATGGGATGAATGATGCTAGAGATAGAGATATTTTGTGGGCTCAATTGATTCAGATTCATCAGAAGTTGAATGGAGCTTGGATCATTTGTGGTGATTTCAATAATGTTCTTTTTCCAAATGAAAGAATTGGGGCACCTGTTACTAATGCTGAAATTAAGGGCTTTCAAGGTTGTGTGCAAAGCTGTGATTTTTTTTATATCAAAATGAATGGCAACTTCTACACCTGGAATAATAAGCAGGAGTTTGATAGTAGGGTGTTTAGTAAGATTGACAGAGCAATGTGCAATGCTGATTGGCTCTTGATGTTTCCTGATAGTAATGCCTTTTTCTACCCTGAGGGCCTTTATGATCATAGCCCTTGTATCATCAGATTACATTTAGAAAGGATAGGATGAAGGGTGTTAGGTCTTTTAAATACTTTAATATGCGGAGTAAAGTGGATGTTTTTGAGGGAATTGTTAAGGATAATTGGGATATCAGTGTTGATGGCACTCTCATGTATCAGGTGGTGAGGAAACAGAAATTGTTGAAATATCCACTTAGGCAGCTTAACAAGGACAAATTGTCAAATGTGGAGAAGAGGGAAGCTTGGGTTTACTTTGAGTTGATGGAGATTCATCAACAAATGCATAGTGACCCAACCAATGAGGAACTTAAAGCCAAAGAACTCTCCATTGTTGAACAATACAAGTTTTTGTTCAATGCCAAAGAGAGTTTTCTCAGGCAAAAGTCAAAAGTTGCATGGCTGAAAGAGGGAGATGACAACACTGCCTTCTTCCATTGCACTATTAGAGCTAGGAGATTAAAGAATAATGTCAGTCAGATTCAGGACATTCATGGTGCAGTGAAAAATGATGGGAAAGATATTCCAAATGCTTTCCTAGAGTTTTACACTCAGCTGCTTGGTCAAGAGAATTGGAGTACTCATGTGCATATCCCAACAGTGAGGAAAGGGAAGCTAATAACAGAGGAGATGCGACTGAGAATGTTGAGAAGTGTCACTAAAGAGGAGATCAAAAAGATAATGTTTGAGATTCCAGGTAATAAGAGTCCAGGACATGATGGCTATTCTAGTCAATTTTATAAGGACTCCTGGCATATAGTTGGGGATGACATTTGTGAAGCAATTCTGGATTTCTTTTCTAATAGGAGGTTGCTGAAACAGTTGAATAGCACTATTCTTGCACTAATCCCTAAGGTGCAGAATCCCAGCAGTGTTTTGGAATTCAGGCCCATTGCATGTTGTAATACTATTTACAAGTGTATCTCCAAGATTATTTGCAGCAGGGTGGGTGAGTGTTTGCCTGAGATTGTTAGTGAGAATCAAGGTGCTTTTATTAAGGGTCGAGACATAGTGGAAAATATTATGATCTGTCAAGACCTAGTCAGAAAATACAATAGAAAAGCTATTTCTCCAAGGTGTCTTCTTAAAATTGATCTTAGAAAGGCTTATGACACAGTGGAATGGGAGTTTGTTAAAGAAATGATGATAGCTTTGCAATTTCCTCAGAAAATGGTAGATTTGATTATGGAATGCCTGAGTACTCCCTCATATTCCCCTGCTATTAATGGTGAAAATTTTGGGTTCTTTAAGGGGAAAAGGGGGCTCAGGCAGGGTGATCCTTTATCCCCCCTACTCTTTACTATTTGTATGGAGTATTTGTCAAGAATTCTCAAAGTTGTGGGGGATAAAAAGGAGTTCAGATTTCACCCTCAATGTCACAAACTCAAGCTTACTCATTTGTGCTTTGCAGATGACCTGCTTCTGGTTTGCAAAGGTGAAGTCAAATCTGTTATGCTAATTTTGAGAACCTTTGCTACCTTTTCTAAGGCCTCAGGTTTATGCATGAATCCCTCTAAATCTGACATGTACTTTGCTGGGGTGAATTGTCATATAAGAAAGGATATTTTGAGCTTATCACTTTGTAAAGAAGGACAGCTTCCTTTTAGATACTTGGGAATAAAAATTACTGCTGGGAGAATTTCTGTCTTGGATTGTAATATCCTAACAGAAAAGATTGTCCAGAGAATTAGAAGTATTGGCACAAGGAAGCTCTCCTATGCTGGCAGACTTATTTTGGTCAAATCTGTGCTTATTTCCTTGCATTCTTATTGGGCCAGGGTTTTCATCCTGCCAAAAACAGTCTTAAGGAAGATCAATGCAGTGTGTAGGAACTTTTTATGGGATGGTTCTGAGGTTATGCAGAGAGTGACTCTGGTTTCTTGGGAGAACATTTGCATGCCTAAAGATGCTGGTGGCTTGGGCATAATTGATATTTTCAGCTGGAACAAGGCTTGTATAGGCAAATATGTGCATTGGATTTATTGTAAAGCTGATTCATTGTGGATCAAGTGGATACATAGCATATATATCAAAGGAAAAGATTGGTCTGTCTATATGCCCCCTGCAGACTCTAGTTAGTACTGGAGGAAAATATGTAAAGTGAGAGAGCAGATTTGCAATTTCAGCCAGAATTGGGAGATTGAGGATTTTACAGTGGCAAAATGCTATAGGTGGCTCAGAGGTGACATGAGTAAAGTGGGCTTGGATAAGCTTGTTTGGAGTAGACATATTCCTAGAACTAGCTTTATCTCTTGGCTTGCTATGAAGGACATGCTACAGGTCAAAGATAAACTCAAAAAACTTGGGATCTGCCCTGATGATATATGTGAAATTTGTGCAGCAGATACGGAGGATCATGAGCATATGTTTTTCTCTTGTCATTACATTATGCAATGCTTGGAGATTATCAGTGATAGAATTGGGTTTAGGATTCCTGTTTCAAATGCTTTACAGTGGTGTTTGAAGAAAAGATTTGATGCAAGGATCAAGAAACAAGTTGATGGTGCTCTCATCTGTAGCCTTATCTACTACATCTGGTACATGAGGAATACATGTCGAATTGAGCAGGTTGTTTGGATGCCAAATTACTTGGTTCAGGTCATTTGGAAGGAGATGAAGAGTAGACTAAGGAATGTCGTTAATAATAGGCTAGAAAGGATAGTCTATGGTTGGAAAGTATTGATCTGCTATGAATATAGTCTTAGCACGCCTTTCATTGTTTTCTGAGTGGCAAGTTGTTTGTGTTTTTGCTGAACTATAACTGGGGTATGCCCCTTTTATTATGTAACTCAGTCTTTTTCTAATAAAATTCTTACATTTCAACAAAAAAAATAATAATTGTTGGTTTGATGTATTTTTATCTTGATTGTCAATTGCTCGGTTTTCAGATCTTCCTCTTTTTTTTCTCATTTTTTGTTTTCCTTTTGTGATCTTTAAATTAGGGTTTGTTTCTTTCCATTTCTAATTTGTGATTTTTATGGATGTTTGTGCAAGTGATTTGATCATCAAGATAAGCGTTCTAAGCAATGGTTTCATGATTATTTTGTTCAATTTTTAGAATTTTGTAATTCTTCATGTTTGATTAGTTGATGATCAAATGTCTTACTCAATATGATTGATCTACTTTTTGTGAGTTTAGAGGGAGGAGGGTTTCTGACAGGATAATCAAAGCGCATAGTATTTCCCCTAGATATCCAATATTGTTCTTTATATAATTCAGATTTTGGTTTATATTATTGGTTTATTTTCTGGATTTTGTTGATTTTTGCTCATTAGTTTTTTTTACGTTAAGGTACTATCGCATCCAGAGTACTTTATTTTGATCTCATGGTGGTTTCACTTTTCATTTGTTATCATTGTTGTCTTTGAGCCATGATGATACAATCGAAATCGATTGTATTCTTATTTTTAAATCTCGTTTTCATTTCTAGGGTTTGCCATCCCCATGTTTTTTTAGTTTGATCTTTTGCATTTATAGGGTAGCCTTATCATCCAAGTTGTTAATGTGCAGCACTATTGAGTTGTCGACATGCCCTACGACAACGGGAAGTGAACAGGTGATTGTTTGGGGTTTGATTGCACTTATACGCGTTGTATTAGTGTTGGTTTATATTTTTCTGGTGCACTGGTTTATTGATTGAGTTGTAACGTTAGTGGTCTCAAAATATCACTAGCAGTTCCGGCCTCGGGGGTCACCATGTTTGAAAGTTGATTTTGGCTTTCGGTTTTGTGCCCCTAGGTGATCATACGAACCAGACTGTCAACGTGCTGCCATTGTTGAGCTAACCATCTGTTTTTTAATTTGGCATCCAAAGGTGATTTCTTAGGTTTCAACTTTTATGATTGTATATGCTTTCTTCGGGTTGGATTACGTTCTTTCTCTTTTAATACCTAATTTTCCCTCATATTGTCCTGTAATGATGATTATAAGGATTAATTTTTGCGTGTTTTGATTTGATATATGTGAATCGCAGGCTAAGAACTCCATAATGGGAAGTGGGTTGTATTCAATCCTATCATCTGACTTATTAAGGTGCGGCGCTGATCACCTATCAATCTACCAAGTGCAACCAAAGGTGATTATTCTGATGCCCATTTTATTAATATACATACATTTTATTGGTGGGAATTTGGTGCCGGCTTATTTAGTGTTGTACACTGACTTGCTTTGTTTGTCTGTTGGGTTGGTTCGCTTCCTTTTTGTTGTGCTTTGATCTTATTTGTTGGTAGTATGATAGTTTACATTTGTTATATTGGATTTTATTTTTTATTCCGACATTTAGTTGATGTTAATCTACTGTTAACAAGATAATTGTGCTAAGTGTGAAACTTATCAGTCATAAACTCATAATCTCTGTGGCGGGGAATGCCTGAGGTTAATCGATACTTTCTCTGTATTCAGGCTATAAATTCTAGAATATCGATGTTTTTATCGCTTCTTATTTGCTTTCTTCCTTCTCGGTCGATAGTGTGATTTGTTATTTAGAGTTTCTGGTTTGATGGCTGGTTCAATGCATGCCTTTTTTTAAGGCCGAGTTTGGTCTTTGAAGCTGTGTAATTGACAACTCATTAAGGTTAGCATTACCTCCAACAATGGTTCAGAACTTAATTTCATAGTAAACTGATTGTAGCGAAAAAGTAAGGATTCTGTAACACCCTTATTGGCCATACGCATACTATACCTCTGATTTTTAGAGTTCGTACATTTATCATTGAAATTTATTAATCTGGGGGGTTACTTTGTTCATATAAATTTTTCTTGACATGGTAGGCGGTTTAGGGGTTCAAAGTTTGATATTATTTATTGGTGACCTACGAGTGCTATTAAATTAGGTTTCCCTAGGACGCAAATTTTCAAGCTATTGTCCATATGGTAAGTAGGTGCTTTTTATGTACGCTCCCTCATCTAAAACTACCAGTTCTTAGAACTGTCGGTGAGCCTAATAGGTGTCCGTCAGATTTATGTAATAATTTGTTTTAGATGAATTTGTGCTCAGCCTTGTATTGGCTTAGCTTAGATTTGTGGATGAATTATTAGTTTGTAGATGTAATAAGTGAAGCATGTTTTTTTTTTGTATCTTTTCACTTGTTTACAACTACTTTTCTGGTCCATATCCTTCGTTGGGTGTTCATATTGTACGCTGCCGGATACTGAATAAAAGATTGGTGTTTTCGTTGTCCTTAATGTAGTACCTCTTTCTCTCCCCCCCATTATGTAGACTATGTAGTAGATTTTGTTTCATAAAACTTGATACACGGAGTTCTGCCTATTTTTAAAATGAAGTTGTGGAAGATTGCAGTTTCTGCGTCATGACTGATAACAATGATATGATTCTGGTTTTCAATCTGTAACAAGAAAGAAATGTGCTAGAAAATCCAGGGACTGTCACTATCATCAGTTATTTGAGAATATGCTCCAAGCTTCTGCATTGTCTGTGTTGTTCAGAAGGGAAAGTTTAGAGGCATTGGGTCCATCACACAGACTTTGCTGAATATGATAGTAGTGCGCCTGACTCTACCTACAGTTCATTGAGATACACACCCGGCTTATTAGGTAATGCACATTAATCTACTAATGTCACTGTACATTTCAGTCTCTTCTCAAAGTGCATGTGCCAGTGCATCCGATATGATCTCAGAAGTCATAAGCTTGTAGAGTATAATTTATGTATGCTGGGATTTTTCTGCAGCATCTGAAATTACCTCTTGGTATATATACAACTTCCTGAGTTTAAGATACTTTTGACAGCTCTTGGTTCAACTTGTTCAGTGTCCTCTTACGCGTCGCTTAATAAGCCTGTAAAGCACCATTAACCGTTTTCTAATGTGAATAACGGAGCTTATCATCGAGGCAAAAATACATCATAATGGAGTATATATGGACATATACAGCTATGGAGTTTGCCTTTGTGGCTTAAAACCTGTGTCTTTTCTACAATGTGGCAAGGGTGAGGGGTGTTTTAAATTTCTGAAACTGCGTTTGTGAAAATCCATTCTGCAACTATTCGGTTTGTTCACGCCACTGTTTCGTTACGAAAATGGTCTCGCACCGACCTCTTTATTATTCCATTAGTCTGTGTCTTAATCTTTTGTGTGGGAAAAGTGTGTTGATCTATTATGTGGGAAAGTTGAATTGAGTAAAGCAAGCTGACTTGAATATAGATAACTGATAGGTCGTGATTTCAACAGATCTGTACCTATGTAACTGGAATCTCTTATATGTTGCTTTTGCTATATCGCCAAGGTTAAGGTGCTATGCGTCATGCCATCCTAGCTGAATCACATTTCGTGCGCCCTGAGGGCCTTTTACCGTTGAATTAGTTTGATTTGGTTCTTTGACTTGCCCATGATAGTGCCTCGAGACGTGAAATGTTTGGATCATTGATAATTGCTGATCTTAACACCCTTTATGATAGGTTATTAGTTGTTCAATGGTTGAGCTATGTGCATCCTTGCACAAAGTATTGGGTTCGAATCCCAAATAGCCTAAAGGTTTTTAAATGTGCATATTGTTGTGAGCAATGTTTATGCATTCCATCATATAATTCAAACATATGAATCACATTCTAGCAACTGTTGATGCACTTTGATGAAACATTATGATGAATTGAACTATAGGGTTCAATCGTACTATGACAAAACTTTATGATACGCCTGTTTGTGGTATAAAGGGCAAGCAGACATTAGATGGGAGCGATTGGTGACTAGCAAGTAGCAATGCGTAGAGGTGGTTTCTGAAGGGCATTACCAAGACTCGACTCAGCACCTTTTGCAATAAATCATGCACTAGCTAGGCACATGAATGGTATGTTTGGAGCTGCTGCAACTTTGGAGACACATCCATAAGTTACAGTATCTTGAATTAGCTCGAGCGAGATCGAGCGATTAATGTCTATACTCCCTGTATGTTTTTTTTTTCGTTTGGCAGAACCCCATGAAATAATGTAAGAAGACGGAACTCTTTAAAGCGTTCCGCTACACAGGAAGATTCTTTCTTCTTCATTGATCTGGGGGAAAAGAAAGCGTCTTGTCCTTCTATCACGAGTTTGATACCCCCAGGGATCATCCAGGGCAATCTGGCTATGTTCTTTTTTCAATGACTTGGCCATGCAATGGCAGCAATGTACAAATGCTATCGTTTTCGTTTATATGGCTTTGTAAATAAAAGACGTCGATTAAATTTTGCCAACAACTAGTCTGTATAAATATACTGAATGTGATAATTTGTAATTGTACCATTATACTTTATTACAACCTCTCAATTTGTATGGGAGAGGGAAAAGGGACAAATTGTCCCGAATATATAAAAAATTTGCTTACTAGACAAACCTTTATTAGCAAAAACATCCAAGTTTCTCCTTGATATCCTGGTTTAGGCCCTACTCGAACTTATTTGCCTTTGCCTCATCATCAGGTACCATGCCAGGAGCATACCTAGCTAGCTCCACGAACTTGTTATAGTACTCTCTCACACTCATGGATCCTTGTTCTAACTTAACAAATTGACCACGCTTACTCTTTTGTTCATGCACAGGAAAGATAGCCTCCCCTTCCAACTCTTCTCCATTATCATCCACCTCAATGTCAGGGGTCAAGATGTCCTTATTGGCGTCCCACCAATTGTCAGCTTCTTCCCTCAGATATTGGCGTTCCACTCTTCTAGTTCATAGGGTTCTCCTTTCTCAGTGAAAACTTCTTGTTTTTTATCGGCCACGGCCTTTGCCATGCCCACAACATGCCCTGATTTATTGGTCATCACTTCCTTCAAGGCATTAACTAGGGTACTGTTCATCTGCATTGATTGAGCCATGGTCACCTGATTTTCACCACTACTAACTGAGTCATCACTTCGAGTTCTTCTGGGAGGCATCCTTTGAGATATAAACAATTTCACTTATGAGGACATTCATATAAATGCAATGTACATGCTCCTTCTCAAATAATCTATATATATATATATATATATATATATATATATATATATATACATATACAGGCGAGATCAGGTGCGAACTCCTCCTCGCGTGAGAACTGCGCACCGCCATAGAGTGACACACAGTGTCACATAGAGTGACACTCGCATATAATGACACAAAATATCCATAGAATGACACTTACATACAATGACACAGAAAGTCTATAGAGTGACATGAAAATTTAGAGCTCATGCAGGAATTGAACCTACGACATTCGTGTATGTACACAAATGCTTTACCAAATGAGCTATCAAAACCACAATTCATACAATGAACCGAACAATAACACCGCGTGTCCATAGTGTCATTCTATGGACAAACCTGTGTCATTCTATGGACAAACCCGTGTCATTCTATTGACAAACCCATGTCACTCTATGGGCAAACCATCACCGATAACACCGAAGTGCGCATAGTGTCATTGTATTGACAAACACATCTCGTCATTCTATTGAAAAACTCGTGTCATTCTATGGCACCCACACTCGCACTCGCACCCGCAACCACAACCACAACCACAACCACAACATGTGTCATTCTATGCACAACCCTGTGCCATTCTATGCACAACCCCGTGTCATTGTATGCACAACCCCGTGTCACTGTATGGACACCCACTGCCACCGCCACCACAACTAGTGACCGCCACCACCGCCTCCACAGATAACAACAACAACCGCAAAAACAACAAATAAATCTTCAATCAAATCATCATATCTAATTATCTACGAATAAAATTCCTCAAAAATAAATTAGAAACCCTAGATTTTGATCTAAACAGAAAAAAATTGGTAAATCAAATCGATTAATCGATAAATTACACAACAAATCACATAAAACATCAACTTTTGCATGCAATCGAATCATCATCTCGAATCTAAAGTTCGATCGAAATTAGAGGAGAGTACAAAAATCGAAGAATCATCTCGAATCAAAACAAATACTGTTGATTTTGACACAGCAGAAAGCAAATAAACGAGCGAATCAAAATGAATTTACAACGGCGTGGAAATGAAGCATCTCATACCTCGCCATCGCCGGAGTCTAGCCATCGCCGAAGTCTCGACATCGCCGGCGATTAAAAAGATCGGATTTGGAGAAGAAGAAAACTTACATCGAAAATCGATGATTTCGTCTCAAAAAATTCATCGATGAAACGTGCACCTGATGCGACGGAGGTAGTGGTGGTTGCGACCACGACGGCAGTTGCTGTGTCGGAGTACGCGAGAGAGGATAGATAAACCAAAACCGACAGCGATAGGTTCGAGTCGACGGCATAAAAGGCGGTGGAGAACAAGGAGAGAGACAGTGGCGAGGACGACGAGGATGTGTAGAAGTTGTGCCGGAATCGCGGCGACGGTGGCGTTCACCAAGCGCAACAGAGGTGGGGGAGGTGGCGCAGGGCGAGGGGAGAGAAATTTTGCGTTGGAGGAAGAGGAAATGACGTGAAGCTGGGAAGAGGAAATGAGAGGAGAGAGAAAAAAAAAAAAAAGCAATGGACGGGAGTTGTGGATGTCAACAAGAGTATATTCTTTTATTTATGAGAGGGACAGATGGCTTAATCCGAAGTGTTAAAAATGCTTGATCGGACGGGTATGATGAGGTGCGCAGTACTCACTTAAGGAGGGGTACTCTTATGATCCTCACTCTATATATATATATATATATATATATATATATATATATAGAGTGAGGATCATAAGAGTACCCCTCCTTAGGTGAGTACTGCGCACCAAATAACAGCCGTCAGATCCATCAACTTGAACGCTCCAGATTAAGCCACCTGTTCAGGTATAAATTACCATTTACAGGGTTTTTTTTTTCAATTTTCCAAATCCGACAGATCACTTTCCAAAATTAACTGCTTCCTCATTTTCTCTCTCCTCTCTCGCGTTCTCTCATTTCGTCTCATCTTCTCCGATAACTCGCCGCCATCTCTCCGTCGTCGTCGCCGCCGCCGCCTCCGCCTCCGACATCTTCTCCTCTTTTTTGTTCATATGTGATTATATGTGATTCTACTCTAAATTGGTTTATTAATCCGTTGATTTTAGTGTTATAGAGCTTTTATTTCTGATTTTGAGCATTTTTGAAACCCTAGCTTTTTTGCATGTGATTTTTTTGTGCTAATTTTGTGTTTTTGTTAAAATTATATGTGATTCTACCCTAAATTGGTTGATTAATTGGTTGATTTTAGTGTTATAGAGCTTTTATTTCTGATTTTGAACATTTTCGAAACCCTAGCTTTTTGCATGTGATTTTTTTGTGCTAATTTTGTGTTTTTGTTAAAATTATATGTGATTCTACTCTAAAATGTTGATTAATTGGTTGATCTTAGTGCTAATTATTGTGTTTTTTGGTGTGTAGCAAAGATGAAAAGGAAGTCGCCTAAAATTAATTTGAAACTGTCGAAAGGGGAGTCTACTGCCTTAATATTGCATGATGCAGGGACGAAAAAGCATCGTTTGGAGACAAATGTGCCGGTAGAAGACGCTTTGCTTGTCGTCAATGAAGAATGTAAAATTGATGTGCCAAAGTAATTGCTTGTCTCTCTATGTTTTGTCACTGTATTCGGTTTTATGTGTCATTGTATGAGTTTCTGTGACACTCTCATGTCTTTTTATGCTAGTGTCATTGTATGCGACATGTTTGTCACTGTATTTGATTTTATGTGTCATTATATGTGTTTCTGTGACACTCTTATGTTTTTTATGCTTGTGTCATTGTATGCCACTTGTGTGTCATTGTCAAAGTAATTGCTTGTCTCTCTATGTTTTGTCACTGTATTCGGTTTTATGTGTCATTGTATGAGTTTCTGTGACACTCTCATGTTGTTTTATGCTAGTGCCATTGTATGCGACATGATTGTCACTGTATTTGATTTTCTGTGTCATTATATGTGTTTCTGTGACACTCTTATGTTTTTGATTGCCTGTGTCATTGTATGCCACTTGTGTGTCACTGATTTTGATTTTTATCTGTCATTGTATGTGTTTTTAATTTTATTCTCCAACGCAAAACTGGTTACCAAATGCCGCCCAAATTCTTTGATGAAGGTGTTGAGCGTGATACACAACAACCCTGAGCTTGTAAATGGCGTTAAAGAAATTGGGTTTGGGGGTTGTTGATGTTGAAACTTGGGACTGTTCCAACTTCAATAATCCTGTGGTTAGTTGATGCTTTTAATCATGAGAGCTTTATTTTGAAAGATTCCTCGAGCAAGGAGTTTTTGCTTGGTAAGGATGATGTTCATGACATGTTTCTGTTGCCTAGAGGACCGAATGCGGTTGAATTGATTGAGACAGGAAACAAGTTCACGTCTGATCAACATCCATTAAAAATGAAATGGAGGCAGAAATTTAATATTAAGGGTAATAGTGATGTGATTCCTATTGGAGAGTTTGTTAGTAGGCTGAAAGAGAAGGAGGTCGCAGATGATGAGTTCAAACAAATGTTTGTACTCTTGGCTATGTCATCTTTCTTGGCTCCAACTTCTAATTCCATGATTGATTTCAGTCTTTTACATGTCGTTGATGATGTGTCGAAGATTAAGGACTTTGATTGGTGTGGTTTTGTGTTTGATCAATTAATTGATGGATTCATGAAGCACAAGGTAAAGAAGTTATCATTCTGTGGTGGCTGTGTTCTTGTTTTGATGTTGGTGTACTTTCATAGGCTTGAAGTTCTTGGAGAAGTTCAACCCTGTGAGTTGCCACTCATCCAACATTGGGATGATGAGAAGTTGTCAAAAAGGGTAAAGTCACAATTTAATTCTGGTTCTTTCGCTAATGGCTTGATCACAAAAACTGTGTACCCAATTTCCAAATCAAAGAAAGTCCCAGAATCAAAGCATGAAGATATCCCTCATACATCTGCTGGTTCTCGGTCTGATGGTTGCAAGTATATTGTGTTTGACCTTCCTGAAGGCATATAGACAGATGAGGAAATTAAGGGGAGGGCTAGTGGTGATGAAGTCCAGGAGATTTTTCTTCTTATGCAACGAAACATTGAGGTTGTACACCTCAATGTTTTAAGGTCTCTGAATGAACTAAAAAAGAAGAGGGCTGCCTCAAGGCCTGCTGATGATGATGGAGGTTTGAAATTGTCCCCGACGCCCTCATGTTTATTTGATCCTGATGTCCTCCGTTCTTTTGATTCTCTTTGTGAGAAAATGAAGGCAGTGAAAGAAATGACAGATTTCTTAGCAGCATATGGGATGTCTTCTCAACCACCTGTGGTGACCCCCCCTATTGGTGATTTTAGTGGTGATGAAGCTGGACAGCAACAAGCTGAGAATTTTATTTCTACAGAAGCAATCTCTGGCTTTGAAGGTTTAGAATACATTGTGTCTATGGTTACTGATAGTGTCACCAATGATATTACCACTGGTGTTGCTCCTAGTATGTCAACTGCTACTGTGCCTCTAGAGGTTGCTCGTACTAAGGCTGCTCATACCAACACTGTTGCTAGCGAGTCTCCTGTCGCAGAGCCTCGTATTTCTGAACTTCATCCTGTTGTAGACCCTGGCGTTACCGAGTCTCTTGTCACAGAGTCTGTTGTTACCGATCCGCTTGTCACAGAGTCTGTTGTTACCGATCCGCTTGTCACAGACCATGGCGTTATCAAGCCTCTTGTCGTAGATTCTGGTGTTATAGAGCCTGCTGTTGGCATTTGTGAGGCTACTGAGTCTGCTGCTACCGAATCTGCTGCTACCAAGCCTGCTTTAAATCTTGCAGAGGAAATTATGCCTTCGGAAGGGGTTTGGATTAGTCTTCAGGGGGGCAACCATGATGGGGTAGGATGCTCTCTCAACTTTGGTGGTGTCTGCGAGGATACTTTATTCCTGTCCAATTTTATGATCAATCACAGAGAGATCTTTTCATCAATGCTTTCGCTACGCAAATTTGTAGCTGACTACGTCTTTTTAGATGATTTTGACCTCCCAAATGAGTAAGTGACAAGCTTTTCTTCATACAGTGACACTCTATTGCGCACACAGTGATACTCGGTTGTGCATACAGTTACAGGCTTTTTTATACACTTGCTGACTTTTTTAATTTGCTTTTTTCTAGTGAGCAGCTTGTGAACTTTGGCCTCTACCATTTTCTTCCAAGGGAAGATCTGGTTACATTTTACGATCGTGAAATGATTACAAATACCATTGTTGAGTATTGGTCAATCCACCTCAACGATCTTCAACAAAAAGAGAATCAGCACCCGTCAAGGACCTTTTTTGGCATTAGTCACATGGTATTTTACACTCCCATTTGAGTAAATTTTTGGAGTATATTATCACTGTGTTCACCAATCCGTTTATTCCGTTTATTTGCAGGGGCCATTGTTAGATCTCAAAAAGAACAGAAACTCGAAGAGTGCTTTTGAGGAGCTGATTTCTTGTTGGGATAATTGGAGTTTTTGTAATCGCCGGGCAATTGACCTGAATGCTGATATGGTGAGTTATGTCAATACAGTGACACTGTATTTTGAATACAGTGACATGACTTTTGAATAGAGTGACACTGTATTTGAAATATAGTGACATGACTTTTTGTCAATACAGTGACACTTTATTTAAAATACAGTGACACTTTATTTTAAATATAGTGACATGACTTTTTGTCAATACAGTGACACTTTATTTCAAATAGAGTGACACTGTATTCAACATACAGTGACATGACTTTTTCAATAGAGTGACACTGTATATTTTAATAAAGTGACAGGCATTTTTCCTTTTGTATTGTTGTTATTTGTGTTTTCTAATTCTGTTCTATTTAATGTAGCTGTTCATCCCTCTACTAATTGAACAACACTTCTTCTGTGCATGTATCAACTTCAAATCTCGTCGAATTGAGTACCTTGACAACAGAGTTTATGCTAATTGGAACAAACATGAGTGCAAGTTAATGGGGTTGCTTGCGGTAATTACTGTAATTCTTATTGTTTTTGGGGGTTTCTGTGTGAACTCTGTTTGAGTCTCTTTGACAACATAAAGTACATGTGTTTTTCAGTGTAAAATGATGGGCTCTTATCTCAAATCCAAATCTATTGCTCGAGGAGCTGATGTGTCTAAGTTTGGGATGGTCAATGTTGAGTTTGAATGGCAGTCAACAGAACAAAATGTTGATTGCGGTATTTTCTTGATGATACATATGATGTGCTACAAAGGAGATGTGTTCCATTGTCCATTATCATCTTCTAAATCCAGAATTCGTTATCGCTGCGAGCTTGTTGTTTCCTTGGTTTTGAGCGACATCAACGATTTGAGGATTGATATCCTCAAAGCGGTTGCTCAATATGTTGATGAAAAGGCTACTTTTATCCTAATCTGATGAAAAGGCGGGAGGAAGAAGCTGAGAAGAAACGTAAGAAAAGCAAAGCCACGCCAAAGGAAGGGAAAAAGAAGAAAACAGGCGGTAAAGACAATTCTGATACTATGTCTCCTCAGTCTGGCAGCCGTAGCGGACGCTCAAAAACTCTTATCACACCTGATATTTCAGTTTTGAGAAGGCTGTCACCTGAAAAGAGTGATGGGGCTGGGTGTAGCATAGACTGCGGTCCTCCAGAAACTAAGATTACTTTTCTGTCGAAATTTATGAGGGCCAATAGTGTGATGTTTAATAAGATGCTTAAGCTCCGAAAGGAGGTTGTAGACTACTGCTTCTTGGATGACTACAGTCAACTAGACCATCGGTATGTGCTTGAATTTGCTAGACAAATTTTATATATAATCCTTTTGCAAAACAGATGATCAGCTTCTTTTTTCTCTTTTGTTGTGTGTGTGTTTAGGGAATTGGTTGTTAAATTTTCGAAGGATATGATGCTGTGTCGAAAAGATCTGTTAACTATGCTCCCTAGTACAAACATGAGCACAGAAGTTGCAGATTGTTGGTCGGTTCTGCTAAATGTCATTGAGGCTGAGGAGACCTGTAAACCATCAAGGCTTTTCTTTGGCATTGACCATATGGGCGTGCTGTCCAGTTTGATTGATACAACATGTGACACAGATCAAGCTGACAACCTCTTTCAGATATGGGACAAGTTTTTCGATCAATGCCCAGTCAAATTGAATGTTGATGCTGATTTGGTGTTTATTCCATTCTTCTACAACGATCATTACTTTGCCGTGTGTCTCAATTGGCTTGAACAGAGAATTGAAGTTTTGGATAACACCATCCATAAGGACTGGAAGGATTCTGACTTCTATCGAGTCACAAAGGCAGCCGTAAGTTTAATTATACTTTTAACATTTTTCACACCAATAGACATTCCATGGATGGTGTTTGTCACTCTATTATTCATACAGTGACAGGACAATGTCCATAGAGTGATACTCTATTTGAAAAACAGTGACAACCATTGAAGAAGAGTGATACTCTATTGTATATAGAGTGACACTGTTTTCCTGAAAAGGTGACATTATGTTACGCATACAATGACCCTTTTTTCCCTCTTCCATGAAATGATGTCTGTAATTTTTTTAAGACAGTCTGTGTTATTTGAATTAATTGAATACTAAGTGTAAGTTTTGTGGTTGTCTATTTTTTATTGCAGATTGGACCGGTGTGTGATTATTTGGACACAAAGGGTCGCAAAGTTGATGAACAATCGGCATTTTTTGACATGGAAAAGTCTGTCTGCATGGATTTCAGTTGGCGAAGTGCCGATAGACTCAATGATGAGTCGGGGTGTTTTATGATGATGCACCTTTTTTATTATGAAGGAGTCTTGTTTGATAGTAACTTGGGAAGCAAGGTAGAAACGCACCTTTTTGTCGCAGAGATGGCTGCTGCATTGGTGTTGAGTGACATCAATGAGGAGAGAGAGAGAGTTCTTACTCTCTCAGTTGTATTGAACCCACAGAGAAAAGATTTGTTTGAGCAATTGAAGTTGTATTGAACGTCACTCTATTTAACTTTTAGTGTCATTCTATTGTGGAGCAAGTGTCATTGTATTCTCAAAGCTAACTTAGTGTCTTTGTTTTAACACAGTGACATAGAGACAAACATGCAATGACACTTAACGACCATAGAATGACAAAGAATAAATGTTTTCACTAACATAATCAGTGATGCTGAAAATTAAAGTATTTAACTCAGTGTCATTCTATTTTTATTTATTGTCATTGTATTTTCCATGAAATTTTTCAACTAATATCCGAAATAAAAACTATTAATCAAGTTCAAAATTCATATAATCAACTGTCACAATGTAGAACATAAATAAAACTGAACGAATCATTCAATATCTAAAATATTCAAATTAATTCAAAAAATTTTAAAAAGAAGAAGAATCGGATTTACATACCTGTTTGCGCCGCAATTGGTGTAGCTTGCGTATCCATCGATCGTTGTCAAAGAATCTGATCGAAGCGAAGAAGATTACGAACGCGATTTTAGGGTTTTTAATACAGAGAGTGAGGAGAGAGAAAGTGAGGAAAGTTTTTTTTTTAGTAAAGTGAGGAAAGTGGGCTTTGACCCCTCAGCGGGTTTTTTTTTTTAAGCGTCTTCATGCTTTTATCCCGTGGTGTCACTCTATGTGACACTCCGTCTCACTCTATGGCGGTGCGCAGTACTCACGCGAGGGGGAGTTCGCACCTGATTTCGCCTGTATATATATATATAGTTATGTTTTTCGCGCTTTCTAACTAAATGCAATAACACTTGACTCTTGATTGGGATATAGTCCCTCCTTTTTCTAACCTGCTGAGTTGAGACTGATCTACTTGTACATGTATTGGTACAAATTACTCTAATACCATATAAAAATTATAGTAAAATCATGTAAAACTGTGCTTGGTATAAACATAAAGAAGGTAATGGGACATTTAAATTAAGCGGTCCAAAACAATTAATCTCGTGTTATTAATAGAAAGACAATAGAATAAAGCAATTTTCAATAATAAATTGTAACACACATACATAAGAGCACATCTAACAGAAATCCCATAATAACCCATCACTCTTCCTTACTTCGGCATGGTACATTTTAAAAATCTCTTTTTCCTCATCTTGTAATTTATTCCATTTTCTTCAGGTGGTGAGCCAGAAGGGCTCTGATACCACTTTGTAACACCCCTAATTTTCAAAAACTTTAGAAAATGCGTTTGGTTTAAAACAAGGACAATTGGGAGTGCTACCGCCACGATTGACATCCTAGATCAATCTTTAAGGCAGATTGTCACTTATAATGATCTAATAACTCCAAATATAAAGTATATATAAATGTGATGCATCCCAAAAGAATGAAATGCAATTGTCGAAAAATCTTAATCAAAATGCGGAAGCGATAAATTGACTAAGCCTGGACTTTATTTAATATGGTAAGCGATCATCACTTTAATCCCCTGACTATCCCCAAGCACTTCAAAACTAACCTCCAAGACTAAGAAAACGTAACAACCAACAACCAAACGGGTTAAGTAAGAAACAACTTATCTGAAAACAGTTTTTAAAGAATTTTTTTTAGACACATAGCACAACGGAAACCTTTAAATATTTTAAAACACTTGAACTGTTAACATATAATTAGTATACAAAAATATAACAAAACCATGCAACAAATCCTTCTCCTTTCTTCCTTTTTCCTACAGTACCAGTGCTGACTTCCTTCAACCAATAATCTTGAATGCATGCATCACCCTAGGGTCTTGTTCCCAAGGGGGAGGATATCAAGGCTCAAGGTGGAGGATCAATCCACCCTATCTATATTTTGTGCACGATATACTTAGACCATTACGGTCACAAGTTCTCAGTTTTGTAAAAAGAAGTTTATATTGAAAATAATCGTCTACACAGGTTAAATAAAATGCAAGTAATAGATCTCATTTAAAAGTTTAGATATTTATCTGCGCAAATTATATCATGCTCCCGGGAGCACAAGAAGCATGGTGATCCTTCTTACAATAGAGGAGTAGAGACCACACTTAAATAGGTTTTAAATTATTTAAGTGTACTCCCTATTCCTCCATTGTGAGAAGGCCCATTATGCTCTTTGTGCTCCCGGGAGCATGGTATAAGCATTGATTTATCTGTTCAATTTTATCATCATGATTAGACATCATTATTAAGAGACTCATGCAACGCACGAGTTTTCATTTTGGTCTAATTATAAAATATTACAAAATTTCGGGATATTACAATAAAATTAACAAGGCTTTCACCTTTTAAAGTCCAAAAGGGGATATACGGGTTAAAAAGATAATTACCCATCTTATTGAGTTGTGTTGCGACGTGTAGGGGATCGGGCTGTTACATTTAGATTGGACCAGTTGTGGTAAGATCGTTAAATTTTCTACCATTACATTCGAAACGAACGGTAACGTCAGTCCCTTAGGGCTTGTTTGGTCGGAGAGATCATAACTGCAATGTAATCAACCATTTTTAGTGAGAAAATTAAGGAGAGTGAGAAGAGTTTGATGTAATCACCATTACAATTTAATGAGATTTCCATGTAGCTAATGTAATCACATTATTCAACTAAAACCCACGTAATAGCAATTACTCCCTCCATTTTATTAGGTTCTTTGCATTTGGTTTGAATCTGTGAGAGGAATTCAAACCAAATGCAAATAACCTAATGAAATGGAGAGAGTACATCGTTCGAGGTAATCAATTACACTCTCCCTCTTGTGAGTCCTCTTTCCTTCCGATGCTTCACATTCTTGTACTAGTACATTGTAATGTTTATCCCTCCAACCAAACATAATCTTAGTTATTTAGTGTGTCTTAGCTAACTTTGGCCCTTCCTCTTCCTATACTGAGTATGTATTCGTACATATAACATACGTTTTGATTTAGTTCGAATCTCATAATGATCTTTTTTTTATGGGATTCTCATCATAATCAGTTGTACTAGGTACTAAGCTTTGTATTTCACTATTATAAAATTAAACAAAGAAATACATCCATATTTTATATCTTAAGACATTAGGCTTGACATATCTCCACCGTATTAGAGTACAAGGAAAAAAAGAGTATACTTGGAAGTTGGAACAGAGACAACAAAAACATACAGCCCTCAAGAAGACAAGGAACGTTTAGATATGAAATCGAATGATATTCCGTTCTGTTGAAGACGATCTTGAAGATCAGTTGGTCCGAAAACGATTCCGGGTGGAAGAACACCTCCTTTAGGCAGATTTTCGCGCTGAGATAGAGCAATAAGAGCACACTGAATCAAAATGATCGGGGTGGCAATGTAACCACTTTCTGGTCCCATAATTCGAGTGATTATTTCTGTGTCCCGTGTCCTGTGTTCAAGAGGCACATTGCTGGTTCTGTCACTGAAACCCTGACCGACGAACCACATTTTGAAGCTTGCGGCATCCACCTCTTCTTCAGACGGACCTTTCCTATTGAACCATCCGAGAGTGAAAATTGAGGGGAATTTTAGAAGTAACGACCTTCCGAATGAATAAGGACCCAAGAGCCCGATTAGTACTCCAATAGTGACATGTCGTAAGGTGCCTAGCAAAGATTTATTGGCAAGCTTCACTCCGAAATAGGCTGGCTTCACATTAGACCAAAACTTTGCTCTGGTCGCACTCTGTTCCGGGCTCTCGTTCACCCCTGGAAGACCGTTTGGGTTTTCCTTTAGCATTACGAGTGTTCTCCGCACAACACCAGCATCTGCCGAAGGCAACTTTACGGCCCAAAGGCCAAGTCCTTTCTGATGCTCAATTGTAGGTCCTTTCTGTGGAGGAGGACCTGGAATCTGCAAGGAATCAACATAGCAGTATAGCATCAGTAATCCATCTGCTAGAACTAGAAGCGCTCAAATTTTCGAACTACTCCGTATAACCAATAATATAGCTCATAAGTTAAATAACAGTGAACTGAACATTCAATTGTCTAACTAGTTTAAAAGTCGTTTTCCCAAAGTATTGAGTCTATGTGTCAAATGAGATCTAAATCTGATTCAAGTTGATTTTGAGATCAGGTCAGCTTCTGGAAGGCTCTTTCAAGAACAAGTAAACTAAAGTACACGAGTCCTGTTACGGAGTAGCCCGATCTATATTTTCTTGCTCATGAGCATAAAATAAGGCTAACTACCAAACATCTCACCATCACCCATCTATCTCAAATGTGGCCATAGAACATTAAAAATTGGTCATGCATCCACAAAATAAGCCTTGGTCTACAAATGGACTGTCTGCTAATTAACTCATACAAGTTCCCCCCAATTTTCCTACTTCCATCAATCCATCATTACTATCTGTCTCTATCACCCTAAATGAGTCATCAAACCTCCAACGACTTTACTGGATTTCGCACGTTTTTGCATGTCTCTCAGTCTCTCACTTTACTTAACACCTACAAAGTTGATACTAATGCTAAAGTAGTTTCACCGGCCATCACATTACCCACACGGCCACACCTTCCACCTTCGCCTCTACCTTATCTATTCGTCTTTCTGCCTCCACTTTTTATCCCACGAGAAATACATGGATCCTTCCCTAACAGATACGAAAAACAACTCACTCGGGCTTTTCAAGACGCTAACATTTGGTCTGACATCAGTGATTAATATTAACTTTCTGAAAAGGTGGCCAGATCAATACACAACGTAAGATAACTTATCTAACTGAGCCAATTTGTACTCTATTCCCACAAAATAGCCAAGCCAACAAGTTGCGAGTCAACCAAAAACATGAAAGAATTATATACTAAACCTTCTGGCTGCTTTCATTATAATACTAGTGCAAAACACAGGAAAGTTGGCCACTTTTTAAGCCAATAAAAAATTAAGAATCTCCAGGCAACCTTTGCTAGTTGTACAATTACACTCAGCTGGCATAATCACATTACGCAATCTACAGCGTATGTAAGAAGACCAATTCCAACATAGCAAGTAAAACATAACATTCACCGACACTCTCCGCCAACCAAATTTTCAAATGAATGAGGTTCAAAGGTCGTACAAAAACAGAAGACAGTATCGGAGACTTATTTTCTGAAAATTGGAACCTTCTACATCAATACCTCCACCAATAAAGCAAATCTACTTTTGATCAATTTGAAACCAGAATAAAGACTTGTGCTATGTAGAATAACTTCAAACAAACGCGACATTCATACTTTTGCTTTGATCAAAACTTCTGAAAATAACACCACAACGAACATATGCTGACACATTTTTAGGGCCACCAAGAGTCCAATACAAGTTGTTCCACATTACTCTCCCCTAACGATCAATCCAATGATACAATTAATACATTATATTATGCTCAATATATCATATTAAAAATGGAGTGGTTAGGATCAACACTCAAGAGAACATGTCAAACAAACATTTTCAACTTTAGACATCATCTAGAGCTATTCTATATCCGTTAAATAGCGATGTAGTTAGCAGCATTGAAGATGTGAAGGCACGTGGTCGCAAACAAGGCAGGGCCGTCTAATCGCATTGCACCGTGATGGGACCAAGTCGCTCACAGATGTTTACGGCAAGGAGGTATACTAGCCCCACCACCGTGATGGGTACAACACACATAAGACACGAGAAAAAATGATGACATGACCACCAAACCTCAACAAAAGGTTTCTAGAAGAGCCGCCGGGACTAGTAACTTTAGCAAGAAGACACTTCAATTATAGTCTTTAAACTAATAATGCACTTCTACACTGTCCTCTACACTAAAGTTAAAACTTGAACGTTACATGTCCGGATGTCTCACTCAATTTACAAGTATAATGCACGGTAGTTAAAATCGTTTATTAGAAAAATTACACTCCATCCATTACATGTACTACTAGTAGCGTCATTGTCATACCAGATTTCCAAAATTGTGGACCCTTCTAAATTTAGTAATATTAAATCACCGAACATCTAACAATCCCTTAATTCAATTATATTTCATCAATATAACGAAAACCCAACCCGAATCAACCTAACCAAATAATACCGTTCTAATTAATCATATCACAGATCTGAAAGCTACGTCTATAGCTAATCGAAGAAAAGTATACTAGTATATACTACATTCACGTTTTATATTTATGAATTATGATGTCTTACATAATTTAATTTGACAACCACCGATTAGAAGTTTGAATCTGCCTAACACGTTCAACTATAGACAAGGTCCTCGAAAATGACACGAAGGGTCCGTGAAGTAACGTGGCCACGAAGCCGTGACACTCGTGGGTGTGGGTCCATCCTAAACTTGTCGTAACCCTTACCAGTATTTTTTTCTTTAAGAAAACATACACCTTATACGGAGTAGTCTTTACACCGTGATATACGTACATCTAAACGAAGAAATCACGATCAAGACACTAAAAAACTTAGTCTTATACCGCGACAATATGAGACTTTTGACGTTTCTCGTATTTGATTTGAATGAATGATCCCCGCCATTTCCGCCCCCATTTCATACAATTAAATTAAATAAAATAATAAACGAGAGCGTTGATTGATACAGTATAATTAATTATCGAATGGTACAAAAACATTATTACTCGGGTTTAAAGACGACGACGTACCTGAGGACGGGGTCGTCTAGGCCGAGTCTTACGCAAGTTTATCAACTCCTCGACGTTAGCAATCCCGAGAACGGCGGACTCATAAGTACCGAAGTTACCAACAAGCTTCTTATCACTCTCGATGCTCAAATACGCTTCCACCTTATTCAACGCCTCTTTCGGTGATCCCCATTGCCGCGAATTAAACATCACCCCTAACTCCGCAGGAACAGAGTCGAACCCACAAGCTGAAATGACCAAACTACCCTTCTCAACTGCCCGATCATGGTACACCGCCTCCGACCTCTCCATAAACTCCGGCTCGCCGCAGATATCGAGGTAGTCGCACCCGGCCTCGACGCAGGCCCGAACAACCGGGTCACCGTGGAGGCGGAACGGGCCGACGCAGTTAAGGAGGAGGCGAGTGAGAGCGGCGACGCGGAGGATGGAGTCAGGGGAGGTGGTGTCGGCGGTGAGGATGGAGATCTCGGGGATTGGGCCGGATCTAGGGCTGGCCCATTTGAGGGTTTGGGCTAGCTTTTTCGGGTCACGGCCCGCGATGGCGAGGGATTTAAGAGGGGAAGAGGGGGAGTTGAGGAACTTGAGGGCTTCTCGAAGAACGTATTTGCCAGTGAATCCGGAAGCTCCGAGGATGACAATGTCGTATTGGCGAAGCTGAGGTTGGGAGTCCGCCATTGCTAGGTTTGGAGGAGAGAGAGGAGAGAGGGAAGGAGAGAAAGAGAGAGAGAGAGAGAGAGAGAGAGAAATGGTTGGAAAATGGGGAAGCATAAGAGGGGAATATATATAAACGAAAAAAGGGAAGGAAACGCGCTATGATGAGAGTTGGGAGTTTGAAAACTACTTTTTTTTTTTTATTATTTCTTTTCTTTCGTGTCTTTGTCGGGGTAGATGCTTGTCATCGGCTCTCTCCTTTTGATGAACATGAGTACTTCGATTTGAAAGAACGGCGGTCGATGACTCGATGGCTAGCCGGCTAGTCTACGCTAGTGGTAGACAGCACCAATTTATCTTTGTTAACGCTTGAATTTTATCAAGGTAGTGTCGTTTAGAAACCCTTAAAACTATAAGTTATTTGATTACTATAAAGTGTGAATTTTTCATTACCTTATGGGACCTAGTTAGAACTCTTATGAGAATTTCTTATGGTTTCTTAATCCTTAAGATTTGCAAATTCATGAGAATTTCGACTTTCCAAGTGTATCCGAACGAGTACTAAAGTCCCCGGAGATTTTATAACTAAGGATAATGTAAAATCAAATTTCAACTTTTAAGGATGGCACGAAGATCGGTGAGAGTAGGTATAGGATCCACGCTGGAATCAGTTGATCCCCGCACTTTTGGTGCTTGACAAGTCATAAAACACATGTGGTCTATGACTTCCCTGACGCAAAAGAGCGTGTATTTGTTTACTTTAGCGTGGCGTTATTATTGTCCATGATTAAAAGGTGTGAAAACAAGTAAATAAGTGGAGACTTAGAAAGCGATTTGATAAGAGGGCAAGATGATATAAAAAAACGTATGACTTATGATACATATTTTTGCTTTCCATATTGAGTCCATGCGCGATATGATTACAATTTTATGATATGATTTGATTTGATTTGAATTAAATTATTCTGATTTAATTTGATTTGAATGAACTTGATTTGATTTGATATGAATTGAATTTATTCATAAATTAATTTCATTTAGACTAATTAATAAGTAGAAATAGACTAGATTCATTGATTTAAATTGGATAATTGATTTAATTTGATTTGAATGAAAATGACTTGATTTGATTTGATTTAATTTGAATAAATCTGATTTGATTTGAAAATAGTGTTTAATAAGTTAAATCGCACTGGCCCTGAGTTATCAAACTTATAGAAAATACATATTTTTGAAATATAATATTTGTTAATTTTTGGGAAGATAGTACAAAAGTTATATAAGTAAGAGAATTAAGGTACGCAATTGCAAAATTACAATAATCAGAATTGAAAATCATAGATTTTATTGTGCTTTTTAACTATGATACCAGTCATACCATGTGGCATGAGAGAAGGGTTAAATAAAGCTAATGAACGTGGTAATTGTTTAAAACACAACTTTTAATATATAGTATAAGGTATAAGTATATAACCATTTGTAATTTAGTGGCAAAATATGTCGAGATAAGTACATGACTATATCATAGTAACTAGTATTTTGGCCCATGCAAATACACGGGAATAAAAATGTCAATATTAATTATGTAATTTATTTTTACTTTGAATATATTGAAAAAAACATATTTAAAAGACTTTAAGATATTATAGTTTTGAAAAACATAAATTTATAATTTATTTAGATAAAAAAATATGAGAATTAAAAGTAACAAACATTTTTAAAAATTTCAGAATTTAAGAGGTGATCTCCCATAGGTATCATGATTAATTTGGAAACCACGCACCCCCTACGTGATTTCCTAATCCTGACCGAAACCCCCGCCCATCCAAAGCCCCAACCCCCTTTGACTTACTCCCTCCGGTCCAGATTAAACTTCCCGCTCCCTTTTGCGCACTTCAAAAGGAAAATTTATAAATAATTCTTAATCATTCATTTAGCAAATAAGTTTAAAAGCTAATTATCACCAACATCTTTATCTTGCCTCCCTAATTATTCACCCGACAAAAAACTTAATAGTTTGGGAATGGGGAAGACAAAGTCGAAACCCTAGAAAAGAGGATGAGAAGTTTAATTTGGACCAGAGGGGGTACTTGATAATTGCTCGACCTCCTCTCAACATAAATATCCACACGCTCCACCGCCACAATCACCTCTGACTCAAGTACTACTCAACAACTATCTTAGTCGTCTCTCTCCCCCGTCAACTTTCGTAGGCGACCTCACTTCCCCATTAACCCCTCTACACGCAACTCCCTATAAAAAAATGTTGTCCGATTATCAATATTATTATTCTTACCCAACATCACCAACCCCCACCCCTATACTAACTAACACTCTTACCACCAATAATGGTTTTGGTGATACCCCTTGCCCATAATCAAATGTTCACACTAACCGCTCAATCTCGCTCCTTTATCGGCCTCCCTAACCGATGCCCTAAACCCGTCGAATATTCCAAGCAGCATCCTCTCCCTTTCTTTACTCCGCTTACCACATGTGAACTCCACTTCCCAACTCTCCTATCTCGATCAATTATGAAACTCTAATTCCTCTACCCCTATTTATTCATTTCTAGAGTCTAAACCCTTGCATATATATTATAAATTCCAAACAGAAATGAGTGGACTAATTTTGGTAGTCAATAAAAGATATCAAATTGTTTCTTTTATTACGCCAATGTGAAAATCAAATTAGGAAATCAAATTAGGTTGTTAGTCTACATAACTCCTCTTATGAATGAATTGAAAATAAACTTCATTTCTATTATAATATATTTTCCCTATGTCACGGTAATATTATCGACATGGTGTTACCTTTACTATTTTAGGCAATGAGATTTTGGGGGTGTTACGATTACACAAAATATGTACTGTTTTTTGAGCTTGTTGCTACGTATCAAGTTAACAATTAATATTAAATTATAGTAAAGTTCACTAAATCACTTCTTATAATACATTTTAATTTAAAAGCTATAACTGTAAATATGTCTTAATAAAAGTTGTTGTTGTAGTGGCCACTGGTCTCTATTCACATCCAGTGTTTGTATTCGGATCCATACTTATCAGTGTTTGTGATTTGTGAAGATGCTCTTCTCTTAATCTATTTCTCCACCTGACCCCCTAACCCGACCAATTGCTATAACCCTATAACGAACCAACCCCATTTAATCCCTTCTCCAAGCCACTCTCCTACACGACATCCATGCCCAACATTACCTACATGATACATAGCCATCATTTTTTCTAAACATCGACCCCAATCGTGGTAAGAAAAAAAATCAAATATAATAATCCTTAGAAATTGAGTTGTCATATTATTGGTATTCTGATTCGATCCATGAGTATTGGGTTTTTCAATTGAGAAAATAAAGTTAATAACTTAATAGAGTGTGTTTAAGAAAATACGGAGTAGATTATATCTTTTACATAAGAAATGATATTATCTTTTACATTAAAAGAAGAAACATAATAAATGACTATCCATAATTAACGATATGTACATATTTGTAAATATCTCCACCTTTACGATTATTAAGAAATTATTTAGTATCAATTGAGTTATTGTGGCATAATGGTAGACTTATATTTGCCAATACCAATAGGTCATGAGTTCAATCCTCACTGTTGTCTTTTTGGTAATATACTGCCTGTCAATTATTGACGTGTCTCACTTTGATGACGTGGTATGCTTATGTGGCAACGTTTCCTGTGAGGTTGCCATGTGGAAAATCGAGTTGCCACATGGCATGCTTATGTGGTGACGTTTCCTGTGAGCTTGCCATGTGGAAATCCGTTGACACTTGGCGATAAGGCCTAGAATCGCGACATGTGTCAACGGGAACGTGTTTAGTAAAATATATAGAAGATTAAGGAAATATTAACAATCAGAATAACGCCCCAAAACGTAAACTATATGAAAACGGAGGAAATGAATGTAAACAAAAATAACTTGTTAAAAGCTACATATATAATGTTGTTGACCATTGTAAGTTTGACAGTCGAGAAAAGGATAATTTGCGAGACCGCGCCTTATAAAATAATTTTTCTGCGATACCGCACCTTTTATGTTAAATTTTGCGAAACAACACCGTTTAATTCTATTTCTTTGCGAAGCAACACCCTTTTTCATTTTCGACCAATTTAGACCACTCTCCAACGTTGACTCGACCTTAATCTTCCCCTTCAATTTCTCTCCAATCCCCCCCTTTCCCCCAAATTAAAGAACCCTAAATTGTTAGAACAAGTCAACGTCGGGTCAACTTTGGAGAGAAGTCAAAATTGGTCGAAAGTGAAAAAAAGGTGCTGCTTCGCAAAGAAATAGACTTAAAAGGTGCTGTTTCGCAAAATTAAACATAAAAGGTGCGGTCTCGCAAAAAACTTATTTTATAAGGTGCGGTCTCGCAAATTTTCCTCTATAAAATAATAAAGTTGTATATTATTAGAAAATAGTTGCAATGAGATTGAGGCAGATAAATCTTCTATTCACGATGGTCTTTCGCTTTAATTTTCTTATTTAGAAGTCATTTGTGGTCATTTATTTAGTTTTGTAGTCGTACTACTATTACTCACTTTATATTATAGCATACATACTAGTATCTATTAAAAAACACTATACAAAGTATATTTACTTCCAGCACTCTATATAGAATTGGAAGGAGAATTATAATTAATTGTGGTTTATATATGTTGACGTATTGCGATATAAAATACATGTCGTCAATTTTAAGTGTCTACATATAAAAATATGATTGTCAATTAGTCGTGAACATTTGAAATATTTCACTTTTTCTTCCATGTTTATATATAAACCTTTTTTTCCATATTTATATATAAAAATTTTCGTCCATGTTCATATATTCCATTGATACATTAGGGCTTAGACTATGAGGAGCATTGTGTTTCTCTAGCAATTGAATTGTATGTTGTTGGTTGAGTGCATTTTCTTTCAAAAATAAAGATGACAATAAGTCAATAAATTGTTGAGGTGAATCTATATCTTTGTTTTGCCTACCTTAAAATTGTGAATGGTGTCACTATGAAAGTGAGAGGTTAATAGGGTTTAGGACTAGTGTTGGGGTCCTCCTTTGTCGTCAATGGTCTAATTAGTATGAATTGTTCGCTTTGGGCCAAATCCATGTGGAGCTCCTTCCAAAACGCTCATACTAATTCGTTTTGTGATTCCAAATAATCAATTTTTTACTCCTTATTTTGTTTCTTTTTTTTTATAAGAATGGTAGTCTTAGACGCTGAAGGCTTTGAATTTCAATACGAAACAACAATTGTACCTTCTTGTTAAATGATATGGTGTACGTAACAGCCAAATCTATAAACGGTATTTACCTTTTAGATTTGACAAACGAGGTCTATCATGTAGCAAACAAAAAGCTCAAAATAGGAGACCCCGATCAATCTTACCTTTGGCACTGTCGTTTAGGGCATATAAACGAAAAACGCATTGAGAGACTCGTAGCCAATGGAGTTCTCAAACCATTTGATTTCGGATCTTATGGAACATGCGAGTCTTGTCTTTTAGGCAAGATGACTCGTGCACCTTTTTCAGGAAAAGGAGTATGAGCTAGTGATTTATTGGCCCTCATTCATACAGATGTTTGATGTCCAATGACAATCACTGCCATAGGTGGTTATGACTACTTTGTCACTTTTACAGATGATTTTAGTAGATATGGCTACATCTACCTAATCAAGTATAAAAGTGAGGTACTTGACAAATTTATAAAATTTCATAAGGAAGTAGAAAGCCAATTAGGAAAGAAGATCAAGGTCTGATCGGGGAGGTGAATATCTCAGTAATGACTTTGATATTCATCTGAAAGACTGTGGAATCATATCACAGCTTATGTAATAGCCCGAACCATCGTCCGTCGCAACACAGCCCAATAAGATGGGTAGTCACCCTTTAGGCCCGAATATCCTCTTGTGGGCTCTAAAAGGTAAAGGCCTTGTTGGTAGTATGATGGTAGGAATCTATTATAAACTGATCATATGAGCTTTATTTTCCCAATGTGGGACAAACAAACTCCATAATCCACTTTCCATATTCCGTAGTGTTACAGCTTACACCTCCTGGTACACCACAATTAAATGTGTAGCCAAAAGAAGAAACTGTACCCTGCTGGATATGGTAAGATCAATGATGAGTCAAACCGAACTTCCTGATTCATTCTGGGGTTTTGCTCTCCAAACTGCCATTTTCACACTCAATAGATGGCCAACTAAATCAGCCCCAAAAACTCCATATGAATTATGGAGAGGAAAAGTTCCTAACCTCTCATTTATCAAGATCTGGGGTTGTGAAGCATATGTCAAAAACAAGACTGACAATAAGCTTGCATAAAGATCTGATAAATGTCTCTTTGTAGGTTATCCTATACAGACTCGAGGATATTACTTCTACAATCGTCTAGAGAACAAAGTTTTTGTGTCTCGAGATGCTGTCTTTTTAGAAAAGGAATTTAATTCTAAAAGACAGAGTGGGAGAAAATTTGAACTTAGTGAAATTCAGGAGCCACAAATGCAAAATGAGGCTCAGGATGTTTTGCCAGAAGACATTTCTGAATCGTCTAACTCTGTGGTTCCATTCTCCACTCCTAGAAGGTTAGGCAGATCAAGCCACCCACCAGATCGATACCTAGGTATGATCGAGGATGGTGATGATTACCTTTTGTTTCTAGAAAGTAATTTGCATACACCGAGTTACCAATAGGTGAAAAAAAGTGTAACCTAATGAAATTTACGCAATTGGTGACTTAAATTCCAAGTGTACATCCCTACATACTAAACAAATTCAGAATCTAACCCCCATGCTGCCCAATCTGGTAAACTGGAGTAAACTTTTCAGGCCCCCCTTTTTCTATAATGAGCCTGCAACCTACACAGCAGCCATGATTGGACCGAATTCTGCTAAATGGCTAGAGGCAATGAAATTCGAGATAGATTCCATGTACGAGAATCAAGTATGGGACTTGGTTAACTTGCCTGAAGGAACCAAGGTTCTTCAGTGCAAAGGGATCTATAAGATCAAGATCGGCATGGATGGAAATCAAGATATTTTCAAAGCTACATTGGTATCTAAAGGTTTCACGCAAGTTCATGGTTTAAACTATGACGAGACCTTTGCGCCAGTTGCATTGTTCAGATCTATTAGGATAATCTTAGCGATTGCTACTTTTCATGATTATGAGATATGACAGATGGATGTTAAAACCGCCTTTCTAAATGGGTTTCTGGAAGAGAAAGTGTATATGACACAACCTGAGGGTTTTATTGATCCAACAATCCTAAGAAAGTTTGCAACCTTAAGAGATCCATTTATGGTCTTAAGCAAGCATCTCGGAGTTGGAACCATCGGTTCAACCATGTGATTAAACAAAATGGTTTCACCCGAAGTGTCGATGAACCTTGTTTATACATGAAATTTAGTGGGAGTAAAGTAACTCTCCTAATCTTGTATGTAGATGACATATTACACATTGGAAATGATTTTCCCATGCTTAACTCCGTTAAGGACTGGCTCGGGAAACATTTCCAAATGAAGGATTTTGGAGAAGCGCAATGCATCCTAGGTATTCGGATCTATAAAGATAGACCAAAAAGAATACTAGCGTTAAGTCAAGAAACTTATATTGAAGAAATTCTTGACAGGTTCAATATGAAAGACTTTAAAAGAGGCTTTTTACCTATGTGAAGTGGGATAACTTTGAGTAAAGCTCAGTATCCGACGACTGATCCTAAGGATAATATTGAACGCATGACGTCGATACCTTACGCTTCCGCAATCGGTTCGATCATGTACGCTATGATGTGTACGCGTCTAGACGTGTCATATGCCTTGAGTATGACAAGTCGTTACCAAGCCAATCCATGCGAGAGCCATTGGATAGCCATTAAGAACGTCCTTAAATACTTAAGAAGGACTAAGGACACGTTCTTAGTTTTTTGAGGGGATTCTGAGCTTCGTGTAAAGGGTTATGCGGATGCTAGTTTCCAAACAGATCGAGATGATCCAAAAATCTCAATCAGGATATGTTTTCATACTGAATGGAGGAGCCATATGCTGGAAGAGCACCAAGCAATCGGTAACTGCGGATACTACAACAGAAGCTGAGTATCTTGCAGCATCCGAAGCTGCAAATTAAAAGAGGCAGTTTGGATCCGGCATTTCCTGGAAGGATTAAATGTAGTCCCTACAGCAGCGGATCCTATTGTAGTCTATTGCGACAATAGTGGAGCAATAGTTCAGGCTAAAGAGCCTAACTCTAGCGACAAATCTAGACACGTGCTCAGGAAGTTCCATGTAATCAGAGACTTTGTTGAACGAGAAGATATATCGATTAGTAAGGTTAGGACAGACGATAATATCGCTGATCCTTTAACCAAGCCATTATCACAGGCTAAAGACAATGATCATATTGCCTTGATGGGTTTGAGGCGTATGCCTGACATGTGTTAGAATATATGATGTAATAGTTAATAAAGTGCATTACCTTTTACATATATGATAACTCAATTCATCGTTTTAAGTTTTATAAACTCTTTTATTAATTCAGTTTTAATAAAATGCTGAATTATATATATGCTCTATTGATTCCTAATAGGTCTTGAAGACGATTTGAACCCTATTAAGTGAACATGATTAACAGAGTGTTTTGTCTCTAGTCATAAAATGAGGTGACGTTTCAATTGACTAGATTGTAAGTCGGTTGATGAATAGTTCAATGGTCATGGATTCATAGAGATGAATAACCGATTACATAGACAGGCTGTAGATGACACTTTGTCAGACATTTGACCAACTATAGAACCTTTGTGCCTGGTTGTGACAAGGTAATCTATATTATTCCTATTAGTCAATTCTTTCGACCTAAGATTGTTTGTCTGAGTTTATACAGCAGGCGGTGACTTTGATTTATGTCCTTAGTCGTGCCGTAAAAGGAGGCTAAAAGGGCATCTATTGGGTCATTACTGAATGTATGAAACAAAGAAAATAAGTCAAGAAGGGATTGTCCACCCACGTCAGGGTATAATATCTGTGTGCCACTCGAGGAATTATGACTGGAAATGCATGGCCACGCTCGAAATAGATCTATGATACATATTCCGGTCAGACAATCATAATCCAGATCGAGAAAACCACTTTTGATAAAGATCCAATGCAAGTTCGACATGAAAGATACTTCGCATTGAGTAGGATATATAACGGACAAGAGAATCGGTAACACATGACTTGTCTCAGATAAGTGAGAGATTGTTGGAGTAGATGTCCTCCGACAATAATGCGTTGACTAACTAAATCTAATTAGGAATAAACCTGGGATGTATTAAATATACTAATTCAGTTGATTAACGTATATCAATAACGGTTGGCTGGCTAGAGTTTGACGTTATTGTCGTTTGACGGCGGTAATCAATTGATCCATCTCGGTCACACACTCACATCGATAAAGATAGTTTCTCCAAAGGATATTATATTTGTATTTAATACAATATAATGTAATTCTTAAGGTTTCAGTTAAACAGTTAAATGATTATATCAGATAGTGTTTTATGAGTTCAGAACTCAGGTCGAATAAATTATGGTTATAGTGTAAATTGTCAAAAATTGACAATTAGCTATTTAAATTACAAAGAGTTGTAATTTTAGCTAAAATGATGTAATTAATGATTATTATATAGTGATATAATAATTAACTAACACTTAAAGAAATAAGTGTACAAATTATACCAAATTGTAATATAAGATGTTTAGGGGTATAATTAGTAAGGGCAAAATAGTCTTTTGCTACCACCACTATATATAATGTGTTTTATGATCAAACACAATACATACATCATTTTTACAAACACATTATATGTTTTAGAGAGAGAATTGAGAGAAAACCCTCAAATTTCTCTAAAAAATCAGCCTACTTCCACTTCCATTAAGATCAAGGTTTCTTCATTGCATGTTAATGAAAACTTGATCAAAAACACTTATCTAAGCCTAGTATATCATTAGCTAATTTGTTGGCTAATTTTATACAAGGTTTTAGGATTAAAAATCTCATAAAACTAGATCATTTTGTGAGATATTTGGAGAGCTTCTTTGGTGGATCAAGGGAGGAAGTTTCCTAACTTGGAAACTTAAGATTAAGGAGGAGGATCCCCATTAATTTTCAGCTCAAGATCCTTCATTTGAAGGAAGGTCAAAATTTCTCTTGATTAAGGTATAATTACATGTTTTATTACCTTATTTATGCTTTAATTTTACATGCAATTAAAGATTCTTAACTATACTTAATTAGGAGTAATTAAGTACTAATTATAGGAGTCTAATTAGAGGCTAAATCACTTTCAAAAAGAACTCCCACATATTAAAATGATTAACAATAAAGAGAAATCCCAAAATTTTAAACCCAGGAAATCCCAAATTGTAAACCCAGAAAATCCAGCAAAGTTCGTCAATAAAAAAACACCATGCAAACTTACTGTTTATATGCGAAAACATTGTTTTAAAACGAAAAAAAAATTCAATTATACTTACGTTATGATGATAATCAGATTTTTTGGTCTTCTTTGATGATAACTACTGGTAAAAATATGTTTTAAATAATTGAACAGAACTAAAATTTAATCACATGGAAAAGTAAACACACTAGACCTGAACTACAAAAATGAAGTGGAGAAAAGAGATCAAATGCTAGGTAGATTGATGCTTTCTTTTGGTTCAATCCCATGAATTTCATACCAAATCCCCACTTTTTTGTACAAATAATAATAATAACCCTTAAAAAACATAGATGGAAAAATAAATACTCAAAACTGTGATCATATAAAAAAAACCATTGAAATATCCTAGAAACTTTGATCATACAAAAATAAGGTATCTTGCAGTTTTTGTTTTGTTTTGTTTTTTGTATTCATTGAAATAATTGATAAATTTTGAAAATAAGTGGAACTAAAATTTGTCATCATCGAAATAGGTGATTATTAATTTCGATCATCATCCTACCATCTTTCGTAAAATTCAGATTAAAATCCCACAAAAAAAATTAATCAAAATAAATAAATTGAAAAATAGCTTACCTGACAAGATCGAGTGATGGGGAGAGAGAGTTCCAGAGAGGATATGAGAGACGAGGTCGAGGAAATTTAATTATGATTCAAGAAGATGATTGAAAACAAAAATCGGGGGGGGGGGGGGGGGGGGGGTTGAAGAGACTTATTTATGACCTGGGAAATTAAAGATGATTGAAGGAGGAATGAAGATGGCTAAGGAGGGTTAACTCTGATTTATGGAAGAAGACAATGAAGGCGTCAAACGACATATTTAACGGATGTAGACGTAGACCCTAATTTCACCAACAAAAGATACCAAACTCTTATCTCAAAATTTTAGCAAAGTTCAGGCACCATTTTCACACATAATTCCAACCCTAACAACCTTTAGTTAACTTTGAAATGTTCTACTAATTACATTTCAATCCCTGTAACAAAGAGTTACGTGAATGCATGCATGATTAATTGATTTGTCATTTGTACATGAAAGCTAGGTTATTGTAATTGTAAAGACAGAGATCATCTCATCATGATCTCATCATGTGATGAGAATGGTTGTCATAGTTGCGGTCGTCGGAGAATGATCGTCTTGTCGGTGGTTTCGCCGGAGTTGAATCTGGTGAAAGGGGTAGTCGACGACGGGGCTGAGGTGGCTCGGGGTGGGCGGAGGAGAGAGAATGAGAGTTATGGTTAATTTTTTATTTTATTTGATTATTAGTTAAATTAGTGTCGTACTATTGGGCATGATAAAGCATGATTGTTGGTCTCTGAAACAAACCTGTGAACATATGTGAACAGTGATACGCGAGGTACGTACCTCTAAGTACACCCGCCGTATCTAATAATTTGTGTAAGGACAGAGGTTATCTCGTTCCTAATTGTCCTTAGTAATGTTGTAATGTTAGGGCTACATTTTTATTGGTGAAATTGAGAGGAAACTTTATTGTTATTCTTTTTCTTGAATTCTTACATCACATATGAGCATATATGAAATCTATTTATAGACTTCCATGTAATCTAAATGAATATTCTAGAATGCTAGTTACTAGAATGTTCTATAACATTTCTAGATATCTAAAATATTCAAGATACTCTAGAGTTTTTTAGATTACTCCATAATTTCTAACAAGTACGTAGTTTAATTTGTATTGTAGTTCCTAACGATCAGAAGTTTCTATCATGGGTACCATCTCAATCGAGTTGTTAGCGGCTATTTTTCTTCGTAACTTGGTTCATTACCACAGCGGGGCCATATATAAGAGTTACATGAATGCATGCATGATTAATTGATTTGTCATTTGTGCATAAAAGCTAGGTTATTGTAAAGACAGAGATCCCTCTCTGAGGAGCAGTTGGGTTCCACTCACTAGATGAGTAACAAGGAAGTATCGTCTTTGTTGCCTACGTTAAATAAAAAACGTCGTAAATGAATACAAATAATTAAAGAAAGAAAACATGGGTTGACGAGGGAAAGTAGTGGAAATGCCTGATCTTATTCCGTTATTCTTCGCATTCTCAGCTGTCGGCACGCATACCGTCTATATTATTACTCTATGATTTGATCGTGACCGGTGCGCTGCTCAATTTTTATATTTTTTTGTTATATATTGACCCTAGCTCGTGACTTGGTCGTGACTCGTGTGATCAATGACTTACAAATTTGATGGGAATTTTCCATTTGCTGTATCAGAGGAGCACCTCTAAAGTCTAAAGCTTATCAGTGAATAACTTCATTTTAATATTGACCTTGGCTCGTGACTTGTTCATAAATCGTGACTCAAGAAATCAAGAGTACTGAGTAGCTCGATTGTTGTGATTTGGTTGAGTCATTTATTCTAAATTAATTAAAAGAACTATAGTTTTAATTTTATGTGAATTTTCAATTGCTACTCCTTCCGTCCCAATTCAAACGCCCCACATAAAAATCGACCTCTTATTAGGAAGGGTGTACACACTACTCGTTTAATTAAAGTTCCAAAAAAATTGCATAGAAAATTAGAGAAAACTCTAATCTAACTCGCTATATAACTTTTTTGAAACTTTGATAAATCAATTAGTGTGTACAACCTTTTCAACACGGGGGGTATTTTGAGGATGAGGCGTTTGAATTGGGACGGAAGGTGTACATATGTATTTCTATCAAAACTAAAAACAATTGGAAATTATAATTATAATAGTAAATATTAGTTAGGCTGTGTCTGCATGGTGTGCGTGTGTCTGTTGAACATATATATAACTTGGCTTAGAGACTAGAGTATGGGTACTTGTGAATGAGGAGTTCTAGGGTGCTCGACAAATATCGCAAAGCACCATACTAAATTATTTTTAAATAATTTAATAAATTTTTCAAAAAGGAAAAAATTACAAATTATATTAGATATAGTTTGTACAAGGTATATATAAAGCATAAAAGATTAAATAAATGTATTTAACCATTTTTTTCTAATTTTTTTGGTTATTTACAATATAATTTATAAAATATACCTAAATAAAAATAATGGATGGTGTAGATTGATTTTCAACATTATCGATGGTTGAGATGATGACTCTTATTGTACTTTGCGGTACTTGTCAAGCACCTTAGAATTACTCCTTGTGAATACGGGTAGCAAAGGTTCTTGAATTTCATTTTTAATGTAGTGGTAAGAAGAGTCTACTATAGTACGGATGGAGTACAATACAATGCGTCAATACTTGTTGAACTATTTCAATAGCAAAAACGGGGCGTAAATCTCACATTCCCACCAATACGGACGTAGTGGAGTTTGAACTCGTATCCTAAAGTCCAAATCTCACGCAATGAAGCAACCTTAGCTTGTATTACACTATACTGTATATGCTAATTCAAGTTGCACGTATTAATTTGAGTGAGTTGATCGGGTGTAACTCGTATTAATTTGGGTGGAGTTTGAACTCGTATCCTAAAGTCAAATCGCACGTAATGAAGCAACCTTAGCTTGTATTACACTATACTGTACGGAGTATATGTTAATTCAAGTTGCTCGTATTAACTTGAGTGAGTTGACTGGCTGTAACATCATTCTATCTACATGGAGATCTCATGTGTTCTAGACCCATTAGCGTCGGTGTTGGTCCAATTTTCTTTTCCTTTGTGATTTATTAATACTCCGTATGTGATTTGATGATTTTGAGGGAAAGTCTTCAAAGTCTTCAAACATATTCCATCTTATCATCCAAAGAATTCTCTCAAAGCTACTACAGCATTCACACCTTCTCGGTCGGTTAATTGAAAACCACACTACTCCCTCCATCCCAATTCAAACATCTCGGTCGATATCATATTTGTAGTGGAATAAGAAAAATTGATATAGGAAGTTGAGTGGGGTAATATTAGGAAACAGAAGGAGAGACAATGTGAGGATTAATAAAAATAAGGGCCGGGAAAGAATGTGAGAGATGATGTGATCTAATTCTAATCAATCAATCAATCAATCAATCAATACATATATATAAAGCTAAATAATTTCATGAGCCTACGTTTAAAGCTAATTTTCCCGATTATGCACAAATCAATACATATATATATATATATATATATATATATATATATATATATATATATATATATATATATATATATATATATATAAAGCTAATAATTTCATGAGCCTACGTTTAAAGCTAATTTTCCCGATTAATCACAAAATTCTATTTGTTTTTCTTGCGTTGTGAGAGAGTCCAACTATGTAAATTAATCGGTATATGGTACCTCGGGGTACGTATCTCTAGGTACCCCCCGGTTCAAGTGATATATAATGAGTGAAAATTGAAAATTACTGAGTGGAATTCGAGAAATAATGAGTGAAAATTGAGAAATAATGATTGGAATAAAGTTGTATATAATGATTGGAAATCTAGAAATAATGACTGAAAATAAATAATGACTATAATGTTATATATAATGAGTGAAAATCGAAAAATAATGAGTGAAAATTGAGAAATAATGAGTAAAAATTATAAAATAATGAGTGAAAGTATGTAATGAGTGAAATTGAGAAATAATAAGTGAAAATTGTAAAATAATGAGTGAAAGTATATAATGACTATAATGTGGTACGAAGCTCTAGGTACCCCCGGGGTACCTAATAATTTGTGTTGTAAAATTGTAGGAGCTTAGGATTACAAAATCCTACTACGTTTTGATTATTGTCAATGCTTATGTCAAAATCCTACTATATATTGATTTTAGTTTATGTCGAATCCTATATCATTGAGACCTAATTAGCTTTAGAATCAGATGCAAACGTGGGTAATAAATTGTGAGCGTGGCTTGTATAGTATGATCCATAATTATAATTGAGTTAGACTATAAACTTATGATCGAGTTTCACTATAATTATGTCTTAGATGCTGCTATTAATATTATAACTAAAATTTTCAAAGCCTTTTAATTGGATTGGGGTCTAATTTTTGTTTTATTTTTTTTTTATTCGGTAATCTACTGGCCCCGGAAGGCTAAGTCCCTGTGGAGGTAGGGGATTATTTAGGGGATCTACCTCACAAAAAGACCCCACCTGAAAAACTAGAAACCAGGCATGAATCCGCCAGGGGGACCCTACATGAGAGCCACATCACAAAGCAACACCCCAACTTTACAAGTTGGAGTTGATAAGGATCGAACCCCCAACCTCCATGTTGGGGGAGTGGTAGCTCAACCAAGTGAGCTACCACAAGATCCTTGGATTGGGGGCTAATATGATAAAGCTAATGTATGTGACGATATATGTACTCAACGGTCTAACCATTTGTGGTTGTCATCCATTGTACGTATTTTTACATGGACATATTAGGTGTAGGGAGAACTCCAGACTAATCAATCATACTAATTAAAAGACATATACATCATTGGCGATCTGATTTATTGTAATCCTACTAGAAAAATAGTTCATTTATGTTCTGATCCTTACCATTATAGAGATCATTATCTTTTTAGAATTCAAATCTTACTCAAAATTATAGTTAATTATCTTATGCAGTAATTATAAAATTATATTGTTATACAATTCGGTCGACTACTATTAACTTATTACGTAAAAGTCCAAATGTCTGATAGGATTAAATCCTAAGATGTGTATATGCTTTTAATTCTCTAACTATAATGGTATATAAGTTCAAGGAGATTTATTACTATACAATTCTAAGTTCACATATGTTTGAAGTGGTTTCCGCATATTATTGAGTGTGTCGTGCATTATATCTATTGTAATCCTAATGCAATTAGTATTATACATAAGTTACACGATAAAAGATAAGATCACAATAATAAGTACAATCTCAATAAGTTCTAACACCATTTGATAATGCAAATCAACTACTTAAGTTACATACTTACTATGAAACTAAAGAATCGACATAGTTTAGAGTTATTTGTGGAGATTAGTAAGAGTACACTCTATAGTTAAATAAGAGTGTTTCAATTGTTTCGATTATGAACCCCAACTATTGTTTAGAATGTATAAAAAGGCTACATTCAATTTTTTTTTATAAGAGTAGATCAATTAGAGTTTTTTAAATTTTTTTAATTGTGTCTAAATAATTAAGTAGATCGAAATGAGTTTAGTCCAATTTAGTCCAATTGAAAATAGGCTAGTCCAAAAGCTACACAAAGTAGATCATTTTCACAATCTTAGGGCTCGTTCGGTATCACTATCGTCATCTGTTTTTGGTTTTTGGTTTTTTTTTTTTTTTTTTTTTTTTTGCGTAAAAGATTTAGCTTAATAAGTTACAAAATAAAGTTTTAATTGTTTGTTTCCATAATAGTCATATAGAAAATGAAAACTGACAACTGACAACTGAAAACTGAAAACCACTTTTTCTGATTTTCAAAAACGGGACTTTAGTTTTCAAAAAAACAGAAAATTGAAAACAGAAAACGATACCGAACAGACCCAATAAAGCTAAATCTTAGGTGTATGGTTTATCATCTAATTAACATTATCACGTCATTGCAATGAGCATGCATGAAATTGGATAGTGAAACTTCAAACGCGCATATCTCATTCCATTATCAACCGAATTAGGGGTACTTCTCATTTTACTTTACAAGCCCTGGTCCTATCTATTTTTCAATAATAGATTAACATTAGTCCCAAAACCTAATACTAATTAATAACTAAAGGTCGAAACTATGTCGTAGCAAGCATGACTCAATTTATGTACTCTCTTTTTCAAGCACATTGTAAGCAAGGTCACTCATTTTTGAAGATTAAAGAGTTCATCATCTATTCTAATGATGGCACTATTATTTATTTGTTACCCATTCTTTTTAGGTCATGGCCCTATTATTTGTTACTCAATTTCTCCATTCAGCGAGCTCATTTTTAGTTATAAGTAAGCTAACAATGCAATAATACTACAAAAAAGGCCACAATCTATTGCTAATTATCCCATTATAATCTACATAGATGAGAATCCATCATCTATTTGAATCTATTCTCATCCTACACGAGTGTAAGAGATCTATTCTCATCTTGCTCCGCTTAGTATAAATTACAGTTTCTAATATAACCTTAAAATCACTTAATACAATCTATTTAATTACTTATTCATAATGAATATTTTTGTATATATCGATCAATCACAATTCTTCAAAAATAATTTTAAATCCTCTATTCAAACTTTTATTTTATTATTACCATCTAATTGAATCTTTTAAGACCATGGTAAAATAATATTTTAAATACATTATCTATTCTAAAGTATAATTTTATTCAGAATGATAATTCATTACATGTGCTAATCTTATTCAGAAAAAGAGTATCTATTCCAGTCCTACTACGAAAGAAATTAAATTAAAATTCTTTTTCTATAACTTTACTCAAATAGAGTAGTGGCTTCGTTCTCTGTTTTAATCCATCTAAAAATAAAAAGATAAGACATAAGCCATCAATAAAATGTACACGATTTCTAATGAGTTTGTAATTTTCTCATGTAATTATTTAAATAATATTCCTATAATAATTATGTAAATTATAGTTCTTCAATAATTTAGACATAAGCTTCAACTTATTAGAGTTAAGGTTACATGGGATTTTTTTGAATAAACAGATCCAAAAATACAACCGACTTAAGTTTATAGTTAACCATTTTTATTTGGAAAACTAAAATAAAAATCGTGTCATTTTGAATAAAGCCACTTTTGAAAAATGTGTTCTTTTTATAAATTGTCAGGTTTCATTTATTTGAAATATGTTACTTTGGTATTAAGTTATTTCTAAGATTTAAACAAGTTTTGAATATTAAACAAGTAGTCTCATAGTCTAAAGAGGTCCCCATTTCAAATTTAGTGAATAAATGATACTTTTGTACAAAAATTTATGATGAGACCACTAGACAAAAAAAAGTAGTTGGTTAATTTCAAGCTAATGAAGTACCTATTATCATGATGTTCATTCAAATCGTAAGTTGATTAATTATATTATTCAGAGTTTAACCATCTACTCCATATGTGAATTCCACTTCAAGAAGGTTAATTATTTATCCACATCCTAATGAAAAAATGTTATGTGATGTTTAGCCAAATATCCCCTTCCATATTATTAGTTAGTATTACTTTATTATTGTTGGAATAAGTTAAGGATTACACTAGTTTTTCCTTAATAGCTTAGGAGTCTTATTTTCCATATCGTATTAGGTTAGTTTAAGGTAAATTCTAGAATTTATATTTACTATTTAAACAAGTCTAGGACGGCTATTGTATCATGTATCGTTGAATCAAGAAAAGTAATAAAAAGAGTCTGAGAAAGGTTTTCTCACTCCCTTTGCATTCGTTTTAAGTTCTAAAGGTAATTGAACTCAAGACAGGGAACAGAAAGCACTCGTTCTATCGTTGATCGGCTACAGGTACTAGAGGTCAATGTAACACCCCCAATTTCCTGAGATTTTAGAAAATGAATTTGATTTAAAACAAGGACAATTGGGAGTGTTACCGCCACGATTGACATCCTAGTTCAATCGTTAAGGCAGAAGGTCAATTATAATGATCTAATAACTCCAAATATAAAGTATATAAATGTGTTACATCCCAATAGAATGAAATACAATTCTCGAATAATCTTAATTGAAATGCGGAAGCGATAAAGTAACTAAGTCTGAACTTTATTTAATACGGTAAGCGATCGTCACTCTGATCCCTTGACCATCCCCAAGCACTTCAAAACTAACCTGCAAGACTATGAAAACGTAGAAATCGTCAACCAAACGGGTTGGTAAGAAGCAACTTATCTAGGAAACAGTTTTAAAATAAAATATATATATTTTTCCTAGACACATAGCACGGCTGAAAACTTTGAGTAATTTAAAACATTGGAACCGATAACATTTAAGTAGTATAGAAAATATAATAAACGATATGATAAAATCCTTCTCCTTTGTTCCTTTTTCCTTCAGTACCAGGGCTGACTTCCTTCAATCAATAATCCTGAATGCATGCATCCCCCTAGGGTCCTGTTCCCAAGGGGAGGATATAAAGGCTCAGGGTGGAGGATCAATCCACCCTATCTATACTTTGTGCACATTATACTTAGACCATTATGGTCACCCTGTACTCAAGTTAACTCCCTTACCAGAGTTAACAACATATATAAAACCTTTAAATAATAATACATGTATAAATTAGTAAAACTAGTAAACCTTTGCACTTAAACCTTACACTTAGCAATTACCTTTCGAAATCACATACTTTTCTGTAAAACAATTTATATATATAATACTTCTCAACTTTAAAACGCATTTAGAAGTTCCTTTGAAGGAGATAAGTAATTCTTCTTACCTTATTCCGCAATAAGTCTCACAGTAGCTCAGCAAACACTAAAACTGTTCTTCTACGAACTCGGACTCTACATGAGTATGTAAAATATGCCAATTAGTTTATGCAACTACATTGTATGATATGTATGTTGTATAATGCATGCAGGTCAACGACTATCCACGGACACAGGAACACTAGACATGCTCTATAACTTCGCTCGTCTATTCCCCTTTGACTTACAAGTATAAAATCACCTTACAATGGCCCTTAAATACCACACTCCTCAATTAATACATAAACTCCCACAAAACAACCCCTAAAGTCCGTCTTCAAGAACTTTAACCATTCAAGTGTATACCAACACAAGCACCCTTTAACCGACTTTGCCGTAACATATAATTTGACTCAATTACACAAACAATTAACTAATACCCTTCCAATAGTTCACCTTAATATATAGAAAGTCCTAAACAAGTTGGGATTAATAAAACCAAGATGATCAGACCAAGCACACCTAATTCATATCCTACGGTCAACTTCTAGCTAGGCCATGATTTTCATGCTTTTGTAGACCAAAACTTCAGTTTAGCAGGTGCCTAATATTACCAACGGCCACGACACTACGGAAAAGCATCCGAGAATCATCGTAAATTCGAAAATAGCGAACAAAGATCAAACGAATCAACCCCAATCCAAAAGGCTTTAGAAAAACAAATTACTATCTTCCAAAACAACGTTAATCATGAAAATTAGAATCTAAAACAATAAAATCCTTGTAAATCAAAGTACATAGCGTAAGATACAAATTATCGACAACGGTAAGGCTTGAACTATATAAGAAGAAACTTATATCGTTTTGTAGAGGACTGAAAAAGAAGCTCAATGATACAATTTTCGACAAAAACCGAGCCGGAAATCCAGAGACGTGAGCGAAAATAAATGACGGCGCGCTTGGGATAAAGGACGAAGAAGATGATGATGGCCTGATGGATTTCTACGGGATGACAAAAGGGTTTGTGGGGATATTAATAAAACAAGGGCACTTTGGTCATTGGATATTTAAATTGCAATAATAATTTTTTTTTTTTAAACCAATATAAATAGCTTTACGTCTTTTCGAAGTCACCGAAAAAAAAAGTCCTTCCAATGTAAATTTTCGAAAATACTTTTTGATAAAATAACTTTATTAGCATAAATAATATAATTTTAGGGTCTCAAAAATACGGAGTATTACAGTCAAGGGCTAAAACTAGATGACCGTACTGTTTAGTGATTACCTTAGCTCGTTTGGGTCTCTAAGGGCTGAGATTCATTCATACATATCTTTACTTTTCGTTCTCTAAACTCAAAACAGTACAGATAAGCAGTCAGTTCTGTACCCACGAGTTTACAGAGAGCAGATTCCTGTTCTGTTTTAACCTATAGACCAGAGTTCAGTCCTGTTCGTTCTGACCAGAGTACAGATTCGTAGTCTGTACTGCAATCCGCTTCCACACGCATTCGTACTCGTATAAAAAAAAATTGTCTCTATATGCAAATCCTGATAATCATTGGTTTAAACATAATGTGAGCTACCCATGAATAAAAATTGGACAAATATATTTCACCATCCAAAAGAGGAAAATTGGGGCAAATCTAAGGAATCGGAGGGAGTATTTTTTTTCTTTGTTTCGGTTGGGTTATTTTTTTCAATTTCTTATTAAGATGTAATCATGTCATATTCATATCATATACTATTAAAAATAAATTTGAGGATTTAAAGCTTGCACCAAGCTAATTGAGAAATTCAAATGATTTCAAATTAAGCTCCCCCATGTTAAGCCACACGATTATGAATAGGTCATGAAAGTAGTAACAAAAGTCTTAGTAAGTAGAATGAATCTAATATCCTAAGGGTATTAGAGAGAGTTATTTGTCTATACTCATCCTAATCATAATGTAACAGTTTATATAAGATCACATAAACAATTAATCAATGATACATCAATTATTATAATCCTAATTCTAATACAAGTAATATCTGACTATAATTTGATGAGGAGAAGAAAGTTGGCGGTTTTAATTAGCTTCTTATTGAAACGTAGTCGGTGTTAATTCAACCTAAAAAAAAGTGCAAATTAACTTCCAAAGAAGGTTATAAATTTGTTGAGATTAAATAAGTGAAACCAATTAATAAGCTTAATGCAATGTATTTGCGTAGGAGATTACTCCCTCCATTCCAGCTCAAACGCCCCGTGGACCATTTGTAGTGGAATAAGAATAATTAGTAAAGAAATTAAAGAAGTGGTAATGGAAGAAAATTAGGAGAAAATAGGATAGAGAATGTGGGGATTAATAAAAAGTAGGAGAGAGAATGTGAGAGTGAGTGGGAAGATTAGAAAAAAAGTATGAGAGATGATGATATCCCAAAATAGATGGGGCGTTTGAGATAGGACGTCCAAAAAAAAATATGGGGGTGTTTGAGCTGGGATGGAGGGAGTAAGTTACTACTAAGGACAATGCGTGGCTTATCAAAAAAAGATGCCATGAAAGTATACAAAATTTATACAATAATTAAATAAAAAATAAGTTAAACACGCATGTAATTAAATAAATTAGAATCCTATATAATACAATGTTAGTTACAATGCTTCAACTCTATCAATATGGGCTTCAACTAGACCAATTATAATTCTTCAAAGTTTATTTGAATACTATCTATTCAACTTTAAAAGTTTTTAATTAAAATTTTAATAATAAACATTTTTTATTAACCGCCGCTAAATGATGGAGCATAATACGAGATAAACAAAAAGATATTAAATGAAAGCGAGGATCATCCTCTTTTCTCCCAATCATGCATGATTATATTCAAAATTGTGAATTACGAATATTAAATTTATTTTACAAATTTACAATGCGAATCTAAAACAACCTCACATCATTTACAAGGACCCATCATCTATACTAATCATATTCGGAATAGGCTAGTAAAAAAGCTACAAGATACTTAATCACGTTCTCGACTCTCATAAAAGTGAAACCATATTTAGACATGTACAATTGTCATAAAATCAAAATCGTGTTATTATCCAACGAACCCATAGAAAAATTGGCCAGTGGGACCCTGAATACGCATATCCCCAGTCTCCTACCTTTAACATTGATTCAAGTGTATAATCATTTGATGAAGCGCTAGCTAAGATCATTATCAATTAATGGATACAATAAATTAGTAAGCAAACAAGAACTATATAATAATCGTTAATTGCTTTTATTTTGTTTTGTAGTTCATGAAGTCTTATGTTGATGGAAGACTTATGAGAATAGGAAAAAAAAATAGAAAAATATTATATTTTTTTTTAAATAACAAGATCTTTCTAGACTCCTTCTATATAAAATATAAGGAGTTTTTTGTGGGGAACCACCTTCTAATTTGTAATTTTTTGGGGGAACCACCTTATAAAAAAAATTATGGGAAACCACCAAATAAATGTAAAAACCCATGATAACACCACCTAAGGCTCTGTCCCCACCAGATAGTCGCCTAAGACTCTGTCCCCACCCGATAGTCGCCTTAAAATTCACATATGGCATACCGGAGTCCACGCTGGCTAGTGGCTACTGAGTCATTAAAAATAAAAACAAAAAAGGGGAGAATAACTCACGACATTATCACTCTTTACCCCTTTCCCCCCAACATTTTCCCCAAATCAATTAGGGTTAGTCAAAAATCAATTAGTGTTAAAACGAATTCAGTTCATTCATCCCCCACATCAATCCAAATCCATTTTCGATCAATTGCTAGGTTCTCTACTACAGTTGGGACATTAATTGTGTAGCAGATTGCTGAAGATTGCGGGGAACAATGGTGAAGATTGCGACATTTAATTCGAACATTTCAGGTAAAGCGTTGTACTTTATACTTTAAGGATACCCTTTTATTGTTATTAGCATAAATAATTATTGAGGATTCGTGTTTGTGGATAAGGGGACAAATTGCTGCTTACTTTAATCATGTTTTGGGTTCTATGCTAATTTTTTTATCTGGGTTAGTGCATAAGTATTGTTAATTTAAGTTTTTTTTTTTGGAAGGCAGGTATTGTTAATTTAGTTTGGGTTAGTGCGTTGGTGTGATTACTCTACTGAAGAGATTTTCTGTGACATTTCACTATGGTGGTGTTTTTAAAAGTACAATAGGAGGGAAGATGAGTTATGAAGGGGGTAAAGTGTACACTTGAAGTGATATTGATGATGATGAGGCCTGCATTATTGACTTGAAAAGTACATGTGAAGAAAAGTTGGAATGCTCAAAAGGCTTTGTGGTTTGGTACAATACAAAACCTGGAAAAAGTATGGTTAGAAATCGAAAGGTGCTTGAAAATGATAGTGACATATTGGAGTTAGTTAGGAACAAGGATGTACATGGCTATGTTGATGTGTATGTGGTGGTTGTTGATGTTGAGGAGGATAGTAATGGGGGCTTTGAATGAACTAATGAACAACCACAGCCCAATGACAAGCAACCTTATGACAAGCAGCCCAATGATGCCCATATGGACCAAAACCCAAATCATGTTGCTGGCCCTTCTTAAGTAGGATAGACAACCCTACTCCAACCACTATCCCAAATATTGATAGCCTTCACAAGCTCACTCCTAGGAGAAAAAACAGTAATGGTGAAGCCATAAACAAGAAAAGACAGGTCAATGAGGGTAAGAAGGCTGAGAAAACAAAAGGCGAGTCTGTGAGGAGCAAATCAGCAAAGAAATCAAGTCTCTTAACAGTTATTGAGGGTGAATCAGATGATTGTGATTTAGAAATTGAGGAGTGAGATTCAGATGTCTCTAATTTTAGTCCATCAAACAATGACTTTGATGATGGAAAATTGAATGATTGGTTTACTAAGAATGTGGTGAAGGGTCTAATAGAGGTGGTTAAGCAGACACTTGGGGAAACGAGGGCTACACAAGCATAAAAAAGGTAGAGAGTAGTAAGGAAGTTCCAGTCACTTCACAAGCACTCACTATATTGGGGGAAAATAATTTCTCTGATGATGAATTAGCTGTCTCCTATCATGTTGATACAAATGAATCAGATGGTGATTCACTTGTTAGCTTATGTGATTCAGATGAAGATGTTGATTTATACCCTGAGTTTAATCCAAAAGCTGATTTTCAGAAACCCATTTGCCTCACCAAGGGTCTGAATTTTCCCTCAAATGATTTGTTTAGGAAGGCTGCTAGATTTCATGCTATCCAAAATGGATATGATTTCTATTTCCTTCACAATGACAATTCTAGCGTGACCATTTATTGCAAAGATAGGTGCCCATGTCCTTTCAAAAAGGGAAAGAAAATCAATTGCATGTGTAATGGTAAATTCAAGCGTCACTTTAGAGTACATGCTTCAAAGGTGAAGGGTGAATGCATGATACGGTGTAAAATGTAGTGTGTAATCCGCATGTTTTATACGGGTTATTTGGGCGTGGTTTTATCGTCATTCGTAGACCATTTTATTCGGAGTATTTTTGGAGCTTATTAGATGGTTTTACGGGATTTCGGTGCTCATGTAGACACCTGCATTTGTCCCTACCCAAATGACCGATGATGAAACGACATTTTACAGTGAACTGCGTCTACTTGCTCTACTATGTGAATCACCGTTGTCGTGAATCCGTTAGAAAATGCGTCGTCACCCAAAACAAGGCCAAAAACAACCACTTTCCGGCCTTTTACACCTGACCTAACTCAGGAATGACCCGCGTGCATAAACCGCCAAAAATCATCAAGAAAAACATGTTTTTGGACGTCATTTGCCCACCCAAATTCACATGTACAATACTCATGTCATAAGAAAGGCAGAAATGCAATTTTGTATGGTGCGTCAAGGGGTCCAGGCGCACCTTTGCGCGCGCACAGAGGCCTTGGCGCACCCACGCGTGCGCCATGCGCGACACTACCTGCGCCATGCGTGACCCAGGCCGCGCCATGGGCGAGCCAACCTGCGACATGCGCAACCAAGGCCGCGCCATGCGCGAGCTCACATGCGCCTTACGCGACCCCCCTGCGCCTTGCGCGACCAAACCCTAGACGGCCGGCCACCCTAGCTCACCACCACCTATAAATACCCCTCTTCTCCACCCTAGTTTCACACCTTCACACACCATTTTTCACCTCGAATCTCTGCCTCTCTCTCTCTCTCTATTTCTCCACCACAAAACCCTAGCAACCTATAACACAAAAACCCTAGCACAACCCCAAAACCCTAAGGCACCCTTAAACTTTAGGGCACCCCCAAATACAACACCACAACACACAATACAAACAAAGCCCCTCACAAATACCTACGTTCGAAGAGCAACGCATCGCTCTAAGAACAAATCGAGCCTCCCACGACGCATACTAAGGATCAACGTATCGATCTCGAAGCATAGTAGAGCAAGTTGTGGTATCGCGGACAGACGTAAGTCCTGAGGGCACCTACTTTATTCTCTTCTTCTACCCCTTCTTTGTGTGCGCAATTTATTACTTTCGACCTAGATTTATATTTTGCCTAAATAAGATTAGATCTAAAACAAATTACATGAATCACGCACAACACACATAGCGCAAAGCGCTTGGACAAATTGTTAGCTTAGGGACCGTTAATCAATCTTAACGACGTTGCGACCTAAAATCTAGTTTATATGCTAAATAACCGACTTAGCTTATTTACTAGGTTGTATATAACTTGTAATGATTGTAAACTTGCATGGCTTAACTTCTCGACGACTTGTAAACGATAATTCAACTAGTAGAGGCCGCTATACGCAAGCGGGGTTGGGTGTCTTATGTCCTCCCACCACGTACCGTCACCCCCGAACCCAGTCTTGCGGTCCGTAGGCTGCATATAGGCGTAGGGCACAATGCATATTTTGTTCCTTACGTCCCTAGGTTTTGTCCCTTTCGGTAAACGGCTCGCAAACGTGTTTTGTACTTGGCATGACTCGCTTCTCCAAGCGTTTATGCTCAATGGGTACAGATTCACCTAGCTTTTACGTAGTCTCTCGGTAACAAGGAACAAGATCGCATTGCATGGTTTCCAAACACCCCACAACTGTTTGGTGGCGACTCCTATCCTAGTGCAATCATCACACGACTCGTGCGTCCGTCGCTATAGAGACCATCTGTGGAATCTACAGCTTAAGATTCTTTGGCGACCCTTGGACGTAAATAGAAGATCGAGCTATGACTGGGAGCGTGTTTCGAGGAGAAGTTAGCTCGTCTATGCATCGGGATTCAGACTAGCTCAAGAGAAGAAGAAAAGAGAAGAGGAATTCAATTTCCTCGACTCGAGGGAGTGTGTCCTCGAGTCGAGGATTTTCTCGCTCGACTCGAGGAGAGTGTTCCTCGAGTCGAGGATTCCGTCGCGCGACTCGAGTCGAGGAAGCTAGCTTTCGGGAAGTTTCCTATGGGTTTCTGACGGTTTCTTTTTGTCCAAGAAATATCTAATTCGTCTTTTCGTGCTATGTACTTAGACTGAATAAAGGGGCATGAACCCCTCAAGAGATATAATCACTTTTCATTATTTTAAATCTTGTTCTTATTTTCTAGAGAGAGAAACTTAAGGAGAGATTAGTGAGAATTAGTATTTTCATCATGATTTCCATCCCAAATCTTGTTGTAATAATTAGTATGGGTTCCTAAACTCTTGGTGTAATCAAATTCTTCATCCTATGTATTAGTACGTATTTTTCTCTCTCTAATTTTCCTTTAATTTCATTATAATTAATTCCTTGTTTTTCAATTGCTTCATTTACCTTTATTTTATCTAATTGGTTGATTGGATTGAATTGGGTATTTCTTTTGCTTGGTTAATTGTTGATGGTCATTGATTATTACCCCTAAAGGAAGAAACTTTCACATGATTAGTGTCGCGGTTGCGACTAATTAGTGATTAGGGAATTAATTAGTCAACTAATAGATTAGATTTGATTAGTGTCGCGGCTACAGCTAATTAGATACTAATTGGGGTTGTTCTTAATCTATTATTAGTCCTTGCTCTTCATGCATTTGGTTGTGATTTGTTTGAGTGGTCACTAAACAAATTAAGACTAAAAGGAGAGGAATTTGGTAGTGGTTGCTCAAATTCTCCATAAAAGAGGATTTATTGGTTAAAACCGGGATTATTGATGAATTAGTATAATTAGAGAGAGGTAAAACTTACTATATTAGGGTGTTAGATAAGATTATCACCGATAGTCTCTTTAATCTAATTGATATTTAGTTTATTTCACTTTTAATCAACTTCCAAATCAAAAACCCCCATTTACATTGTTTATTTCCTTTGTTTATTTCGTTTCCTCACTATAATCGCATATTAGACTTCCCCCTCTCCCTTGTGTTCAATACCCACTTATCCTATCTACTTTAGGTAGTATTTTGTGGTAATTTGATAAGATTTAACGAAAATCTTCGTATCAAATTTGGCGTCGCTGGCGGGGAAAAGGCGTTTTAGTCTTTTTGCTATTTTTGTGTGCTTTTTGTACGTTTTTGTTGTGTTCTTTTCTTCTTGTTATTTTTTATTTCTTCTAAGTGTGTTTGAGGCTTGTTCTTATTTGTTTCCTTCGGTGTTTGGGCCACTAGCTTATGGTCCAAACTCGCGCTACTAATCACGATTCGAGTTATTTTGAGATAGATTGGGAACTTGAGAGAACGTTGAGGCAAAGAAAGAAGTTATCACTGGAGCAAGTGAATCAAGTGGTTGTTGAGGAAGAAGGGAACGTGTTTGCCGAGTTTGATTTGTTTAGGGAGGACGGTTCTTACACTTCCGCAACCTCCGACTTTGTTGGCCTTAACACCATGAGTATTCGGGAACTCACCGCCCCGGATCTCTCACAACAACCCTCATGCATTGCCTTCCCCGATGATGAGGCTACTTCAAGAATTGAGATCAAAGGAGGTCTACTACACCATCTACCCACCTTCTACGGTCTTAGCACGGAGGATGCTAATAAACACATTATGGGGGTTCACATGGTGTGCAACAATATGAAGCTTGCCAGATACTTTCTTCCTCAAGGTATATCCGTTTTCCTAGAAGGATCGTGCCTTGAATTGGCTCTACACTCTCCCCCACAATAGTATCACATCTTGGGAGTTGTTGAAGGAGGCTTTTATCCTCAAATACTTTCCCAACACAAAGGCCACCGCCTTGAAGAAGAAGATATCCACGATTGAGCAAAGGGGAGAGTCGCTCGCCTCCTATTGGGATCGCTTTCGAGAGTTAGTAGTTAGTTGCCCTTACCATTGATGTGATGTCGTGGTCACCCAAATTAATCACTAAAGAATTAACTAGTAGTTAGTGTAAGTAGGGGTCGATCCCACGGAGAAAATGCACTTCTATTTACGATTTCCTATGTCGTATAAACACCCTTATTATAATCATTTCTAAACTACATAACAACTACTAAATCAACTACAAACTAAACTATAATGAAAACGATACAAGGGAATACATGGTAGTGTCTAAATAGCAATCGATCATATAATGAAAACCAATTCACATACTTCTAAATATTAACCATGAATGTAGATAAGTTTCTACACCCTACAATAATGTCCATGTAATCGATAAATCAAACAAGGTCTTGAAATATCATCTAACCAAATAGCAATCTAGAACAAGCTCTCTAGACTCGACTATCTAATTACAATAACGGACACACAAAGGTCAATTTAAGCCACAAATACACAAGCTCGATTCGTGCAACTTAACGAATTGATAATTTCCGAAGATAAGACAAGTTTTAATTAGAAGTCCAATCATCCGGTGCTACTCTTGGTTCTACAATTAACGATTACGGGTTAACCATACTAGCCTAGAAATCAACTAATCAATCATACGAGCGATGATCAATCTACCATAATAATCAATTAGTCATATGAGTAAAACAATTAACATTCCAATTTAGAGTGTATGATCGAAATACATTTTCACAATTTGCCAATCTGATACTACACTTATTCCCAATCCTATATGATTACCGTAACATAATAACAAGAAACTGAAATCTATCTAAGAATCTAACTCTGGACAATAATCATCAAACAATCATAAAAAGCGTAAATTAATTCAATTGAAGAAACCTAAAAAGATGAAGAAACGAACGAAATGAAGCAAAGAAAGAACCTGATGAATATACTTCTCCAATTACTAATACAAAGATAAATGGCCTATGATTGTAAAAATCACATGATACAAAATTAGAAAGGAAAACCACAATTTAGAAGAAATTGTCCCCTTCAAGGAAGAGGTACGAACTGTCCCCTGAAGATGATATTTGTGTCTTTTTTTTATATGACTTCTTTGCTAGTCAGTTATTCGGCATATCTCGTCCTGTTTGGTGTAACCGTCTTTTCTAATGAATTCTGTAGCACTTGGATCGGATAATAGATGATAAATGATAAATGGGCTTGACGCTGGGTTGGCCCACGGTCCTAAGTTTCGAATTCCTCGATTAGTCATTTCTCATACAAAGATCACATGTCCTGCGTAAAAATGGAAATACAGCAGTAAAACCACTCTAGGAGAAGAAACTAGTGTAAACCAATTAATTATACGAAAAATAAAAATAAAATCAAGCGTAAAAGGAATAAAATATAATGGTATTTTTAGCCTCATCAACCATGGCTACAAAGAGCAAGATTTAATCTTGTTCTTCTACCACGGCCTCGATGATCAAGACTATAGGCACGTGGTAGCTTCTAGCAATGGGGGCTTGGACAAAATGACCCCGGCCGAGGTTTGAGATCTTCTTGAGGAGCTAGCAACGAACTCAAGGGACTGAGAATCCAAGAGGTGCGTGAGGAGGGTGAACATGGTGGAGACTCCCTCCAATGACTCTCAAGTGGGGGAGTTGACGAATATGGGAAGAGAGCTTCTACGCAATCAATCTCGGTCTCCACCACCTATAGAGTATGAAGAGGTCAATGCCGTGGGAGGCTTTCAAGCAAATACAAAGAGATATGACTCATACTCTAACTCATACAACCCGGGTTGGAAAGATCATCCAAATATGCGCTATGGCAACAATGAGGGAAACCGTTGCTACAATCAAGAGGGTAACCGGTTCCAAGGTCAAGGACAAGGTAGCAATGCAAACTTCAACTCTCAAGGACCTAAGGACGGGAACTACAATCAAGGGGGTCATGGTAACTTCAATTAAGACCAAGGAATTTCTAGTGGAGGTAATGGATTTCAAACAAATCGAATTTAACCTAGGCCACCGTTCCAAGAGCCTAACCAAGGCAACCAAGGTCAAGGGAATGGAAGTTCGTCTTAAAATTTGGAGGAAATGATGAAAGCCCTCACCCAAAATGTCTCGATTATGCAATCATCAATGGTGAGGGATCAACAAGAAACAAAAGCGAGCATTAAAAATCTTGAGCGTCAAATGATCATCCTGATACCAATTTTTAGAGTTCTCAAGCATGAGTTGAGGAAGATGTCGAAGAGGTAAGTGTTCCGGAAACCCTGACTTCGAATAATTTCCTGAATGTTGTTTTATCCCCCAATTCCAAACATGTTAACTGCCATTCGAGTAGAAAGGAAACTAATAGTCCAACAAATCAGCCTCTTGAGAATTTGGGAGGAAGTGAACCAAACCCCGGAAATAGTAATATGAGAAATGGAAATAAAATGAGTGAAAAAGGAAGTTGAATCTAGCCCCAAATCTTTCAGAAATGTGGTGAAGAGAAATTAGCAGGGTATGAAATTGGATTTTGTTAAAAGTAGTGCTACAACTGAGGTAATAATAGAGGAATCAAATGTTCATGAGGAAATGGAGTTTTGGAAAAATACTCTAGTTGGAACGGTTGTGGGAAAAAGGGTAGCATTGCCTCAACTGTTAGGCTTTGCAGCAAAGAATTGGACAGGAATTAAGCCTCCTCAAATTCTGTACTTCTCTAAGGGTTGGTACTACATACATGAGATTCAGTTCTGAGGAAGACCTGAACACTATCATGAGTGGAGGGCCATGGAGTGTTAATAGTGGGTCTTTGGTGATGAAAAAATGGACGCCAATGATAGCACATGAGCTGGACTCTCTTACGATTGTGCCGGTTTGGGTACTATTTCCAAACCTAGACCCATGCTTACGGTCATGTGCTGCTCTAAGCAAAATAGCCAGCTATGTGGGTTCTCCAGTTTGTGTAGATGAATACACTACCAACAAAACTAAAATCTCTTTTACTAGGGTCTTAGTTGAGGTAGATGTAACAAAGGAGTTACCGGAGCACATGTTCATAAATACTCCTTTTGGAGGTCAAATCCAACAGCAGATAATCTATGAATGGGTTTCATATTTGTGTTCATCTTGCCACAAACTGGGTTACACGAGGTAGTTGTAGAAAAGGGAAAACTAAGCCAAAAACACAGCCAGATAAAGTGTATGTTCCAGTCAAGGCAAAACATGTGACTGAAGAAGTGCAGGGAAAAATAGATAAAGAGAAGGTTTATGTACCACTACGGAGTATGGAAAGTGGTTTATGAAGTTGGTTTGTCCCACATTGGGAAACTAAAGCTCATATAATCAGTTTATAATAGATTTCTACCATCATACTAACAACAAGGTCTTCACCTTTTAGAGCCCAAGCGAGGATATATGGGCCTAAAGGTGACTTTCCATCTTATTGGGTTGTGTTGTGACGGACGATGGATCGGGCTGTTACAGTTTCAGCAGGCGAGGTTCAGGAAATAGTTAGCACAACACCAGCATCCTCATACATGGATGCTGATGGGTTCACCTTAGTGGAAAAAAAGAAGAGTGTGTCCCAGAAAAGAGCACAAAGGGTTACTAGTCTTGCACAACAGGAATTCAATCCATCTTGATTGAGCCAGTGGAGCTATTTTTGGATCACAATGAGAATGTGGGTGAAGTTGATGATCCACGAAGTGGGGGAGATCCCCTCCATTCCCCATGATCATCTCAGCATGGAATAATTATGGATACCATAACAATGGTAGAATTTGGCTATTATGGAAACCTCACCAAGGTCAGGTTCACAATCTGCTTAAGACTTCTCAAATGATTCATTGTAGAATCATTCATCATAGTACTCAAGATGTTTTTTGGTTACTTATGTCTATGCTGCAAATAGTGGAGACATTAGGAGGGAGTTATGGAAGGATATTGCTAGTTTGGCTTAGAATAGTGACCCTTGGATATTGTTGGGAGACTTTAATGTTGTGCTAAATGCCGAGGAGAGAATAAGTATGACAGATCCTTTGATGCGTGACATTGAATATATTTCCAACTGTGTCTCTCAAAATGGTATTGTTGACCTTCCTGCTCAAGGTCATCACTTTACTTGAACAAATAATCAAGACCCACCGGATAGAGTTTGGTGCAAGCTGGATAGAGTCATGGCTAATAGTGTTTGGATTACTTAGCAACTAGTACTCAATTGTTGGCCTCTGGTATCAGTGACCACTCCCCAAGCCTGGTGAGCATCCCTTACAACTCTGATCCTGTAATTAGGCCTTTAAGGTGTCTGAATTGATGGGGATTATCAGCTCAGTTTAAGGAGAAGGTTAAAGCTGCTTGGAATTCAGATAGGATTAGATGCAAAATGTACAGTTTTATGGAAAAACTGAAACTGGTTAAGAACAACTTGAAAATGCTGAATAGGGAAGAGTTCACTGATCTCCCTGGAAGAGTAAAAAACATGAAGGAGAGACTTGTAAAGTGCCAAATGGATACTCAGGCTGACCCTTTGAATGCAGATAGAATTGAAGAGGAGAGAGAGCATAGTGCCAAATGTATTAAGCTCAAAAAAGCGGAAATAAGTATGATAAATCAAGGGAAAAGAGAAGGATATCAAATATAAAAAATTTCTATGCCAAGATAGCAGAAAAAAAAAATTTGAAATGCTATTGGATCAATTCAAACTATCTTTGGAAGCCAAGTACAAGGGCACATGAAGGTGGCTGATGCCTTTGTGGACTACTACACTTCTCTGTTGGGTTCAGACGTTAATGTTAATGCATATCCCACTACTCTTATAACTTCTGGTGCTACTCTATCATATAACCACAAGAGAAGCTTAGCAACGCCTATTACAAATTCAGAAATTTAAGCAGCCTTAATGACAATCGATATTAACAAAAGCCCTGGCCCAGATGGTTTTTCTTCAGTGTTTTTTGTTGATGCATGGGAGATTGTGGAGGATTCCTTCTGTGCTGCAGTCCAAGAAATTTTCCATAATGGGAAAATGTTGAAGTAGGCTAATTCTACTCTGATATCTCTTATCCCTAAAGGACCTACCCCTCATACAGTTGTTGACTTTAGGCCTATATCTTGCTGTAACACCATTTACAAAACAATCAGCAAGATATTAGCCTTGAGAATGCGAGAAGTCCTCCCCGACATCATTGGCATGGAGCAGGCTGATTTTGTTAAGCATAGGCAGATATTTGATAATACCATGTTGGCTCATGAGCTTGCTAGGAAGTATGGCAGGAAAGGTACATCTCCTAGAAGCATTATTAAGGTCGATATCAAGAAAGCTTTTGACTCAGTTTCTTGGGACTTTGTCAAGAGCATTATGAAGGATTTTGGATTTTCAGATCAATACTGCAATTGGATTTAGCTCATGTATTACCTCAACATACTTCTCTCTGAACATTAATGGGGTGGTGGAGGGATTCTTTAAAGGAAAAAGAGGCCTTATGCAAGCAAGGAGATCCACTATCTCCGTACATTTTTGTGCTATGTATGTACTTTCTAGACTGTTGAGGGATGCTCCTAAAATCAGAAATTTCTCCTTCCACCCAAAATGTGTAAGGAGTTTTTGCTGATGACCTACTAGTTTTCACTAGGGGGGATGCCCCTCAATTAGGGCCGTAGCAAATTGCTTAGATAATTTGCTAGCTACTCAGGATTTCATGCAAATATACCCCCTTAAGACAGAGGTTTATTATGGAGGTGTCTCAGCAGATGTTAAAACTCTCATTGCTGAAGTAACAGGGTTTTGTGAAGGATCCTTTCCTTTCAGATATCTGGGTGTCCCTCTCTACCATGTCAGGTTAACACCTAGTATGTTTCAGCCTCTTTTAGACAAAATCAAGCTTAAACTCTCATATTGGGCAAATCAATTCTTGACCTATGCAGGAAAATTGGAGCTCATAAACTCAGTTCCTTTGGCCTTCAAAATTTCTGGGGTGCAAGTATACTTTTGCCTAAGGGAGTGGTGAAAGGTATTCTGTAAGAATTTCTGATGGGGAATAAAAGAAGGGGAAAGAAAGCTGGTCTTCAAATCTTGGCATAGCTTTTGCAGACCTAGAAAAGAGGGAGGTATGGACATTAAGGAGCAAGGTGCTTAGCTGGAACAAAGCCTTATTGGTCAGGTGGATTGAAAAGATTGAGCATAGTACATAAAGTATATGGGCACAGTGGACTAAAGCTTATATCATTAAAAATGCAGATTTATGGAGCATGAGAATAAGAGCAGATTGGTCATGTTGCTGCTGGAAGAATATAATTCACCTCAGGGTTGAGTTAATTATGAAGGCATGGGGGGATAGGGCAAACAAAGATTTTGGTTGGAGCAAAGAAAAGAACAACTGATTTGTATGATTTCTTCAGGGATCCAGAGGGGAAGAAGTTCAATTCTGGCATAGAACTCTTAATGACTCAACAGTCATCCCCAAGCATGGCTTCATAGGGTCCTTGGCAATTCATAAAGTCTGGCCACTTTGGATAATCTTTATAAAAGAGGATTTCAACTTGCAAACAGGTGTGTTCTCTGCTGGCAAGACATTGATAACACAAATCATTTGTTTTTCTCATGCAGTTTTTCTAGAAATGTTTGGGGAGCCATGCTAGCAAAATACCACATCCCACGTGGTATTACAACATTGAGGCAGGAGGTAAACTGGTTCTCGAGAAACAACAAGGGGAAGGGATGGAAGCAGTGTTCCATGTGCCTTATTTGTACAGTCTATGAGCTATAAATGGAAAGGAACAGAATCTTCAGAGAGAAAATTCGAAATGCTGATCAGATAGTTCATAGGATTAGCTATATTGTTGGTGTAAGAATGTTGTACCTAAGTAAGGGACTGCCGGAGGAATATCTTGCTACTTACTCTACTTTGAGATGCGTCTTGTGCCTCTCTAAGCTTAGTCTAGCAGCTTTTTGTAATGGTTTTGGGGTTTCTTTTTACCCCTTATTTATAAAATTTGATCATTACAAAAAAAAAGTCCACACAGGTTAAATAAAATGCAAGTAAATAGTTCCTATATAAGAGTCAAAAATTTACCAGTTCAACGATATCATCAATTCATCATAAATTGGACATCATAATTAAGAGACCCGTGTAACGCACGGGCTGACATCTAGTTTGTCTAATTTGTCTCTCCATGCCATTTTATGATCTTATCTAATCTCATACTCTCTTCAAGTCTCATTGGCCCAATACTCTGTTCAAGCCTCAATGGCCCAATACACTCGATCATGTCACTTCTAATCACTCTTTTTTGGAAATGACATTGCGCCACCAGGTAGCACACTATCGCTGTCCAAATAAAAACAATCGAAACGAAGAAAAATGAGAATCCGTTTGTAAAGGTTGTACAAGCTAAATTGGGCTCTTTATAAATTCCGAAGTGGCTATTGGAGCTAAGAGCGTAACTGCTTTCAAACTTTCAATGATCTTATCTCAAAATCTCATTCATACAGAAAATGATGCTAGTGGAAAAAGTTAAGATGAAGAACTTAGAGCGGCCAAACCACCAAATTGGTGAAAAAAAATACATCCTTTGTCCCATCTTAAATGTCCCTCTCCCAAAATACTCTTGTGTTGAGAAGGATGTACACACTAATCGAGTAATCGGTTTATCAAAATTTCAAAAAAAGTATATAGCGAATTGGATTAAAGTTTTCTCTAACTTGCCATGCAATTTTTTTGGAACTTTGATTATCCGTGTAGTGTATACACCATTTCTAATATGGAATCGTTTTCTACATGGGATGTTTGAGTTGGGACGGAGCGAGTAGGAGGTAAATGACAAATTGGTAAAAAAAAAAAAAAAAAAAAAAAAAAAAAAAAAAACCCACCAGCGACAAATTGGTAAAAAAAATTAGGTTGACCACCAAATTAGCAAAAAAACTTGGTTTACGCCGGTTGTGAAATTCATCCTTCATAAATTATTATTTTTAGGTTAATATTCAATATTTAAAAAAAAAATATTATCTTCATTAATTAATTAACTAAAATAGTGGGATCCAAAACATCTACTTTCTTCCACCTTTTTCAAGTAGAAAAAAAAAATCTTCCTCTCTTCCGAACATTATACAATACTACTTCTACGGCATCATAATGAGACTATTTCCCGTGTTGTGAATGATGTTTAGACATCAGATCAATATTTGACTAGTTTATTTCTGTAATTCAAATGACACCAATGCCTATTTTAATGGTACTTCTACGGTGTTTATGAAAAAATTATACAAGGATTATCTAAAAACATTATGCTTTGGAGATACTTAAACTTTTGTTCTTGTATGCACAATTGGTGGAGTGCTCAAAATCCATTTGTTTTCTCTTATTTTTTGGTAGGTCACGCAAATTCACATTGTCATGATGTTTTTTTAGGTTCAATTATCACGATGGTTTGTTAATTGTTGAAGTGCAAAAGAAAAAAATAAGGATAAAATAAATTTTGCTTAAAAATACTTTTTTATTAAAAAATATTTATTAATTAAGAGTTATAAAGTGTAATTAAATGATGAATTAATGAGGGATGGATATCACGCCCCGGTGAAATTTACTTTTTTTGGCTAATTTACGCCGGTAGTCTTTTTTTTTGTTTTTACTAATTTGGCAATTGGGTTCTACTCTTTTTTTTTTACCGATTTGGTAGTTTGGCCAACTTAGGCCCAGTTTAATAGGAATGCTTCTTTCTGAACTGAACTGATCAGATTTGAATGATTCTGGTTTGATCTGATCTGAATAATTCTGATCTGATCTAATCTAATCTGGTCTGAATTGGTTGAAAATTTGATTGAATTTCAACGAATTAGTATCAATTATGGACCAAATACATAGATAGTTATTTGAACATTTCTGATCTGATCTGATCTGAATGACTTTGATCTGATTTGATTGACTCTAATCCGATTTGAATGATTCTGAACCGATCTAAATTCATTTGAGAATAAGTCCTATCAAACAGGGCCTTAGAGCAATAGAAATGGAAGATCTCACAATTAAGTTCTTCAACTGCCACATCATATTTTGTCAATTTCAATGCATAAAAATTTAAATGCACAATGGAAGAACTCGATAATTTTTTTTTATATAAAATGATCTCAATCTAATATTATAACTTTTTCTCCCTCCTTGGTTTCCGTAAGAACTAGGTTCTTAAATAAGAACGTTATTCTTATATTTGGCCTTTCACAATGGATGAACTTTCAATTTAGGTTCTTAATTAATAACTCAAGACACAAGATCAGAACAACCATTCCAAATGATCTACAATCACATAAAACTCTTTGGTCCGAAATGTGAAATAATTATATCAGACATAGATAATCAAACATGAGATTGTTTCAGGTGGGGTTATCTCGCTAGGTGTACCATGTAGGGTCAATTCTCGGATCCATTCAATCTTCATGGTTGACTCGATTCTGTCAAGTTTGTTTCGTGACACTTCTAATCCCGATGATGTTGTTACCTTGTAGATTCCGGCTAAAAGCCTTAAAGTAAAGAATGGAGACCTTTCAATAGAACAAAGGCAAACTGACCAAAATGACTCTAACAGAGTTTCCATTATTCGTATTAACAATTACTCTATGAAGAATGTTTTTATGCGGTGCTTTGGTCAGGAGAACCTAAGATCATATCTAGAATAAAAAAATATGGTAATGCAATGTAAGAGGTCGAAAATCCGGGGCTCCTGATTGGACTCCACCGAGGGGTTCTTTCTCTCACGTAATTTAAATAACACTACCTAACCTACTGAGAGCTAACCTCACGTTTGTTGGATGTCAATTTTCAAGACGCTCACACGAGGGGATGACAGTCAGGGCCGAGCCTTTAAAGCAGGGAAGTACACCCGTTATCACAGTTAGGAAAGACACAGATGAGAAGGAGCTTTTACGTTACGCTTCAATAGAATTCCATTTATAAAGGGTAGAATACGCCCCATGATCGATCGAAGGCATCGTTTTTAGCATGTCTCGAAATGGGGCCCCTCACTAGTCCGGCTAGCTAGTGAGCGGTAGGTTAGGAATTTAGGATCGTCAGTTTCCAAGTCGAATCTTATCAGGTTTATGAGAACTCAATCGATCAAGTAGAGTCGCCAACGATTAGCCAACATCCATATTAACGGATCTCATCAAATCGTATTTCGGGTCAATATCTTCCGGTTACTCGTAAGGAGCCTTGATCTAATAAAATTGGGCATATGAACTTAGTCACCCTTCAATCCAAATCCAAATCCAAATCCAAATCCAAATGCACCCAAAACCCACACCTTTTATTGTCTTTTCTTAAAACAACCCTTTTGTTCCTATCCCATTCTCTCCCCCAAAACAAAAAGTAAACTTCTTTCCATTTTATCCACTCTCTATGATCCTCATCATCATCAACCCTCAAATTCCAACATTCCATCAATTAATGTAATCATACATTAAACTTCAAACACAATCAACAGCATTTCTCATCCCCCCAAAAATCCAACAAATATGCAGAATCATACCACCATTTCACGTCACCCAAACCCCAAAAGTTTGCATCTTTCACCATGATTATACACCCAGTAAAAACCCATCAATCAATTTCATAAATTGTGGTACAAAAATGGTGGAAGAGGAGAGAGAAGAAGAGAGTAGTAGTAGTAATAGTAGTAGTAGTATGGCAACAAATCCAGCGGCAAGAATAGCAAGTGGGTCAAGGTCATCATGGAGACACGCAACCAATTTCCAGAGAGATTTAATGGCCGGTGCTGTTATGGGTGGCGTAGTCCACACGATTGTTGCCCCCATTGAAAGAGCCAAGCTTTTGCTTCAAACCCAAGAGAGTAATTTGGCTATTGTTGCTGGGAGACACACCAAGTTTAAGGGTATGCTTGATTGTATTGTGCGTACTGTTCAAGATGAGGGTTTTCTCTCTCTTTGGAGGGGTAATGGTAGTAGTGTTCTTCGCTATTACCCTTCTGTTGCTCTCAATTTCTCTCTCAAGGTATCTTTGCTCTATTCTTTTTATTTCTTTTTTCGTTGACGATTCATGTTAGCTGACCCGAAATTGTTTTAGTTTTCCGTTTTCTTTGTAGTATCATGTGATGTGATAATAGTTTATTAATTTATGAAATTAGTATTATGTGGCCTTCATGTATATGCGGGTTTTGCTGAATGTTCATAGTATTGTGGTTTGTGGTTGTTTTTCGGGAATTAAGGTGAAATCTGCTCAAAGACGGGGAATTTGTCGTGTTTTAGCTTGAATTTGGATGTTTGGAGTAATGTGTATGAGTTTTGAGTATAAGATTTGGCTGAAATGCGTTCTATGAAGTCGGAAAAAGTGAGGATTGGTGTTTAGACGGGTGTTGTTGGAGGGTTTAGCTAAGTGGAGCTTGTTTTGTTATGGACAAGTTGGTGAGTTTGGAATAATGAAGCAGCATTGTCTTCGATCTGGCGAGATAAATCCTCTATAAATTATTTATTTGGAATATGACAAAGCTTTCCGCATGGTTTAGGCTTTCATTTTGCAGTGGTTGATGGGTTGTATCACCAGTCACTGGATTGCGGTTTAAGTTAGATAGCATATCGACTATGTGTTTTTGTTTGGATCCGTCAATTCAGGTTTAGACGTTGTGCTCTGAGTGTACAAGGAGTGTTACATTGTTTGAGGAAAAAGGATACATTTAACTGAGAACATGGCCTATTTCCAAAAGCTTAATATGATCTGGAATGATGGGCAGAAGCAGATATGAGTTTTTTTTTACCTCGAATATTGTAAGCATATTCTGAACTTGTATCTATTGACTAATGTAGTTTATTAAACTTTGAAATGTTATCATTTTGGATGATGTGCCCAACACTGTGCTGCTCTACTTTGGGGTTGTTTGGATCATGTTCTCTCTAGGCTCCTGAGTGTCATCATATCTACCCAAGTTAAAATCTGTGTTTGCTTCAAGCACTTAGTTCCTTGTGGAGAATCACATGGTAGCTCATGTCTTGTGGGTTTACTAGTTCAATCTATGACAGAAGGGATGCCTGGAGTATGTATCATAGACAAGTATCTGAGAATTTTCATTGAAACACACGGGATATCCAGCTCAAATATGATTCCCGCTGGTCGAAGAAAAATTGCATCTTTTGACGTGAATGGCCAGAAACCTCTTTTTTTTTTCTGTCGAAGCTTTGAATCAATTTTAAGGGCGAAGATGAAAGAATAGATGTTTCTTGGTTTGTCCGTGTCATGGTTGTGTGGCAGTTTTGCACATTTTTGTGAACAAAGGGTATGTGAAAAGCCTTTGACAATGCAATTTATTTAGGTGCTCTAAAAAGCTGAAGCTTCATTTGATAACGTGTAATCAATTTTGAAAATGGAAAGTAATAAAAGATAAGAAGAAACTCCGTATTTGATTTTGTGGATTGTGCAACGAATGCCCAACTTTTTGATTTCAACGAAATATACATTGGATCAATTTGACTTTGTTTAAAAAGGAGTAAGGCTATTTGTATATGTGATATACATTACAAAACATATATGAGGGGTAGTATGGGTATCTTTTATATTTTTATGTGGTGAGATTGAGGAGAGAGAATTGGAATATGGTGGGACATATGAATAAAAAATTAGGGATATACATTTAGAAATGTATATGGATATACATAAAGACTTTCTCTTTAAGAAGTACTATGCTAAATTTCAGTTCACTTTACGGAAGGGTACAAGGGCTACTGACAGTCTGTCAAATTTATGTCTTTCTAACTCTACCATTGATCCAAGGGTACATGGGCAAAGAGCGGTACCACTGTCAATCTGTCAAAATTACTGTCCATTTGTCAATCTGGCAAAATTGGGTCTTGAAATCCACCATTGACCTATTAGTCATAATGTGACAAACTTTTTTTTTTTTTTTCTTTTTATGAACTGTGTCCATCTCTATTACCCTTGTGTCGCTCTCAAGTTTCTCTTTCAAGGTATCTTGCTCAATTTCAATTTTCACCGTAATGGTTTTGTCAAATATTTTCTGTGAATAAAGATTTCATGCTTGTATATTTATTTTATTTTTTTCATTATTTTTTTTTTTTTTGTAAAAATGGTCGATTTTATTCATCCTTGGCGGGAAAACAAAATCAGATTTTACAAAAAAAAGTGGTTTCCTCTACGAGACCAACTCCTAATTGCCATTTAGGCAATCTACTATCTCATTATGAGTACAACCTTTCATTAAAGTTAGAAGCCTTATACTAACAATGCTTTGAATATTCTTCACTAGACTCATTTCCGATTGCTCTTTATCTCCAAAGGTTCTTGCATTCCTTTCACTCCATATGCCATGGATAGTTGCAGTTAAGCTTGAAATGTACCAATTAAAGTGCCAGTGTTTCCTCCTCCTCCTGCTTGCACTCCATTTTATCTCCCTTTTTAGACTCCATGCTCTTCTCTTAATTCCTATCCAACCTAGTACTGCTTGCCATACCCTTTTGGAGTAATCACAATTAAAAAAGAGATGATGATGATTCTCCATGTTGCTCTTGCATAAACATCTATTGACTATAACTAAGCCCCTCCTGCAAAGATTATCAATGGTTGGCAGACACTGCTGCACTGCCAGATTTGCACTGAATTTGTGCCTGGGAAAGTTTGTGCTGTTCCAAATCACCTTATACCACCTTTTCTTCTTCCTTTTTCCCCTGAAGTACTCATATGCTCTCTGCACCTTGTATATTTGTCTCCCAGGCTTTGATCAATTTCTCAGCATTTTCCTTGCACCCTGCTTTCTGCAAGATTTCATCTCTTAATTTCAAGGCACCTTTCCAGCTTTCTGAGTCCCCTTCTTTAACACTTACCTCCCAGATACCGCTCTTCTGAAGATAATATGCTAAAATCCATTGCAGCCAAAGCCCCTCTTGCTTGGTAACTATTTTCCATATCCATTTAGCCATTAAGGCTTTGTTCCAAGCTGGAACCTCTGTAATCCCAAGACCTCCTGTTTTTGGAGAACACATACCCTTCCAGCTCTTGAAAGTTAACTTTCTGCTCCCCTCTGCTATATTCCACAGGTATCTTCTACTGCTACTATCAATCATAAGAATGATATGCTGTGGGAGAATAAATCCTGAGCTCCATAAGTTTTCTATGCCAAAAATGACTGAGTTTAAGCTCAACCTTTCCAGCATAAGACAGTGTACATGTCAGCCATCAATCTGCTTGGATTCAGAGGGAGTCCTAGATATCGAAAGGGGAAACTTCCCTCTGAAAGCCCTGTGGCTTTAAGAATTTGATCTTTAACAATGCTTGAAACACCTCCAAAATAAATGTCTGTTTTAGCTGGATTTGCCACCTGAGATTTTTTCAAATTTGTCTAGACATTTTATTGCAGCTTGCACTGAGGGTACATCTCCCCTTGTAAAGATCATAAGGTCATGTGCAAAAACCATATGAGTTAACTTGACTCTTGCACATTTAGGATGGTATGAGAATTGAGCTTCTTTGGACATCTCTCTGAGGTGTTTAGATAACATCTCCATGCTTAGAACAAACAAATAAGGAGACAGAGGATCTCCTTGTCTAACACCACTCTTACCTTTGAAGAACCCTTTAGCAGTCCTGTTGATTTTCAAACTGAACCATGTTGAGCTGATGCACTTTATGATCCAATTCACATACTTCTCTGGAAATTCCAAAGCTGTCAGCATTGCTCTAATAAACTCCCAATTGAGAGAATCAAAGACTTTTTTTTATATTAATCTTAATCCTCATCAGACATCTGGAAGAGATGTTCTTCTTTCTGTATCCTTTAAGCAGGCCTTGGGAGACCATAATGTTCTCAAAAATACTCTTGTTTAGCACAAAAGTTGTCTGCTTCTTCCCTATCAACTCGGGTAAGACTCTTTTCAGTCTGTTTGCCAAAATCTCGCTAATTATCTTGTAGAATGTTGTGCAGCATGATATTGGCCTGTAGTCTGTGACAGAACTAGCATTATCCTTCTTTGGTATAAGAGCTACAATGGTTGCATTTGCTTGTTTTCTGAGCTTGCATTTCCTAAAGAATTCCCCCACAGCACTGCATAGATCTTTTCCTACTATGTCCCATGATTTCCTCTTCCTTTACTTCTCCACAAAATTCCTTCCGAAAATCTGACACAGTACTTCCTTTTGAGATATAAGTATTCTCAAACTCAATTACAGGCTTTTCCTCTCCTAGCAAGCTTTTATAATAGTCTGTAAAAGCTTTGATAATAAGTATATTGAATTTCTGTTTCGATGAAATCATCACATGATGATGCATTTTGATTTATGGAATAGTGTTATGTGCCCTTCATGTATAGGCTGGTTTTGCTGATTGTTGGTACTTGGTAGTATTGTGGTGTGTGGGTTGTGGACTTGTGGTTGGAATTGTGGTGAAATATGCTCAGATACGGAAATTTTATCAGGTTTTTGCTTGATTTTGGATATTCGGAGTAATGTGCATGAGTTTGAGTATAAGATTCAGCTTAAATGCTCTTTAGCATTTGTTAGAATTGGGAATCGGTGTTCAGACGGCTACTTTTGGAGGGGATAGCTGAGTGGAGCTTGTTTTCCTTATGGACAAGTTCATGAGTAAAATATAATGAAGCACTAATCGGACTGATCTGCTGAAAAAGACTGCCCTGATCTGCTGATTACATGAGTGTAGGATTATTTGAGCTTTGTTGGAACTTTTTAGAGGTAGGAGAATAAAACATTAGAGAAATTTTTACTGGTTAAACTTATCTAATCTCAACTAATTAAGCCGCTTAATATATATTGGTAGACATTATATCTCCTAATAACAAGCAACTTCTCCTAATCAATGCCCACATTGCACGTAGCCATAATTCCATAACAACAAACAATGCCACTAACTTTAATTCTTAGGTGTCATTAGCTAAAATATAGAAAGAAACACAAAATAACTTTGACTAATTATTTTTGGATCATAATTCCAACACTCCTGATTTAAATTCTTTAGGAGCAATCTATAACGTTCCACATAATAGATAATAATATAATAAATATTATTAATGTAGTATCTTGGATAGATAATAATATAATAAATATTATTTACGTAGTATCTTGATATCCAAGATACTACATTAATAATATTTATTATATTATTTTCTATTACCACATTGTTATGTCCTTTGTCCTTAGTCCTCACAGTCTTCAATTTTGTCCACTCCCCTAGAATGAACACTTTCACAGTTGCCTTTAATGCGATTTTTTGACACTTGAATTCCAATCTCGCCTTCGTATATACCGTCATCTTCATGGAGCACTTCTCTCCATCCTGTGAAGCACTTCTTTTCACCTTGTGATGCACTTCTTGTCACCTTGTCGATGCACATAATTACCAACTACGCAGTGGAGCACTTCTCTCCAACAATGTTCAAGCACTTCTCTCTAACCCTCAAATTATGGTGCACTTCTCACCAATTCCTTTTGCAATTCGGATGCTGCACCCTACTCTCTTTTTTCCTTTTCACTCACCAAGGCTCCGTTGCCTTAAGCATCTTGACCACATATAACTTCTTTTGTTTGTCACTAGTTTCACAAAGCTGCATTGGCTGATAAAACCATTCACCTTTTTTTTTTTTTTAATTAATACTATCAAACACTCTATCTTGATCTCTCTTTTGTGAATTTCACTCAATTATTAAACTTTGAGATGAAGATTGATAGCAGCGAAAAATTTGATCTTCCCTTTTGGAACCGAACCTGGCTATTTGAGTGCAGGTGGCTGCCATGCCTACCCTCTCATCTCAAGTCCTCCGATACCACTTGAGTATAGTTTATGGGTAGGACTGTAGGGGAGTAAAACATTCGAGAAGTTTAAACTTACTCATTCAATTTCAACTCATTGAGCCCCTTATTATGTGCATTACATCTCCCAATAACTAGCAACTACTCCTAATCAATTCCCACATCTCACGTAGCCATAATTCCACAACAACAAATAGTGCCCACTAACTCTAATTTTTTAGGTATTACTAACTAAATATAGAAACAAACACAAACTAACTTTGACCAATTATTTTTGGATCATAATTCCAACATTGAGGAAATGGATACGTATAAGTGTTTAATTGAGCGGTTCGTTTTCAAAATTTAATCGTAAACTGCAGTGATGAGCAGGAGCAGATTTGATTATTATCTTTTATTGATTTGGGGTTGTCTAGATCATGTACTACTCCTCAGTAACTTCATGTAGACCTGAACTCATTTTTTTTTGTTTGAATCTAGCACTGAGTTCCTTGTAGAGCATCACATGGTGGAATTCTTTGAAGCTTTAACTTAGTCAACTGAAAGAGGTTATCTCTTGTGGGTTTCTAATTTAATCTCTGACAGAAGATGGGATGTGTGGAGAAGGGTATCATAGACAAACACCTGAGAGTCTTCATTATACTGGATTCCTAGCTCAACTATGTTTTCAGCTGATTAAGGGAGCTTTTGTGTCATTCGACACGAATAACATGAAGCAGCCCTTCTGTTTGTTGACGCTGCAAATCTATTTTAAGAATGGCAATGAAAGAATAGAAGTTTCTTGATTGGTTCCATTTACATGGTTATGTGGTGGACTGGTGGTTTTACAAATTTATGTAAAGAGATGGATGGTAAGTTAAAGATCTGAATGCAAATAGGTAAAAGGGAGCTGAAACTGAAAGTCCATTGAGAATGGCAGTTATTTTGTGCCCCAAACAGAGGAAGCTTCATTTGATGAATGGTAATCAATTTTGGGTAATCAAAGGAAGCTTCATTTGATGGTCTCTCAGTAGAGATGTTACCACAGGTACCCCTAGATTGGTGCATAGCCCCTTGACACAGTCCTTAGCCAAAAGCTACGATCTGGCTATAGAACAAGGAGTCAGAAGTGAATTACGAGTCGGACTTCCGTAGAGGCATAACCTAACTCTGTTCAACGGGAGTCCAAAGGAGAAGTGGTTTTGGGATTTGATTTTTGTGGATTTATATACATCCAATGCCAATTTCTTGTGAGATGATTAGCTTATTGTAAAAAAACTTCTCCCCCCTATTCTCCCATTATGGTGTTCGAAAGGAAACCTCTTCTTTCTTAGAATTTTTGCTGGAGGGGGAATTTGGGAATCACAATATCTTTTTTTTTTTATTATTATTTGTTTTAATAGGACTGTCTTTGATTTCAACAAACAAAGCATGTATTGGAGCAATTTGAACAACTTTTTTTAAAATATTATGTTTAATTTCAAATCACTTGAGGGAAGAATTCAAGGGCAAGGAGCGTTTTTATTGTCAGTCTGTCACCATTGTCTTTTGAAATCCACCTATTGACCTATTAATCATTATGTCATCAAATATGAATGACCTGGTGTTAACGTGTGCCATACCTAACACTATTCTTCACTATTTTCAACCATTTTCCCCCATGTTTTGTAACAGAGTGAGTGATAGATACATAGTTAAGAATCGGCTAACAAAGACATATCTCTGGTTCGGATGTGCTGTCCCTAAGAATCTTTGAATGTTGATGCCAGAATTTCAGTAAAAGACATTTGAGGTATTACAAATTAGTTTCCGCGTCATTCTATGGAAAAGGTGTGTTCGTGTTGTTTAGCCACTTGATATGGGCAGGAAACATATCCAACTTGGGGTTATTTTCTAGGAAAGAGGGTTGATAAAGTTCTCTTCGGAAGTATTTGATATGTACAAGTATACTTATATGTTCTACTTTGAGGTTTGTGATGCAGACTTCATTTAAGTTACTCCCCTTGTGTTTAGTTATCTATAACTTTTGAACCCACAAAAAAAAAAATATAATTCAGTTATAATACAGACAAGTTCACTGATATGGAATCCCAAGATAGTAGGAATGGATATCTTATAATTCCAAAGGGTGCACCACGACGGTCACAGGGCTGATGTAAGGGTTAAGTGAGCTAGCTATTGTTTTTGGATGTTCTAAGTTGGGGGTCAATATTTCTTATCTCTCTGCGTATCATATTATATAGAGTCGTGCTAGGAGGCACGCAATATCAAAAGCAAGTAGATTTTGCTATATGAGAATTCCTCATACTTCACTGTCATCCTGGGTGGCAATTTTCCTTTTCTGTGTAAACTCGGATTCTAATTAATTTGGCAACTGTGATTAGCTTAGCATGACTGGTATATTCATGCTCTAGTCCTGTGTTTCTTTAAGACTCCTACAAGAATGGCGATAATGAGGGCCAAGCGTACTTTGTTTAGACTTACCAATATGTCTATGATTTGAGCTGATGATGATGGACGTCAATGTGGGAAGCGAGTTGTAAGGCCCATGAGTTTCTCTTCAGTCTAGTAATAGGGAGTTGCAAATGTAATTAGCTACCAGGTACATGGCTTCTATTAGGGGCTTCAGCTCTACTGTTTTTTTCTTGTTTTTCTAGGCTTTATGTTTTAATCTTTTGAGGGCGTGTTGTCTGATTGTACTATCTTCTTCTCTGAAAGTAGCTATCTTCGGATTGTCTCCTGGTCGGTTTTTTAGGCAGTTATTGAGATTGGGATACTAAATGTTAAGTCTCAATGGATGATGTAGCTTTCCCCGGACCCTCGCTTAGCGGGGACGCCAATGTGCGCCGGGCTGCCCTTTTTTTTTTTTAATGGATGATGTAGCTGAAACAGTTATTAGACTTATATTTGTGATTGATATCTTATGCTTCTATTTGCTTTAAATACAAAATTCTTTGGTGTGTAACTGTGTCCAAACATATTAGCCGAAGTTTTAAAACTACATGCAGTAGGTCATCCTAGGAGCTTTGTTTTGTATCAGAGAGCTTTCCAGTGTATGAAGTTAAGCTACCAACTTAGCTGGTGGAAAGGATTTGCTCAACTTACTATTACTAGATGTTATCGCCCAATGGTTATACCATGCTCCTGGGAGCAAAAGCAACATGGTGGTCCTTCTTACACTAGAGGGGTAGGGACCACACTTAATTAATTTATTTAAGTGTGGTCCCTACTCCCTACTCCTTCATTGTAAGAACTAAGAAGGACCACCATGCTTTTTGTGTTCCGGGGAGCATGGTATAATTTACCGTTATCGCCAGCCCCATGATTATCTTTTCTATAGCTGCCACAGACCCTATGATCAATTGAAAGTTGGGAACTTTGACCTATTTAAGTTCACTGGATAAATTATGTCAAGTTTCTTTAGGAGCAAGATAGAGTGAAAAAAATAAAGAGCAAGATAGAGTGAAAGAAAAAGAGCAAGGTAAAGTCTCAGGAAAATCAGATTAAACATTTTTTTTTTTTTGAGAGACACATTTAATTTTTTCATACAGGGAAAGACCTCTTTCTTTTATTTGACAACTTGATGTATCACCACACTGTTGTTTACGTGTGAAAAATCATTCATCTTATATGTTTCTTATTGCAGGATCTTTATCGTAACATTCTGAAAAATGAAGATGATGGCCCACCTATAATGTCGGGCACAGCTGCCAACTTCTTTGCCGGGGCTGCAGCTGGTTGTTCAACTTTGGTCATTGTTTATCCGCTTGATATTGCACATACCCGACTGGCTGCAGACTTGGGGAAAGCAGATGCTCGTCAGTTTCGGGGTATATACCACTTCATGAGTACTGTCTATAGGGTTGATGGGATTCGTGGTCTTTACAGGGGACTCCCTGCTTCTTTCCATGGAATGGTTATCCACCGCGGGATTTATTTTGGTGGCTTTGATACTATTAAAGATATTCTCACCAAGGAATCTAACCTAGAGTTAGCACTGTGGAAGCGTTGGGTAGCAGCGCAGGCAGTGACCACCACAGCCGGGCTGTTGTCTTATCCATTTGATACTGTTCGTAGACGGATGATGATGCAATCTGGACTTAAGAAGCGAATGTATGACAATACCTTTGATTGCTGGAAGACTATATACAGAACAGAAGGGTTCAAATCTTTTTACCGAGGTGCCGTTTCAAACATGTTTCGGAGTACTGGTGCTGCTGCTATCCTGGTTCTATATGATGAAGTAAAGAAGTTTATGCATTGGACTGGTGGCTCAGACAAGACTTGATTTTTTTTTGTTTCAGTTACTGATTTTTATGCGTGGAAAATTCCGTTGACACCTTTGGCGATACAAATTGCATTCATCTGCCATCAATGCCTTCTTGGCCTTGGTAGCCTTACACCCATTCAGCTGACCAATAAGTGAGTAAATTAGATTCATTCTTGAATGTACATATTGCATCAGAACTGCAGCGCGGCGTTTGCTGGTATGTGCATTCCTTATTTCTCCTCATAGTTCAACTATGATGCCGCTGCATGTAGAGAGCGCAAGTTTTTTTGAACATTGAATCTTTATACAGATGAAAATTTAATTCTAAATCTCCTCCGTCGACCTTGTTACACAATGCCTTAAACACCATCACGTTGTGTAAAGGTTGTTATAACTGTGTGTGTACAAACTTCTTACGATTTTCATTTTCTACGAATTAGTGCGTGTGACCGCATGTAATTACTAATCACATGCATCTCCAGTTTACTACAGTAGGGATGACAACAGTCGTAGAAAGCAGTCGGCCCAGTAGGGAATACCAACATGTAGAAAGGGCCTGAAAACTCAAAAGTAAGGTTATAATTGTGGTAGATAGAGTCAGTGCACTTGTATCAGTGAGGTCTCCACTGAAGGGATTTATAATGATGGAGACAATTATCACAACATGCTTGGAACAACGTTTCCCGTCATTCGTATCAAATTGTATTGACATTTGCGCCTAATGTACGACCCGAACAGACAAACTGTAGTTGACTCAGGTAATGTGACCATAATCACTGTTGGGGAGACACCTGCTCAGGTAGTGCTACAATAATAGTATGAAAGAAGAGAAACAAATAGTGGAGCATTTGGGATGTTATTGATTCTGCTTGGATTCTAATGGTAATTAGCTTGATGGTGGGATCTTTATTCTATTAGTCTACTTTGTTGAAGGGTGCTGAGTGATATGTGCAGGATCTCAAGGTGATGTCATGTGAATCTTTTTTTCTTTTCTTTGAGTACAAAATTTAAGTACTACTAGCAAAATTAAAAGTCAGCAATTTTTTGGTAAAAAACAATGGGCTGCCCATTGTTAAGCAACCATGATCCACATATGGCTGCTAGGAATTAGATTGAGGTTTTCTAATTTTCTTGGGATTATAGGAGCATTGTCAAGGGTGGGCTGCTCAATTTGTTGGAAAAATAATGGGGAAGTTACCAACTAGAGACATATTGATTGACTATCCTCACTTAATTTGTAGCATTGCGTTATAGATAGTGCAGGTCAGGTGTCCCATTTCTGGGTTAGGTTTTATAGAGTTTGTAGTAGTAGAAGAATATTATTTCTAGCATTGTTTTACCAACAGTTTGGGGATCTCTTCAAGTTATTAATCTACAAAGTCTGTTGAGTAAAATACAAGTTTAGATGATCTCTGTCTCTTACAATTTGCGAGGAGTAATATAGATGACGAATCTAAAATGACATGGTAGTATATGACTACAATGCAGTACATTGTAGTGTTGTACTTGTACTACACCTTAGTACTTCGAAGGTTAGCAGTCCTCGAAGGAAGGGCAGTGAATAGAAATAGAGGTAGAGAATCTGTGAAGCAAGAATTGTTTATCTCTATATACTTGACTTTAGGTGTAAGGGGCTTTGCCCCTAGAATTAGTTATGACGTAGGAGAGCGCTGATCCATTTTTCAAAGTAGATTTTACGTCTTGCGTATCAAACTATCAATTTCCAGAGTGCTGTCCCGTAGAAGAGGATTTTGGAAATTACATTAAACACCATTACAATTCGAATGATATATCAAGGTTATTACTATTAAACTGAGTAGTTGCAAATTCGGCGGTCTTTAATTGGAGGGCAATTACATTTATATTATACTAGTAAATTCCGATGGTTAACATTGTTACGTATTTACGCATACAATCTTGTGTGAATAGTGATTACGTGCACCACCCTGTGACTGTAGTCGATTATGATAATACATTATTCCTTTGGAAGTGGAAATATTATGCGTGTTTTAGACTCTTGATTTTACCCATGAAGGTTGAATGGTCATACAAAAAATGGGAGCAGATCCTCACCCCTGAATCCCTGATGTCCATGATTTGGGGCTGCCAAGCTGTCCATGGTGAGTACAAATTATGTAAACGAAAATGATAAATAAGGATACATTTAATGATTGCTCGAGCTGATTGGAATAAAACTTGCGTGGATCTTGTGTGACATGACACATGTGACTCCCACAAGTCTACATTAACGTTTACTCGCTACTTTACTTTAGCATATAGCTGAAATAGAATTCGAGTAAATCTTCTTTGCTACTCCAAACCTTACTCCCTTTAATTTGTTTGGCTATAAACTGCGTGAAGTCTTTTGGTACACTTGTTAAGAAGGTTGTACATACCACGGAGTAATTGCGTAGTTGAATCTCCAATTTTTTGCATGTAGGGTTAGCTAAAACTTTTATTTAACCCATCATGCAATGTTTTTAGAACTTTGGTTAGCTGATCAATGATACACCTCTCTCAAAAAGTGTGTTAAGCGGCCATATGCAGCCGAGAGAGTTTTTGGTACATCCATTTTATTAAAATCTTGTTGATTCAACCATAGTACAATAGTTTTGAATGTTCATATTATGTACTCCCTCCATTCATTTCCAAGCTTCATGTTGCTTTTTGCACAAAGTTTTAGCAATGAATTAAAAATTATTAAAAGCAACTAGGAGAGGGACATCCAGCACTCAGGAGGCCTCTCATTGGCTTAAATGTTGCTAAAACTGGAAACAGGGAGTTTGGTTGTGAATTTTTCTAAAAGGAAAACAGGAAGTTTGGAAATGAATGGAGGGAGTAATAAGTTATCGAGACTTTAAATTAGTTGAGGCACAAAATAAGACATACAGAGAACAAAACTTACAAAACCTGAATAACCAAACAGTAGACGCATTCTAATTGATCTCATAACCTACGTGAAAGAAAGATAAAAATACATGTGCATTTGTGCAGTGGCGAATCTAGCCCCAGAAACTTGGGGTAGCCTTTTTAGTACAAATTAGTTTTTTTTTTTAAAAAATCCTATTTTTTTGGAATTTTTTAGGCAATATTTTGACGTTTTCGGGGAATTTGGGGTAGTTTATAGATTTTGGAGTTTAGGGTGACGCATTGTATTGTATAGTGTCAAAGTTAAAACAAAGTTGAAAATGAAAGTTATCATCTCGAGTAAGGTCTTTACTCTTTATCTCTTTATTATTGCTACTTTTGTTTTGGAAAATGCTCTAACATGTCGATTTTAATTTTCAACTTTGAAAAAAATAAATAGAAATTGCATATATGAAAATAATCTTCTTAATTTATGATTTACAGTGTGCTCAAGTATGAGGTTCTACTATTTTAGGGATGAGAGTGACCAACGAAAGTATGAATTAGAGTAGTACACGTTAATAATACGAACATTCTCCTGGATGAGTAATTATTAACGTGTATTACTCTAATTCTTAATAACGTTAATAACAGTAGTTCGTAATAAATGAGTTAGATTGACCTTCAACAATTGACTAAAATGACGAGTAAACTTTGGCAAAGAAACCACGGCATGTAATGATCTCATAAGGTGACATTTGTATAGAATTTTAGACTAAAGTGATGAACCGAGGTTCTTAAAGTGAAACTAAACCTATGGGATTAAGGAAACACAATAGAGTGGAGTGCTAAGTTTCAATTCTATCATTGATCCCTCACAAGTTGTAAAGATTAGTAAAGATTCAAAACATATGTTGTTTAATGTTACAAAGATTCGAAGGGGGCGGGACCCAAATCTTGAAAATAAGGCATTGCACGACAATATGACACCAAAGTATTTATACAAATGAAATTTTTAGGGAGATACGCACTCCTATAAGTGTGTGGTGGGTGTTATTGGGATTGTTTATGATGAGTGATGAGATCATGAGAGAGATAATAATACTGTACTAGTACGTCTTACTTTAACCACTATGATGTTTTTTTAAAGAAATTTGAAGGTGGGGTTATGACCATTATCAACCTCTTCTATCCCATCATTCTTTTTCCCTAATAGCAAATTAACTTTAGATGAATTTGAAGAGTGATTCTAGGTTACCCTTTTTGTTAGTCATCAAAGGAACTTAAACTTGCATTGTGAGGTAAGGGTTAGGGAGAGATTAGATGTGTTTTTAGAAGGAAATGTTGAGACCAATGTCGCATGTTAGCCAATCCAGTATTTCCCGCCTAAAAGTATATCAATAAGGAAATTGGTAAAGATAAAATTGTGTGGTATTAGGAACCAAAAAGTGAAGTACACCGCATGATATTACAGTGACGACCACAACCCGCGATTCTTTTTGTATGAATCAATCGTACTCCCTCCTATTTTAATTGATCTTCCCCTTTATTTTGCGGTTTTTGACAAGGCATATTGGGAGCCATGCATAGATCAAATAAAATGTTTACTTAAAAATTAACACATACTAGTTTTAAACCCGTGCATTGCACGGTTAAAATATTATATCGTACGAAATACGTAATGATTATTTTCTTTTCTTTTAGATAAAAGTTGTAGTATTATCCTTATTTTTATTGTCTCTCGTAGCCACTCCATTAACAACTGCTAAAGACATCACTGGGTAGGTATAGTATGGGACACAAATGAGGGCGGAAGTTGGTATATGATGTAATGGTTGGACAAAAGTAATTATATCAGGTGTGGTATGATCAAATTTTGCTACATGTAGTTCAACTAAAAATCCTATATCATATTAACTAATTAAATGTTTGTTAGTTAAGATGTCTTCCCATCTCACTGAATCACTTATGGAGTATTACTTTATCTTTATCTAATATATTTATTTTTGTTTTTTTTTTACGCATTTTTCACAAAAGTCTCAATTTTGACGATATATTTCAACCTAATTCATACTTCATTTAACTTTTCAAACATATATGTGTATAGATCTTATATTGAAGAATATTTCGACACGAATTTATTGATACATGTATCGTAATATTCTGATATATGTAGCCCAAATTATAACAAATTATGTACGTTTCATGTACATAACTTTATTTGAGAGTTTTATAAATATTGGACTCTCTCTGTGCATTTTTTTCATTTCTAGTGCGTCGTGAGAATTTCTTAGTTCAAGATGCGTTGTAAAAATTCTTTTAATACTTTATAAAAAAAAAAGCCTCTTTTATATATATATTAATACATTAGATTTTAGGATATTTTGTCAAACACTCTCTTATAAAAGGTTGAATTTGTCAAACACTCCCTTTTATATATTTTTTTTGTCAAACGCTCCCTTATATAACCAATTGTTTGTCAAACACTCCCAAATGAACATTCCCGGCCACAAAAAGTCAACTTTCCGGCGTGACCACCGTCTAGGACGTGACTTTAGTTGGATTTGTCTTTTTTTTTCCTTTTCACCATCTTAGATGCGTTTTGTCCCTCTAAATATTGAAACATGAAAAAAAAGAGTGGAGGGATATGTAAAAAAAAGGCAAAAAAGAAAATGAAAATTAAAAGAAAAAGACAAATCCGATTGAAGTCACTTGTTAACGGTGGTCATGCCGGAAAGTTGACATTATGTGGCCGGAAATGTTCATTTGGGAGTGTTTGACAAAAAAGTGGTTATATAAGGGAGTGTTTGACAAAATTATTTATATAAGGGGGTATCTAACAAATTCAACCTTTTATAAGGGAGTGTTTGACAAAAAATCCTAGATTTTATTCAGCAGTGCATTCTACTAGTTGCAATTGATTTTAAGTCAAGTGGGTTTTTCATTTAGTCTGTATACTAATCCTAATATTGCTAATCAAAGACTGCAAAACAAATGGTAAGATCATTTAGAATAAGAGGGAGTATGAAAGTTTACAATATTGACATATTGTTACATGGTCGTGTGAAAAAAGAAATAAATAAACGTACAATATCAATTCTTATCTACTAGTTCGATAATTTCTTAGTAACGCACACCACAAAAAGATCTTGCATCGTAATACCAAGACGCCTTCCACCCAGACTCTACTTTTAGTCTTGATCGAAGTTAACCTAACATATCTTTAATTGTCAAACCATGTTACTTGAGTTACATATGCCCTATACATTATCAGCGCTTCAAGTTCTATAAGTCTATATGTTCAGCGGTTAAGAGATCGGGAACACGATATAAGAAATTGTAGAGCCAAAATGGTGATTAGGGGGTGGAAGCTAGATAGATAGTTAGAGATTTTTGGTTTGTTTGTACCACACGCGCCCATGTGTCTCCATCAATATCAAGAGCCAAACACATCTCTTTACGCACTTACCCTTCCTAGCCTACACCACCAATCAGCAATTTCTCTCTCATTTCCCTCGACATATCTCCCCCTCCCTCAAAATTCAATCGTCTCTGTACACCACCGCACATCAGCACCCGCAAACCGTCGACGACATTCTCCATCAACCACTATGAAGCCCAGGACAAAGCGTTAAGGCCATGTATGTTCATATCGCGACACCGAAAAAGGGAGCATAAACCATTCCAGCCACCTTAACAATAATATTATAGTTATGAAAAATGGGTTCCCACATTAGAAAGAGAAAGAATTAATTGGTAGGTCGAGCTGTTACAAATGGAAATAGAGCAACCTTGCGACTGCGAGTTGATCATATGGTCAAAAGTACCCAGGTCAGCCGCCTAGCGGGGGCAAGATCTTGTAGTTCGACCATGCTTGCTGCCAGCCTGCCATACACAACCAGGACGTTAGTTTCTTAAGAGGGATTGAATGTTGGAACAGAGGCGTCAAGTCCAAACAATGTTGGTTGATATGTGCGAGATGATGAACGACGTGATATTAATACAATACTAGATTTAAGTGGAGATTTAAAGAGATATAAGAGACTCATATAAGGGATAGATAGTGCTTCCTTGTAACAACCCTAAATTTTCGCTATCTTTAAATACAAAAAAATAAAGGATTGTTATGCCGCCATTGACTGTCAAGTCGACGGCAAGGCTAATTTAAAACAAGAAGAACAAATGACAGCGGAAGACTTCTAGCTGAATCTACAAATCGGGAATTAAACCAAAAGATAAACTGCAAATCGTCCCCAATGCAAATATGTGACGACTCATCAAAACGCCCAACATGCAATGACGCTTCAACCATACAGTGCATCTCAATCTGCAAACTTGTCAACTACGCCACCAAAAGGATGACACAGGCTCCAGAATAGGGTAGGGACACAAACCAAAACAAAGAACGCCAGCACAGGCTGAGTAAGACACTTAAGCGATACAAAACAATTAAGATACGCACCTTACTGGCGCGTAGCTAACAAAGAATAGACAAAGTTACGCAAAGGAGGCAAGAGCCTGAAACGGGGCCTGACACGAGTCGTGCTCTTCAAAGCACGAGTCGTGCTCAAGTCAGTGAGCTCGAAAATACAATGTAACAACGGACACGTCTCTTGTACCCAAGACACGAGTCGTGTAGAGCGCGCACGTGGTATTCATCACCACAATAATCTTTGTTTATCTTTCTTTAAGTAATTTATTTGCGCAAGGGTTCTACTCCAAGCCGATCCAACACTAGAGCAACGAGAATAAAACGATCCTAAAGACCCGAGTGTGCACAACCCTCTTAGGGGGACGGTAGGACGCACAGTCCCTAAGAGGAAGTCATTTAGGAGACCGGTAGCTGATCTCCGGCCTAGCTACATATACCTTGATCAGAGGTTAATCGCTCTAGGTGGTTTAAACATCACAATACACATATAGTTATAATTTTGAAAGGGTAATGATTTTTCCAAGGCAAGAATAATTACTGCCAAGATAGATTCATTGAATTCGTTTCATATAATGGACATATGTATGTGACTCAGAAGATATTGATTTGTCTTGCCAAAATCATCAACTTTTTGAAATGGTATATGGGAAAGATGAAACGATCATACTCCGTATATGACAATTGTGGGAAGGTGCTCAGTTGTGCTGTGGTGTGTGATTTCGGTGTCTAGATCACATTAGTCTTTTATGATGTCATTCTATTGATTATTGCTTTCAATAAATTGAATTTACGCAACCGTCTCTATTATTTTTCGATTGCGGCTATTGGGTCGGGTTGGCCTGGTCTTGGTAGGGAGGTGATCCGCCTGAGGAAGTGGTTGCGGATCAGCCCTGTTGGGGCTGTGATCGGAGGTGGATTGACTCCTCCACCAAGTCTACGGTAGGGGATCTCCAACAGGAGAGTGAATATCAAGTGTAGCAGCCATTTTTTTCGTTTCTTATTGTTTATTTAATTGAGATTAGTTTTTTTTTAAAGAGGAGATTATTTGAGAATAGTTTAGTGTCGGGGGATAATTAATTAGATAATTAGTGTTTAATGGATAGAAAAATATAGGATTAGTTAATTAATCTAACACCGTTATAACAGAAGTTTGGTATAAGGGTACCACGTACGTGCACAAGTTCAAACTTCAAAGGTACCTTGTGCAGAAAGTTAGCAATTCAAATTGGGTACCATGTGCAATCGAGCAAAGTTCGGAAGGTAACACGTGAATTTTTCGTTTTTAAAATTAAAGATTATGGGAATCACCGAAAGCAAATTCTGTCATTTTATTTGGGTGCAGAGTAGTGGTGACATCATGTGGGAGAGAGTAATGGAGGATCCAGTTCCTCTTCCGGGAGAGGATCCACGCGTGAAATACATATCCGATCCCTTGATAGGAACATATCACTTGGTAAAATGACATGTGTATAATTGAAGAGACATGTTCTTAAGAAAATAATTTTCAAATAACTATCAAGTAAAAAAAACACCATATAATGAGACATGATTCATAGAATCGACATGATTCATAGAATCATACTCATTTCCAAGAGATATAATACAAATAACTGGATTTATGGTATCATTTCTATTCAGTGTATGTTCTCTAATTTATCAACATGTAGCATGTCCTAATAGGCTAATATTGATAAATTTAGAACCATGGACCAAAGACACATAATTACTCTAAAATTCCAACACATGCATGGCATTGAAGACGCAAGTCTCAAGTCGCTAGAAGCCGAGGATACAAGATCGAGAAACATGTTAAAGGCACGAGTCGTCGCCACATATACAACGGTGACTCGCAATAGTTTTTTTTTTTTTTGTACAAAACTAGGGTATGAGGATTTGAACCTATGACATTCCTTAGGCGAGTTGTGTTCCTAACCACTAGGCCAAACTTAATACTCGGTGACTCGCAATAGTAACTAACCATAATTCTTCAGACACTCGCGACTAAAAAGAATCTACATACGACCAGCGTGTCACATGACGAGTCGCAAGCCGATGTGTCACGTTTTCTCAGTCTACCTTTATTTCAAGTTTTCCACGGACCAAAGTTGCCCTTCTAACAAATTTAAGCTCGAGGTCGTTCGTTCAAAACCACTTGTTGGTCTCTGCACCGCTAGCCCTAATCTACAGGAGTATTATACATCGTCCAATTTAAACAAGCCCTCTTTAACCTAGTTTCAATTCAAAAGGTCTATAGGGTCGTCTTAGTTTATCTAAATTGGCTCAATTTACTAATTTATCAATAGCAAATGGCTTAATCTATATTGGAATGAACTAATGTTTTTTGTCCCGTTTTACATAATATTATTTTCGAGTTGTTTTGGGGGTTAATTAGACCCACATGAGAGAGCAAGTTGCATTAGAAAGTAATAATGTGATAGCAGAGTCCAAAGTGATTGGTGGTGTAGCCACATAATTACTAATAATCCGATTGGTCTGTTTCGTGGCATGGTGACAAATTTATTCTTGTCTCTTCGTATAGTTAATTGTTGGCCTTACAACTAAAGATCCCCATTTCATATCGTTCCTTTAGAATCTTATTGTTAGGCGCACCATAAATTAGCTGATAGGTCCTTTAGCTTGTGGAAGATGATTTGCGATCTCCATCTCATGTAGTAGAATGAGAATGACATGATACATGGTTATTTTGCCATTATGGTACTATTAGTATTAGGGCCGTCTGATTTTCACATATGGGGATATTGAATTGTGCGCGTGGCAAATTATGGGCATGTTTGGCCAAGCTCCAACTTCTACATAACTACTTCTCAGAAACAGTTTCTGAGAAACAGTTTTTGGAGCTTCTACTTCTAAAGAACAATTTTACACTAGAAGTGCTTCTCAGAAACCAGAAACAGTTTCTCAGTTTTGGGTGTTTGGCCAGTTTTCAGTTTCTAAGATCCAGAAACAGTTCAGAAACACTTCAGAAGGTTGGCCAAACACACCCTATGTAACAAGTGGTTTATGATGATATCTATGGCAGAGGTGGTCGTGCTCTAGTCGATTTGAGATCCTGCGGGGCTCGTTTGGACTGTGGGATGGGATTGGGGGATTAGAGGTGGTGTGATAAGAGTTGGGATCAGAAGATACGGAATTCAATGAGAAAGTTTAATTTCCTTGTGTGGATTAAGATGGAAATTGTTAGGATAAACATGAGAATATGTATCATCTTTACATATGTCCCTATCTAAATGTTAATAACTAGATGGAAAGTCCGTGCTTCGCACCGGACACCTTTTCATATTCTTTTTTTATTAAATACGGAGTAGTTAATTTCAAAATAAATAAATTATGATAACTGATTAAATGTTGGTTTGTTAAAATGTCTTCTAATCTTACTAATCACTTACGCGAGTATTACTTTATCTTTAAATAACACTTTTTTTTAACATTTTTTCAAATTACGTGTAAATTGATGTCTTAAACTTGTCGACATATCTCAACCAGGATCATACTTAACTTTTCAAAAGTATGTGTAAATGGATCTTATATTGACATACATTTCGACACGAACTTAATTATGATACATGTATCGTAATATTCTGATATACGTAGTCCAAGTTACAACTGTTTATATCATGTTTCATGTTGATAACTTTATCGCATAAGAATTTTACAAATATTGGACTGTGTGTGTGGATTTTTTTAATGTATTATGTGTATTACTTTAATACTTTAGATGAGAGTTTAACATATCTTGAAGTCACTCTCTGCATTTCTTGACCTCTCGACACCCTCCATGCGTGTTAAATTATTACCCCGTGCGTTGCACGATTAATATGTTATATCGTACTTAATAATCATTTCCTTCTTTTTGAATAACGGTTTAATGATTAGGGTAATGGAACAAATGTGTACACTCTCAATGCTTTTTATAATCCGTCTGTCTATTTATTAGTTTATCTCAAACTAAAGAATTGTGATAATTACTGATCGAATTGTGATAATAAAAATGTAATTATAATTTTACACAAATTTAATAAATACTTAGGAACTTAGCTAATACAGATGTATATCATACATATACGCAAACTAAGTTTTAGTTACGTATAAATACGTCCTTTATCTCTCCTCTCTCCTCAAAACCTATCCTCTACCCTCTCCTCTCTCCTGAGTCCTGGCCTCACTCTTCGAACCCACGGTGCAACACCCATGACCATCACTCCCAAAGTCCCAAGCATTAATCACCAACAACCACTGCGGTCTTAACCGTCCATCACCACCACCCATGTTCTGCCCCTTTCTCGATCTCTCACGTTACTCTTCACCCACCATATCATCCCCACTGCTCCGCCTTCCATCCTTAAGCGTAGCCGCCTCCATTCTCCATTGCCGCTCCTCATAACGACCTAAGTTGGCCTTGGAAGAGTGGAGAACTATGAGAGAGAAGATGAAAAGAAGAAAATGGAGGGGATGAAGAGGAGGGTGATGTCGCGAAGGGGTTTGGGCCAAGTCGCCGGAGAAGGACGGTACGAGTAGTGGTGAGTGGTGACCGGGGATGGACGGTGGGGCCAAGGGGGGACGTGGGTGGTTGTTTTGGTGGGTGGGGGAGGACAGAGGAAGTAGAGTTTTCGTTATTGTATACATGTCGTATTTACCGTATATATGTTGTATTTACATGAATATAAGATGTATAAGAATGGAAAATTAATTTTCTGGTCATTTTAATTTCCACAAAATAATTTTGATGACTAAAATTGGATGAGAAATTGAAGGAAGTGGTAAATTGCTCACCCAAAGAAAGTTACGGGGGTCAATTGCCACGACTAAAAGTTAAAGTGTTAAATTGCACGATTGATATAAGTGTAGGGGGTAAATTGCCACTTTCGCCTATTTTATACTTTAAGTGAGAGTTAGCAAATTTTGGACTCTCTCCCTGCATTTCCTGACCTCTAGACACCTTCAATGCGCTCCAAATTATTCGCTTTTAGATATATATATATTAGATTCATTCTACAATTTTTTAAGAGGGGCAACTTAGTTTTTTAATTTATTAATGAATTCCCAACTTCTAATAACTGACCCCAGGCCCCAGGTAATAAAAAGCAATGCTTATACCGAATTCTCCCGGGAGACCAAGCAGCAAGGTGATCATTCTCACAACAAAAGAGTATGGACCACACTTAAAATAATTTAAAATCTATTTAAGTGTGGTTCATACTCCCCTATTGTGAGAAGGATTTCCATGCTTTTTGTGCTCTCTCGGGAGCATGGTATAATTTGCCAAGAAAAAAGAGGGATAAGAAATCTCTCTCACCTTTATCCCGCATGCTATTAATATGTACCAAACATGCGATATTGGGTTATTGGGAATAATAACCTTATCCCACCCTCTATTCCCACAATCTAAACGAACCACGACATGTCTGATAACTTTATTAGTCGAAAAAATAAAAAAGATAAAAAAGTACAAGGTTTAATCCTAGTAAGGGATGGTGAGCAACTATTGTTGTTTGGTGCATAGACAAGCATCTAATTCCCTGATGGAAAAATGTATAATGAGGAATTGAAGTCGGTACAATTAACAATCAATTAACCAAAACTAATGTTAATTTAATTAACGGATCTTCTAACGTGTGTTCATAGGGCATATGATAAAACTCGATTTCCTTCCTTAACTAGGAAAGGCATGTGCATTGCACGGGTCACATGATAATGTTTTCTATTAGAAATTATATATAAAATGAAAACTAATTTTCACCGGGGTATAATGTACAGTTAAACACTTAAACATTCAAAAAATAATATATGTTTTATATATATTAACCTTCATGCAAATATATATTGCAATCAACATTATAAACTCACTTACTCACCCTTATTACATGCAAAACATGACCACCTCTCCCTAGCTAGCTCAAATCTGATAACCATGTTGCTGCAAATATAGACATAGTACAGTAATCGACATAAGATTACAAATTGAGATATCATGAAAGCAATAATCAGGGATTAGTGTCCAATCAAATAGGACATGAGAATTAGGTTATGTATGATACAACTTAAAAAATATTGTATGGAGTAGTTAATTTATTAGTTCAGGAGCAATGAACCTGGTCTTTATGTCAGCATATATACAACTCCAATTAAGATTAGTTTAATATTGTCAGATGAATCATAGGTATCTTAGTATGTACATACGTATGGTTAGTATTAGTATGTACGTATGGTTAGATCGAAATACAATTTTTGTGTTTAGATGAACATAAAATACTTTTAATATTACAAAATTCTCGAAACTCTCTCAAAACCTCCGGTCAATATGAGAGCTACAAAAAAGCCTCCTTTAATGATATAAAAGCAAGAAGGATTAAGTGATACTTTCAATTGAAAAAACAAATTGTGGTATCTTTTTTATTAATTCAAGAAAATATCACTTAATTAAGGATTAAGGAATAAAATGAAGGTTTATCATGTGACATATGAACACACGTTAGAAAAATCATTTAATTATTAACAAATATATTACAAAAAGGCCAGGGTAGGGTGATTTGCTCCTTAATGGAAAAGGTGGCTGACATAAGTTTCCTATGTTTAGTAATAACCATCGAGAGATGTATTATTACTTAATGTATATTCCCTCTGTCTCAGTTCAAACGCCCCATATTCTATTTTGGGACGTCCCACTTCAAACACCCCATCTATTTTGAAACTTATTTCTCTCTCCTACTTTTATTGAATTATTACATCTTCTCTCTACTTTTATTAATCATCACATTCTCTCTCCTCCTTTTACCCCACTCAACTTATTATATCAATTTTTCTTATTCCACTACAAAAACGCCTTGGGGCGTTTGAATTGGGACGGATGGAGTATGTATTTATGTATAAACAAATACTCCCTCCGTTGCAATATAATGTTGGGCTTTGCTTTTGACCGAAAAACAAATAAAATGTGGGGTAGAGGTGGGGGAGAGGAAAAAAAAAAAAAAAAAAAAAAAAGAGAAAATCCAACGAAACCAATAAATTAAAATGGGAGTAGAAAGACCTGGCAAACAGGTCGGGTTGGGTCACCCCAACCCAGGTCGACATATAAACAGGTTGGATATTCTCTGACCTGAACCCAACTCGTTTATAACACGGGCCAAGAAGTTGCAATCTGAACTCGACCTACTTTATAAATGGGTGACTTACCCAACCCGCCAACCCATTTAAATTGTTTTTAAACGGGTTAAATTGTCAACCCCACCTGCTAACCCATTAAGCAACCCAAACTGACCCATTTTGACCCATTTAGGTGAATTCTTTTTTTTTTTTTCTGCCGGGGTAAATGGGTCAACCCGGGTTAGACCTGGCCCTTTTTGTCCTGTTTATGTAAATGGGTCAGATCGATTTATTTCCAGGTTGAAAATTTGAACCTGAACCTGACCTTTTTATATATAAAGCATTGACGCAAACCTACACTAAACGGGTCATTTTCAGGTCGGGTTGATTTTTGCAAGTTATAGGTAGAAGGCTAAAAGTGATGGGCAATATAATACTTTCACAAACACAAAACCCTTCACTTCAGGAAATGGCCAACATATCACTGAAATATTGCAAGATGGAATAATCCAACATTCAACTGGAACCAAGAGAGTCGATACATATGCATAAACCTTACGAAGTGGGGCGATGACCGTTTGTGGTTATTAACGTTTTGTTTTTTTCCTTCATTGAACTTAACCAATTGTCCTCATTTAATCAAACTAAATTAAGTGTTAATGTACGAAGCAATGAAATCTAATTTCATTCTGATATATAATGTAAGTCAACAGATTGCCCTCATTTAATCAAACTAACTAAGTGTTAATGTACGAACCAATGAAATCTAATTTCATTCCGATTGTATTTTTTTTCGTTGACGGCCCGTAGTTTAAGACTAGTCTATTGGCCCGTGCAAAATTGCACGGGTTGTTATATGAATTTGTTTGTAACTCCATTTTATTACTCTTAATTAACATAAAATATTATGACGGTAAAAAACTTACCGACCAGATGTGACCCGTTGTTCAAGATTAATACCCATTTTTTCCTGATCAAGTTCTGGCCATACATAACTCGAACCCGTTTTGACCAGTATCCTTTTGGGTTAAATTTGAGATAATCTGTTGTCCCCCACTTTTTCTAAAATTAAGAAGACTAAAAGAAGTGTGTTTAATTTGGTATCACCTTAGAGAGGTTATATTTGATTCAATAAAAAAAATTTAATAAGTATATCGAATTTATTTCAATATTTTATGTTTATGTACGAATTACAATTTATGACCCGTGACCCGCTATTTTCGGGTCCCGTTTTTGTGAACTGTAATTC